>CM045729.1:14341079-14353579 GCA_024760905.1 Plotosus lineatus
CCGGGCTCAGCGAGGCTGTTTCTGTGTAGAATTTGTATATTCTCTCCGTGCTTGCGTGGGTTTTCTCCAGGTAATCCCGTTTCCACCCACAGTCCAAAAACATGCACATTCACCTAACCTGCAGTTGAATGAGTAGGCTGTGCGAGTGTGAATGGTTTTGTGTGTGTGTGTGTGTGTGTGTGTGTGTGTGTGTGTGTGTGTGTGTGTGTGTGTGTGTGTGTTGGCCCTGCAATGGATTGGCCAACAGCTCAGGGTGTACCCGGATAGACTGCAGCCTCCCACCACAAGAACAATCAAGTGGTTCGGGTACTTGACATCACTTGATGTTGTTGACTCAAAACTTGAAAAAGCCACCAACAACTAAAAACAAACCCAGCTTGCTGTAGTGATTTACATAAACGCATATGCTAGCGGTTAAGAAAGCAGCCACAGAGTGCTCCCAGCCAATTCTCCATAAAATCGCCGCCTGGCTAAGGCTGAAAGTGGACTAACTGGTATCACTCCAAACATCATCTTAGTTAAGAGTCATCAAATAAAGCAGGGTATGTACAGTGCAGATACAGCTAAGAGAAAAGAGACTCTATAGGCAAAGAGCAGCTAAGAAGCTGAAAGCTGTGCAGTGCGCAAGTCAGACTCTGTTGTTCAGAAGAGAAGGCCAAGCCTGCCAGACCCTTCAGAGCAAAACAGCTTTTGTCGTCTCGTCTACATCGAGCGGGGCTGTAACGCTCCAGATCAGGATGGCGCACCTGTTGAGAGACATACTGGAGCGTATACTGGATCCCAATCTGTGCCTCTCTGCCAGCCGTCCTGGAATGGAGATTTACATCCCCGCTTGGGGTTTACTGACGAGCCGGTACAACACGCATCATATCTCCTCACCAAGTTTATCCGAAGACGTTATAATGTCAGTGGGGACACACGAGTCCAGATCGGCATCCATGATCCCCAGAGGGTCCAGCTGAGAGACATGGTGACCCCGGATCTACAGGAGACGAAGGAGCCGCCCGGGAAGGGAGGGTGGGGCAGAATGCGATGCACCCGCGATGGGAGAGAGGGTGAAGATGGAAGTGTGAGTAAGAATGGAGTGGTGAAAGAAAGAAAAGAAAGATGGACAGATATAAAGAAAGAAAAAGACAGTGGGGTGGGTTGGGGAGGGAAGGAAGCGACAATAACACAAAACAGGCTCATTAATGATGATCTGCAGAGCTGTGCAGGGGGACAGAAAACATTTCTCACCAACATGCTGGTACCCAGTAGCTACTGGGGCCTCGTCAAAATTTACACAACTGATGCCGAGCGGATCGAGGTTGGCATTATGATGCCCCATGACCTGGAAACAAGGTAACAGCAGTCACAAGAGACCATGGCAAAAACTCACCATGCAGAGGCGGGGCAATTCCTAAAACAACCTTCATCTTACACACAGACCGAGTACACCTTGATACCTTTCTCTATATACCAGGGCTGTCAGATTAAAGGACACTTCAGAAAGTTTCACATTTATCATAATTTCTAACAATCCACATTCAAATGCTTGAAATCCTGGAAAGCAGACATAAATAAATAAATCAATAAAAAAAAAAAAAACAACCAGAGAATAAAGAAGTTAATTTTTTTTTTTTTTAAATGGTGAGCTGATATCACCGTCCGATGTGATGGACCTTCCCAATACTTATTTTTACTAATTATGATGAATATTATAACAATATTACTTTTATTATTATGACTATTACTATGATATTACCTTTGTCATTACTATTATTATTATTGCCCTGTGATGGCCTATTGAGCTGTCGAGGGTGTACTCTGCCCTCCTCCAGAGTCAGCTGAGACGCACAACAGCCTCCCTGTAACCCTAATTAGCATATTAATAATTATAAATAAATATATACTATACTTTATAAATAAATAACAACTATTATATAACAATACAGTCGGCCCCCTACTTCCGAAACCCCCTGGGTACGAAAATTCCGGGTTACGAAAAACATTATCCTAAGTTTTCGTCCCCGGGATACGAAAACAACCTCCTCTTACAAAATGCGCCATTCAAAATTCAAACGCGCCAATCAAAATTTCTCATGATGCGCGAGTTGCTCTCTCATTGGCTGTCTCCCAACATCCCGCCCCGCTGGCCTCCCATTGGTTAGGAGGGATGACGCAGCTGAACCTCCTGTACACATACTTCCTGTTTGTCACAAGTGTGAAGGACAGTTGACTGTTGGCTTGTTTTGAGATTGATCATCCAGCGTTATATTTCGTTATCGCCGAAACCCCTCTACAACGATATTGAACCAGGAGACCTTCAAGCAGAAATACAGTGACGGAGGCGATTATTTCGGCACGATATTAAAACAGAGTGCTCCGTGGGAGAAGACCTCCGATCTCGAAAGTAAGCAAGTTAAAATTGAATGAGAACTTCTGATCTTTCAAACAGGTACTGTAATTCCACTTTAAATAAAACATCCCGTCCATTTAAATATTTAAATAGAATTGTTCCGTCAGCTGTTGTGTGTGTGTGTGTGTAAGAGAGAGCAAGCGAGAGAGAAGGAGGCTTAACTCTAATTTTTTTAAGTTGTTTAATTCAGTAAATGTTTAATAAATGTGGTGCATCCCTCAAGGAATCAAGTTAAAGTTGAGTTTGGACCTCCGATCTGTCAAGCAGGGAATGCGCTTTGAATTCCACGTCTTAAAATGCACTGGCGTCCTGCTTGCCACAATAAACATTTAATGTGTATACAATACACATTTAATGCGTACTGTATTGTGTGTCTGTGTGTGTGTGTGAGAGATAGAGAGAAAGCGAGACAGGTGTGTGTGTGTTAATAAAAATGTTTAATAATGGTTTAATTAATAAATGTTAATAAAATGGTTTAATATGTTAATATGTTTAAATGGTTTAATAAATAATTCTTTTACTTTTAACACATTTCATACAAAATTGGTGTACTTTTATCATTTTTAAAGGGTTTATGGGGTAGTCTTGGGAGCCTTGGAACGAATCAGGCGTTTAACATGTAAAATGTGCCCCCTACTTACGAAAACGGCTCTGGAATGGATTCATTTCGTAAGTAGGGGGCCGACTGTATTATATTATACAATAACCATTATTATTATTATTATTATTATTATTATTATAATACCCTAATAAGTGGTTCAGAAAACGAATGAATATTATAATTATTTCTTTCATCATTGCTGTTTAATACATTTGTTATTTGTTTAATTGTTGATTTGTTTTATCATTGTGTAGGGTTTTTTAAACATACCGTATTGGAAATAAACTTTATTCAAGTGAATTTTAAAAAGTTTAGGAAGCTCATTATTACCCGCTAAAAAGCTGTCAGAGAAGATTGGGCCATGTTAGGATAGACATTGTTGTGTATTTTATCCATTGGTGGACCCAGAGCAGCGCCACTGCTGGCAACATTTAGACTTGAAATCTGACAAAATAACAATCAGCTGATCCAAGCAGAATCATGTCATCTTCATTTCATCTGTATTTTTTCTTCAGGACAGTAAGATTATAAAAATGTATTTGATTTGGGCTCCGCAAATATTGTGTTTGCTCTTTTTGGGTTTTTTAATCCCCCCCCCCAATGTAGTCATATCCAATTCCCACCAACAAGTTTTGCCTTCCATATCACACCGCCACCACCAACCAAGGAAGGGTGAAAGCATGCACACACCCCCTCCATGACATGTGGTGATAGCCACCCATCTCTTTTTGAACTGCGGCATATGCGTATTTTGGTTGCGGTCTGACACACTCGGACGAAAAGCATTATCCGCCCCTTGTACGAATGAGCTCAAGGACGCCCATGATTGGTTGGCGATTGCTGCGAGTGAGCGAGAAGTGAGAGTTTGCCTTCCATCCCTCCCGTGAGAGCTCAGCCAATTACCTCCCACTGACTCCCGGCCACTGACGGCTGTGTGCATTAAATCGAATTCAAACTTCTGATCGACAGGTTAACTTTAAAATAAATAGTGAATTTGTTTCTCTATTAAAAATTCTCTTTTTAACATTTATAAAAAATGTTATAATTTTAATAAAGATTAACAAGCCTACTCTGTATACAACTCAATAGATAGAGTGTTATAGTCGAGGGTAGTTGAACTCAAGTCTTGATAATAAACCGTCATTTATGACAAAAGCATCAAATTTGTGAGAAAAACTCAAAAATGGTTCTAATTGGATTTGAAATCAGGTGTTTCAAATTCGGCTCTCTGAGAGCCCATGAATTTACATCTCGATTCTGTATGGCATTGCACTTTAGTTTAGTACTCAACCTTCTCTTGCTCACAGAAATCCGGATTAGCCGCCCTTTGTCTCACAAGCACCATACGTCACTTGCGACAAGCGCCAACATTCGGTGGAGCGCCTCACATATTTATAATCTCGATTATTTAGGCACCTTGTTTGTGAGAATGTCAGCAGAATTCGAATGGTTTATGGCAAACCTCTGGATATAATTGTATTATTTGCTAGGTTTCACTTATCAAAAACCATATTTGGCAAATACAATATGCTACATATTGGTCTTCTGGGACGGGAGCATATCAGACCCCCACTGCAAGTTTTTCAATCAAAGTTTATGCTTTCTCATAAATATTATAGTTAACTTCCCCACTGTATCTCCTGGATTTAAATAATGGACCAATAGTTTACAGATTTATAATTTTCCAGGTAAATTACACATCACTATAGCAACCACCTTAAAACAAATTCCAGCTAATTGACAGCTGACAAATCTGGTGTGCATACTATGAACATATGGCAAAAAGTGACAGCCCTAGTACATGTACTGTATAAAAAACAAAAAACAGGAATTTAGCACACTTACCTTGTTTTAGTTTAAGATGACGAGACTCAGACATGAACATAGATTTGCAGTCTTTGTTAAAGAAACATGTATAAACATAGGTGCAGCATATATAATAATTTTATCATCAATAAAGACAAGATGAGTACCAACACTTTTTGGTTCATGCAGTGAATGCATTAAAAATGCTTAAAATTATAACTATACAACTGTGATGTCTAAGTCTTCTTGCACAGTTATACAGTGAGAACTTGTACACATCCTCCAAACAAAACCAAGAATGCACCTGATGTTTATCACTTAGGAAATGATTACACTAGAGGCCTGACAGGAAAGCGATCGATGTGAAACTTTGCAATTCTCAATTCGTGGCTGTCGCTTTTTATGTCAAATTCATTGCGTGACATTTGCAGCATCGCATTTCTGCCTGGTTCATGAACGCCTCACAAAAAAAAAAATAAATATAAATATATATATATATATATATATATATATATATATATATATATATATATATATATATATATATATATATATTGAAAACAGGGCAGCACGGTGGCGTAGTGGTTAGCATGTCCACCTCACAGCAAGAAAGGCCTGGGTTTAACACTTTAACGCCCAGCAGGACCATATGGTCCTCTTTCAAAAAATGCTAATAACTACGAGACCCATTGTACGATGTACCATGTTCTATACTTGTTATGGCCTCACCTCATGCAACACAGCTTAGTCCCAAGTGCCTCAGTCAACTGCGACCTTGAGTATGCAGGATTGTGTTGTTCACAAATTTGTCTGTTATTATGATATTATTTTTATTATTATTATTATTAGTGTTATTATAATTTTGTTGAAAGAGATGTGTTCAAGGTGTTTCCTAAGGCCTTTTTGATTAGGAAAAACGAGTGATTTTTTTTTTTTTTGTTTAATTGCAAAAAAATAATTCAGGCATTAAAAGGTGAATTCCCCGATTGGGCGTTTCCATGGGGAGTTTGCATATTCTCTTTGTGCTTGCTTATAGGACTTTCCTCGTGGAGGAGGGCTTTCCTCCGAGTACTCTGGTTTCCCCCCACAGTTTAAAAACATGCGCAGTAAGCAAATTGGCTGCTCCAAATCTCCTCTCGCTGTGAGTATGAATGCGAATAGTAGCATGAGTGTTTGCCTGACAAGCTGTCCAGGGTGTACCGTGCCCTCAACCAGAGCGAGCCAAGATGGGCGCCAGCCTCCCCACGAACCTAATTAGGGTTAAGTGGCTTAGAAAAATGAATGAATATATTAGAAATTTTCACAAATTTTGCAAAAGAAGGCTCTCGTACGAAATAGTCTCCAACTCTTCTCAAAACGTCAGTGCGTCGGTTCCATGTTGTCGGTTTGCTCACAAATGAGTCGCTTCTCATTCACATGGAAAAGTGACAGGTTGGACCATACCATTCCTCAAAATATTAGCATATTGTGATAAAGTTCATTATTTTCTGTAATGTACTGATAAAAATTAAACTTTCATATATTTTTGATTCATTGCACACCAACTGAAATATTTCAGGTCTTTGAATACTGACGATTTTGGCATACAGCTCATGAAAACCCAAAATCCCTCTCAAAAAATATTTAATCCAACCAATAAAAAAAAATGTTTGTAATACAAAAAAGTCAACCTTCAAATAATTGTGTTCAGTTATGCACTCAATACTTGGTCGGGAATCCTTTTACAGAAATGACTGCTTCAATGCGGCGTGGCATGGAGCCAATCAGCCTGTGGCACTGCTGAAGTGTTACGGAGGCCCAGGATGCTTCGATAGCGGCCTTAAGCTCATCCACAGTGTTGGGTCTGGTGTCTCTCAACTTTCTCTTCACAATATCCCACAGATTCTCTATGGGCTTCAGTTCAGGAGAGTTGGCAGGCCAATTGAGCCCAGTAATAGCATGGTCAGTAAACCATTTAGCAGTGGTTTTGACACTGTGAGCAGGTGCCAGGTTGTGCTGAAAAATGAAATCTTCATCTCCATAAAGCTTTTCAGCAGATGGAAGCATGAAGTGCTCCAAAATCTCCTGATAGCTAGCTGCATTGACCCCGCCCTTGATAAAACACAGTGGACCAACACCAGCAGCTGACATGGCACCCCAGACCATCACTGACTGTGGGTACTTGACACTGGACTTCAGGCATTTTGGCATTTCCTTCTCCCCAGTCTTCCTCCAGACTCTGGCACCGCGATTTCTGAATGACATGCAAAATTTGCTTTCATCCGAAAAAAAGTACTTTGGACCACTGAGCAACAGTCTAGTGCTAATTCTCTGTAGTTCAGATCAGGCGCTTCTGCTTTAGAGTTAATTGGTTGATTCAGATGATTAGGTTAATAGCTCGTTTAGACTACCTTTTCATGACATGCTAATTTTTTGAGATAGGAATTTTGGGTTTTCATGAGCTGTATGCCAAAATCATCAGTATTAAACAATAAAAGACCTGAAATATTTCAGTTGGTGTGCAATGAATCTAAAATATATGAAAGTTTAATTTTTATCAGTACATTACAGAAAATAATGAACTTTATCACAATATGCTAATTTTTTCATCATTCTGTTCTTTTTGTTCGCGCCAGTAACACAAATAAAAAAGCGGCAGGTATGAGAATGAAAAGCAAACAAAACAGGACTGATTGACGACATCATTGCTTCTGACATTTTCCAAAACACCTGGGGGGTGGGGGTGTTTAAAAAAAAAAAAAAATTACTCTCCTCCAAGAAAAAAAAACCCAAACCAGAGCAATCTTCTTGTGATTTTCATCAACATACTGTTGTTTTCAAAATTATATCAGTGAGACATCACTAACCTGATAAATCAGTGTTTTTGGTAAAAATGATATCTCTACATGGTAAATAATTGACTATCAGGTGTAGTAGAGTAATTAATAAAATCCAAAAGAATCAAGTCATGACCTGCGAGCTGTTGATTCCGTGTAATTGAACCACTAATTGAAAGGGGCGTGTTCAAAATAATAGTAGTGTGGAGTTCAATTAGTGATGTAATTGATTCTTTGAAAAACGGGTGTCAAATATTGTCCTTATTTTAGGAAGGAAGGCGGGAAATGCTGTAGATCATTTCTCTCTGAAATTCTGAGGAAAATGGGTCATTCCAGACATTGTTCAGAAGAACAGCGTACCTTGGATAAAAAGTTAATCGGAGAGAGGAAAACATGTAAAAAAGTGCAGGAAATGATGGGTTGCTCAGCAAAAATGATCCCAAACGCTTTAAAATGGCACCAACGCCTGAAAGACGAGGAAGAAAAGCCACCATTCGAATTGATGGAAGAGTCACAATGGCCACATCTCAGCCACCAATCAGCTCCAAGAAGCCAAAGAGCACATTGACTGGAATAAAGAGAAACTGAGCTACATTCTATGGACTGATGAAAGTAAGATTGGTCTTTTTGGGTCTAGTGACCCCTAGACGAGCCCCAAACACTGAATTCAAGCCACAGTGCACTGTGAAGAGGGTGAAGCATCATGATATGGCAATGTTTCTCATACTACGGTGTTGGGCCTATTTATTGCATCCCAGGAATCATGGATCAGCTTGAATACATCAGAACACTTGACGAGCTCGTGCTGCCTCATGCTGAACAGAAAATGTCCTTGAAATGGGTTCCAACAAGACAACGACCCCAAACACACCAATAGACGGCAACATCTCGGTTCAAGATCAATCAGAATGATGTTCTGGAGCGGCAGCCCATCTTCTTCTTTTCCTTTCGGCTTTTCCCTTCAGGGGTCGCCACAGCGAATCATCTGCCTCCATCTCACCCTATCCTTTGCATCTTCTTCTCTTACACCAACGACCTTCATGTCCTCCTTTACCACATCCATGAATCGTCTCTTTGGTCTTCCTCTAGGCCTTTTGCCTGGTAGTTCCAGCCTCAGCATCCTATTACCAATATACTCACTATCCCTCCTCTGTACATGTCCAAACCATCTCAATCTAGCCTCTCTGACTTTGTCTCCAAAACGCGTCTGACATGTGCTGTCCCTCTGACGTGCTCATTCCTAATCCTATCCATCCTCGTTACTCCCAAAGAGAACCTCAACATTTTCATCTCTGCTACCTCCAACTCTGCCTCCTGTCTTTTCCCCAGGGCCACTGTTTCTAACCCATACAGCATTGTTGGCCTCAACACCGTCTTGTACACTTTTCCTTTCATTTTTGCCGATACCCTCCTATCACACATCACACCGGACACTTTTCTCCAACCATTCCAACCTGCCTGCACACGCTTCTTCACCTCTTTTCCACACTCTCCATTGCTCTGGATTGTTGAGCCTAAGTACTTAAAATCCTCCACCTTTCTTATCTCTGCTCCCTGTAATCTCACCGTTCCTCTTTGGTCCTTGGCATTCATGCACATGTATTCTGTCTTACTGAGGCTAATCTTCATTCCCCTCCTTTCCAGGGCATACCTCCACCTCTCTAGATTTTCCTGCACTTGTTCTCTGCTCTCACTACAGATTACAATGTCATCTGCAAACATCATAGTCCATGGGGAATCTTGTCTAACCTCGTCTGTCAGCCTGTCCATCACCATAGCGAACAAGAAGGGGCTGAGAGCTGACCCTTGATGCAGTCCCACCTCCACCTTGAACTCTTCTGTCACACCGACAGCACACCTCACCACTGTCTTACATCTCTCATACATGTCCTGCACCACTCTAACATACTTCTCTGCCACTCCAGACTTCCTCATGCAATACCACAGTTCTTCTCTCGGCACCCTGTCATATGCTTTCTCCAGATCCACAAAGGCACAATGCAGCTCCGTCTGACCTTCTCTGTACTTCTCCATTAACATCCTCAAGGCAAACACTGCATCTGTGGTGCTCTTTCTGGGCATGAAACCAAACTGTTGTTCACAAATGCTGACTTCTGCCCTTAGTCTAGCTTCCACTATTCTTTCCCATAACTTCATCGTATGGCTCATCAACTTTATCCCTCTGTAGTTGCCACAACTCTGCACGTCTCCCTTGTTCTTAAAAATGGGCACCAGCACACTTCTCCTCCATTCCTCTGGCATCCTCTCACTCTCGAAGACCTTGTTAAATGTTCTTGTCAGAAAATCTACTGCTACCTCTCCTAGACACTTCCATACCTCCACCGGTATGTCATCAGGACCAACTGCCTTTCCATTCTTCATCCTCTTCAATGCCCTCCTCACTTCACCCTTACTAATCTTTGCTACTTCCTGGTCCTCAACAGTCACCTCTTCTACTCTTTTTCTCTCTCATTTTCCTCATTCATCAGCTCTTCAAAGTACTCTTTCCATCTTGCCAGCACACTTCTGTCATCAGTCAATACATTTCCCTCTCTGTCCTTTATCAATCTAACTTGCTGCACGTCCTTCCCATCTCTATTTCTCTGCTGTGCCAACCTGTATAAATCATTTTCTCCCTCCTTACTTTCCAACCGAGCATACAAGTCATCAAACGCGCTCTGTTTGGCCTTTGACACTGCTACCTTTGCCTTATGCTGTGTCTCCCTGTACTCCTGTTTACTCTCTTCGGTTTTGTCAATGTCCCACTTCTTCTTAGCTAATCTCTTCCTTTGTACACACTCCTGCACTTCCTCATTCCACCACCAAGTCTCCTTATCTACTTTCCTTCCAGATGACACACCAAGTATTCTCCTACCTGTCTCCCTGATCACATTCGCTGTAGTTGTCCAGTCATCTGGAAGCACTTCCTGACCACCCAAAGCCTGTTTCAACTCCTCCTTGAAGACAACCCGACACTCTTCCTTTTTCAACTTCCACCACTTTGTCTTCTGCTCTGCCTTTGCCTTCTTCACCTTCCTCACCATCAGCATCATCCTGCACACCATCATCCTATGCTGTTTGGCAACACTATCACCCGCTACTACTTTGCAGTCACTGACTTCCTTTAAATTACATCGCCTGCACAAGATGTAGTCTACCTGTGTGCTCCTACCTCCACTTTTATAAGTCACCCTATGCTCCTCTCTCTTCTGGAAGAAAGTATTCACCACAGCCATTTCCATCATTTTTGCAAAATAATCCAATAAAAAAAAACTTATGGGGTGACATTAAAAATGCAACTTCTGAGGCAAAACCAACAAATACAGAACTGTAGTCCAATCATCCTGGACTGGAACACCTGCTCACAGGTGCCAGACGATGGTCGACTCCACAACACAGATGTGCAGCAGTTCTCAGAAACAGCGAATGAATGAGTTTCTTCTTCTTCTTCTTCTTTTACTTTCGGCTGCTCCCTTCAGGGGTCGCCACAGCAAATCATCCGCCTCCACCTCACCCTGTCCTCCGCATCTTCTTTTCTGACTCCAACAACCTTCATGTCTTCCTTCACCACATCCATAAATCTCTTCTTTGGTCTTCCTTGAGGCCTTCTGCCTGGTAGTTCCAACCTCAGCATCCTACTGCCAATATACTCACTATCCCTCCTCTGTACATGTCCAAACCATCTCAATTGTAGAGAAGAAGTTAGATTTTTTTTTTGACAGTCTAATATCCACTTTCCTTCATTTTCTTTAAAATATTAACACAAATCTGATATATTTTTGCTCATATTTTGATTTGACAAAGAACGTGTCATGTTCCCAATGCACTCATGTGGATGGAAATAAAACCTATAAGGATTTCTTCACCTTTTTAAACATACTGCTATTATTTTGAACACAATCGTACATATTTATGGTGTGAAATATTCACGTACATGTGAAGTTGGCAAAAATCTTGATGCAAATTTCAAAACTCACAAATAAATAAATAAATATTGAAATATATTAAAAATATCTTTTTTGTTGGTTGGGTGTTTTGGATGTACCTGATAAGCTCTGATGAGTGACTGCACAGCCAGATGGTCTTCCACCAACTTCTCCACGTTGGGCTGAGCACCAACCAGAGACTGGGCCTGTGTCAGCTCGGCCAGGTTCATGCCCAGCGGAGGAGGACTCTGGTAAGCGGTGCCCGGGGGAGCTCCAGCATTAGCATTCCTGAAGAAAATGTCCCAAGACTGGAAAGTTGGCGGGAAGAGAACAGAAAGAGAGAGGAGTTAATACCAGCGGCTCCCTGCATATCAAAGTTAAAAATAAAGATAGAAAAATATATAATATTACACTTTTTATTTTATATTACTAAAAAGTACATTTTATAAATCTGAGAAACAAGAGGAAATTCTCAATGCTGCACACACACACACACACACACACGATTCTTATTTATTTTTTAAGCAATTAAAAGTTGGGAAAGAATCTGATGAATTAAATTAAGTAATGATTAGATCATTTCACCACAACCAGAGAAAACTATGAATACTTTTTTTTTTTTTTTTTAATGAGAAACCAATCAATCTACACAGGAGAGGACACTGGGCATGAAAATGGACTCAATTTTCCAAAAGAGTGAACAGTTTGGACAAATTTGCAAACCATAACCCAGTCCATAATATAACCATGCAATGGTCATACCGGACTCTTCCCTGGACTCCGCACTCTGCTCTGGCTGTACCCAAAACTCCAACAAATATCAAACTAGAGACTTCATATTACATTATTTCAAATGATATATTAAAAGCACAATGATAACTGAGGACATCATGCTTCTAACAGACCTAGCCTACCCAATTATCATCATAACAGTTGTCACATGATCAGAATAA
>CM045729.1:14358579-14373579 GCA_024760905.1 Plotosus lineatus
GGGAACAGCCAAAAGGAAAAGTAGTAGTTGGACCAGCTTTATAAGTGTGATTGCTCATCCCCTACACTAGATGGCCGTGGCGCTCTCACTGCGTTTTCTATGGCGGAGGGAATAAGCACCAACCAAACGATATGAAGTGCAGAAGAGAAGATTTATGGATGTGGTGAAGGAGGACATGAAGGTAGTTAGTGTAAAAGTAGAAGGTGCAGAGGATAGGGTGAGATGGAGGCGGATGGTTCGCTGGGTGACCACTGAAGGGAAAAGCTGAAAGGAAAAGAAGAAGAAAGAAGAAGATTTTGAGAGAGAAAAAAAGCCATGGAACAGTACTGTAATCACATCTGCATACATATACATATACATATACACACATACACCCACACGGGCCCCCTACTTACGAAGCCCCCTGGGTATGAAATCCCCAGGTTGCGAAGATCATTTTCCTAAGTTTCCATCCCCGGGATACGAAAACAACCCCCTCTCACGAAAAGAAATTCAAAATTCAAATGCGCCAATCAAAATTTCACATGACGCACAAGTTGCTCTCTCATTGGCTGTCTCTCAACATCCCGCCCCACTGACCTCCGAGATAGAGACAGAAGGAAGTTTAACTCTTTAGTTTAGTTTCTTTAAATTGTTTAATTCAGTAAATATATACATACACACATAGGTAGGGGGCTGACTGTGTGTGTGTGCGTCTCTATGTATATATATATATATATATATATATATACACACACAATCCTGAAACAAGGCATCGTTTTCATCTGAGAATGAACAAACAGAAGGAAAAATTAAACACCGCAGCTGATCATCTCGACCTCATTCCTCTGAGCGATGGACCATATGAAACCCTCATCCTGTCCATTTGTCCTCTCCAGCGCGAGCTGTAAAGTGCATTGTAGAACTGTTTAGCCAATGACGCGTGCCGAAACATGGGAAATGGTGCGGTTCATTTAAGCTGAATTATAGGTGCTCCGTTTCCACTACATATAAAGCCTGGACATCAACACAGGGCGATAAGCAACTCCACCACATCAATTCAAATGGTATCAGTACAACACGTGACAAACCATTAAAAAAAATAAAAAAATAAATAATTCTGGAGTATTTTTATATACCATAAGAACAGTCATCCCTTGCCACTTCGCGATTTGAGCATCACGGTCTTGGTACATCGCGGTATTTTAATAAAAAATATTCATAAAAAATTCAAAATTAGTGCTGAAACTCACATGTAAGCAAGCGGAAGGCAAGGACCCAAGGCAGGCTGCGTCCATTGTTTCCAAACAACAGACTGAAGTGCCCCTCCTCCCCCAGTTCCGACAGGGACCGCCCACTCAACTCAACCTCGCAAGCTGATTGGCTTAGACGCGTGACGCTGTTGCCTCGCACATTCCCGCGTGATTTTGTGATCTTACTGTATAGTGTTTGTGAACGTCCTGCACCTCGGAGAAGAGCTACTGTCAGAGGTGAGTACAGTACTTAAAGTATTTATATATAAATTCTATTTCAATATTAATACATTACAATGTTTACATATGCATATAACTGTCTGTCTGTCTTCCTTTCGGCTTTTTCCCTTTTACTCGGGAGTTGCCACAGCGAATCATCTGAATCGCACATTTGATTTGGCAGAGGTTTTTACGTCGGATGCCCTTCCTGTCACAACTGCAAGGGACAGAAACACGCTGACGACGATGCAGCTACTCTTTACGAAAGTCAGCAATGGTTCTTTTACATGCCTCTCACCATAGACAGTGAGAGACATGGCCCGCCTTTGATAACCCAGTTAGCCGCACTGGGGGGGACAGTGACAACCTTGTGGAGAGTGGGACTCGAACCCCCAACCTTTGGATCAGCGATCCAGCGCCCTATACCACTAGACCACCACTGCCCCACATATGCATATAACTGTAACGTTTAATATACACTTCTTGATATTGTCTAGACGCAAAAACATAGAAATGAGACAACATGGTAGAAATGGGGGGCGGGGCGGGGGCAGGGCGTTCCTACTTCGTGGTTTTTCGAATATCGCGGCCTGGTCTGGTCTACATTATCCGCGATATTCAAGGGATGACTGTATATATCATAAGTACTACAGGATTACCAAAAAAAATCCTCACACATTTTAAATTTTCATTTAAAACATTAAAGGTTCAAACATTATTATTTCAGTTCAGTTCATTTTCTGTAACCGCTTCATCCTAATTAGGGTCGCGGGGAGGCTCGCACCCATCCCAGCCAACTTCGGGCGAGGTTAGAGTACACCCTGACCAGCTCGCCAGGCCATCGCAGGGTGGAAACACGCCGACAGCTTTGCAGCCTACTCTTGTCGAAAGTCAGCAATGGTTCTTTTACATGCCTCTCACCATAGACAGTGAGAGACATGGCCGGCCTTTGATAACCCAGTTAGCTGCACTAGGGAGGACAGTGACAAACTTGTGGAGAGTGGGAATCGAACCCCCAACTTTTGGATTAGCGATCCAGCGCCCTATACCACTAGACCACCATTGACCCCCATTATTATTTCATGCATACAAAATAATGAGCAAAAAGTTTCAAGCATGTTGCTTGGTGCAACCGCCGCCCCTGACGGCAAGTCCATGGGAGCTAATTGGCCGAGCTCTCACGGGAGGGAGGGACAGCATATGCTCATTTCCCTGTCACTCACAGGGATCGCCAGCCAATCATGGGTGTCTGTAAGCTAATTCATAGACGGGGCAGATAGCACTTTCACTCCAAGTGTGTTAGACCACAACCAAAATACACATGCACCAGTATGCACCCGCCTTCTCCTGGACCCACACCCCCAAAGCTATGAAGTTCAGAAGACAGAGATATCACACTGGCTCAGTCGTCGCCCAGGATAAAAAGGACCGCGTGTCAGATGTAGGAAGTTCAAATGACACGAGAAGTCTGCAAGACTCCAATCCCCAAACCAACCTCACAATAGGCAACAGCATTCACATATTCTCACTGAATGTCGAAGGAATCTCAATGGCCAAATGTGAATACCTAACCCACCTTCTTGTGAAGCTTCTACAAGAAACACACTTGGATGACAATGCACCACCATCCAGATACAACATCAAAGGCTATGAAGTAGTCAGTAGCCAGAACCACAAACAGTGTGGCATCACAACATATGCTAGAGCAGCAGACCAAGTAACTGACCAAGGAGGCTCTACAGAAACAAATGGCACTCAAAGAAACACCATCCAATTTGGCGATACTGAAATCACCAACATCAAGTGGAGCGCCCCACCAAAGGATGTACTAAACCATACATCCATCATAGAAGGAGACTTTAATAGCCAGCACTCTGACTGGGGATACAACAAAAATGACTACCCTGGAACTGAGGTCTCTGAATGGTCAAGCCAAAATGACCCATCACTTATCTCTAACCCCAAAGAAAGAGGAACTCTTAGATTGACTCATTGGAATAAAGCATACTCCCAAGATCTAGTATCCGTCACAAAAGACACAAAAGGAAACACACTCCCTGTTACCAGAGAAGTCTTGAAGGACTTCCCACACAGCCAGCATTGACCAATCCTCATGAGAACCGAAATCCAAATCCCAAAGATCAACTCGTTGCCCTCGCCACGGTGGAACTTTCGAAAAGCAGATTGGAAAGCCTTCTCTGAAGAAATTGACAAGACCTGCCATTGGATTGCACCCAAGTCTGAAAACATAAGAAGATTTAACAAACTCCGACCAAAATCTGCAAAAAAAAACCACATACCTAGAGGATGTCGCAAATAGAACATCCCTTGCTGGACAGAGCACAGCAAAGAACTCTTGAACGAATACGAAGAGACCAATGACGAAAGCTTGGCAGACGAACTCTCACTGCATGAAAATCGCAAAGAAAGATGGATAGAAACAGTGGAGAACTTCGACCTTACCCACTCGAATCGCCATGCCTAGAAAATCATTAAAAAGCTGAACCCAGAATTCATTCAGGCGAAGACAGCACCCCCTGATAGAGGCCGATGAAATCGCTAAGGAAATCAAACAATGAGGACAACACACACCAAATCACTGCTTTGAAAAATAAATGAGGAAAGAATACCAAAAAATTCTGAAAAATCACCCTGAACAGGACTTCTTTTCTCATATTCCAATAACTATCAAAACTAGAAGATCCAATAAAGAAGGTGAAAAATGGGAAAGCTGCTGGTATAGACGGTATTTACCCTGACATGATCACCCACATTGGTCCAAAAGTGATTGACTGGCTGGCTCAACCCATGACAGATATCAAGGACAAAGGGACCTACCCAGAAATATGGAAACATGCGAAAATCATTGCCATCCTGAAACTAGGCAAACCACCCATATCCCTCCTATGCTGTCTATACAAGCTCATTGAGAGAATTGCACTTGAAAGAATTTCTCAGTACATCAACCCGTGCATACCTCTTCAGCAAGCAGGCTTCAGACCTCAAAGAGGAACATCTGAGCAACTGGAAACTGAAAGACTCTGATGCCTGTCACAGCGGTCAAGGAGGCCCAGAAACTACAGAACAGATTGTACTGCATTGTCCAGTGACAAGTTTTGCTGGTGGCTATGAGACAATCCTAAGTGCTGAAGATGACTTTAAAGACTGGGTGAATGCTCATAGGATGGAGGTGTAACCATACGCTACTACTCAGCTCAATATTAAACTTTTGTCCTCATTTCCACATCTCAACATTAGAATCCCCTTTTGCTCAAGTTGAATATTATTATTATTACTTAATTTATTGGGAACTACAGCGTAACTACTGAATGTGTCCCTGTGAGAGCTCCAAAGGTTTATTTCCTCATTCATTCATTTTCTGACCAGCTTAATCATAAATTATGGGCACGGGACGGGTATCGCTCATCTCAGCCGACTATGGGTGCGGGCAGAGTACTGTACACCCTAGACAGCTCGCCAGGCCAGCACAGGTTGTTTCATAAATTTTAAGTAACTGAATAAATGATAAAGGAACTGAGTCCTCATACTTTAATAATCAATATTCAGTCATTGCAGTCTAGAAATAATTCATTGTTCAGTAAACGCTATAAGAGGCGGAATCAAACTTATCTGCAGACAGAAGAGGCGGGTTTTTATTCCAATAAAGCAGCAGTCACGCCTTCCATCTGGAGAGAACATTGAATCTGTTGTATAACATATTTATGTTCGAGACAGTCGTCTTCTTTTATTTTCGGCTTTTTCCCCGTTATGTTTTATACAGTCTGAATGTCTTCCTTTCGGCTTTTTCCCTTTTTACTCGGGAGTTGCCACAGCGAATCATCTGATTCGCACGTTTGATTTGGCAGAGGTTTTTACGTCGGATGCCCTTCCTGTCACAACTGCAAGGGACAGAAACACGCTGACGACTTTGCAGCTACTCTTTACGAAAGTCAGCAATGGTTCTTTTACATGCCTCTCACCATAGACAGTGAGAGACATGGCCCGCCTTTGATAACCCAGTTAGCCGCACTGGGGGGGACAGTGACAACCTTGTGGAGAGTGGGACTCGAACCCCCAACCTTTGGATCAGCGATCCAGCGCCCTATACCACTAGACCACCACTGCCCATTATGTTTTATACAGTATCTATATTAATTACATTTTTATTGCAGAAGATCCTCTCACATTGAAAATTATAGAAAAATGTAACCTTCAACGCAAGTAAATTTTTAGGGGAAAATATTAACTTCAGTGATCCAGAATCTATACCATGAGGCCATCACTGCCTTTCATTGTGGGCCGATATTTAGAAAAAAAAAAAAACTGAATTTATGAGAAGCCAGAATACACATCTTAACCAGGGGTGCTAATAGTTATGGAGGGCAGGGTGTCTATGCATAAATAATGCATGTAACATGGTAGGCCCTTGACTATTCACGGTTTTGCACTCAGAATTTGCATATTCGCGGACTGCCGAGCAACTTTCAGGTCATTCAAATTCAGCCAATGGCTATCCTTCCTCTGATTGGTTGAGATGATGTAATGCCCCTTTTTCCTCATTTGCGCACAAGTTATCAATGAGCCTTTTTTTGTGTGTTTTAATTACCAGCTAAGTTCTATGATGCCACTCAAACGTCGGCTAAGCACCAGAAAAAGGTAATGACGGATGTCTCTTTTGAAGAAATAAGACTTTCTCTGGAAGAAATGACAGTTTCCTCTGAAGTGCCTGAAGAGGAATAATCGTCTGAACTGTTGTAAAACACTCCACTATTAAAGTCTTTTTCAATTATTATTCCAGTACAGTACCTAAGTTAATGTTTAGAATGTTTGTGCATGTGATTTTATTTACTGTGGTGCAGCATGTTTTTTATTTTGTTTATCCAATTTGTTAAATTTCTTGTTTTTTATGTCCTTTTTGTTACAGTCTGTGCGGGGCAGTGGTGGTCTGGTGGTATAGGGCGCTGGATCGCTGGTTGGGGGGTTCAAGTCTCACTCTCCACAAGGTTGTCATTGCCCCCCAGTGCAGCTAACTGGGTTATCAAAGGTGGGCCATGTCTCTCACTGTCTATGGTGAGAGGTTCATGTAAAAGAACCATTGCTGACTTTTGACAAGAGTAGCTGCACAGCCAACAGCGCGTTTCTGTCCCTTGCTAAAGGGTTGTGTCAGGAAGGGCATCCGACGTAAAAACCTATGCCAAATCAAAGGTGCAAATCATTCGCTGTGGCGATCCCTGATAAAGGGAAAAAGCCGAAAAGAAATCTCTCGCTCATCTCTTTTTGTTCTGGTCTGTGTTTTTGGGGGACTTTGATTTTGGCGACCGTGCCTCTCACTAACTGTTTTCTCTCCGCTTCAGCTGAGGGGCATGGCTGAGCTGCTTGGTGGCTCACACCTGAATTCACCATTCTCATGGACTCCCAATAAACAAAAGCATGCTCCCCTCTACATCAAAGGATTAACTCGCATCACATCACCGCTTCTTTGGTTTGTAACGCTCCATAACTCAATCTAAAACTCTGTTTTCTACCCGCTCTGGCTGAGGGGCGTAGCTGAGCTGCTCGGACTAAATGCAGTTCATACTTGAATTGAAGCATGTCATGCCTCACAAATAATGCAATACCTTCCTTTTGCGAGCATTTTTGAAAACAACAGTGCTGTATGTTTCAAGGAAAATGCATTTAAAGGTGTTCTTATACAGTCGGCCCCTCGATATTCACGGGGGTTCAGTGTCGGCCACTCCGGCAAATGAAGTTAATCCATGAGTTCTGTACCCGGAAGTCAAACCCCATGTATCATATTACATGCGCGAATGCAGTATGACCGGAAGTGCTAACCTTCCACTTCTAACCAAGCACCGGAGACTATGAGAACTCCGCCTGGGCTTATTGTTAGCCGGGGTGTGGCTAGCATTGAGCTACCATAGCATATTAGCTCAGGATAGGAGTCGAGCGTGTTCAGTTCTACACGCCCGAAGACTCCGATCTCATAGCTGTAGTAAGGTCGACCGGTCATAGACGAGCATAGTGCAAAACATGAACAAACAAAACAACAAATAAATCAAATTAAAACGAACAAAGAAACAATTTGACTCTGAGAACTCCGTGACGTCGCCCTCTAGGCAGCGCCATCTTGGAGACATCACGTTCAATGCAAAAGGACATGAAGCATAATAAAGTTTATCCTTTTGGTGTCGTTTGTTAAACATGCTACAGAACAAAATCTCACTCACAAACATTCTAAACATTAACTTAGATATTGTACTGGAATAATAATTGAAAAAGACTTTAATAAAACAGTTCAGAGGAAACTATCTTTTTTCAGGAGAAAGTCTTATTTCTTCAGAAGAGACATCCAGTGTTTTCTATCGCTTAGCCAGAGAAGACGCACAGCATTTGAGTGCCATCAAAGAGCTTAACTGGAACTTAAAATACATTTAAAAAAAGAGGCCCATTGACAACTTGTGCATGAATGAGGAAAAACGGGCGTTACAACATCGCAACCAATCAGCAGGAAGGAGGACAGCCATCGGTTGAATTTTAGTGACGTGTCAGTTGCTTGGCAGTCCGCGAATACTCAAACCGTGAGTGCAAAACTGCGAATAGTCAAGGGCCTACTATATATATATATATATATATATATATATATATATATAGTGTAATGTTTATATTTTATTATCAATAAATATCACAGTAAAAAATTTAGTTTTTCTTAATCATTACTACATTTTACTACATTAATCCTGTATTAATGAGTAAGACTGTCTATAGAATGTGTTTGAGAAGCATATTTTAGCGCATGTAATAGATACATAATATTTTACTTCTGGTTGATCATTCGCGCATGTAATATGATGCATGGGGCTTAACTTCGGAGGACAGAACTCGCAAATTATCTTCATTCGCGGGAGGGGCCGGACCCAAACCCCGGCGAATAAAGAGGGCCTACTGAATATGTGTGTGTGTGGGTGTGTGTACTTGATTAATATGGATCTGAATTGACAATTTCTTAAGAAGAAATGATACTTAAATGGTTTAACGAGACAGACAGGAACCACACCGGGGATGTGACACCTTGTTTACAATACGTATTATATTGAGGAGCTGTGGGTTCATAGCTCTATTTGCTCCTTATTTGGAACAAACTGTTTCCTCAGTATGAACTAGATTAGATACAGCTTTATTGATCTCTGGATTCAGGACTCTCTGTCTGAATACTGGCTGATGAACCTCAAAAGCTTTGTTCTAAATTTTAAAAGGACTCAAACCAAATGTCAACATATGCAATCGGACGTTTACGTTTTTATTGGATATCGGCACCTGAGGGGGTTGGTTACCTCAGCACTTCCTGTTCTTCGTTCTTACTGTACTCATAACTTTCTAAATAAACCCAGTACTTCTGAACACCCCCAAACACAACGTACACGATGCACATCCAATATTATAGTATACACATGTGACGCCACAGTGATGGGAGAACTGGCAAACCCAAACCTGGCCAGCACTGCACACAGTGAGCTAACCGGAATGTATCTCAGTCCAGTTTCTTACCCTTCCACTCCATAACCATTTATCCTTCATTCAGAATAATAATAGACAGATTTTTTTTTTTTAATAGACAGACATCCAGGAAACCCCCACAAATCTCATGACTTATGATTAAACCTTCATTAATAGCCAGATGTCAGCGAATCTGAGGCAGTGACCCTGTCCGCGGGAACCGGTCCTCTTCCTCTTACCTTGTGCACGCTCTTGGGGTTTTCCAGCCAGGCGTAGTACATTTCCTCCACATAGTTTGAGCTTGTGCCGTTCAGAAACGGCTCAGCAGCCACAGGCGCAGAGTAGCACCTGATTGGCTGAAACGTCCTAAGTGTAGCCGTGGGCCTCTGCTGTGTGATAGTCCTAGCAGTCTGTGAGGCCGTGATCGGCCGTAGCCGCGCCACACAAGTCCTTAAGCGGTGCATCGCAGTCTAATAAGAGATACAAAGAGCTTCCGCTCAAACACGACAGCACGTGTTCCTTGGGTATTCCTGTACCAGCGCTGAGAAAACTACCACCACCAACGCCACCACCACGTCGCCTCCGAAGTCCTCAGACTGAAAGCGACCGTTTTTCTGATGTCCCAGAGACAGAAAACACTTCTAGATCCACCGGGCGACAGGGCAGTCCGTCTCTCACAGCCTGAAAAAGAAAAATATACCACTTAAAAACAATTATAAAGTAGGAGGGGCTTCAGTCATACGCTGGTACGTAATGGAAAGCAAACTGTATCCTGGCAACTGTTCACGCAAGTGCACACACTTATCTGTGTACATTAACTATCTAACACGAGCGTAGTTTAACATTACAGCCATTATCGCGTTATATTTCGAAAGATACAGCTTAGAACATCTGTTTCACATCTGCTTCCTCTTTGTTGCTGCACTTCTGCTGTAGAAACGGTGCAATGGTCTGAAAGATTAAAAACTCCCATTGGTTAAATGAGAAAAATGTCTTAATGCTACGCAATCATCACATGCAAGTTGGACATAAGCTGCCAACATGTAGGAAAGTCAAAAGTGACAAGATATTCATATGCATGTCACTGTTCTGGAAGTGGAACCACTTGGGGTAAATTCTACACTGAAGAAAAGACCGATAAAAAAAGGATAGTGAATATGTGGAGGAATTAGTGTTGATACAACTTAGGAAATTAATCATATCCAGTGTGGGGTTCCTAACACTCACTCACTCACACACACACACACACACACACACACACACACACACACACACAATCATTCACACATACTCAAACCTAATGGAAATTTGGAACAGCCAATTCACCAAAATGTACACCTCTTTGGACTGTGGAAGGAAACCAGAACACCCAGAGGAAACCCACACAAGCACAAGGAGACCATGCAAATTACATACAGAAATGTGGGGCAGAATCATTTACAACCAAAATACTACATTAAATAAATGGTTGAAATTCCTTCAGGTGGTAAAATCTCTGGAGCGGCAAATCCACGGTCAGCCTGGAGCTCGATGGCAGGTTCAAATCCAAGTTGATGTGGCCTTCTGCATTCTGGAGTCCATGGAGGCGAATTGGTTGAGGGCTCACATGAAGGATGGAGAAACTGCCAGTCAAGAATTGGTGTCCGAGTTCATTTGCCCAAAGGGGGCAGATAGTATGCTGAACCCCAAAATGTAGCATGGCATGTCACAGAGAGGGTATGTGCTTGCTCATAGCCCTCCCTGGTTGACATATGTGCCAGGAAGGCAACACTTGAGTGGAGGAAGAAAAACTGGGATTCCCCTCTCCCATGCTAATATAGTGACGTCACACACCTACACGTCTATAGACCCCAGTATCTGCAGAGCCACTTTATCTTATTAAGGAAGTTAAACTAATGGTTAGAACTCCCTAAAAGTCGTTCAAGAATAACTTTGTTCGCTTCTGAGTTGGTAATGTTGGAAATGTATAACTTAATGAACTTTAAATGTATCTTTGTACCGCTCTGCGACCGCTCTGAGGCTTCATGTTTTGACCTTGTGTTCGCTCCACCCTTGCAGTTAACCCTGTACACCCAAATCAGGCTGTTCTGAGAACGCTCATTGGTTACTTCACTTTAAACCCCGCCCATTAAGCATCTCGACGGAGACTGAGTGGTTACATTTTCTGTCAATCAATTTGTCCTTTCATAAAACATAGATGGGCGGGGGGAGCGGGAGCGGTGTTCCTCGGAAAAAAAGCTAACTTGGCTATGCTAATGCTTCTCGCAGCGTTAACCGAGTGTGTGTGTGTTCCTCGGTGTCGGTGCTGACGAGCCTCCGAAACTTTTATGAAATGCACAATTTAGTGTCAAGAAAACGAATAAGTTAGTAGTTTAAAAGAAAGGCACACAAATGTTCAGCTAGGGACATGTGGCATATTTGCTAACTAACCCTTGTGATATGATACTATTGTGGCTGCATCCAAATCAACACTACACTCCATATACGAGTGCTCTTCATTAAGTGTGAAACCAGAGTCCTTTAGTGCGCTACATGTGCTATCGGGAGCCATTTGGTACCGAGCCGGCATAATATAGCTGTGTAGCTAATTCTGGAGGATTATTCAGGAACATGCTGGTCGTGGTTTGAAAACGGGAACTTTTACCAAAGAATAAAGTGTACAAAACGTGCATTATTTGATTTGTTTTTATTTCAGTACGCTAACAACGTAACGCAACAGAACACGTTGTCTGTTGTACAGCCGGCTCACCTTGTGTTTTTTATTATTATTGTGATTATTCTATTTTTAATCATATAATAAACCACACCCGATACAGTACTTACGTGTTGTCAGTTTCCGGTTGAGTTGAATTATTTGCACATCCGAATCTGAACTGCAACACGATTAAAATCCCCCCTCCGGTGTCCTGATGCCCTTTGCGTCGCTCCGACGAGATAAAAATAAAAAAAAGCAAACCGGAAGTGGAACTCTCGCTGGAGTATAGTGACGCGGCAAGCTTTTGACGTCATGGCCTCTCTTTCCCGCGTTTTGCGTTTCTACGTCAGGGCCCCCCCCACAAACACACACACACACACAAAAAAAAAAAGACAGAGAGGATGACATCATGTCTCCCCTCCACTGCAACTCCAAGCACCAGTCTGGGTTTAAAGGAAACAAACATCACACTTATTATTAGTATTACACTAATTGAGTGTGAACATCTGGTTTTATATTCAGTGTTCATCAGATTGGCTGATTTGGGATTTTTGTGTGTGTGTGTGTGTGTGTGTGTGTGTGTGTGTGTGACTATTTTAAATTCACCTTTCACATTTCACAAATTCATATTTTGGGGGCAGTGGTGACCCAGTGGTACTGTGCTGCATTACTGATCCCAAATCCAGTGGTTCAAGCCCGCTATCACCAGTTTGTCATGACTGTCCTCCCAGTTCAGCTAACTGGGTTATCAAAGGCTGGCCATGTCTCTCACTGTCTGTGGTGTAAAAGAACCACTGCTGACCTTCGTAAAGAGCTGATGGGATATTTCTGCCCTGGTAAGCTGTCCAGGTTGCACCCTGCCCTCGCCCAGAGTTGACTGAGATGGGCTGCAGTCTCCCCGTGACCTTAATTAGAATTTAGTGGTTCAAAAAATTAACAGGAACGGTGAGGTTACAGGGGGCAGAGATAAGGAAGGTGGAGGATTTTAAGTACTTCGGCTCAACAATCCAGAGCAATGGAGAGTGTGGAAAAGAGGTGAAGAAGCATGTGCGGGAAGGTTGGAATGGTTGGAGAAAAGTGTCCGGTGTGATGTGTGATAGGAGAGTATCGGCAAGAATGAAAGGAAAAGTGTACAAGACGGTGATGAGGCCAGTGATGTTGTATGGTTGAGAAACAGCGGCCCTGGGGAAAAGACAGGAGGCAGAGCTGGAGGTAGCAAAGATGAAAATGTTGAGGTTCTCTTTGGGAGTAACGAGGATGGATAGGATTAGGAATGAGGACATCAGAGGGACAACACATGTAAGACGTTTTGGAGACAAAGTCAGAGAGGCTAGATTGAGATGGTTCGGACATGTACACAGGAGGGATAGTGAGTATATTGGTAGTAGGATGCTGAGGTTGGAACTACCAGGCAGAAGGCCTCGAGGAAGTCCTTGTGCTTGTGTGTGTTTTCTCCGGTGTGCTGGTTTCCTCCCACAATCTAAAGACATGCACATCAGGCTAACTGGCTGTTCCAAATTGCCCCTAGGTAAGAGTGTGAGCAGTTCTGTGCAATGCCAACGGTGTGTTGGCCTGCAAACGGTCTGGCAAACCCTTCAGGGTGTAATACCACCTTCACCCAGTTTTGGCTGAGATAGGCTCCAGCCTCCCAGCAACCCTAATAATAGGATTAATTGGTTCACCAATGAGTGAGTGAAAAGAAAACCATAGTGACTTGAATATATAAAGAGCAGCTATGAGAGGAAAACATTGGTATTGTGAGTGAAAAACAATTTGATATGACATAAAAGATTCTTTATTATCGGAAAAAGATTGTGGGAGATAAAGTGTGAAGAAATGAATGAGTTACTGCTACCACCGCAGCTTCGAAAAAGTCAATAATTATTCTTTTGTTTATTTGGGGGGGTCTTATAATAAAATCTTTAACATTTATAAGACAATCATGGTATTAAAAAACTTATTTGAAAATAATCAAATGATCAAAAAATGCATTTTTGGGGGGAAATTTTCAGGCCTGAGAAAAAATGAGGATGAATTGCGATTGACCTTGATGAGATTTAAAAAATACGAAACATTGATATAGAATAAACGCATCATTATGAGAAAACACCACGTCTTATTATGAATTATTGTGTGTGTGTGTGTGTGGGGCTAATTATGGACAAAGTGAGATTAAAATTGTTTATTTAGGGAAATGAACCACTTCATCCTAATTAGGGTCGCGGGGAGGCTGGTACCGGGTGAGGGCAGTGACAACCTGTAATGGGTGGGGCTTGAACCTCCAGGTTTAGGATCAGTGATCCAGCACCTATACCATGAGGCCACCACTGCCTTTCACTGTGGGCCGATATTTAGAAAAATTAAAAAAACAATTTATGAGAAGCCAGAATACACATCTTAACCAGGGGTGCTAATAGTTATGGAGGGCAGGGTATATATATATATATATATATATATATATATATATATATATATATATATATATATATATATATACACTAGTCCTTCTCAAAAAATTAGCATATTGTGATAAAGTTCATTATTTTCTGTAATGTGCTGATAAAAATGAAACTTTTATACATTTTAGATTCATTGCACACGAACTGAAATATTTCAGGTCTTTTATTGTTTTAATACTGATGATTTTGGCATACAGCTCATGAAAACCCAAAATTCCTATCTCAAAAAATTAGCATCTCATGTTCAGGTAGTGTAAACGAGCTATTAACCTAATCATCTGAATCAACCAATTAACTCTAAACACCTGCAAAAGATTCCTGAGGCTTTTAAAAACTCCCAGCCTGGTTCATTACTCAAAACCACAATCATGGGTAAGACTGCCGACCTGACTGCGGTCCAGAAGGCCATCATTGACACCCTCAAGCAAGAGGGTAAGACACAGAAAGAAATCTCTGAGCGAATAGGCTGTTCCCAGAGTGCTCGATCAAGCCACCTCAGTGGGACGTCTGTGGGAAGGAAAAAGTGTGGCAGAAAACGCTGCACAACCAGAAGAGGTGACCGGACCCTGAGGAAGATTGTGGAGAAGGGCCGATTCCAGACCTTGGGGGACCTGTGGAAGCAGTGGACTGAGTCTGGAGTAGAAACATCCAGAGCCACCGTGCACAGGTGTGTGCAGGAAATGGGCTACAGGTGCCGCATTCCCCAGGTCAAGCCACTTTTGAACCAGAAACAGCGGCAGAAGCGCCTGACCTGGGCTACAGAGAAGCAGCACTGGACTGTTGCTCAGTGGTCCAAAGTACTTTTTTCGGATGAAAGCAAATTTTGCATGTCATTTGGAAATCGCGGTGCCAGAGTCTGGAGGAAGACTGGGGAGAAGGAAATGCCAAAATGCCTGAAGTC
>CM045729.1:14378579-14433579 GCA_024760905.1 Plotosus lineatus
GACAGAGACAGAGAGACACAGAGGGAGACAGAGAGAGATAGACAAAGAGACAGTGAGAGAGAGATAGAGACAAAGAGACAGAGACACACAGAGAGAGAGAGAGAGAGAGAGAGAGAGAGAGAGAGAGAGAGAGAGAGAGGGAGACAGAGAGAGAGAGATAGACAAAGAGACAGTGAGAGAGAGATAGAGACAAAGAGACAGAGAGAGAGATAGAGACAGAGAGAGAGAGAGACAGAGAAAAGATAGAGAGAGAGAGAGAGAGAGAGAGAGAGACAGAGACAGAGAGAGAGTAAAAAGAGAGAGACAGAGAGAGATAGAGACAGAGAATGAGACAGAGAGAGAGAGAGACAGAGAGAGAGATAGAGACAAAGAATGAGACAGAGAGAGAGAGAGAGAGAGACAGAGACAGAGAGAGAGACACAGAAAGACAGAAAAGAGAGAGAGAGACAGAGAGAGAGAGAGAGAGAGAGAGAGACAGAAAGACAGAAAAAGAGAGAGAGAGAGAGAGAGAGAGAGAGAGAGAGAGAGAGAAGCATATTTGTGTAATCACTTTTGTGAATAATTTGTTGTATTTCGACCAAAGTGAGGATTTGTGTTGTTACCGTGTAAAGATTGGGCGTGGAGGTCTGGAGACATGCGGTGGTGCTGACGAGTTCATTCTCGTGTGAACCACCTGCACAGAGAGGAACCACACACACACACACACACACACACACACACACACACACACACACACACACACACAGGGTTTGATTTCACAATACAACACTGAATAAAGAAAATCGGTAAAACAACCAGCAAAAGGAGGCGGTTCCAGCAGGAGCGCAGCGAATCACCATGACAGGAGGATCTGAAGAATTTACATCTACGAGTGAAATACACACCCACTGCACAGCCCCTTTCTTTCTCTTTCTAATGCACAGAGATATGGTGATGCTGCGGCTCTACTGCATCACGAATACCATTCAGGGGACATCAATATCAAAGCCTTTGAAATAACTCAGAAAGTTATGCACAGATACAAATTAATTTTTTTTCTACAGTAGGGTGTGGTTCAAGTCACAAGCCATTACATTTTGGAGATGACCGATTCATGGGAATCATTGAATGAATAAATAATTAAAAAAAAAAATCAAGACATGCCTATTCATTAATATATGCCAAAACATTCCTCAGATGAGCAGCACGATGGTGCAGTGGTTAGCACATCTGCCTCAAAGCAGGAAGGCCTGGAATCGATTCCCAGCTCAGGTGTTTCTGTGTGGAGTTTGTATCCTCTCCCTTTTCTTGTGGTGGTTTCCTCCGGGTACTTCCTCTTTCCCCTCCCATAGTCCAAAACAACAGCACAGTAGGCTAACTGGCTGTTCTAAATCTCCCCTAAGTGTAAGTGGTTACGTGTGTTAGCCCTGTGATGAGCTGGCGAGCTTTCAAGGCTGTACCCCTCCGTACCGTCAGCTGAGATAGGCACCAGCCTCCCTGCGACCCGAAAATGAATGAATGTTCATCGGACTCACACCAGGGGGAGACATTTCATTATAACGCTGTCAAGTTATAATAATCCATTTGTCTCCGGTGAAGGTATTTCGCACTGAGTGCCCCTGTAGTTTAACATGGAAATGCAAACATTTTGGTACTTATTATTGTTTGGTTCACCGTACGCAAATAAGGATAAATAAGAGTATGAATAATAATTTAGATTTAAAACACAAAAAAGAGAAACTGAATGACATGATCTTTTCTCTGTTACATGAAATAAAGCTTAAGCATGTAATGAGCTTAAGCACAAATCAGAAATTTTTTCGGCAGGAAAGATGTCCGAGACGTGGAGGAGAAGCCGTGCTTTAGCTCAAGCTTTATGAAGGCACAGCATTATTACAGCAACGCCACAAAACATGAAACCTCGACGTGCGCGGGAGGTTTACTGCCTGAGGAGAAAACAAGCGCCGAGGGAAGGGGCGTGTAATACTTATACCACAGTGCTGTTCAAATCTCTGTTCGATTACCATCAGTCAGAATGAGTGGATTCATTCGATGATTAATGTTCAATAACAATAATGCATTTGAGTTGATTTTTTCTCTCTGTCTTCTTCACTTTTAAACTGATGCCAGGCTGCTGTCGCTCTACAGTAACCCCGGCAGGACAAGAACGCCCCTCATTCACAGCTTTATATGGAACAAAAAACCATCAAACGCACAACTGATGAACGACAACGAATCAACCTTGTTACATTTACAGCAGTTGACGGACGGACAAACCAGAGCCTTAATTCCAGAGTTACCACGACTACACTCGGCAAATCTGTGTGGTGTAACACAGGGGACCCCGACCTTTATATCACCACAGACCAGTCGACGCTTGACAATTTTACTGCGGGTGTGTGTGTGTGTGTGTGTGTGTGTGTGTGTGTGTGTATGTGTGTGTGTGTCATAGACTGTTTAAATTGTAAATATAATTTATTTATATCAATTATTATTAGTATTATCGTTATTATCATTATTATCATTATTATTATTATTTTTATTAATAATAATAATAATAATAAGCACTCCATGAATGTTATTTTTCAACAGCTGAAATAAAGTTGGTTGAGAAGTCGAGCTCAAACTCTTCTTAAACTTCACTCAGGTGATGGTGCACCAGCTGGGAGAATGAAGGCTCAGGCTCAGTCTCACCCAAAATCCCTGCTATTGTTTGAAACATGTCCAACTCGCCTCTGTTCATGTGCCGTCCCCTTGTGGCTTACAGTTTAGCACTCAAATGACCGACATGTAACCGAGAGAATCCGGTCATTTTTCAAAATAAAAGACTTTTCAAAAATAAAGATCATTCCGACTCGGATAATAAATAAAACGAAAATAATTAATTATTTCTTCTGCGGGGCCCGGTATCAATTCAGCCGCGGACCGGTACCGGTCCGCAGCGTGATGGTTGGGGACCCCTGGTATAAGAGACTGGTATAATAAAAAAAAGTGCTGTTTACAGAGAGGGGAAAAAAATCAATTTGCAAAAACAGTCATGTTTTAATCTTTAAAAATATTAACATTAAAAACATATTTACCTTTTCAGCTGGCAATAACTGAGCCTGATGCTTTGCAATCAAGGAGATGAAGGGAGGGAGGGACAGAAAGAGGAAGAGAAGAGGGGGATGGTGAGAGGGAGGCAAAGAGAGAGGGTAACAAGACGGAAACGATGGATAGCAAGAAGAAGAAAGAGGAAAGGAAGGAGAAAGAGAGCGGGAAAGGGGAGAAGACAGAAAGAACGAAAGGAGGGACAGAGAGGGGAAGAAGAATGGAAGGATTGACAGAGATTAAAAAAAGAAAAGCATGGACAGAGAGCAAAAGAAGAAGAGAAATAGGGAGAGTTAGGGAAAGAAGGAGGGAAGGAAGGGGAAGGAAAGAGCAGGTGAGGGAGGAAAGGAAGAGTGAAAAATGGCGATGGAGAGGGTAAGAGAGATGAAGGAAGAGACAGGGAAGAAGAGATAGAGCGAAAGGAGGAGGAAAAAGAAACGAGAGATGAAGAGATAGTCAGGGGAAGAGAGGGAAAAGGATGTGCATGAGAGGAGGGATAGAAAAATAGAGGAAGACAGAAGTGGAGAAGGAGGGGGGAGGGGAGAGAGAGAGAGAGAGAGAGAGAGAGAGAGAGAGAGAGAGAAAGAAATAAAGAAAGAAAGAGGAAGGGGTGAGAAGAGAGAGGGAGTTATTGTTGATTATTATTATAGATATTAATATGATGATTATTATTATATTAATAATGTGCTGATTCTGAGATATAATACATACAATGATGATTATTATTATTATGAGTGTGAATATGACTGTTATTACATTAATGGTATTATAGATATTATTAATATGATTGTTATTATAGATATCAATAATCAATATGATTATTATTCCCGTATTTTATGGACCATAAGGTGCACTTAAATGCCTTTAATCTTCAAAAAAAAAAATTTTTTTTTTTTTTTTGATGGTGCGCCTTATAATCCGGTGCACCTTATGTATGGGTGAAGCCGCGAAACTCCATCTCACTGATACCATCAAAACCCAAGTAAAATCTGTTGGGCCTTTTACACCCGAGCCTAGTTGCTCATCAGACCGGTGCTTATTCCCGGTTTCCGTCGCGGGAAGCGACTCGGAGTTCAACTCCTCCTGGACAGGACGCTAGTCCATCGCAGGTTACCTTCCCAGTATATTTTTACCGATAGCCATTTATACTGCTGGGTGAACAGAGGCACACTTACGGTTATGACCTTGCCCAGGGGTCTTAGCACAGTGGGGGTCTAACTGGGATTTGAACACACAACCTTCTGATTATGAGCGGAGCACCCTAACCATTACACCACCGGCCCCAAAACCCAAGTGAAGTGAACTAATTCAGAGCTTACCATCATTCCGGTGAATTAAACAAAGAACTTCGCTCAATATTGGTGTCAACAAGTCGTAAGTTAGAGGGATCTGAGCTTTAAGTCCAAATACCAGCATTACGACTATCGTAGTCAGGTGACTCGCTAAGTAATACATGACTGGTTTGATCATGTAATCTCCATCTCTGTCTTGTTACGAGGATGCTTCTGCGTCTCAGGACGCTCAGCTGGCTTAATCAGAGTCTAATGATCATCGCCGGGATAAAGCACTGCTACAGGTCTCCTCCTGAGACCTCGGATTAACCTTCTTGAATTGAAAGTCACACTGATCCAGCTCAGGAGTAATGACCTCCATTCTGTAATGAACACAATATTCACGCTGCAAATGAGCGCCGCCATGTTTGTTACTGTGATGCCGCCGTCTCTTTAAGGGGGCGTTGCTGAGAGAAGTTTAGGTCATGACCCGGAAGACTTCTGATCTCCGTCTCTATTGATCTGACTCCATCCGCGAGGGAATAATAAATCATAAAATATTATAATATAATATTATAATAAAAATAATAGCGATCTGGGCTTTATGTTCAACTCGCGCAACTGTTAAACTCGGACAGTGAAGATGAAGAATTTGATGGGTTTGTGGAAGAGGAATGAACTGAAAAAGTGAGTTTATTGTTTTATATTATAACTGAACAATGTTGAGAGTTATTGTGAATGAGTTGAATCAAGTTTGATTGATGTGACTTTTGATTCACTTAATGGGCTTTATAATCCGGTGTGCCTTGTGTATAGACAGGGACCGTTCATTGACATTGCGCCTTATAATCCGGTGCGCCTTATGGCCCGGAAAATGCGGTAAGTATATTATTCATATGATCCTCATTCCATTCATTTTCTGAACCGCTGACTCCTAATTAGGGTCGTGGGGAGGCTGGTAGCCATCTCAGCCGACTCGGGACAGCTCACCAGGCCATCGCAGGACAGAAACATGCTGAGGGTTATGCAGCTCCTCTTTACGAAAGTCAACAATGGTTCTTTTACATGAACCCCACACCACAGACAATGAGCGACACGGCCGGCCTTTGATCACCCAGTCAGCTGCTGGGGGGACGGTGTTAATTAATATCATTATTACAATGATTATTATAAGATAAATATTTGAATATGATTATTATTATAGATATTATTTATATGATGATTATTATAGATGTTATTGATACGATGAGTGGTGTAGTGCTAATGTAAGTAAAAGCCGGACCCAGACACGTCTGATGGCGTCCGGGTGAGTGGAGGAGTTGAAGTGTGTTTGTTGTTCTGACTTACTCCCTCTTTCACGATGTTGTTGGCGTTCCCGCGCAGATTCACAGGAGTCTGACTATTATTCCACTGCGGCCTGGTGTCTGCTCTGAAAGCACAAAACACAGGAACACATCACTGGATCAACCCGAACACACAGTATTAACACCATGATAAATAAAGAGGCCAGGTCACACTTCCCAGTATGCACCTGGGTCTGTGGGTTTTTCTGGGGTTAAATACGTGCATCTGTGTTTTCAGTGTGCATCCTGTGTTTAAATGCTACTCCGCTAGCTCTCAGTGAAACTAGATTTGAGTTCAGATACCATAAGATGTAACAGCCGAGCCCATTTCCCGTCCATTGTGACACAATACTGGTACAAAAACCAGACGAATCAGTGGAAAAACCTTTACTAGAACTTCTTCGATAAAAATATCTTCGTGTTTGCCCAGCAGCTCTGACCAATGGTCGTGCCCCTTTGCTGTAGATTGTTTGCGGAACAGCGCCAGGATCAAAAATGGCGACTCATTCCTTGGTACAGAACATTCTGGAAAACCCCAAAAACAGCAAAGGCCCCTTTAAGTGCAGGCAGGTTCTGCATTTAAAATGTTGATGCACCAAGAAAGGAAACAGCTGTTGGACATGGTGTGATGATGATGATGATGATGATGATGATGATGATGATGATGATGAACATAATGTGAAGTACTGCACAATAAATCCTCTCTGTCCTAAAATCCTGGTACCATTGCTACTGATGACATCTTTAGTCTGAGAAGATGAAGATCAAGTAGCACACAAACTTACTCGTAACCCTGAGAACGTTTTTTCCTGCAGAAGCGTCGCTGCAGCTCGTTCCTTCTGAAAAAGATGAAGAGACCCAAGAGCAGGAGAGGAAGAATAAGGAAAAAGAAAACCAGCAGACCATCTCTTGTAGAGGTGTCTTTATCTGAGAGAGAGAGAGAGAGAGAGAGAGAGAGAGAGAGAGAGAGATTTCAGTCTTCAGTCTCACTGGTACAATCGTTTAACCCACAGCAGAGTTGATTGGTCAGAAGATCAGCTCTGGTCGTGTTACAGTAATAAATCACAGCTGTATAATAATACTCGCTAATCGTTTCCATGGTAACGGCTTACAAGAGGACTTTCACAGCAGACATGGCACATAAATCATGTTTCATAATACAGCGATTGATAAGGACCGAATGGAACGTTCCGGCGCTGATGTCATGCAGTGTTTGGAGCGTACCATTCCAGGTGGGGCCGCTGTCTATGCTGCCACCATAACCTGTGGCCTCGCACGATGGCGGCGCCCAGCCGTAGTCACAGTGACAGTTCTTATTGCTGTTACACACCTACAGTAAGTACACACACACACACACACACACACACACACACACACACACACACACACACACACACACACACACACATCATCCAAAACAAATATACAAATTGGCAGGCAAAGCATGTTGGGGAAGTCAAAATAAAGGACACCCACCCCATGGGCATGGCATTTGTTCTGTACATCACAGTCGTATTTCAGCTCATCGGCACTCTTACACTCGTAATTCAAACACACCTGGAATCCAAACAAGAACATCTGTGAATAAGTATATGATGTGTAGGTGTGTGAGTGAGAATGTGTGTGTGTGTGTGTGTGTGTGTGTGTGTGTGTGTGTGTGTGTGTGTGTGTGTGACCTTGTTCTCTCCACATTTGGTGCCTTCATTGACCATGCCAGGATCAGGCACGTCTGGGCCCAGACGAAAGTCCACACCCCAGCAGGTGGAGTTCTTGAGTGGGGTCTGGATGATGGAGGGTTTGATACCAAACACAATGATGTTCTGAACGTTCTCACACTGTAGCTTCCCACACACAGCATTCCTGAGAGAGAGAGAGAGAGAGAGAGAGAGAGAGAGAGAGAGAGAGAGAGAGAGAGAGAGAGAGAGAATGAGACAGTGAGAGACATAGAGTGACAGAGACAGAGAGAGAGAGAGAGAGAGGAAGTGAGAGAATGAGACAGTGAGAGACATAGAGTGACAGAGACAGAGAGAGAGAAAGAGAGAGGGATGAAGTCAGAGAATGAGACAGTGCGACAGAGAGGGGGGAGTGAGAGAATGCAACAATGAGAGACAGTGAGAGACAGACAGAGAGAGAGAGAGAGAGGAAGTGAGAGAATGAGACAGTGAGAGACATAGAGTGACAGAGACAGAGAGAGAGAGAAAGAGAGAGGGATGAAGTCAGAGAATGAGACAGTGTGACAGAGAGGGGGGAGTGAGAGAATGCAACAATGAGAGACAGTGAGAGACAGACAGAGAGAGAGAGAGAGAGAGAGAGAGAGAGAGAGGTAGGAAGCGAGTTAATGAACAGTGAGAGACACAGAGAGCGACAGAGGGGGGGGGGGGTGAGAGAACGAGACCGAGAGAGCCAGAGAGAGACAAAAACTCTGTCCTCCTTCCTTAATTTTACAAACTTTCCTTTCCCAATCTTTTCTCTTTTTCCCCCCAAACCCTTCTATTTTGGTGTACAGGAAGTTGCCAACTTACGACCTGCGTGACTTACGACTGTTTGACTTTATGACCACCTACGAATAAAAAAATTCAGAAGTGGTTCATATACTCGGGTATCATGTACGTGAATATCATCAGCCCAGCCGAGCTGATTCGAGCCGATTTGTGATGATCAAATGGGCGAAACCATGTACACGCATTTACGTGTGTGTGTGTGTGTGTGTGTGTGTGTGTGTGTGTGTGTGTGTGTGTGTGTGTGTGTGTGTGTGTGTGTGTGTGTATAGATCCTGTACTTTCCATCATCTGAGACAAACATTGATTCCGATGCTCTGGAGTCGACTCTTGATTCTTTGAACCATGAACTGATTCACGAGAAGCGACTCCCCCCCCCACGTCCTTTGTAAAGAGATGCATTAGATTGAAAATACATGTACACTAGTCCTCCTCCTCCTCCTCCTCCTCCGTATATTAATGTCTAAAGGACGGTAAAAAACATTGCAAACAAAATTTTGAGCTGAACTTGTCGAAAGCTTGAGTAAACATTTAGCAGTAATACATGCACAGACCCGACTTACGTCCTGTTGCTCAGAACCAAATGCACTCGTAAGTCGGACACTTCCTGTACTTTCTTATCATGCATCTGTCTGTCCTTTCCACACTCTCTTCCTTTTTTGTGTGTCGGTAGGTTTTATGTTGAGTGTATGATGTCCTCTACCTGCTCTCACACTTCTTCATGCGGTTGCTCTGGTAGCCACAGTTTCCAAAACGATCTCCTTTGGAGTTCACATCTTTAAAACAAGCCTCAGGGGCAGCTTTTGCCTCTGTGTGCACACACGCACGCACGCACGCACGCACGCACACACACACGCACACACGCACGCGCACACACACGCACACACACACATACAGGTAATGAAACTCTTTTGTTGTGAGTATTGTACAGTGTGGAGTTTGTGTTTTCAGTGTGTGCAGTGTGCTGCTCTCAGCACAGTGTTGTACTCACTGGGGCCGAACAGAGCCTGGCACTGCAGGTCGTAGTGCTGACACAGGCCGTTGTAGCAGTAGGCCACACCATTTTTGCACAGGTGTCCATTCTGCTTAAATACGTCGGCCTGGCACTGAGCAGACGAGCCGTTACAGTACTCCGGCAGGTCACACTCATCCGTACTGCTCCTGCACACCGTACCACCAGGGAGGAACTAACAGAGAGAGAGAGAGAGAGAGAGAGAGAGAGAGAGACTAGATATACACATAGATTTTACTTCATTCTTACAGAGATAACATTTACATGTCAGAGAGGGCCGGAAGGTGGGAGGGAGGAAGCGAGGGAGAGAGACAAAGCGACGGAGGGTGGGAAGGAGGGTGGGAGCGAAGGAGACAGACAGAAGGTGGGAGGGAGGAAGCGATGGAGAGTGACAGATGGTAAGAGGGAGGAAGTGAGGGAGAGAGACAAAGGGTGGGAGTGAGAGAGATGGAGGGAGGGAGCGAGGGAGAGAGACAGAGGGAGGGAGGGAGAGTGAGGGAGAGTGAGAGGGAGTGATACAGAGGGTGGGAGGGAGGGAGGGAGGGAGGGAGGGAGAGAGAGGGTGGGAGGGAGGGAGACAGAGGGTGGGAGGGAGGGAGCGAGGGAGAGAGACGGAGGGTGGGAGAGAGGGAGAGACAGAGGGAGGGAGAGTGAAAGGGAGGGAGACAGGGGGAGAGAGAGAGACAGAGGGAGGGAGGGGGAGGGACACAGTTGCAAGGGAGAGAGATGGACGGTTGGAGGGAGTGAAGGAGAGAGACAAAGGGTGGGAGAGAGAGACAGAGAGAGAGAGAGAGGGTTTGTGTGTAAGACACAGGGTGTAGGGAAAGAGGGGAGAGAGCGAGAGAGTGAGAGAGAGAGAGAGAGAGAGAGAGAGAGAGAGAGAGAGAGAGAGAGAGAGAGAGATACCCGGCAGTGTTTGCAACACATCCCATCAGCGCATTCAGCTCCAGCTCGGAGTTTACAGGTCTTAGGCTCACAGCAGGCGTCCTTCTCACACTCCTGGAACATGAACACACACCCACACACACACACACACACACACACACACACACACACACACACACACACACACACACACACACACACACACACACAATATCCTTCCTTTAAAACCAGGATCTGCAACACTACATGCTGTACATTTCTTTTCATTTTATTTTTATGTAATGTCTTCAATGTCCTCCCTTTTATCTCTTTGTCTCCCCTCCCTCTATTTCTCAAACATCCTTCTCTTTCAGACGCCCCCCCAGACTCCCTCTCTCACATCCATCTCTCTCCGCCTCCCTCCCTCTACCCCCTCCCTCTCTGTCTCCCTGCCCATCTCTCAGCCTCTGTCTCTGTCTCCCCTCCACATTCCTCCCTCCTCTCTAAGCCTCACTCTCCCTCAGCCTCCCTTCTTCTCTCCTGTCCCTCTCTCCCTCTCCGTCACCGTCCCCTTTCACACACACACCCTCAGACTCCGCCCCCCCAGTCTCCATCCCGTTCCGTCTCCTTCAAATCCCTCTCACTTTCTGTCTCTCTTCATTCATATCGCTTATCACGCATCTTAAACTCAGTCCTAAGCCCTGCTTACTACACAGTAATGGCTGAGCCGGGCGCTCTGACCTCCTCGGAGCCGCAGTCACACTCCTCTCCCATGTCCACCAACTTGTTGCCGCAGTAGGGGACGCTGTAGGCCTCGCTGGGTCGAGGCACATTGAGCAGGCAGCTGCCTCCGCCATTCAGGATCAATTTCTCAAAGTCGTCCTCGCTGCAGCTACTGAAGTTCCGCGAGCCACTGGGCGGGAAAGAGGAAAGAAGGTAAAGGATAAATGCGTTTTCTCTTTCTCTCTCTCTCTCTCTCTCTCACACATACAAGCGCACACACACACACACACACACACACACACACACACACACACACACACACACTCACGTTGCCCCGGAGTTCATGATGCAAAGGCTCACATCACATCTGCAGCCTCTACCATCGTCATGGTTCATCCCCAGATTATGGCCAAGTTCATGTGCCACGATAGAGGCAAATGATGCTACATTTTTATGCGTGAACTAAACATAAACACACACACAAAATCACAAAAGATATAAGATGCAGTATAATTCAGCCAATCAGAGGCCAGGATGAGACAATGTACCGCATTGATCCCGCCCCCATGACTCCTGGAGCAGGCTGTGCCAACAAATGCCATGCCAGCTGTAACCCCAAATCCTTTCTTCCTGCAAACAGAGAGGGATGGATAGAGAGAGATAGGGCAATAGAGAACGAGCGAGAGAGAGAGAGAGAGAGAGAGAGAGAGAGAGAGAGAGAGAGAGAGAGAGAGAATACTGAACTGTTAGATTATTAATATTAATAATTTTTGATTGAATTGTACTATAAGCTGGTTTTAATAAAGCTGTCTGGATTTGAATGAAACTATTGTAAGACTGATTATTTTGATGTTGTTGCATAGTGGCGTCACTAACAGGATCAGCTGAGCGCTGTCATGGCGACGGCGGGGCACGAGTTCCTTCTCCCTCCACTGAGTGAAGCGACCCAGCACCTCACCTGCGCTACCGTCCGTATTGATGAAGTTCATCGCTGACCAGATCTCCAACCCCACCAACACCACCCGGATATTCAGAGCTACATACATCTGAGAGGGAGGAGGGGAGTGGTTCAGGGAGCGAGAGAGAGAGAGAGAGAGAGAGAGAGAGAGAGAGAGAGAGAGAGAGAGAGAGAGAGAGACGAGAAAGGGTCAGAGAAAAAAGAGAGGGGGGGAAGAGGGGGAGAAGGAGGAGAGAGAAGAAAGAGAGAGAGAAGGAGGGTGAAGAGAGAGAGAGAGAGAGAGAGAGAGAGAGAGGAGAGAGAGAAGGAGAGAGAGAGAGGAGAGAGAGAAGGAGAGCGAGGGAGAGAGAAAGAGAGAGGAGAGGGAAAGAGAGAGAGAATATTATGTGAGATATAAATCTAAATCAATTCCTTCTATGTAAACACAACTGAGATGTAAATGTTGCGTTTACACTGTCGACGTAGTTGGCGAGCTGCACCATCTCCTCTCTCACTGCCGTCTGATTGCGGTTTGTGTAGTTAAACTGAAGGAGAAAGGTCAGGGGTCATATTCTTAAAGCAGGTGAGGCGGGTTCTACCTGATCGTTACTTGAGTGCGGACCGCGCCCAGTACTAATAAAGACCCGCTGAGCGTCTGGACGCGCACACTGATCCGTGTCAAGTGTTAGACTTACTCTCTCATTATCCACCACCAGCATTAGCTCCACGTAATGTGTCTGATGTAGCACCGCCCTCTTTTTCTACACACACACACACACACACACACACACACACACACACACACACACACACACACACACTTATGATTTGATAGTACATTGACTGTGCAGATAAACTCCTACATCCTCAGTCACTAACTCTGATCAGATGATTGACAGGATGACTCTGTGTCATGTGGGTGTGGCCAGATGAAACTTGGTCGCCATCGTGATGGGAGTGAGGTGTGCCACAGGTAAAAGGCTCCATCTTCACATCCTCCAGGAGGTAGATGATGTGCTCGTTATGTGAGGAACCTTCTCGAGGCTCAATGCCTAAACTGGTATTCTGCATGTGGATCACACCTCTGACACACACACACACACACACACACACACACACAATATTTATTAAAACATATAACGTTTCTTCTTCTTCTTCTTTTCCTTTCGGCTTTTCCCTTCAGGGGTCGCCACAGCGAATCATCTGCCTCCATCTCACCCTATCCTTTGCATCTTCTTCTCTTACACCAACGACCTTCATGTCCTCCTTCACCACATCCATGAATCGTCTCTTTGGTCTTCCTCTAGGCCTTCTGCCTGGTAGTTCCAGCCTCAGCATCCTATTACCAATATACTCACTATCCCTCCTCTGTACATGTCCAAACCATCTCAATATAGCCTCTCTGACTTTGTCTCCAAGACATCTTACATGTGCTGTCCCTCTGATGTGCTCATTCCATATAACGTTTCTAGTGTAGTTAAAGAAAATCTCTGAATCTCACTCACCGTAACCCAGAGCAGAGACTCAGACCGGCAGAAGATCCATCGACATCCTTCACATAACCACGATAATGACAATGATCCTGAGAAAGAAATAAAGAGTAGAAACATTTTAAATGTTTGTATTCATTTTTAGCAAAGGAGCAGACATAATAGAATTTACTGTCTTTTCAATTATCTGTTCTTTTTAGTACAGTGGTACCTCAGCTTACGATAGTCCCAGCAAGCGAAAAATCCATTCAAATATTCAGACAATGCACGAGCTGTTCTCCCATTGACGATCTTCTAACATTCCGCCCTGCTGGCCTCCCATTGGCTATCTCCCAACATCCCGCCCCACTGACCTCCCATTGGCTCGGAGGGATGACACAGCTCCCTTGAGCAGTAGCTTGTTCATGAGTTTTTCATGAGTGTGAAGGACAGAGTTACTGTTGTTTCATGAGTTTTTCGAGTGTGCTCATTGCAACTTTCTTTTTTGGCTCAGGCTTTTAACCTTGCATAAACATTTGTAAGGTTATAACTCTGCTAAGAACACATGGTCAACACGAAGTAAGTACCTTAAAAGGTATGCGTTTATCATTTTTAAAGGGCAGTATTGGGGGACTTGGAACCAATCACGCGTTTCACATGTAAAATGCGGTTCGACTTACAAAAAAATCCAGGTTACGAAAAAGGCTCTGGAACGGATTAATTTCGTAAGGTGAGGTACCTACCACTGTATTTCAAAACTTCTTTCTAAAAAGAAAAAAATGTCTAAACAAGTCCACTCAGTGCCAATGGCGGCATGCGCGTGATATATTTATCACAGGAATCTTATTCTTTTATATTTACTGTATTAATTCAGCAAGGGAAATGATATCCTCTGCATTTAACCCATCCAAAGTGAGCACACACTGACACACACACACACACACACTGGGAGCAGTGGGCTGCCACACATACACACACTGGGGCACCCAGAGAGCAGTTTGGGGTTAGGTGCCTTGCTCAAGGGCACTTCAGCCACTAATGTGGAGGAAGGGAAAGTGTTGCTCGCGCCCCACATTTTATCTCTGGGTGACAAAACCGCTTCTCTAACCTTTCGAGTACGGCTGCCCACATATTTACATATTTATTTGGTCACCTGAGCGGGGAGGTAAACATGGACGTAACAATAAAAACTGAGCTCATCGCTTAACAATATTTCCATAAATACGGAGCTGCAGAGCCTCGCCATTAAAAAAATCAGTTAAATCAATTAAAATCAGCGTAACACAGACACACAAGAAAAGTGTGGAAACATCAGAAAAAAGAAACTGTAATAAAAAAAATACAAAAATTACACAAAACTATACTTTAAAAGGTAGAAAGGAAAATGTAAAGAAAAACATTTAGAGAGAAAAATGTAAAACAAAGAGTTTATTTAAAAAAGGCAACAAGGTGCAGAGGAGGAAGAGGTTGCACACAAAAAATGTCAGAAAAAAAAATTGCAAAATAAATAAATAAACAAATTAATAAAGTTTGAAAGAAAGAAAGAAAAGCGGATGTTCAGATGTACAACAACAAGGAAACAAACAGCCTGATTAAAGCTTTAAAAAGAAAAAAGCATCGTATTTTTCAGACTGTAAGGCGCACTTAAAATCCTTAAATCTCCAAAAAAACCTGACGGTGCACCTTATGTCTGGATGAAGCTGAGCGACTCCATCTCACTGATATCGTCAAACCTCAAGTGAAGTGAACTAATTCAGAGCTTACCATCTTTCCCGGTGGATTAACCAAAGAACTGCAACCACTAGATATCGGTGTCAACAAGTTAGAGGGATCCAGGCTTTAAGTCCAAATACCGGTATTACTGCTATCGTAGTCAGGTGACTCGTTGAGTCATACGTGAGCGGCTGAGAGAAGTTTACCTCACGACCCTGGAAAACTTTTCCCACCTAATCTCCATTTCTATTGATTTGCGACTACATGCGCGCACATCTTACTGATACCGTCAAAACCCAAGTGAAGCAAACTATAATTCAGAGCTGCCATCATTCTGGTGGATTAATGAAAGAACTCCAACCGCTAGATATAGGTGTCAACAGGTCGTAAGTTAGAGGGATCCGGGCTTTATATCCAACTCAGTCGTAGTCATACTTTACTGTCATATTATATATATATATATATATATATATATATATATATATATATATATATATATATATATAGGGGATTTTCTGAGTAGATCCTTCCGTAGGAGAGTGCTCAATACTTTTTGGTAGAGCAAATAACAAAAGGACAGGACAAAGGCTTTCTATTGAAACTCCATTTATCACTACAGATCTGTTTCGAGGGGTGGTGAAACCATCCCCTCTCTTCAGGTGATTACAGAAGATTCTTCTGTAATCACCTGAAGAGAGGGGATGGTTTCACCACCCCTCGAAACAGATCTGTAGTGATAAATGGAGTTTCAATAGAAAGCCTTTGTCCTGTCCTTTTGTTTACATATATATATATATATATATATATATATATATATATATATATATATATATATACACACATCAGCGTTCTATATACAGTGATACCTCAGCTCACGAACATAATTGGTTCCCAGAAAGTGTGAGGTGAAAAGTTCGTCTTCCGAACATTTATTTCCCATAAGAAACCATTAAAATGAGAATAATCCGTTTCCAGGTCCCCATAAAACATAATTTTCTACTAAATAAGCCTTAAAACTACACAAAAATATACCTTATTTTATGTATAATAAATGTGCTATTGTATTGTAATTAAAGAAATAAACTGTACTGTATAATAAAGTGGTTTTATTTACCTTTGTGATGGTAGTTGATGGCTTGATGGAATGGAGTGGGAGGAGGAGGGAGGGAGGGACTTACTGTTTGGAAGGAGAGTTTGGAAACGCCTACTGTTTGGAAACACCCTTAGCCACACACGCACCCTTAATAGCTTCCTTGTTCTTAAGGATGGGAGCAATGGTAGACTTAGCGTACTGGTACTGGGACGCTGAGTCACACAAACGCACACCTCGTTCGTGTTTTTCAATGATCTCCGCCTGTGGTGGGGTCTTTTTCGGTCCCATAATAGCAAAAGTACACTCAATATGGTCCAAAATGTCTATCAAACACAAACCACTTCCGCATTCAAAGAATGCCGTGCCGTGAGCGTGCGTCAGCTTCTCGTGGCCGCCACCGTGGCGCTGTTCGACCGCGTGGTTTGATTCGTCCGTCGAAAACTAGTTCGTCAGCAGAGACAATATGCTCGCAACTTTAATGTTCTTGAGGCGAAAAGTTCGTGAGCTTAAGCGTTCGTCAGCGGAGGTTTTACTGTATAATGAAATGACTACTGGTACATGCGAGCTAAAAAGTTACATTATTTATAAACAGCGAAAAGTAAGAAGTAATAAATATTAATTACGAATGTAAAGAGCTCCTAAGATATAATTACATTATACGGTTGAGGAATAATAATGCACGTTGACTGACCAGAATTAATGATGGTTCAGAAATCGAACAGCACTGGGGTAGAATGAATCCAGAGTCCGATTCGTATCTGCACGTATACACCTGTATCGGTTGCCTGACCGCGGGACTTGAAATAACTCGTTTGCTGGGTGATGTTCATCTTTTATAATATTACGTGCTTTCTTCAGAACTCGTGCTCGATAAAGTCCATTTAATTTTTAGCAGAGATCTTCCAAGAATAGTACCGGCGGTCTTGATGATCCGATCGAGTCGCTGCCGGTCATCGGCCGTCGTGTCGCCATACCAAACAGTGAACGTGAGCGTCAAGAAGCCCTCTATCATTGCTCGGTAAAATTTTATCAGCAGACTTTGCCCAACGCGGAATCTTCTCAATCGTCTCGGGAAGAAGAGGCGCCGCTGTGCCCTCTTTATGATGATATCAGTATTTTTTACCCACTTTTGGTCTGACGAAATAGTCGTGCCCAAAAACTTAAAACTGTCGACAATCTCAACCTCAGATCTGTTAATAAAAAGTGGCACGATCTTAGATGGTTCCTGATGAAAATCTATAATAACTTCTTTCGTTTTCTGCACGTTTATTATTAAATTATTCTCAGTGCAACATCCTACAAGTGAATTCACCTCCTCTTTATACGAACTTTCATCGTATTTGATCAAACCACCTAGTGTGGTATCAACGGCATATTTCATCATGAAATTACTACGGATATTTAGTGACGCCATCATGTGTATATAGGGAGTACAACTTCTTCTTCTTCTTCTTTCTTCTTTTACTTTCGGCTGCTCCCTTCAGGGGTCGCCACAGCAAATCATCCGCCTCCACCTCACCCTGTCCTCCGCATCTTCTTTTCTGACTCCAACGACCTTCATGTCTTCCTTCACCACATCCATAAATCTCTTCTTCGGTCTTCCTCGAGGCCTTCAGCCTGGTAGTTCCAACCTCAGCATCCTACTGCCAATATACTCACTATCCCTCCTCTGTACATGTCCAAACCATCTCAATCTAGCCTCTCTGACTTTGTCTCCAAAACATCTTACGTGGGCTGTCCCTCTGATATACTCATTTCTGATCCTATCCATCCTCGTTACTCCCAGGGAGAACCTCAACATTTTCATCTCCGCTACCTCCAGCTCTGCCTCCTGCCTTTTCCTCAGCGCCACTGTTTCTAAGCCATACAACATCCCTGGCCTCACCACCGTCTTGTACACTTTTCCCTTCATTCTTGCTGACACTCTCCTATCGCACATCACACCGGACACTTTTCTCCAACCATTCCAGCCTGCCTGCACACGCTTCTTCACCTCTTTTCCACACTCTCCATTGCTCTGGATTGTTCAGCCTAAGTACTTAAAATCCTCCACCTTCGTTATCTCTGCTCCCTGTAACATCACCGTTCCTCCTGGGTCCTTCTCATTCACACACATGTATTCTGATTTTCTGAGGCTAACCTTCATTCCTCTCCTTTCCAGGGCATACCTCCACCTCTCTAGATTTTCCTGCACTTGTTCTCTGCTCTCACTACAGATCACGATGTCATCTGCAAACATCATAGTCCATGGAGATTCTTGTCTCACCTCGTCTGTCAGCCTGTCCATCACCATAGCAAACAAGAAGGGGCTCAGAGCTGACCCTTGATGCAGTCCCACCTCCACCTTGAATTCGTCGGTCACACCGACAGCACACCTCACCACTGTCTTACATCTCTCATACATGTCCTGCACCACTCTAACATACTTCTCTGACACTCCAGACTTCCTCATGCAATACCACAGTTCTTCTCTTGGCACCCTGTCATATGCTTTTTCCAGATCCACAAAGGCACAATGTAGCTCCCTCTGACCTTCTCTGTACTTCTCTATTAACATCCTCAAGGCAAACATTGCATCTGTGGTGCTCTTTCTTCGCATGAATCCAAACTGTTGTTCACAAATGCTGACCTCTGCCCTTAGTCTAGCTTCCACTATTCTTTACCATAACTTCATCGTATGGCTCATCAACTTTATCCCTCTGTAGTTGCTGCAACTCTGCACGTCTCCCTTGTTCTTAAAAATGGGCACCAGCACACTTCTCCTCCGGCATCTGCTCACTCTCTAGTACCTTGTTGAATGTTCTTGTCAGAAAATCTACTGCTACCTCTCCTAGACACTTCCATACCTCCACAGGTATATCATCAGGACCAACTGCCTTTCCATTCTTCATCCTCTTCAATGCCCTCCTCACTTCACCCTTACTGATCTTTGCTACATCCTGCTCCTCAATGGTTACCTCTTCTACTCTTTTTTCTCTCTCATTTTCCTCATTCATCAGCTCTTCAAAATACTCTTTCCATCTTCCCAGCACACTTCTGTCATCAGTCAATACATTTCCCTCTCTGTCCTTTATCAATCTAACTTGCTGCACGTCCTTCCCATCTCTATTTCTCTGCTGTGCCAACCTGTAGAGATCATTTTCTCCCTCTTTACTATCCAACCTATCATACAAGTCATCATACGCCCTCTGTTTGGCCTTAGCCACTGCTACTTTCGCCTTACGCTGTGTCTCCCTGTACTCCTGTTTACTCTCTTCGGTCCTCTCAATGTCCCACTTCTTCTTGGCTAACCTTTTCCTTTGTACACACTCCTGCACTTCCTCATTCCACCACCAAGTCTCCTTATCTACTTTCCTTCCAGAGGACACACCAAGTACTCTCCTACCGGTGTCCCTGATCACATTTGCTGTGGTTGTCCAGTCATTTGGAAGCACTTCCTGGCCACCCAAAGCCTGTTTCAACTCCTCCTTGAAGACAACACGACACTCTTCCTTTTTCAGCTTCCAACACTTTGTCTTCTGCTCTGCCTTTGCCTTTTTCACCTTTCTCACCATCAGAGTCATCCTGCACACCACCATCCTATGCTGTTTGGCAACACTCTCAACCACGATGACTTTGCAGTCACTGACTTCCTTCAAATTACATCGCCTACACAAGATGTAGTCTACCTGTGTGCGCCTACCTCCGCTTTCATAAGTCACCCTATGCTCCTGTTTCTTCTCAAAGAAAGTATTCACCACAGCCATTTCCATCCTTTTTGCAAAATCTATCAACATCTGTCCTTCTGCGTTCCTGTCCTGGATACCAAACCTGCCCATCACTTCCTCGTCCCCTCTGTTGCCTGCCCCAACATGTCCATTGAAGTCTGCACCTATGACCACTCTTTCACCTCTGGGGGTACTCTGCATCACTTCATCTAAGTCACTCCAGAATCTCTCCTTCTCTTCTAGCTCACATCCTGCCTGTGGGGCATAAGCACTAACAACATTGAGCATTACACCTTCAATTTCTAACTTGAGATTCATCACTCTGTCTGACACTCTTTTCACTTTTAGAACATTCCTGACAAACTCTTCCTTCAAGATGACTCCGACTCCATTTCTCTTCCCATCCACACCGTGATAAAATAGCTTAAACCCTGCTCCTAAGCTTTTAGCTTTGCTACCTTTCCACCTGGTCTCCTGAACACACAGTATGTCCAACTTCCTCCTCTGCATCATGTCAACCAGCTCTCTACCTTTTCTGTGCATAGTTCCAACATTCAAAGTCCCCACTCTCAGTCCTAGACTCATGCCTTTCCTCTTCTCTCTCTGCCTATGGACACGCCTCCCACCTCTCCTTCTTCGACGTCTTCGACCAACAGTAGTCCAATTTCCATCAGCACCCTGTTGATTGACAGCACTGATGGCGGTCGTTGTTAACCCGGGCCTCGACCGATCCGGTATGGAGGTAATACTTTTGATTTGCATCATCAATAATTGGCATTGGTTTTACGTCGGATGCCCTTCCTGACACAACCCTCTGCATTTCTCCGGGCTTGGGACCGGCATGAGGGGGAGAGACACTGGTTAGTGCCCCCCCACCTCATGGCTGCATTTATATCGGGAGTACAACAAGGGGCTTAAATTACAACCCTGAGGTGATCCAATATTAATCACTAATGTCGATCTTCCTTTCGGCTTTTCCCCTTTTACTCGGGAGTCGCCACAGCGAATCATCTGATTCGCACGTTTGATTTGGCAGAGGTTTTTACGTCGGATGCCCTTCCTGTCACAACCCTTTTTAGCAAGGGACAGAAACACGCTGACGGCTTTGCAGCCTACTCTTGTCGAAAGTCAGCAATGGTTCTTTTACATGCCTCTCACCATCGACAGTGATAACCTTTGATAACCCAGTTATCTGCACTGGGGTGAACAGTGACAACCTTGGGGAGAGTGGGACTCGAACCCCCAACCTTTGGATCAGCGATTCAGCGCCCTATACCACGAGACCAGCACTGCCCCCCAATATTAATTACTAATGAGGAAGACAAATTAGGACCAATCTTTACTACTTGTGAACAGGATAAGAGAAAATCGAGAATCCACTTGCACATGGGCGGATCAGACGCTGAAGATGAAGAATTTGATGGATTTGTGGAAGAGGAATGAACTGAAAAAGTGAGTTTATTGTTTTATATTGTTACATTTGAACAATGATGAGAGTTATTGTGAAGTGTATTATTTTATATTTTATATTATTAGAACTGAACAATGTTGAGAGTTTTTGTGAGAGTTGAATCAAGTTGAACATATCTGACTTTTGTTTCGCTTGATGTGCTTTATAATCCGGTGCACGTTGTGTGTGCAAATTGACCGATCAAATATTCGTTGGGTGGTGTTGCGCCTTATGATCCGGTGCGCCTTGTGGCCCGCAGTACACCGTGCTGTTTTAGTGATTAAACAACTAAAATCATGTCATGGTTGATGTACTGTTGACATTCTTTGCTTATTTCGATTTGTGGAAGGAGTCTCTGGTGTCAGTGGTGAGGAACATTCGGAAGGAAATTCAGCATGAAGAAAGTCGAATTACCAAATGCAGGACTGAAAGTCACATCGCATCATTTCCACTGTACCTGAGAAGCCGTTCTAATCCACACCTGAGAACAATCACTTGATCCCTGGATCAATGTTCATCACGCAAAATGTTTACTTCAGGTATTAAATACTATAAGACACGCACACAGCACCATGAGGTAAGAGAATTACGCAAGTCACATGATGATAAAAAAAAAAAAAAAAGAGAGAGAAAGAACATGATCACCGGTGGCTTTAAAGTTTCATTTTATAGACATGGAATTAAAAGATCGCAAAAAAAAATCTTTGAGGAAAAATATGACATTGGAGCATGATAAGCTCCTCCCACTAATGCAGATCCTACTGATGTACGAGCTGAGCTTTGGCGTCTTATACTGGTCCTGTTCTACTCCTCAGCAGGAAGTGCTCTCAGCTTCAGATCAAGTTGAGGTACGCTAATGGGATTCTGACTCTGCTCTGCTCGCTGTGCTTCAGGTAAAAATATCACAGTCCATGAAATCATTATCCTTTGCTTAATAAAATTGAGTCACTCACTAAAATGCTGATGTGCAAAAGATGTTTGTGGATTCAAAATGCTTGAGATTAGCAGCACTGGGTTGAGCAATACGACAAAAATATCATATCATGATCGTAAACGTCACGATACAATATGTATCACAATATACAGGTTTGCCCACAAACTGCAGCTTTAAAAAATATTTGGTGAATAATTTAATGTGCATAAAACTATAATGTTATTAATACGAAGTTACATAAAAATAAATGTTTATTAGAGAAATCATTGAGTAAACAAAAAAAAAGTAGGAAATGCTTTAGTTTTGAATCAGTAATCATGTTCTCATGTAAACAAATCATGAAAAAGGCTTCACATCTTTATCATACTGTTGCAACTTTGAGAAACACACACATACACACACACACACACACACACACACACACTCTTTCTCTCTGTATGGCTCCCATAGGAGTGTGTGTGTGTGTGTGTGTGTGGGCCATCCCTTCCTGTGATGGCATCGGAGTAATACCTTCCATTTTCCCTCCACTAGAAGAATTTAAACATTTCCTGTGATCCGGAGTTCTGTGTATCGCAGTACAATCCGATTCAACACCAAGTGATTCATCTGTACTGCGACCCAGCACGACAAGATCTCTGTCCTGAAATGAACCCCGATTCCCCTGTGCTTCTCGGCCCCGCTGCGAGTGCATCATCAAAATTTCACTGGTAGATCCAAATCAAGAACTAAAGACACAGCTCGGGACTGGCTCGACGTTATTTTGACTGAAAGAGCAGCGATCTCGAATCTGTAATGCATGAAGAACCTCCCGGTTTTTACTGGTGAAAATCCATCATGTTTTGCTGATTTTCCAAAGAGTTCAAATTGAGGGCGAGTTTTAACATCAAATTTCAGTTTATGTGACATCACAGGTCAACAAATAACCGGTGCAGGTGTGTAGTTTGTGGTTTAAAGTAAAATTTTACAAAGTTTGAGGCCGATCCGAGATCCTGCCGGTTCCGTGCCGGGTGTTGCCGTGACAGCGAGTGAACTGGTCCCGTGTTCGGTAAAGATGTTATAAAGGTATATCGTTGTCAATAATCCCATATGTTTGATGATAGGTTTAATGTAAAGAAAGTTATAGGGCCTTTTATCGTCCCTCTCGAACCCGTCATTACAGCCTTTCATCCGAAAATATTTTCCAACCAATTCGCATTTGCATTCGAATAAAGGCTCATTTAACCAACAACTATTATCCTGTATATCTCGGTTATTGCTTTACCGAGTTAGACGAATAAGGTATCAACTTTTATCCGTTCCCTTGTTCTACCACCCTCGATAAAAAACAAAAAAAAAACAAATTTAAATTACATTTGAAATCCTTTTAAAAGAAAAGTCCAAGTGCCAACATGATCTGATCCGTGTGTGTGTCGCAGTGTGATTTTCACCATGACTTGATTCCATGTGAGGCGATTCGTTCATGCATTCATAACATAACATAACATAACATGAGTGGTGAGAACAGGCCATTCAGCCCAACTAAGCTCACCATTGTCCTATTCTAAAGTGACTCTAACCTTAAAGACGCACCATGACTAGATGGTATCCAGCACTAGATCAAGTCTGCTGTTGAAGACTTGTAAGGTTTCTGCTTCGTGGTTAGGCAATCTATTCCACACTGAAATTACCCTCTGCGAGAAAAAATATTTCCTAATATTTGTGCTAAATTTACCCTTGAATAACTTCCATTTATGACCCCTAGTTCTACTTACAGAACTTGGCCTAAGTAATCGGGCATAGTTGACTTTATTAATCCCCTTAAGATACTTAAAGACCTCAATCAGATCACCTCTAATTCTCCTTTTTTGAAGACTGAAAAGGTTTAGGATCCTCAGCCTCTCCTCATAGGATTCCTTTTTTATACCCGGAATTAGCTTTGTTGCTCTTCTCTGAACTTTTTCGAGAGTCTCGATGTCTTTTTTCAAGTATGGTCCCCAGAACTGTACACAATACTCTAAATGTGGTCTAACCATTCGTTTTCTGAACGGTTTAATCCTAATTAGTGTTGCGAGGAGGCTGGCGCCCGTCTCAGCCGACTATAGGCGAGGGCGGAGTACACCTTGGACAGCTCGTTGGGCCATCGCAAGACCAACACTCACATCACCATTCATACTCTCACTCACACTTGTGAGGCGACTCGTCTGTGAATTCATTATTCAACACAGTGTGATTCATGCGTAGTGTGATTCAGTTTAGCAGGAAATGATGCAACACCGTTTGATTTGTCTGTATTGCAGTTTTATTTGAATTGAGGGAAATCACATGACCTCCAGCACATCTAACTGGTTCATCAAAGGTCGGCCATGTCTCTCATTGTTTATGGTGTGAGGTTCATGTGAAAGAACCATTGCCGACTTTCGACAAGAGTAGCTGCATAGCCGTCAGCGTGTTTCCACCCTGTGATGGTCTGGTGAGCTGTCCAGGGTGTACTCTGCCCTCACCCAGAATCGGCTGAGATGGGCACCAGCCTTCCTGCGACCCTAATTAGGATTAAACAGTTTAGAAAAAGAATGAATTAATGAATGAATGAGAATCACACGAACTCTTATAATAGTGCACTGACGCAAATCTGTGCATGCCACCGTCCTCACTGCACAGTCCTCACTGCACAGTCATCACTGGATTTCTTAAAGTGCTCACGTCCGTGCGTGTGTGTAAAAATCCAAAGGAGCTGAATCACATTCCAGGAATACAGCAACGGAAAAAAGTCTTACATAAGAGCACACACACACACACACACACACACACACACACACACACACACACACACACACAGCATGATAAATTTGCGTAATCAAAAACAGTATTACAGACAAGAAACCGACAATCAGAAGTTCCTCCAAACCCAAAAGTTTGTGCACCCTGAGAGACATCCTGAATCGACACTACATACGTGTCTGTGCTCGTAAAGATCCATCAGTGACACATTCTGAATGATGAGGGTGTGTTAGAGGACAATATTAATGAAAATAGCAGTCGTTGTCCACTCAATCTGTCCATCCACATCTTTCTGAAGCAAACCCCCCCCCATGTTTAACCCCGACTCCCTGTTCATCCTGCCAAGTCCCCTCCCTCAGTACAAACCACAGTGCAAAGTGGAACGCTTTACATTTAATAAGGTATATTCAAGAAAATATTTCCCTCAAAGTGCCGAAGGGTCTGGGTTTGTGCCCTCTGGGTTCATCTTTGATCCCGGCGAGTCAGAACAGCACTGCTGGATGACTGAGAGCTAGAAATGTCTGACTCATATTTGACAGAAATTCTGAGGAAATCACATGGTACAGATGACTTCCTGACTCCAGCCATGGGAAGACGATTAGCCCACTTCTACAGCTAACAGTACATCGAACATTCAAGCTGGAGATCATGGGCTTGACATCTGGATGTGACTCAGCTGTAGAACAAATAGTACTGGAAGTGAAACTGCACTATAATACACATGCACACAAATACACACTGCAGCTGAAACATGAATTCCTGTTCTACTGCGTAATCTTAAATGGAAATCTGTTTGGGCTAGGAATTCAGACAGAGAGAGAAAGAGAGAGAGAGAGAGAGAGCAGACCTGCCAACTTTTGAAACCTGAAAACCTAGTAGCTAGCTGGGGTCCTGGTGGAGGGTTCAGGGGGGCAAAGCCCCCAGACGCTAAATAATTATTTGCATTAAATCAAGTTAGAATGTGGCGATTTTTGAAATTTTCTCTGGCAGATTCCATTACAAAAACGTACCGACACAAAGCTGACCCATCTCATTGCTTCGCAATTCCAATGTAAAACAAAGGCTGACCTCTCGCACATGCGCCATACACCTACAGGAAGTTACATTAGCAGCATGCACTGCTGCTTTTCTTCTAAATTTAGATACGGTTCTCAGCAATCTCATTAATTTGTTTTGCATTTTTTTCGTTACTATTCTGAATTTTATATTGAATTTTATGTTAAAAAAAAACAAACACAATTTTTATTAATACAACCGTAACCCGGATTGGGATAATGAAAACCGTAATCATTACGGCAAAACTGGACTAATTGGCAGGTATATATGAGAGAGAGAGAGAGAGAGAGAGAGGGAGAGGGAGAGAGAGAGGTGCTGATGAATTCGCACACCGACCCTGACATGAGCGCAGCTGAAGAATAGAACACTCCTTGAGTGTGAACATGTAGAAAAATAATCAACAACAGAATAAAAATCCTGAGAACCCCACACGCCAAGAACGTTCCACACTGAGAACAGCATGCTATGAGAACCCCACAGACACTGGGAACAGCCCATTCCGAGAACACTGCATGTCGAGAGCCCTGTACACAGAAAACTCAACACACTGTAAATACTGTACTTTGTGACTACTGTACACTGAGAATCTCAGATATTGAGAACTCTGAGAATGGCACACATTAAGAATACCACATGCTGAGATCCCTACACACTGAGAATGCCATGCATTGAGAATTCCGCAAAGTGAGACACAAACACACTGAGAACGCCTCAAGCTATGAATTTTAGATACTAAAAACGGTGCCCACTGAGAACCTGGCATGCTGAGGATGCCATACACTAAGAACACCACTCACTGAGAACCTCGCATACCAAGAACATCACATGCCGAGATCCCCACACACTGACGACGCCTCCTGCTCAGAACCTCGTAGACCAAGAACACTGTTCAATGAGAGTGTCACAAGGCCGAGTGAGTTGCATGCCAAGAATGCCATACCCTCAAGAATGCAAAATACTGGAAACCTTGCACAGTGAGAATGCCACATAGTGAGAACCTTGTGTACGGAAGACACCAATCCACCGAGAACCCTGTGCATTGAGGACACCATATAATGAGAATCTTGTATTGAGAATGCCATTATAGGCTTCTATACAGAGGATGCCAATAAACCAGGATCCTTGTGCACTGAGAACACCATATGATGAGAGCCTCGTGCAGTGAGGATGCCCATCCACCGAGAACCTTGTGCACCAAGGACGTCCATCCACCAAGAACCTTGTGCACCGAGGACATCCATCCACCGAGAACCTTGTGCCCCGAGGACGTCCATCCACCGAGAACCCTGTGCACCGAGGACGTCCATCCACCGAGAACCTTGTGCACCGAGGACGTCCATCCACCGAGAACCTTGTGCACCGAGGACGTCCATCCACCGAGAACCTTGTGCCCCGAGGACGTCCATCCACCGAGAACCTTGTGCACCGAGGACGTCCATCCACCCAGAACCTTGTGCACCGAGGACGTCCATCCACCCAGAACCTTGTGCACCGAGGACGTCCATCCACCGAGAACCTTGTGCACCGAAGACGTCCATCCACCGAGAACCTTGTGCACCTAGGACGTCCATCCACCGAGAACCTTGTGCACCGAGGACGTCCATCCACCGAGAACCTTGTGCACCGAGGACACCCATCCACCGAGAACCTTGTGCACTGAGGACATCAATAAACCAAGAACCACGTGCACGGAGAACGCCGTCCTCAGAGAACGTTGTGAACTGAGGACACCCAGTTACCAAGAAACTTGTGCACTGAGGAAAGCAATAAACCAAGAACCATGTGTACTGAGAACACCATCCACCGAGAGCCTTGTGTACTGAGGACATCGTGTAGTGAGCACGCTACAATACAAGAATGCCTTAGGTGCAGAATGCCACACGCTGACAACACTGCCTACCGAGAACCCTGAGAATGACGCTCACCGAGTTTCTGCCTCATTCTTGATGAATGGCATCAAAATCAGCGACTGATCATAAAGGCTTCAGTGTTTTTGGGTCGAGTTCATACCTTCATGGCGGGTCTTTCAGTGATCAGTGATCCGTCCTTAGTGTAGGAATATACAGTGAAATCATCAGGGAGGAGAAACCTGAGAACACACGCACACACACAGAGAGAGAGAGAGAGAGAGAGAGAGAGAGAGAGCCTCAAAACATGAATAAACAGCAGGGTGAAAGGTGAGTAACATGACTTTCAGGACAAAACCATTTGCAAACATCATTGAAAAATAAATCATTAAAAAGGTAATCAGATTATGATTTACACCCATAAAAGTCATTCAGTAAAGTTTTTTTTATTCATTATTTTTTAAACATGATCCTCGACATGGTGGACGTCATAATCTATACACGCTTGAAAGTGATTTCTGAAGGCTGCCGTGGCTCGGCGGGTCGTGACGCATGGAATGGCAGAGATCTCTTGCAGAAGAGCACCCTGAACAGTTTCAAGTGTTTGGAGTGGAAAATTAGCACAGTGCTTCTCAATTATTTTCTGTGACGACCCCTAAAGGAAGAAAAAAACTTTTTCCCCCCCCCCCCCCCCCAGTGCGCTACTATAAATAGTATTTGTCCATAAAATTGTTATGAATACACCTCTGCATAATATTTTATTTTTATTAACATTAAAAATAAAAAAAATCATTAAATAATAATAAAAAAAAAAAACCTCAATTTGCACGCCCCACTACTTGAGAAGGACTGAATTAGTGGCAGCTCCGGCAAATTATACATAGGCATCATCGAGGCATTACTGGCACGTGATTTAAATTTAGCCAATGGCTGAGAAATTTTAATTCTCCTTCCTGCTGATTGGTTGCAGATGATGTATACGCCTCTTTTTCTCCTTCGCACACATGTCATCAAGATGATTGCTTGATTTGTGAATTAAATGTTTTTTAGTGTGTAAACCCCCCCCCCCCCCCAAAAGTCATCTGATCGGGTTTACACAATTTAGAAAAGTGATTAAATTCAGTCCTGAAAAAACCGGAGCTTCCAGCACATGCCAGAAAACTTGCACCCATGATAAGCCATACTTTTATTTCAGTTATTTAATTCTGTTATATCTAATTCAAAATACAAATGGTATTGTTTTTATCATTGAGGTTTCTTTTAATTCCTGGAGTTTTTTTGCAAGTTCATCGTCCAGAACAGCCTGGTGAGCTGTTTTTTCCTTTGCTGATCTTTTCAAAGCATTTGCTTCAGTGACGAATTTCATTTTCCCAGTTTCCTCTGATTTATTGTACAGACTGTCAGCAGTTTTATTCAGTTTAAGTTGACGTGTGATTCTTTGTAATTTGAGATGAGATTTTATAAATTATTTAAGTCATAATATTAATACTTCCCAAAAGATGGTGCTACAACATTACAACACACTACATCAGCGAATTGAGTGTTTACTTACAAATCTTTGTAGACACATTTGACTCGAGTGCATTTTTTGTGCTATTGAAAAAAAATCTTCAGTAAATATTAATTCAAGGACAAATATTTTTTCAAGGAGTACAGTTCTGAAAATCAAGGAGTTTTCAAGGGGTTTTCTGATTTCCGGGACTTTTCCAGTACATTTGAAATTCCAGGACTTTTCAAGGCCTTGTGCGAACCATGTAGCACCACAGAAAAAAAAATTACAAGTGGGAGATCAAGGAAATAGGCCGCCACGTCACCAAGCGATGAGATCACCTGATATGGAAACATTCACCGCTGCACTTTCTATGAACTCCGAGATGTGTGTGTGCTGGAGCTCCATCTGAGTGAAACCACACCTCGATTTCCTCAACATGAAAGATGTTCAAGTTGAGGCTCAGTGTTGAGCCTGTAGTGCGCCTCACTGGCACTAATATCTCTCTCTCTCTCTCTCTCTCTCTCTCTCGCTCTGATTATCCCCCATTTTCTCCCCAATTAATTTGTATCCATTTCCTACTCATCATATATTGCCTCCCCTCTCACATGACCAACACCAGCCAGGGAGGGGAGAAAACATGCACACGCCCCCTTCGTGACATGCCACCCTGCACATGCATATTTGGGAACGGTCTAACACATTTGGAAAGCAAGTGCTAATCGCCCCCTAATACGAATGAGCTTAGAGACACCCATGATTGGCTGGCGATCGCTGTGAGTGACAGGGAAGTGGGCGTATGCCGTCCCTCCCTCATCTGAGAGCTTCGCCAATTCGCTCCATTGGACTCCCTGTCACAGATGGCTGAGTGGCAGTAAAACAGCTTCGAACTTGCGATCTCCGTGTTATTAATCACGCACTTTATCTTTGCGGCACTCAGGAGCCCACAATCTCTCTCTCTACCTCACATTCGCTTGCTCTTACCCCCAAACACACACATACACGCACCCCTGTATGGCACAGAGCTAGTGGTTCTACCGGACATGACCTGGAAATATTTATTCTCCAGATTTCAATGAAACTATAACGATTCATGGTCAGCTGACTAAATAAATCACCTCGAGATCTCAAAACACTGCCACTGATGAGCAACGATTGAGGAGGAAACTTACACAATAAGGTTCAAGTTCCTGCGTTTTTAGCTGCCGTTAGCGATTCTCAGAAGCCAAGCTCTGAGATCAGAAGGGCAGGGAATGTGGTGAAGATTAAGCTGTTTTAAGATCCTGTCTAAAAGTGTATCATCACACAGAAGAGGAGGACGACCATTCAGGAAATTCAAGCCCTGGAACCGACCTTCCTCTTTCTGTCATTTCTCAGCATACAGCAGCGCTGACCCATCTTCTGAACCATACATAAAGTAAATAAGTAAAATACAATCTGAAATGATTTCGAAAAACCGGATCAAAACTGCGAGGATGAGCAGTGCTCTGTCCAAAAAGCTCCTCGTCCCCTTTCCGACCATTAAAAAGTTAGTAACCCTCGCTTTTTAAGTCACGATATACAAACTAACAGCATCGATATATAATGCAACTGCATTCATTTCTGGCCTGAAAACAGACACACACCCGCCCAAAGAAAATAAACAAATAAATAAATAAATAATAGACAAATAACTATTATGCTGATTAAATAATCATCATCATCATCATCATCATCATTTTCTGTAACCGCTTCATCCTAATTAGGGTCACGGGGAGGCTGGTGCCCATCCCAGCCAACTCACGGCGAGGGCAGAGTACACCCTGGACAGCTCGCCAGGCCATCGCAGGGCGGAAACACGCCGACGGCTTTGCAGCCTACTCTTGTCGAAAGTCAGCAATGGTTCTTTTACATGCCTCACACCATAGACAGTGACAGACATGGCCGGCCTTTGATAACCCAGTTAGCTGCACTGGGGGGAAACAGTGATTAAATAATAAAAAAAAAAATTAAAACTCAAACCGAGACATTACACAAGTAACCACACGGATATATTTATATACATATATATATATTTTTAAAACACCTTTAGGGCATGTTTGTTACGCTTATTACTGCAGAACCGCATAAAAATCCAACATCTGCCTGAGTCAACCCCCATCGCCACCTCCAGCACGCAGCTCCTGAACACACCTCTGATTACATTCCGGAATGAGAACAGTTGGAAGAAAAGGAAAAAAAAAAAAAAAAAAAAAAAAAAAAAGGTGCACTGAGGCTCAGGTGGGGGGGGGGGGGGGGGGGGCGTCGACACCCCCAAATAGGGTTGCGGGGGCGACACCCCCATGGGGGTTCTAGGGGGCTTCAACCCCCAGGAGCTAGAACATTTGCAGCATTTATGGAGCATTCTGAAAGGTAGGAGCTAAAGAACTTATGGCATTTACAAGTTTATTCTCAACTACTTGTTCAAGGAAAATGAACAAAGCAATTGTTTGTTACAATAAAAAAAACAATTTAAAAGTAAATGAATGTAAGATTCTTTCATTAAGCACAAATACAGTAGCTTGTCTGCAATGTGTCCGCTGGCAATGTACCTGCATCACAGAATGCCCAGAGTATTAATGTACGTAAAAGCCTCCCTGTGAAAAAGGGATAAAGTGGTTCCAACTCACTGCATCCTGCAAGAGCTTTTGAAGTAGAGTCGGCCCCCTACTTACGAAATTATTCCATTCCAGAGTAGTTTTCGTAACCTGGGGATTTTGTGAGTAGGGGTCGCATCTCACATGTTAAACGCCTAATTCGTTCCAAGGCTCCAGTTTTGGACTGGATAAACCCCATAAACCCTTTAAAAATGATAAAAGTACATGTATGAAATATGTGTTAAAAGTAAAATTATTTATTCAACAATTTAAACATTTTATCATCATATTAAACCATTTTATTCACATATTTATTAATTAAACCATTATTAAACATTTTTAATTGATATATATATATATATATATATATATATATATATATATATATATATATATATATATATATATATATATATATATATATATATATATATATATACACACACACACACACACACACCCCTGTCTATCTCTCTCTCTCTCGCTGCAGGCCACGCCCACAAGACGTGAATTCAAAGCGCACTCCCTGCTTGACAAACTCAACTTTAATGGAATTCCAGATGAGCTCAAATGCGCCCACATTTATTAAACATTTACTGAATTAAATAACTTAAAAAAACTAAACTAAAAACTAAAGAGTCAAGCTTCCTTCTGTCTTTATCTGGGAGGCCAGCGGAGCGAGATGTTGAGAGAGAGCCAATGAGAGAGCAACTTGTGCGTCGTGTGAAATTTTGATTGTCGCGTTTGAATTTCTTTTTGTAAGAGGGGGTTGATTTGTATCCCAGGGACGGTAACTCAGGAAAATGATCTTCGTAACCCGGGGATTTCATACCCAGGGGTCTTCGTAAGTAGGGGGCCGACTGTATACTAGTCTTTCTCAAAAAATTAACTTATTGTGATAAAATTCATTATTTTCTGTAATGTACTGATAAAAATTAAACTTTCATATATTTTAGATTCATTGCACACCAACTGAAATATTTTGGGTATTATATCGTTTCAATGCTGATGATTTTGGCATACAGCTCATGAAAACCCAAAATTCCTATCTCAAAAAATAAGCATATCATGTTCAGGTAGTCTAAACGAGCTATTAACCTAATCATCTGAATCAACCAATTAACTCTAAACACCTGCAAAAGATTCCTGAGGCTTTTAAAAACTCCCAGCCTGGTTCATTACTCAAAACCGCAATCATGGATAAGACTGCCGACCTGACTGCTGTCCAGAAGGCCATCATTGACACCCTCAAGCAAGAGGGTAAGACACAGAAAGAAATCTCTGAGCGAATAGGCTGTTCCCAGAGTGCTGTATCAAGCCACCTCAGTGGGACGTCTGTGGAAAGGAAAAAGTGAAAGAAGGGCCGATTCCAGACCTTAGGGGACCTGCGGAAGCAGTGGACCGAGTCTGGAGTAGAAACATCCAGAGCCACCGTGCACAATATATATGTTATATAGCAAGTTACCCTTGTGTTAAGACGTCGTCTCTGTACTCTTTGTGTTTACTCTGTTTGGCGGACTTTTGTGACCTGAAGCAAATCTGGTTGGTCAGAAGTGTAAGCCTCCTAGCATGGGTGCAAGTCTCATACACAGAGATGAATTAACTATCTGCTCAGATCCGCACAATCCACCATGCATACTCAGTTAAGCAGAGAGAGTTGTAATATGAATGAAAACTCGAGTAACACAAATTACAGAACAATTACAGATATTTATTATCTTTTATCAGAATCCTAAGAGTGTATACTTATTTTTATATTAATATTCATTAGGATTTGTACTTGTTCTTTGTTTGCATCTCTTGAATCAAGTTTACTTGCACAAAAGAAAGAACTCTCCGCTCTGCTGGGAAACTGCAACAGTGCAGGCTGTGTTCTAAACGAGTTCAACGGCACCCTTGTGCACTTGAAAGACCGGAAGTCTGTATAACCCACAGCAAGTACACTACTTTTACAAGTACACTACTTTTGGTATTAAGCGCTTCACATATTGTAAGCGTTGATTGGCTGTTTTAAGGTTTTCAGCTTCATGTAAAGTAACTCGGTATAAATAAGTGACTTATTTGAAATTAATGTTGATATTATTTGATATTATTTTACAATGTTATGTTTATAATAATTGATTTAGGGGTGTTTTATGAGATATGGTAATGGTATTTATGGATGTATAGTACAGTATGAGCCTCATACGTCACACGTCACTGTAACGACTTACGTTTACTTTCAACTTGCGTTCGGTCGTCCGGAACCAATTAAAAACGTAAGTCGGGGAGAGTCTGTATGTAGATATGGACCCTCAAGACACATGAGGGTGGATCAGAAAAGTGTAGTTTGAAACAGAACACAAGTGTTTACATTAACTGGGAGAGAGAGAGACTCACTCATTTTTTTCCAGAATGACGACATGTTCCTTCCCCTGGGCTGGAATAACGTAGGCCACCTTTAAAAGCACACACACGCACACACACACACACACACACACACACACACACACACACACACACACACACACACACACTCACTTCAAAATGAATATTTAAAGATAAAGTGATAAAACAGAGCGGGGGAGGGATCCTCCCTGTACAGCTCACCAGTCCATCACAGGGCAAACACGGACATGCGGCACTGATACTCGCCGAGAGAGGCAATTTAGAATAGACAATTAGCCTAACTTGCTTGTCTTCAGACTGGAGAAGGAAACTGAAGAACCCAGAGGAAACCAATTCAAGCACAAAAAAAAAAAAAAAAAGAGCACGAATATCATGGAAATTGCCCTCGCCAAACCCAGGACCTTCTTGCTGAGAAGCGGACATACTAACCGCTATGCTGCACTACAGTATCCCATAATTTCACCGGGAGCCTCGGAATACTGAAAAAGTAAAAAAATAACAGGAAGAAAATGGCGGACTGAGGTGAAGCCAACGACCAATTCAATCTTCATCAAACTTGGTGGGGACACTACCCTAGTGGAGTCCGTGAGATGGTTTGATTTCGAAATGTCAAGGTCAAAGGTGAAGGGTCTGAGCAGGGTCACAAAGCTGTAGCGTCGGAGTGCTTGTAACTTCAAAATGAGTGTTGACATGTGATTATTTTGAAAAACCAATTGGAAACCATACATGGACTTTCAATGGGATTATTTCCTTTGACCTTTCAAAGATCAAACCCAAGTCACTTTACAAAGTCTTCAAACCAGAAAGGCTTTTTCTCGCCAATTTTGTTCACATTCACGTATCACAGATCATTTCTAAAGCGGAGCATATCTAAGCAGTACCAACACAGAGTCCATTTACTACACTCTCCATACTGCAGGGCAGAGGAGAGAGGGCGAAGGGTCACCTTGCCATGATTGCATCTCTAGTTTGATTCTGTATCGCCTTCATACCTCAGCGAAGATAGGAAAACCCTTGCGGTCAGGATTGATTGATCATGTGATCACTTCATAATGAAGCAAAATTAATAAAACTACTTATAGATACAAATCATCCTCACACCGTTCATGACTACTCAGGAATTGGTTTTTATTCAATGACACAAAGTTGTGAGAGATTGAGAGACAGAGAGAGAGAGACTTTGTGTGTCTGTGTGTGTGTGTGTGTGTGTGCGTGCGCGTGTGTATGATCTGTGTGTATTTCATGATACCCAGCATGACCCTGGCATAGGAAGTAGTTTATTAATTAGCCTCCCGCTGACTGGGTATCTAGACAAACAAGAAGGTTTCTGTAGAGTTATCGTACACACCTCTGGACAGCGTGTCGGGGGGGAGGGGTGGAAGGAAGAACGGATATGAGAGAGTGGGATGAGTGATTGAAAGAGAAAAAGTGATGAGTGAAGGTGTGGAAGGAGGCTACTGTGTGTGTGTGTGTGTGTGTGTGTGTGAGTGAGATAGAAGGGGGAGGGTCACCTTATTAGAAACGGCACCATCCTGCTCTCTGCGGTGTCTACTGATGCGTTTGGGTATGACGACTTCATATGATGAAAACTGGGACGTCTGAAAGGACAAACCTACGAAAAACAGGCATAAAAACTATTTAGGCCAGAAAAACAAATGAAAAAAAAGAAGTGCTGTGTATCCCCTAACAGACTCTTTTTATAAAAAAAAAAAAAAAAAAAAAAAAAAAAAAGAAACAATACAAAAAAAAAAGAGTTGGTACGTTAACATTTTGTTTTCTGGCGAGCATTTTGTTTTGTTTTACCCCAAATTCGAACAACTAATTTATGTCAACTCAAGTGTCCAAAGACATTGTTCTGGGTTTGCAAATTTAAACACCAAGTTGGTCTTTAGTCAACCTCGAGTAAAAATTTATATTCAAGGAAACATCATTCCACTTAAAATCCTCTTCATGCTACCAGCAGGTGGAAGTGGTTGCTCCGTTTACTCTTGTAGAATCTCGTCAGTGCAGACCTTGACTTGCTTCGCCCGGCACTATACAGACGCTCCCCGACTTACGTTTTGGTTTCGGACGGTCGAACGCAAGTTTTTACAGTAACCTATGACATCTGACCTGTGACGTATGACACTCATACTGTACGATACATCCATAAATACCATTTCCGTATCTCATAAAACACTACTAAATCAATTATTATAAACATAACATATCAACATTAATTTCGAATAAGTCACTTATTTATACCGAGTTACTTTACATGAAGCTTCAAACAGTCAATCAACACGTGCTCAATACCGAAAGTAGTGTACTTGTTTCTAACTCGTTTAGAACACAGCCTGCACTGTTGCAGTCTCCCAGCAAAGCGGAGGGTTCTTTCTTTTGTGTAAGTAAGTAAACTTGATTCAAGAGATGCATACAAAGAACAAGTACAAAAAATTTGATTTCCTGTGCTCAAGCAGTGTTACTAATCATAGAAATCATTTTCCCAATATTTTATGGAATTTTATAGGCTTTATATATTGTCAGTTGGTCCCACTTTCAAGTTTGGCAAAATTTGCTTAGCTTTACAATTCGATAAACATAGGAGACTTTTGTGAAAACATTACTTACACACAGTATATATATATATATATATATATATATATATATATATATATATATATATATACATACACATATACACACACACACATTAATATATATATATATATATATATATATATATATATATAGATCGATAGATAGATAGATAGAAGAGAACCAACATCATTCAGGTGAAAAAAAAAAAAAACCTCGATTAGACATTACTGTTTCAATTCTGAAGTGGCGCCATCTTGGTGAGATCGCATTACTGTTTAAGACTTCACAAGGTGATCTCACCAAGATGGCGCCACTTCAGAATTGAAACAGTAATGTCCAATCTAGGTTTTTTTTTTAATTTTCTTTTGATGATCAGTGATTGGTGGAAACAGGTGGAAGGTGTGGCTATTGTTTGGTTGAAGTGAAAACCTGCACCCACACTGGCCCTTTGGCGAGTAAATGTGAGTGTGCCATGTGAGTAAATAAGCACTTGTGGTGCACCCGTCGGCCACCGTAAAGTACATTATTTTGAAAAGCCATGGAGCCGCACCAGAAAGGTGAAAGAGCCGCGGGTTGCCAACCCCTGGTATAGATCTACATGTAAATTTGATCTAGAACTTAGAAGTTATAGCATGCAAAATATGTACATCATATTATATCATCTTTATGTGACAGTCAACTGTCATGTAGTTGTGTGTAGTTTGGCCGTAAGCCATGGGAGGGCGCTGTGTTGAAGACGTAAACAGTGCAGCTTTGCTACAGCCATACAAATCAAACAAGCGGAATTTGTTGAAAGCATGAGAATGATGGAGAATGATTCATACAGGATTAATCGTGGATCAAACTTTCCGTTATTGTGAACTTTTAAAGCGTATTTGCTACTGACATTGCATAAATATTTGTAAGAACATGATTTTGAATAAAGGATTTATATATCAACAAAAAGTTCACCTTGACAACTTTTTTTTTATAGCCAGACAAAGATATTTTCCGTCACTGGGCCGGCAATATGTTAAAGGTGGTTTTCTATAGATCAGAGAGCGGGCCCTGCTCGGCTCTCTCTGCTAACAATCGCAACTTGTTTATAATTGACCTTGTGCGAGTTGTGTACGTTGTATTTTAGATCTCTTGCTGAAAAAGTCCTTGATATTTCCTTGCTGCTTAGACATCGTAACGAACGTGTACAGTTGTTTATAAATAAGCTTATTTTAAATCCAACATTTGTTGAAACTGAGAAATACACAGAAATGCAAATGAGCCTCGACAAGAAAACCGGGTCACCCATGGGTACTGAGTACACAAGTGCTTAGCAGCCATGTACGATGTTCTCTGTCTAAAACCACAATTATAATCACTTATCTCAAGTTACCTGTTAATATGAAGATGAACAAAACTGTACAATTCTTAAAAAAAAAAAAAAAAAAAAAAAAAATCTTTCAAATTTATTTTTTAAAAAACGTTTAACGTTTAGACGGCAGCTAATGAGTGTGCTGAGAACCCTTCTCTTGCCTTAACTTTTACATACACATCACAAAGGACATTAAATAATTTAACACATATACCCTTTTGAGGAAGAACATACAAATGTTTTTGGCGATTGACCAAATCGAAAGCCTTACGAAACTCGATGAAGGCTACATAAAAACGATGCCTTGGTTTTCTTAAATATTTTTCACATAATGACTGGAGAGTAAATATATTATCAATAGTTGAATAATTACTCCGAAAGTCTGCTTGTGATTCCTCAATAATTTAATTTAATTCTACCCATTTCCTGATTCGATCCTCAATTATAGAAGTAAAGACTTTACCTAAAACATTTAATAAAGATATACCACAATAATTATTGGGATCCGTAACATCATCATTCTTAAATAGAGTAGCCACCATTGCAATATTCCAACTGTCAGCAAAAACACCGCTGTCCTAAACAGAATTAATCAGAATCTCAAAAAAAAAAAAAAGGAACGAAAACTGCAGCCTTCTTTCTCAACTCTGGGAGAATACCATCCACACCGCCTGATTTACCATTCTGAAGTGAATTCACTGCTTTCGTTATCTCCATTTGAGAAATAGTTTCAGACAATAGAAAGGAATTATTACAAACATCACAACTTTCACTAGGGGCAGTGGTGGTCTAGTGGTATAAGGCGCTGGATCGCTGATCCAAAGGTTGGGGGTTCGAGTCCCACTCTCCACAAGGTTGTCACTGCCCCCCCCCCCCCCCTCCCAGTGCAGCTAATTGGGTTATCAAAGGCCGGCCATGTCTCTCACTGTCTATGGTGAGAGGCATGTCAAAGAACCATTTCTGACTTTCGACAAGAGTAGCTGCAAAGCCGTCGGCGTGTTTCCGCCCTGCGATGGCCTGGCGAGCTGTCCAGGGTGTACTCTGCCCTCGCCGTGAGTTGGCTGGGATGGGCACCAGCCTCCCCGCAACCCTAATTAGGATGAAGCGGTTACAGAAAATGAACTGAACAACTTTCACTATCATGGTCTTTCATAAAATTACCAACGACTTCATCTAAAGGAGAAAAATGCTCAGAATAAATGAGGTTCAAAAGAGTCTGAAAATAATCAAACCATGTCTCAATAATTTTAAGACTTTGTTGCCTTAACTAGCAACAAAGATTTCAACTTCTGCAAAAACTTTTTGCAATCTTTTTCAACAATAGCCAAATTTATATCATTTCCTAAACTATCCTTATGCAATCGTTTCTTACTGCTACAGAGAGCTTTATTATTTTTATTTTTATTAATAAGCTTGTTCATCTTATGGAAGATATTGGTGATAAAGGTGTCTTTGTATCCAATGATTTTAAAGATATATTTGCTATTATGTTTACTGATGATGTTTCGGAAGTTGCTGATACTGCTTTACAATTACAAAGGAAAATTAATGCATTAGAGGTGTTCTGTGATTTAACTGCTATGAAAGTAAATTTGAAGAAAACAAAGGTGATGGTTGTCAGAAATGGTGGTCCATTGAGGAGTTATGGGAAGTGGAATTTTAATCGTAAAAATCTCAAAGTTGTATCTATTTACAGATACCTTGGTATTGCGTTCTCACCTAAATTAGTTGGTCTCAAAGTCAGTTGTTTAGCAGCTCAAGGCACTAACGTGATGATGGTTATTAATAGATTTCAGAATAAATTTGGTTTCTTACCATGTAATGATTTTTTTTTTTTTTTAAAACAACTCTTTATTGTCAAAGTACATTACATACATTGAAATTTGCTTTGTGCGCTAGGCACCTGTCGCCACTGTGCAGCGCCAGTTATTGCGTTGTTCTATCCTTTTGATGCTGAGCGCCAAGCAGGAAGCAACAACTGCCAAATTTTAACGTCTTATGGTATGACGCGGCCGGATTCGAACTCCGACCTACCGGAGGATAAAGCGGACGCTCTACCAACTGAGCTAAATCCCCGGACGACCCTAATTATGTTTTTGGGGATTTGATTCAAGTACAGTGATACCTCAGCTCACGAACATAATTGGTTCCCAGAAAGTGTGTGTGAGGCGAAAAGTTTATCTTCCGAACATTTATTTCCCATAAGAAACCATTAAAATGAGAATAATCCGTTCCCAGGTCCCCATAAAACATAATTTTCTACTAAATAAGCCTTAAAACTACACAAAAATATACCTTATTTTATGTATAATAAATGTGCTATTGTATTGTAATTAAAGAAATAAACTGTACTGTATAATAAAGTCGTTTTATTTACCTTTGTGATGGTAGTTGATGGCTTGATGGAATGGAGTGGGAGGAGGAGGGAGGGAGGGACTTACTGTTTGGAAGGAGTGTTTGGAAACGCCTACTGTTTGGAAACACCCTTAGCCACACACGCACCCTTAATAGCTTCCTTGTTCTTAAGGATGGGAGCAATGGTAGACTTAGCGTACTGGTACTGGGACGCTGAGTCACACAAACGCACACCTCGTTCGTGTTTTTCAATGATCTCCGCCTGTGGCGGGGTCTTCTTCGGTCCCATAATAGCAAAAGTACACTCAATATGGTCCAAAATGTCTAGCAAACACAAACCACGTCCGCACTCAAAGAAAGGGGTGTGACGAACTGTGACGCCGTGAGCGTGCGTCAGCTTCTCGTGGCCGCCACCGTGGCGCTGTTCGACCGCGTGGTTTGATTCGTCCGCCGAAAACTAGTTCGTCAGCAGAAACTATATGCTCGCAAATTTAATGTTCTTGAGGCGAAAAGTTCGTGAGCTTAAGCGTTCGTCAGCGGAGGTTTTACTGTATTTGATTCTATTGTTAAGCCAATCTTGTGTTATGGTTCAGAAATATGGGACACTATAATATAATTATAATAATAATAATTGAAAAATAATTGAAAATGTACGAATTACGATGTGCAAACGAATATTAAAGGTTAAAGGAAATATTTGCAATGTAATGGTTCTAGGTGAATGTGGTCGGATATCTCTTCAATTATGCGATACGACAAGAGCTGTAAGATATTGGTGTAAATTCCGTATGGATGCATCTCGCTTGCCTGTTCAGTGTTATAAGATGCTTCCATCATTAGAGGAGATAGGTAGAATAACTTGGGTTAGTCAGATTAAGAATATTCTTTTCAAATATGGATTTGGTTTTGTATGGGTATCTCAGGAAGTGGGTGATGTGGAAATGTTTATTCGCTCTTTTAGGCAAAGACTGATACATAACCTTAAACAGGAACGGCATTTACAACTAGAGAGTCTGCCAGACTCATTCTCATACAAGCAGTTTAAATCAGTTTTACATGTAGACACATATATCACCTTTACCAGTACATTATAAGATAGTATTAGCTAGATTTAGATGCAGTAATCTTAGAATTTCTGATAATAAAGGAAGAAGTAACAGGACATTATATGAGAATAGGTTATGTACATATTGTTTTGAAAATGGGAAAAGTTATATTGACAATGAAGAACATGTATTACTGTTTTGTGAACGGTGTAATCAATTGCGCTTTAAGCTTTTGGGTATTTCATAATTATTTATAGATATATAGTTCAGAATTACAGCATAGGAGCAGTGGTGGTCTAGTGGTATAGGGCGCTGGATCGCTGATCCAAAGGTTGGGGGATCGAGTCCCACTCTCCACAAGATTGTCACTGTCCCCCCCAGTGCGGCTAACTGGGTTATCAAAGGCGGGCCATGTCCCTCACTGTCTATGGTGAGAGGCATGTAAAAGAACCATTGCTGACTTTCGTAAAGAGTAGCTGCAAAGCCGTCAGTGTGTTTCTGTTCCTTGATAAAAAAGGGTTGTGACAGGAAGGGCATCCGACATAAAAACCTCTGCCAAATCAAACATGCGAATCAGATGATTCGCTGTGGCGACTCCCGAGTAAAAGGGAAAAAGCCAAAAGGAAGACAGACAGTTCAGAATTACAGCATGTTAAAAGGATATGCACATGTCTGTCTTCCTTTCATGTTCATTCAGAGTCTGATACACATTTTCTTCGCTCCCCTCCAGACCATAATCGTCTCTGTCCTCACCAAACTGCAATCTGGTTTGTCTTGTTGGCCGACCTTGCACTTTAGCCTGCTTCGGAGGTCCCGGGTTTGACTCAACGTCTCCACACAACTCTAACTGCCGTGGAATAAACACCAACTTCAACACACCTTCATAATTGTCGTGAGCTCGGCACACATCGTTTCTGGTCATGTAATACACGTTCCCAATGTCAGAACAATTCGAGCCAAGGTGTAATATTAGGGACAACACCAACATCATTTTCAGGTATTTCACACACACGGAACCCAACAAACGTATCATCTTCAATTTACCCAAAATTCGTGGCTTTGTTGGTCCAAAACAGCCGATACGAGCCCTCCATGTCAGCAGTGTGTCTCCTATGGCTCCTCCTTCCTCCTCAGTGACAACCTGTCTGTGAACTCCACACAGGGAGTGAAATTTGGAGTTCACAGACTGTCCACATCAGTACTTTTCGTCCCAAAATTTCCTGATCATGTGAAAACTTCAGAATTTCGTCGTGGACCAAAAACATTTCCCTTTGAAAGATTCACACGGATAATGGGAGAACATGCAATCCCAAATGCCTGCACCATGCTGTATACAGTCATCCCTTGCCACTTCACAATTTGAGCATTGCGGTCTTGGTACATCGCGGTATTTTAATAAAAAAATTAAAAATATTCATAAATTCAAAATTCGCACTGAAACTCGCATGTAAGCGAGCGGAAGGCAGGGACCCAAGGCAGGCTGCGTCCATTGTTTACAAACGACAGACTGAAGTGCCCCTCCTCCCCAGTTCAGGCAGGGACCGCCCACTCAACTCAATCTCGCAAGAGGTCTCGCAATCTTAGACGAGTGACGCTGTTGCCTCGCACGTTCCCGTAGGATTTTGTGTGATTTTGTAATCTTATCGTGTTTGTGAACGTCCTGTACCGCGGAGAAGAGCTATTGTCAGAGGTGAGTACAGTACTTAAAGTATTTATATATTAATTCTATTTAAATATTAATACATTACAGTATTTACATATGCATATAACTGTGTAACGTTTAATATACACTTCTTGATATTGTATAGACGCGAAAACATATAGAAATGAGATAACATGGTAGAAATGAGAGGGGCATTCCTACTTCGCCGTTTTTTGAATATCGCGGCTGGGTCTGGTCAACATTATCCGCGATATTCGAGGGATGACTGTACTATATGCAGAATCCTCCATGCCTTACTGATGACGACCCCTAATCGCCCTCGGTGGAAAGCTTTCACGAGCATCCGCTCGTTCCCAAATTGAAACAGATCTCTCTTTTTACCCTGATAAAGTTGAAACACAAGGACGAACAGATTACAAAATAAACCTCTTAATGCACACAGAAACAAATGCTTCTAATCTAATCTACATGATGTTTTGGTGTATCAGTATGAAAAATTGGTTAACGGGTGTTTACACGCCTTGCTGTTAATGCGCAAGTGATAACAGGAAACCAGCCTAGTTCACGGCCACTGAGCAACATTTCTTGTAAACATTAAGGGATAAAAAGTACGATTCATGATGCCAGTCAGGATTTCATCATCAGATGCTATCAGAAAGAAGGCGTTCAAGATTATCCTATCACACCCTCACCCTAATCTAAGCCTACGACAGCCGCTTAACAAATGACCCAGTTATGTAGTTAAAGGCCCAAGAGTCTTTTTTTTTCCAACTTCCTATTTCAAATACCCAGACAGAAAGATAAAATAGAATTTGCAAATAGACCACAGGAGTCCAGACACCCCCCACCCACCCCCACCGCTAAAGAAACATTTCATAATATGTCAATATAAAAAAATTGTAAAGTTATACAAGGTGTGCAATAATTAACCCGGAGATTGAAAGTTCGAATCTGTTTAATGCCACAGCTGCCGTGGGCGAGAGTCCATAGGAGCTAAATAGTCAATCTCTCTCTGGAGGGAGGGACGGCATATGCTCACTTCCCTGTCACTCACAGCGATCGCCAGCCAATCATGGGCATCTGTGAGCTCATCCGTACGAGTGCTTTCCCTCCAGAGTGTGTTCGACTGCCCCCAAATACGAATGTGCAGCAATTCAAACAGAGGTGTTTGGCAAGCATTGCATGTCCCAAAGAAGGTGTGTGCATGCTTTCGCTTCTCCCTGGTCGGTGGTTGTCATGTGATAGGGAAGGCAAAACCTGATGGGTAGGAATTGTATACAACTAAATTAGGGAGAAAATGGGGAAAGAATAAAAAAAAAAAAAAGCAAGAAAATTTTCAAAGTTGACTGCTGTGACTTTGAAACAAGGTCAACATGGTCACCAAACAACCATAAGCAAGACCTTCCTGAGGGAAACCCACATACAAAATTTGGTGACCCCATTTCCTTCAAACGTCACTGCACTACCAACTTAGACAGACGAGCGGACAGAATCCATTTATACAGTAAATGCCAGTGACATCGGGAGATTTTTTTTAATCCTTTAAAGTTCTGGGAAAATATAAGATCAAACATTTAAATTTTTTTTACTATAAATAATAGAAATATAGTCATAGTAATTTTAACTTAAGAACTCTCAACCAATGGGGTTGTTTGAACATCATCATCCTCTTCTGCTTATTCCGGGGTCGGGTCGCAGGGGTAGCAGCATAAGCAATGAGGTCCAGATGTCCCTTTTTGAACAAAAAAATTATTGTTGCCAAAACTAATTTTAAAAAAGGGAATTGCCTTTTCTTGGCGCGGCATTTAAAGGGTTAAAAAACCTACAAAGACACTCATTGAGTGCAAATACCTCTACCAGGGACAAATGAACAATAATTATTTTATTATTATTGATAATGATAACAATAATAATAATAAAATTATTATTACTATTATAACATAAGAGATAGAACGAAATGTCTCCCCCCTACTGGGCCACTGAAGAATGCTTAGTCTTTATAAAATTACATGACAAACTGGGAAATTTTGGGGGGATTTAAATCCCACCCCCAAACATGATCCCTGGCAGACCACCTTGAAAGTGTAATAGTTTTTTTTTTTTTTTTTTTTTTTTTTTACTTGTACAACACCCAACTCTCGGGAAAAAAAAATCCATGAATAACCTTTTGAATTATTTTGCAAACAACAAACAAACAAATGAACGAGAAAGCCCCATGGCCAAGTTCCAAAAAGAACCGATTAAGGCACTAAATAGTCTTCAGAGCAACCGCAGGGTGGTGGAGTGGTGAGCACATTCACCTCACAATAGGAAGGTTCTGGGATCGAGACCTGATTTTAACACGTGTGGTTTCTGTGTGGAGTTTACATGTTCCATCTGTACTTACATTGGTTTCCCTCCAGGTAATCCAGGTTCCTCTCACAAGCCAGGGTAAATCTGTTGGGCTTTTTGCACCCGAACCGAGTGGCTCATCAGAGCCGAACCGAGTGGCTCATCAGAGCCGAACCGAGTGGCCCATCAGAGCCGAACCTTGTGGCCCATCAGAGCCGAACCTTGCGGCCCATCAGAGCCGAACCTTGCGGCCCATCAGAGCCGAACCTTGCGGCCCATCAGAGCCGAACCTAGTGGCCCATCAGAGCCGAACCTAGTGGCCCATCAGAGCCGAACCTAGTGGTCCATCAGAGCCGACACTTTACCTCTGGTTTCTGTAGCATGAAATAATTGGGATGGGACACTAATCCATCGCAGGTTACTTATATTGCTGGGTGACTGGAGGCCCACTTTTGGTTAAGACCTTGTCCAGAGGTCTGAGCACAGTGAGGTGTCTAACTGGGACTCACGACCTCCTGATCATGAGCCCAGCACTACACCACCAGCCTCCCACAGTCCAAAGAAATGGCTGAATCGATGTTCCAAATTACCCCTGGGTGTAACAGCTAATGATCAGGTGTGTTGCCCTGCGATGGCTTGGTGTATCAAGCCTTTTTCCAGCGTCGACTGAGATAGTAGGACCTCAGTCCTATACTCTAGTAGTCGGATTAAATGGCAACAGGGCAATACAGAGCTTGAGTGATGCTTCATGAACACGGGCAGAAATAATTCAAATGCCAAACCTTTACCAAGAACCTCAGGATTTTTTTTTTTTCACCCATGGAGACCATAAGATGAGCATACACGCTGGAAGCTGTGATGCCACTCTAGAGAAAGACCACGCCCCCGAAAGTGGGCCATGGAGAGAGCATTTGATTGGATGAATACAAGACTAGTACGGGATGAGTCATTTAAAATGAATTCTCATCTGATTTCTCAGATAAATTTACGATTGTATTAAATGTACGTGACAGTAAATAACATCTTTTAGCAATTACAAGAGGTTTTAAAACTATTTTAATATATAGAATGGACAATTTGCCTTAAAATAGCTTGACTGTCAGTGTGAATGTGTGAACTAAAAGTAAACACACTAGTTGTGGCTTCTTACCTCCAGTAATGTCAGTAAATACAAACAGCACCCAAATAATCCTTAAATTTGAAGAAACCCCCCCAGCCATGGCTTTATAAACACACTTTCAGCAGTCAGTCAGTTCCCCCTCTCCAACCGTCACTGATTATAAACACTCTTCCTCAGCTCCCTTCTGGAAAAAGAAAACAAACTACCTGCTCAATTTCCTCCGAGTTAGATTTTGTATTTAGTTGTTTACAAGACCCTCCTCACAAATAAAAACTTTCTCAAGTGAAATCCGCTCATCAATGGCGGAGCTGCAGCTCTTAAATCCGACAGAAATAAGCGCTCGAATCACACACACCTCGTCCCGAGGTAGCCCTGGAACAGGACCGAACTGCGCACGCGCAAAGAAAATCTTTCCGCCCGTTTCCGACTTCCTCAATCTGATAAGCCCCGCCTCCTTTGCTGCTACGATTGGTTAATAAGAGGCGCGTGGATGTTCTGATTGGACAGTCCCCACAACGTTACAGTAAAAATCTCAGAAAGCTTTGAGTCTTCACAGCTTGAAAATATACACGAGAGATGTGTTGGTCGAGTTTATTCATTAATTTATTCATTTCAGAATCAGAATACTTTATTGATCCCGGAGGAAATTGTGTGCATACTGTGGCTCCATACAAGTGAGATAAAGTCCCAATAAGGAAAATTACACACACAGCACATATATACACATACTAGTCCTTCTCAAAAATTAGCATATTGTGATAAAGTTCGTTATTTTCTGTAATGTACTGATAAAAATTAAACTTTTATATATTTTAGATTAATTGCACACCAACTGAAATATTTCAGGTCTTTTATTGTTTAATACTTACGATTTTGGCATACAGCTCATGAAAACCCAAAATTCCTATCTCAAAAAATTAGCATATTTCATGCGACCAACAAAAAAAGTGTTTTTAATACAAAAAAAGTCAACTTTCAAATAATTATGTTCAGTTATGCACTCAATACTTGGTCGGGAATCCTTTTGCAGAAATGACTGCTTCAATGCGGCGTGGCATGGAGGCAATCAGCCTGTGGCACTGCTGAGGTGTTACGGAGGCCCAGGATGCTTCGATAGCGGCCTTAAGCTCATCCACAGTGTTGGGTCTGGTGTCTCTCAACTTTCTCTTCACAATATCCCACAGATTCTCTATGGGCTTCAGGTCAGGAGAGTTGGCAGGCCAGTTGAGCCCAGTAATACCATGGTCAGTAAACCATTTAGCAGTGGTTTTGGCACTGTGAGCAGGTACCAGGTCGTGCTGAAAAATGAAATCTTCATCTCCATAAAGCTTTTCAGCAGAAGGAAGCATGAAGTGCTCCAAAATCTCCTGATAGCGAGCTGCATTGACCCTGCTCTTGATAAAACACAGTGGACCAACACCAGCAGCTGACATGGCACCCCAGACCATCACTGACTGTGGGGACTTGACACTGGACTTCAGGCATTTTGGCATTTCCTTCTCCCCAGTCTTCCTCCAGACTCTGGCACCGCGATTTCCGAATGACATGCAAAATTTGCTTTCATCCGAAAAAAGTACTTTGGACCACTGAGCAACAGTCCAGTGCTGCTTCTCTGTAGCCCAGGTCAGGCGCTTCTGCCGCTGTTTCTGGTTCAAAAGTGGCTTGACCTGGGGAATGCGGCACCTGTAGCCCAGTCCACTGCTTCCACAGGTCTCCCAAGGTCTGGAATCGGCCCTTCTTTCACGTTTTCCTTCCCACAGACGTCCCACTGAGGTGGCTTGATCGAGCACTCTGGGAACAGCCTATTCACTCAGAGATTTCTTTCTGTGTCTTACCCTCTTGCTTGAGGGTGTCAATGATGTCCTTCTGAGCAGCAGTCAGGTCGGCAGTCTTACCCATGATTGCGGTTTTGAGTAATGAACCAGGCTGGGAGTTTTTAAAAGCCTCAGGAATCTTTTGCAGGTGTTTAGAGTTAATTGGTTGATTCAGATGATTAGGTTAATAGCTCGTTTAGACTACCTGAACATGATATGCTAATTTTTTGAGATAGGAATTTTGGGGTTTTCATGAGCTGTATGCCAAAATCATCAGTATTAAAACAATAAAAGACCTGAAATATTTCAGTTGGTGTGCAATGAATCTAAAATATATGAAAGTTTAATTTTTATCAGTACATTACAGAAAATAATGAACTTTATCACAATATGCTAATTTTTTGAGAAGGATGACTATATCTTCTTCTTTTCCTTTCGGCTTTTCCCTTCAGGGGTCGCCACAGCAAATCATCTGCCTCCATCTCATCCTCATCGCTGCATCTTCTTCTCTTACGCCAACTACCTTCATGTCCTCCTTCACCACATCCATAAATCTCCTCTTTGGTCTTCCTCGAGGCCTTCTGCCTGGTAGTTCCAACCTCAGCATCCTACTGCCAATATATGCAACACTGAAATTAGAAGTTACTAAGATCTATGTAAACAGATATTTTACACAATTTGCCAAACCAATTAGTCCTTGTAGGGTCACAGGGAGGTTGGAGTCCATCTCAGCTGACTGTGGGTGAAGTACATACTGAAAAGCTCACCAGACCATTGCAGGACAACACACACACACACACACACACACACACACACACACACACACACACACAACTAACCATTCACACCTGGGGTGACACTTGTGTAGCCCACCACTCCAATTGTTTTTATTTATCTGTACAAACAACCTGCAAAGAATTGAAAGTTGTGTACGAGAGTCCACATTCAGTCTATCACTCGATGCCTTCTGTCATCTTTGGAGCACAGCAAAGATCACATTGTTTTTCCCAATTAAAGATGGTGAATTTCTGATTGGGAAGCGCCGTATCATAGGGGTGACCAAGTCAACCTCACAGTAAGAACAAATCCCACACTCATGAGCGTTCCTGTGTGACGTTTGCATATTCTTCCCATGGTCATGTGGTTTTCTCTCACTGTCCAAAGACATGCACATTTCCTGACAGCTTAATTGGCTGTTGCCCCAAAGTGTGTGTGATTTTTGACATTTTAAAAAAAAATTTGATATACTTTATTAATCCCGGAAGGGAAATTATTCTCTCTGAATTTAAACCATTCAAAGTGAATGCGTGACACACACACACACACACACACACACACACACACACACACACTTGAAACAGTGGGCTGCCACACATACTGGTGGTGTGTTGAGAGCAGTTGGGGTTTAGGTGCCTTGCTCAAGGGCATTTCAGCCATTACACAGTACTGTATGTGGAGGAAGGGGAGGTTGCTGCTCACCCCCCCCCCCCCTCCACCACACACTTTTATTGCTACTTCGGGACTCGAACCAACAACCTTTATGTCCCAAAGCCACTCCTCTCACCTATACAATACGGCTGCCCCTTGTATGTGTTTCTGTCATGATCTTTGAAACTGTTCAGGGTGTACCTGACCAACGCCCAGGTGTCGGTTGAGATAGACTCCAGCCTCCCCGCAACCTCAGCAAGGAGGTTAAGCAGCTGGAAAAAGAGTGAAGGACATCGTGAGAAAACTAAGAATAAGGCAGCACAGAGCGGGACAGAAAGAGACTGAACAAGCTGGTCAGGAGGGCCAGCTCTGTCCTCGGCTGCCCACTGGACTCTGTGGAGGAGGTGAGTGAGAGGAGGATAGTTGCAAAGCTCACATCCATCCTGTTCAACATCTATCACCCACTGCACCAGATTGTAGAGGAGCTGAGTAGCTCCTTCAGTGGACGACTGAGGCATCCTCAGTGCAGGAAGGAGCGCTACCGCAGGTCGTTCATTCCCACCGCTATCAGACTGTACAACGCCACTTTGTAACTGTCTGTGAAAATACCGGTTATGTGCAATAAAAACCCCGCGCACTTTAATCAGCCACATCTACCCCACTGACTGTGAACCATATCAACCCATCTACTCTGCACTCAGATACATTACACTTTAATATAGGCCAGTCTATAAAGTTGCTCCATTCTTTTCTTTTATTGTTTATTAATTTATACTATTTATGTATCTACTTATTTATTTACTTATATAATATATATGTATGTGTGTATGTTTGTATTTGTATCTATTTTTGCACCCCCTACTGATGGTACCTCAAGAGCCTGTAACAGTGAATTTCTCCATTGTGAGATTAATAAAGCTGTATCTTATCTTATCTTATCTTATCATATTTCCATATTTGATACGCGTCGCCCTCTTGAGGAAAAGAACAGTAACTGCAATCGTTTCATGTGTAATTTGTGCTGGTCTCTCTCTCTCTCTCTCTCTCTCTCTCTCAAACACACACACATCTGCATTATAAGCATTGTAATATGATTTATTTTGAACAGTGAAATGTTTTCAACATGAAGGTAACCTCTATTAACCTCTATTAAAAAAGCAAGACACACAGAGAAGAAGGTATATATATATATATATATATATATATATATATATATATATATATAAACTAATCTCAGCATTAGTGTATATTTATACTGATCAGAACACCTACAAATTTGAACAAAATCTCGGCAATCACTTTAAAAAACAAACAAACAAACAAAAAAACAAATACTCTACAAATATTTCACAATTAATTATAAAAATTCACAGAACACAGGTTTTCGCTTCATTGAAATTGGGTGTGTGTGTTTATCTTTATTGTATTCGTTAATTATTTTATTTAATTGTTTGTTTGCTTATTTGAAATACAGTCACTTTCCTAGCATTCTTAATCATACATTTTCAAAAAAATCACAAAAAAATGTAAATTGTTCATTTTTTAAAAAATTGCTTCAAGAAATTTTTTTTTTAAATGCATTCACATTTATCCAAATTTCCTTTCATAGATCATCAAAATGTTATAAATTATATATACTAGTATATATATATATATATATACACACACACACACACACACACACATATATATATATATATATATATATATATATATATATATATATACACACATACACACACACACACACACACACACGTATATATATATATATATATATATATATATATATATATATATATATATTGCCACTGCTTTGTCTTTCTTTTTTTTTTTCAAATTCATAAAATTATTAATTCAATCATTATCTGAACTGCTTCATACTAATTAGGATCTTGAGGAGGCTGGTCCCATCCCAGCCGATTCTGGGCAAAAGCAGAGTACACCCTTGACTGCTCGCCAGGCCATCGCAAGCCAAAAATGCACTGACGTGCTATGCAGCAACCCCTGATGAAAGTCAGCAATGGTTCTTTCACATAAACCTCACACCACAATCAGTGAGAGACATGGCCGGCCTTTGATAACCCAGTTAGCTGCACTGGGGGATTCTTAGAATTCTTCTTCACTTCACTTATCCCTTAACATCCGGGGATGTCGTTGGGGCGCCTTCATGGCAAGACTTGGGCTGATTTTGGCCTGGCGGCGCCCAGGTCGTAGAAACACGCTGATGGCTTTGCAGCTACTCTTTACGATAGTCAGCAATGGTTCTTTTACATGACTCTCACCATGGACAGTGAGAGACATGGCCTGCCTTTGATAACCCAGTTAGCTGCACTGGGGGGACAGTGACAACCCTGTGGGGACTCGAACCCCCAACCTTAGGATCAGCGATCCTGTGTCCTAACCATTAGACCACCACTGCCCCTTCTTAGAATTATTACGGGGGGAATCGGATATCTATATGAACATTAAAAAAAAAAATCACTCTGTGGAATAACATTTAATAACTATTTATTCACTCTATAAGGAGATTTTTCACCAGTCAGGTTTTGCACGGGATATCACATCGAAAAACATTCCCAAAACCCCACAAAATGCCCATTTTCTTTAAAATCCGACAAAACATTCATTCGACACCCACTAGGGGGAGACATTTCATCATAGCTATGCCAACTTCAATCATATTTGTGCCTTGTGGAGGTATCTTGCACTGTACGAATGCCCCTCTGGTTTCATTTACCATGATCTTCTGATGTGAAATACTTGATAAACTTGACCATATACAAGATCTTTTTACTCGCCAAGAATTTACCTGTGCTTGGTTACTGATGTAGTAGTTACAGCCTTATTTTAGCTGTAAACATAGTTTTATTTGGAATCTACCAACATATCTGAGAAAAATGTAGCTATTCCTGACAATGTTATATTGTTTCCAATGTCATTTTGCCTTTAGATTATCCATTTCAAAAGAAAAATATACATTTGAAAATCAAGCTAGTTGAATCTGCTAGTTAGCGTCTGTCACTAGCTAGCTTTTCCTCAGGGATTCAATGTCAAGTTGCCTAGCAACAACATTTTCCAAATGAAGTGTTTTGTGTTAACAGCAAACTAAAACGGGTCACAAACACAGCACGCTCTTTAAATATTCATTACTTGGCTGGTGAAATATTTAAATTCACGTTTAGGAGTTGTTGGTGTTTCTACGAACAATCAATTTATGCTGAACGCATAAATGCAATTACTGTGTAATTTTAGTCTTTAAAAGCCTCTTATTACTATTTGCAGATGACATCGTGATCTGTAGTGAGAGCAGAGAACAAGTGCAGGAAAATCTAGAGAGGTGGAGATATGCCCTGGAAAGGAGGGGAATGAAGGTTAGCCTCAGAAAATCAGAATACATGTGTGAATGAGAAGGACCCAGGAGGAACGGTGATGTTACAGGGAGCAGAGATAACGAAGGTGGAGGATTTTAAGTACTTGGGCTCAACAATCCAGAGCAGTGGAGAGTGTGGAAAAGAGGTGAAGAAGCGTGTGCAGGCAGGCTGGAATGGTTGGAGAAAAGGGTCCGGTGTGATGTGCTGCGATAGGAGTGTGTCAGCAAGAATGAAGGGAAAAGTGTATAAGACGGTGGTGAGGCCAGTGATGTTGTATGGCTTAGAAACAGTGGCGCTGAGGAAAAGGCAGGAGACAGAGCTGGAGGTAGCAGAGATGAAAATGTTGAGGTTCTCCCTGGGAGTAACGAGGATGGATAGGATCAGAAATGAGTATATCAGAGGGACAGCCCATGTAAGATATTTTGGAGACAAAGTCAGAGAGGCTAGATTGAGATGGTTTGGACATGTGCAGAGGCGGGATAGTGAGTATATTGGCAGTAGGATGCTGAGGTTGGAACTACCAGGCAGAAGGCCTCGAGGAAGACCGAAGAAGAGATTTATGGATGTGGTGAAGGAAGACATGAAGGTCATTGGAGTCAGAAAAGAAGATGCGGAGGACAGGGTGAGGTGGAGGCGGATGATTTGCTGCGGCGACCCCTGAAGGGAGCAGCCGAAAGTAAAAGAAGAAGAAAATTACTAATCTAACATCAGCTCCGAGGTAAACATTGATATTTATGATTTTTTTTTTTCTCTTGCTTTTGTTATTAAAAAAAAAAAAAAAAAAGAGATATGTGTTTATTTGCGAAACGTTGGCATAACTTATGTGAGCTAGTTATTTCTCCGTGACCTTTTTTGACAGACTTTCTTCATAGTTTTAAGAAAAGAAGTAGAATCACTCCAGGTTGTTTACGGTTTGGAAATTAAATAAGTAGAATAGGACGTTTCGAGCTTTTGTCCACATGATAATTGCATTTCAATTCAAATTAGTGTTTTAAAAAACAAAAACACAAACAACATGAAATATCACCACTGTAATGAATTCGGCTAACAATTTCGTCCTCATCTCATATACGCGGTGGCGGCATGGCAGTGGTTAGCGTATCCATCTCATAGTAAGAAGGTCCTGGGTTCGACGAGGGTGTTTCTTCTGAATTTGAATGTTCTTCCCGTGCATCTCTGGGTCCTCTGTTTTTTCCCCCCCAAAAGTCCAAAGACATGCATATTTGGCTAATTGTCCATTCCGAATTGGCAATCGCTGATTGTACGTGTTAATGAATTTACGAGGGACACCCCACCGTCGACCTGGTCCAGGGTGAGACTCCATCTTCGCTGCATCTCTAGTAGGATTAAGCGATTCTGCAACTGAATGATGAGTGAATTTCATACATGTGTGTTTGTATTTCCTCAACCTTGTTTCTAATTTTCATACATGGAGCATCTGTAGAATTTAGAGCAGTCGTAAGAAGAGTAGACGTCTTTTTTAAAATTAAAGAAGTCGTATGCAAGTTATAGATAGCAGCTTTTTCTGTTTTCCTTCTCTTTCTATTTTGTTCTAACCTTGAATGACTCCTGGATTGCCCTTTCAGGAAGAGAAGAGGCATGCTTACGCCCCTCACTGGTTGGTGGTGGTCATGTGACAGGAAGAGCAATACTGTACTTGATGGGGGGGAATTGGTCGTGACTAAAATTAGGGGAGAAAATAGGGC
>CM045729.1:14438579-14451079 GCA_024760905.1 Plotosus lineatus
GTGACCATGTCTGCTTGAGGGGACGTGATCCGACACAATGCTCGTTCTACCAGCTAGAACTTTGCCCTTATCTCCTGTCTGTCTTCCTTTTGGCTTTTTCCCTTTCACTCGGGAGTCGCCACAGCGAATCATCTGATTCGCACGTTTGATTTGGCAGAGGTTTTTACGTCGGATGCCCTTCCTGTCACAACCCTTTATAGCAAGGGACAGAAACACGCTGACAACTTTGCAGCTCCTCTTTACGAAAGTCAGCAATGGTTCTTTTGTTCCATAGACAGTGAGAGACATGTCCCACCTTTGATAACCCAGTTAGTCGCACTGGGAGGGACAGTGACAACCTTGTGGAGAGTGGGACTCGAACCCCCAACCTTTGGATCAGCGATCCAGCGCCCTATACCACTAGACCACCACTGCCCCTTATCTCCTAAAACCACATAAATGTCCATGGGATGAACCGTCATCATTTTGTTTTGTTTTCTTCGAACAGTCGAGAATAGAAATGAGACTGCTGCTAAATGACAGGAAGTTGCAACACGTCTCTGACGGTGTGGACGCGGAGCAGGCCAGACTTCCCTCTCAATGCTTGCGTTGTGCAAGAACAACAACAACAAAAAAAAAACCCACTTCCAAATTTATCCTGCAGCTTGGATCCTGGCGAGAAGCCTCATAAACCCTCCTACACAACAACATTCACTCATAGCTGGTGCGACTACATGACATTTCAAATTAGCTTGAAATTTCATCCACAGTGTTAATTCCGCGCCTGGGAATTCTTCACAACATGGACACGCTTCACAGGAGGAAGGTCTTGGCCGTGGCGTTTCTGTATAGAGTTTGCATGTTCTCTCTGTGGTTGCGGGGATTTCCTCTGGGAACTCTGGTTTCCTCCCAAAATCCAATGACAGGCAGACTAGGCCTGTTAGCTGTTCGAAATTGCCCTCCCGAATGGTTGTGTGTGTGTGCATTCTAGCCCCGTGATGGACAAGTGAGCTGTTCAGAGTGTACCCTACATACACCCAGGATGAGCTAAATGGGCTTCAGCCTCCCTCTATCCCTAGTACGATAAAGCCGTTTGGCAAATGAATGAAGAATGATCCAAAAGAATCAGTACGCGGATTCGATATGCTAACAGTTTAGCGTCATGACGCCTGTTAAAGGCCTGTGTAAGCTGTCATCGCGGACAGAAATAAAGATGTACGGTTCAAACGTTTCAATCCACACCCTCCATATACTTCCGTGCATCATTTACATCAGCTGTGTTATTAATACCCCCATTTCATTGGACAAGGATCGTAGCGAAAAGGCGCGAAACGTGGTCTACGGAAGAACTTCGGCATTTTTACATGGAAAACGGGTGAAAATCCTACGCAAAAGTGGAAATTCTTACACTCTCGGAACGTTCACAGCATGTGCGGAACAGGTACGGCAAAGTACGCCAAAGTGACCCCACGGAACACTCACGGAAATTTTTTCCCCGTGAATGTGATTTTGAACACGTGCAGAAGTATTAGCACGGAAGATGAGGGAATAATTGCGGAACGTTTGCGGATGACAACATTTTTCTTCCGTAAGTCTGCCGTGCCCGTGAAATGGGGGTATAAGCAAAACATCCACTAGAGGACAGTTCAGAGATGATGAGGAACAAACATGGCGACAGAGTTGGAGATCAGAATAACGTGCTTTAGTATGAAACAGGAAAATGAAGAATTAGACTGGTAGACAGCGGCGTGATCTGTGAGGCCATTCAATACATTTCACCTAATGGTTAGAGAAGCGGCTTTGGGACTGAAAAGTCATGGGTTCGATTCCTGAAACCAGCTGGAAAAATGCGTGGTGGTTGAGGAGTGAGCTGTGCCTTCCTTTCCTCCACCTTCAGGGCTGAAGTGGGCCTGAGCAAGGCACCTAACCCCCAACTGCTCCGCAGATGCTGCCTGTGTGTGTGTGTGTGTGTGTGTGTGTGTGTGTGCTCACTTTGAATGGGTTGAATACAGAGATGATAATTTCCGTTATGGAATTAATATGGTGTATCAGAAATTTATTTTTGAAAAATGAAGATTTAATTGCTCGCAGACTTATTGTTGAGACAAACCATTTGGTCTCGTCACTGGTCTGTATAACACTTTTTGTTGTGTCTGAGAAAAGGAACACCATATAGATGTTTATAAATTCTGTATAACACGTGTAATCTCTCTTCAGAAAATACGGCAGTTACATTTTTTTGTTTGGGACTCTTTTGTAAACTATTGGCTACAGCGCCCCCAGGGTTGGGAGTGGTACTGCTCTGTTCTTATGCATCTGCAAGCGTACTGAAAATGTGCATGACATGAACCCGAGTACTGACAGAAGGCTTTGTCTGTTTCCATTCTTAATGTTGAGCATGAATGGGCCTTAGCACGAAACCGCCATTGGATGACTTCAAAGAAACAATCACATTCACGAAGGTATTAGTTGAACTTAAGTTTGAACTTCGAAGAAACCAGTTTAATGACTTATTTGTCCTCGCCACTCGAGTCAAGTGTTCTTGTACAGAGGAAATTCAATAAACAACCCCCTAGCCCCCTGTTATATTTCATTACGTCTTATTTGGCCAGGCGCGCTCTTGTTCAGCACTATAGTGCTTGATTATGACTCATATCCCCCCATATCAAATCTAGGATGGCTTCATTTCTGTTCTAATATTTCACCTCGTTGTTGCTTTTCAGTTCCTCAGAAGAGTATTCGGTATCAGGTGGAGAGCCCACATGAGCACAGTTTCACACACTACTGTATGAATCACCTCTAGTATGGCGAATAGATATAAATTTAGTGTGTTTTGTACTTACACTTGCTGTTTTGAGTGTTTAAGTATGGTCACAGAGTAAATGTAAAAGTAAGTATGCCAACATGGGGGGGACTCAAAACGGCCAATTTTTTTTTGACTATGCAGCGCTGTATTTGATACATCCACTATAGTGGACGCTGTCTTGGCCGGTAGGAAGTGCCTGGAATTTTGACTATTTGCAGAAATGGCAGGTAAAGACATGTCCGGAGACGCACAACTAAGGAAAATGAAAAAAATATCTCATTTCAATAAGAGATGAGTGACAACTCAACAAAACGCTTGGCGCCACCTCTGGCAAGTACGAGAATTAAAGTAGTGTGCAAGTAAATCGATTGCTGTTAAATGACAGTTAGCTGCAACACGTCTCTGACGGAGCAGGCCAGACTTCCCTCTCAATGCTTGCGTTTGTGCAAGAACAACAACAAGAACAACAACAAAAAAAAACACTTCCAAATTTATCCTGCAGCTTGGATCCTGGCGATAAGCCTCATAAACCCTTCTACACAACAACATTCACTCATAGATGGTGCGACTACATGACAACATTTCAAATTAGCTTGAAATTTCATCCACAGTGTTAATTCCACTCCTGGGAATTCTTCTCAACATGGACACGCTCAAGTGGACACACTATAGTAGACACCGTCTTGGCCGGTAGGAAGTGCCTGGAATTTTGACCATTTGCAGAAATGGCAGATAAGGACATGTCAGGAGATGCACAAGTCAGGAACATGAAAAAATATCTCATTTCAATAAGAGATGAGTGACAACTCAGAAAAACGCTTGGCGCCATCTCTGGCAAGTACGAGAATTACAGTAGTGTGCAAATACAGTACAGTAAATACAAAGTGGACTACAGTATTGTACCAGTGAAGCGTTGCATTACATCATCAGAATAGCTTTTTCAAAAATTATTTTAATATTCATTCATTAATTTTCTAAGTTTAGTTCTAATTTAGGGTTGTAGGGAGTCTGGCGCCCATCTCAGCTGATACTGGCCGAGGGCGTGGTACACCCTGGACAGCTCGCTAGGCCATCGCAGGGCCAACACTCACACAACCATTCACACTAACATCAAATAGCCAGTTAGACTACTGTGCATGTTTTTTGGACTGTGGGAGGAAACTGGAGTACCCAGAGGAAACCCATGCAAGCACAGGGAGAACATGCAAACTCCACACAGAAACACCCAGGCTGGGAATCGAACCCAGGCCTTTTTTGCTGTGAGGTGGACACAATGCCACCATGCCGCCCATAATTTTAATATGATTAATATAATATTTAAAAACAAATTATATTCATGTACATTGATAATAAAAAAAAAATTACATTTACAGCATTTAGCAGATGCTTTTATCCAGAGTTACTTACTGAAGTGCTTTAAAGTCTCGATCAGTGAATATATTCTTGTTCTGGTTTGTTAAAACACAGACTAAGTATAACATCAGTCAAACTCAGACGGTAGGCATTATATGTGTGGGATTTTGTGTGTGTGTGTGTGTGTGTGTGTGTGTGTGTGTGTGTGTGTGTATATATATATATATATATATATATATATATATATATATATATATATATATATATATACAGCATAGTGCTTAATCCAAGTACTGCTGAAAAAGGTAAGTTTTGAGTCGTTGCTTGAGATACCCAGTGACTCAGCTGTCCGGATGTTCAAAGGAAGTTCATTCCACCACTTTGGAGCCAGAACAGAGAAGAGTTTTTTCAGAACAGAGAAGCATTTTTCCCTTGTCACTTGGTAAAGGGAGGAATCAGTCTCACAGTGTTAGAGGATCTGAGAGAACGCGGTGCAGTGTGAGGTGTGATAAGTATTTTGAGGTGGGAAGGTGCAGGTCCATTTTTGGCTTCGTAGGCAAGCATTAGTGTTTTAAATCGAATGTGAGCAGCTACAGGAAGCCAGTGGAGAGACTGTCGCAGTGGTGTGGGAAAATTTGGGAAGGTTGAAAGCAAGCTGATGCATTCTGGATTAAATCTATTAAGTCTATTCATGAGAGACCCCCAAAAGTGTTTTTTTTTTATTTTTTTGAGTCAAAGTCCAAAAATGCAATGCAGGTATATGATAGAGACTCGGTTCAGCATTTTAGATGTACTGATGATATGAGTGTGCAAGTGAAGATTTAGATGAGGATCTCTGAGTGTACGGATGAAGAGTAAGGCGCTAGAATGCCGCCGCATCAATCTAGAGGTAGAGATAAAGTCAAGACTAAGTACGGAAACATACTTGGCATGATACTTTTCATAAGTCTGGTGGAGCCACTATGTGGCAGTTCGATCACGGTGAGAGGATAACATTCAGCTGCACTATGATGTGAGTTGAGGGAATTGAATCCACCTTTAAACAGAAGGAAAAAGATAAAAAGAGGAAGAACAAGGGAGTAAGGAGTTGAAAAAGTTATTTTCAAGTTGCCTCTTTTTCATCCAACAATGCAAACGCATCAAAACGTGAACACACTGCCACCCCGATTTTTGTTGGTACTGCAACTTGAGCCATGTTAATTTTTGAGGACCTACCACGATACGTACACATACATGTTCTGAGCGTTAAGTGTGTTCCAGCCTTTAGAGTTAGAGTTAATGAAGGGTCACTCTGTAGTAAAATGGAATTGTGGGTAATTTAGGAACGGAATATCTGATAATAAATAAGTTTGATGGCTTTTTCATTTAAATAAAAAAAGTGTAATTGTCATCAGAGGCAGAGCTTATTCAAAGGTTGTATCACATGAAGCGACTAGGAGTTCATCCCCTCTTGGATGAGATGCTAATCCATCATAGGTTACCGTCTCAGTATTTTTTTTTACAAGTACCCATTGTTCCTGCTGGGTGGACAGAGGAACACTTGTGATTAAGACCTTGGAAAGGGCTCCAGGGATTCAAACCCACAACCTCTCAATCATTAGCCCAGCACCCTAACATAACGCCCACAATATACGCAATAAACATGAAGTCCCTGCAAGATCATAACCGCTATTTTATTCCGTATTACTGTAATTATCTCCTTCAGGGAATGTCACATGAAGCACGATGACAGCAGTGCTGCTTCTATCATGTTGTGAGCAGCACTCATTTTGCTGGCCTGCTGACCTATATCACCAAGGGCACCAACATGTTGCCAAGACAACAGCAGAAAAAAGCACCCCTTTTCTAAGCCCTGCTCTCACATCTGAGCGTGGCAATGGCTTTCCCCAACTCCAAAGAAAATCAGCTGCACCCAGGCGATGATTAGGTTTGGTGCTTGAAACAGCTTGCAGAACATTCAGTTCGGGATGACTCCAACTCATATATAGATAAAATTAAGAAATAAAACAATCTGTTCCTTATTTTTTGTTAAAATATGACGTACAGAAGTCGTTTACTGTTGTTGCACACGTCATAATGGAGCCATTCAGAAAATACTGACATATAAACAGCTAATGACTCAGTGTGTTGCTATTCTGTTTCTCGGTTCATACAGTTAAATAAAGCAACAGGACTTAGTAAGAAATGTGTGTTTTTGCTTCAAGAAAGAAAGCTATCAAATATTAAAAGCCCAGTAGAGTGAAAGTATCTTCTGATTGCTTTCAGTAAATAAGGAATGAAGATAATTTAAAACTGGATTCATGCAAACTGCAATATGAGTACTGCTATGAACTCAAAAGTAATACTGAATATTTTTCTATGATTATCACTGATAATGTCAGTACTATAACAACAGTTTAAACTAAAAGGGTGCTCATAGAGTGCAAGACACAAATTGATTATTATAACTTTGCATTGTTATAATAAAATGTCTCCCCCTAGTGGGAAGACAGTTTGATGAAGATGAACAGTTTGTCCCATGCTAAAGATTTTGGGGGGATTTCAAGATTTGTTTCAAGATGATGCCATGCACAGATTACCTCCAACATTGAATGTGTTCTTCTCATGCTTATACCCCACCTCTCCCCAGACTTTAATGAAAATCAATTCAGTAGTTTTGTGTAATCCTGCTAACAGAAAAAAAAATCCTTCAGTGACTGGTGAGGTGAACACATGCGTTCACTGACCTTTGGAGTGTTATGGGTACAGTGGTACCTCACCTTATGGTAGTCCCAGCAACGAAAAATCCAGGTTACAAAAACATTTTCCAAAATTTTTTGTCTGTATACGAAACAAGTTCTCCTTACTAAACGCGCCATTCAAACATTTTAACAATGCACGAGCTGCTTTCCCATTGACTATCTTCCAACATCCTGCCCGCTGGCGTCCGATTGGCTAGGAGGGATGACGCAGCTCCCTCCCATTGGCTATCTCCCAACATCCCGCCCTGCTGGCCTCCCATTGGCTAGGAGGGATGACGCAGCTCCCTCCCATTGGCTATCTCCCAACATCCCGCCCCGCTGGCCTCCCATTGGCTCGGAGGGATGACGCAGCTCCCTCCCATTGGCTATTAAGGAGCTGCATCTCCCATAATGCTTTTCGTGTAAAGGACAGAGTTACTGTGTGCTCATTGCATTATTTTTTGACTCAGGCGTTTAACCTTCCATAAGCATTTGTAAGATTATAACTCTGTCAAGAAGACATGGTCAACACACGCGCTCGCACACACACACACACACACACACACACACACACACACACACGCACACACACGCACACACACGCACACACGCACACACACACACACACACACACACACACACACACACACACACAGCCGTGTAATTTCCGGTGCGAATGAAAAGAAGAAGCGGGCTCGTGGCATGCGGTTGAGTGATATTGCTCACATGAAAAGTAATAACTGCTTGGTAAAAAGCAATTATTACTGGATCTGAATCATGACCAAAATCTGTTCTAAAATGTTACAGGTTCTTGCCATGCTTATCTCCCAACAAGTGTGGTGAAAATTGGGTCAGAAGTTTTTGCATGAATTTCTGCTAACACACAAACAAAAAACTGCTGGTGAATACATTACCAAGTCTGTCGAGCAGTTTCAGGTAATTTAAACATTTTAAATCTTAAACCTAAAAAAACCCCAATACTGTTAGTAAACGATTTCTACAGGAACAAGAAGCTAATTGGATGTAAAGTGTCTTCTTCTTCTTCTTCTTCTTCTTCTTCCTTCGGCTATTCCCTTCAGGGGTTGCCACAGAAAATCATCCGCCTGTCCTCTGCATCTTGTTCTCTTACGCCAACGACCTTCATGTCTTCCTTCACCACATCCATATATCTCTTCTTTGGTCTTCCGCTAGGCCTTCTGCTTGGTAGTTCCAACCTCAGCATCCTACTACCAATATATTCACTATCTCTCCTCTGTACATGTCCAAACCATCTCAATCGAGGATCTCTGATTTTGTCTCCAAAACATCTTACATGTGCTGTCCTTCTGATGTACTCATTACTGATCCTGTCCATCCTCGTTACTCCCAAAGAGAACCTCAACATTTTCATCTCTGCTATCTCTAGCTCTGCCTCCTGTCTTTTTCTCAGGGCCACTGTTTCTAAACCATACAACATCGCTGGCCTCATCACTGTCTTGTACACTTTTCCTTTCATTCTTGCCGATACCTTCCTATCACACATCAAACCAGACACTTTCGTCCAACCATTCCAACCTGCCTGCACACGCTTCTTCACCTCTTTTCCACACTCTTCACTTCTCTGGATTGTTGAGCCTAAGTACTTAAAATCCTCCACCTTCCTTATCTCTGCTCCCTGTAACCTCACCGTTCCTCTTGGGTTCTTCTCATTCACACACATGTATTCTCTCTTACTGAGGCTAACTTTCATTCCTCTCCTTTCCAGGGCATACCTCCACCTCTCTAGATTTTCCTCCACTTGTTCTCTGCTCTCACTACAGATCACAATGTCACCTGCAAACATCATAGTCCATGGAGATTCTTATCTAACCTCGTCTGTGAAACTGTCCATCACCATCGCAAACAAGAAGGGGCTCAGAGCTGACCCTTGATGCAGTCCCACCTCCACCTTGAATTCTTCGGTCACGCCGACAGCACACCTCACCACTGTCTTACATCTCTCAAACATGTCCTGCACCACTATAACATACTTCTCTGCCACTCCAGACGTCCTCATGCAATACCACAGTTCTTCTCTCGGCACCCTGTGATAGGCTTTTTCCAGATCCACAAAGGCACAATGCAGCTCCTTCTGACCTTCTCTGTACTTCTCTATTAACATCCTCAAAGCAAACATTGCATCTGTGGTGCTCTTTCTTGGCATGAAACCAAACTGTTGTTCACAAATGCTGAGCTCTGCCCTTAGTCTAGCTTCCAATATTCTTTCCCATAACTTCATCGCATGGCTCATCAACTTTATCCCTCTGTAGTTGCCACAACTCTGCACGTCTCCCTTGTTCTTAAAAATGGGCACCAGCACACTCGTCCTCCATTCCTCCAGCGTCTGTTCACTCTCTGAGACCTTGTTGAATGTTCTTCTCAGAAAATCTACTGCTACCTCTCCTAGACGCTTCCATACCTCCACCGGTATGTCATCAGAACCAACTGCCTTTCCACTCTTCATCCTCTTCAGTGCCCTCCTCACTTCACCCTTACTAATCTTTGCTACTTCCTGGTCCTCAACGGTCACCTCTTCTACTCTTTTTCTCTCTCTCATTTTCCTCCTTCATCAGCTCTTCAAATTACTCTTTCCATCTTCCCAGCACACTTCTGTCATCAGTCAATACATTTCCCTCTCTGTCCTTCATCACTCTAACTTGCTGCATGTCCTTCACATCTCTATCTCTCTGCCGTGCCAACCTGTATAAATCTGTATAAATTGGATGTAAACTATGATGACATAATTTCACAATATTTACCTGTAACTCTACTAAGATTATATTTTTGCCAGTGTTGGCTTGTTTAGTAATTTGTCTGTATACTGTTTTCTGTTTTTTTAGTAACCGTCGCAAAAAGTTTGAAATATATTTTGCTGATTTTTTTTTTAAACAGTGAAGTACAGCCCAAGAAACCCTCCAGGAATCCTGAAAATGATGGCGATCAAAATATGTAGCCAGAAATTTTATAAAAGATTCTTTAACGTTGTAAGAATTTTTGTAATTGTGGTACCACAGTAGGCCCAGCAGGGAGCACTGTCTACATGTGGAAAAAAATTTGGCTTGGTGGAGGTTTGTGCTTTCCTAATGCCGGGTTTTTGTTTTTTTTCATATGAATTAATTTTTTTTAATGATTCTGCCATTAAGTATCATAAATTCAAGAATAACCAAACCATCAATTTGTCAAATGAACCAAAACACATCCAATTTCACAATGTTAAATAATTCTTTAAAAATTCCAAAAAATTCAGAGTTTGATCCGGATCATCTGCAAAATCTAACTGTGTCTTCCTTGCCTAAAGCCTCACCTGCTACGGGCAGAAATCTCATAATAAAAATTTGCACATATATTTTTGTAAAAAAAAAAGAATTAAAAATTAAAAAAATTTTAAAATCAGAAAGTGCCCTCTGTTGGCCCTGATACAATCCAATCCTTTCAAATAATTTGCCCTTTTTGCAACATTAAAGAATAATTAAAAAAATTCTGGATATATAATTTCAATTTGATTATCTAATAATCTCTTTATTATCCAAAATCCCACATTTGGTGTAAATTTCATTCAAATCCACACACACATTTTTTGCATAATCCTGTTAAACAAACAAACACACAAAACAACAGGCAGAACATAATCTTTTTTGGTGGGGTAGCAATCGCTGGAATCAATTTTTCATACTTTTTAATTTCTTAATTAGTGAAATCACATTTTCTGCTTTGTTTCTCTGTCTTCAGAAGAATAAAACATGTCCCCAAGAAGCTGCCAAAGTATCCTTTGGACAAAAAAACCCAAAAAACAAACAACACTTTCTGGTTACCAAAAAGCCCAAACACTGGAGACTCCTTTCAAAAATGTTTTATAACCATCTCCTTACACACACACACACACACACACACACACACATACACTATATAAATGTAACATCTCAGGGTGGTGCAATGATATAACCCTCATTGTGTTTATACTGTAGTATATATAATTCATGTGGGGACCAATGGAAAGTCATGTTGTCCTGGAGGGACAATATTCCATATTCAAGACATTGACAATCATCCCCACTTTCCTTTAAATTGTCAGATTTCAAGTATCATTCTCTTGGTTATGGGATTGGGGCATTATTCACCAGGCCTGGGTTAACCCGGATCTAAGTGATGGGAGAATGCTGATGACCACCACTGCAAAAACATCTGTCTTGATCCGACTCCACGAGCTTGTCAGTCATTCTTATGCATCATTATAATCATGGTCATGCATCATATTTTTATTTCGGAGTAAATAAAAAGGAAATGCTTCGAAAAAAAAACACAAGGACAAGAACAATGGACAAAAGGTCACGAAAGACAGAAGGACAGAAGCATGATGATGATGATGATGATGATGATGATCAGCTCTTACCATTACACCACTGAAAGGGTTGCTTTAGTTGATCCCCGCCACAGTATTCAGCTCTGAGTTTCTTTTGTTTCCATGGCGAGACTTTCTCTCTGATGCTGTCTCTTCACCAGTGTATCCAGATGTGTATCGCATCCACGCTCATTTTTATACAACACCTTCAAAACAGCTGGGGGCTTGAAGTTTGCGCTTCCAGCATCCGAGCTATGCGCGCGCACACACACACACACACACACACGCACAAAGACAATCAGATCTAGGCAGATCAGATCCGATCGTTTCTCATCCGCCTGGTATCAGGATCCGAAACGCTTCTGAATTTCTATAATTTCTGCTGTTTCGTGTTTGATCTCAATCCAAAACCGGAAGAAAAACACCATCAAAACAACGCTGGCATCCGCGTGAGGAGCAGTGATTTAATAAGGAATCGTTTGCGTTTGAACGACTCTTTCAAGAGAGTCGACTCGAAAGATGTATCATGAACAACGCGCATGCGCAAACACACAAACCTGTCTGACAGTCTCTCTCTCTCTCTCTCTCTCTCTCTCGCTCTCTCTCCCCGTTTGTGTTGCTCTGTTGTGTGTTAGGTGAGCTGTTCAGGGTGTACCCCGCCTTTGACCGGTGTAGGCTAAGATAGGCTCCAGCCTCCCCGAGACCCTACAGCATATTAATAAAAAAAGGAAAACAAAAAAAATGTAAAATGGGGCAGTGGTGGCCTGGTGGTAAAAGGTGCTGAATCACTAATCCTAAGGTTGGGGGTTCAAGTCCACTCTCCACAAAGTTGTCCTTGCCCCCCCCCCCCCCCCCCCGTGCAGGTAACTGGGTTATCAAAGGTCGGCCGTGTCTCTCGCTGTCTATGGTGTGAGGTTCAGGTAAAAGAACCATTGCTGACTTTCGACAAGAGTAGCTGCATAGCCGTCAGCGTGTTTCCGCCCCGCGATGGGCTGGTAAGCTGTCCAGGGTGTACTCTGCCCTCACCCGGAGTTGGCTGGGATGGGCGCAGTCTCCCTGTGACCCTAGTTAGGATTAGGTGGTTACAGAAAATGAATGAATTAAAAATGTAAAAATGTGTGAAAATAAATCCTGTATAGATTCAAGAATGACAAAAATAGAATTTTAAGTGCAAACACAAGTTTATTTGTTTATTTTCATAAATTTGCCAAATTCCTACAAATGTTGCGAAGGGGCTGGAACCTATCTCCGCCATCTTTGGGCTAAGGCCTGGTTGGTTCATGAT
>CM045729.1:14456079-14466079 GCA_024760905.1 Plotosus lineatus
GAATTACTCAGCAGAATATAATCATTACAAAGTACAATTGGGATGTGGGGCCGGTGGTGTAGTGGTTGGGGTGCTGCGCTCATGATCGGGTGGTTGTGTGTTCAAATCCCAGTTAGACCATCCACTGTGCCCATCAAGCAAGGTCTTAACCACAAGTGTGCCTCTGTTCACCCAGCAGTGTAAATGGGTACCAGTAAAAAAATATACTGGGAAGGTAACCTGCGATGGACTAGCGTCCCATCCAGGAGGAGTTGAACTCCTGGTTGCTTCACGCTACAGAAACCGGGAATAAGCACCGGCCTGATGAGCCACTAGGCTCGGGAAGTCAAAAGCCCGTGAGACTTACGTACAAAGTACAATTAATATAAAGACTTCAGCCCTGCTTGAAAGCAAAGCTTATGATTGATGTCTCTTGATGGGTGATAGCATATCATAATCCAAAAAAATAATAAATATATGAAATCTTCTTTATCAGAAAGAAAATAATCTGATCTCTTTTATCTCTTCATATGAAGATATAACAACTTCCTGTTTTTGAGTTGAATTTTCCTGTTGAGGTCCTCGACGTATTCTGTCCATCTCCCAACGACATCCAAAGTTGAGGTGAGCAGCTCCCCGCGTCCACTGTAAAAGGTATTTTTTGAGAACTGCCTCCCCCTCCTGAGGCGTTGGATGGTGGTCCAAAACCTTTTTGACGCCAACCAATAATTGCTTTCTTCCATAGCTGAGGCCGGAAGGTCATCAGTATCTGTTGTTGCGGTATCCCCGGAACCCGGTGGTGGACACCTGCAGTGAAGAGGGCCGTCCAGCTGAAAAAGGAGGCCTATCAGGTCTTACTGACCTGCCGGTACCTGTCTGCTGCCTCGGGAGTCCCACAGGTCTCCTTTTCCAGCTGGACAGTCCTCTTCACTGCAGGTTTCCACCACCGGATTCCGGGGTTACCGCAACAACAAATACTGATGACCTTCCGGCCTCAGCTATGGGCTGCTGCCTCAGCAATGGAGGCACGAAACATGGCCCAGATTCAGATTCCATGTCACCCGCCTCCTTTCGGGACGTGAGCTCTGCTGGAGGTGTGAGTGGCCCCAGTGACAGGAGACTCCGCCAAACTGTCAACCGATCATCACATGGTGCTGAGCTGGCACTCAGTTGTCAGCTCAGCTCCTCTCTTCACCCGAGCGTCCAAAACATGCAGCCGCAAGTCCGGTGACCGAGCTACAAAGTCAATCATTGAACTGCAGCCTGAAGTGTCCTGGTACAAAGTGCACTTATTGACACCCCTATGTTCGAACGTGATGGCCAAACTGTGACAAGCCAGAAGTCCAACAATGAAACACCATTCAGGTTCACACACAAGAGGCCATACCTACCAATCACACCCTTGCCAACATGGGCAGTGAAGTCTCCCAGCACAACGAGTGAGTCCCCGGGGGGACCGTTCCGCAACACACCCCCCTAAAGACTCCAAGAGGGCTGCGTACTCTGAGTTGTCATTTGGTGAATAAGCACAAATAATAGTCAGGACCCGTTCCCCCACCCAAAGGACGAGGGAAGCTACCCTTTCGTTGACCGGGGAGAACCCTAACATGTGGGCGCCAAGACAGGGGACAACAAGGATACCCACACTGACTCGCAGCCTTTCTCCATGAGTCACTCCAGAATGGAATATGGTCCAACCCCTCCCAAGATGGATGATTTCAGAGCCCAAGCTATGCATTCAGGTGAGTCAGACTATATCTAGTCAGTCTCGCTCCACCTCACAAACCAGCTCAGGCTCCTTCCCCGCCAGAGAGGTGACATTCCATGTCCCAAGAGTCTGAGTCAGTAGCCAAGGATCGGTCCAACAGAACCCATGCCTTTGGCTGCCACCCAACTCGCACTGTACCCAACCCCAATAGCCCCTCCCGCAGGTGGTGGATCCATGGGGGGGGGGGGGGGGGGACAAGGCTCCTTTTCGGGCTGTGCAAGTCCGGGCTCCATGGGCAGAAACCCGACCACCAGACATTTGCCTTTGAGCCCTGCCCCCAGGCCTGGCTCTGGCGGGGACCCGGTGACCCACATCCAGCCAAGGGAAAATGTGTCCTTGTTTCTTCATAGAGGTCTTTTGAACCGTGCTTCGTCTGGTCCTTCATCTAGGACCTGTTTGCCTTGGGTGACCCTACCAGGGAGATAATGCCCTGACAAGATCGCTCCCAGGATCATTGGAACACGCAAACCCCTCCACCACAATAAGGTGGGGATTCAAGGAGGGGTTAATTAATCATGTCTTCTTAAATTAATAATCTAAAATAATTTTTTCCTTTCGGCTTTTCCCCTTTTTTACGGGGGTCGCTATTTCAATTTCAACTTTTAAGTCTTAATATAACATACATAACAATCGAACATCACTACCGACAAAGAAATTCTTGACTCAGTGCCTTCTCAATATTGCGCATAAGAAGCAAGTATTGCACATAAAATAACATTTAGATAAAATACTGTATAAGGTGAAAGTAAAAAAGTATACAAATAAAGAAATATAATTATAAACGAAAAGTTGTTGCAAATATATCTAATCATCTACAGAACACGAAAAAGAAATAGTGCAGTGTCTGTGGTGCAGAGGTGAAGGTGTGTACAGTGTGTCCAATGCATGTTATGCAATGTGTGTTATTTACCTTAAGAGCAAGTCTGAAGTAAATTCCAGCAATTTTGGCAAAGTCCGATGTTTGTAGATTCACTGCACCGCCAATGAAAATAAGGCTGTCAAGAGACGTAAAAGGATTATGGGATGTTTTCCAATCTCTGCCTGACCTCGATACTTTCTGTTTTTCTTTCGAATTACAGTAGAACCTTCTACATCAGTCTAATATTCATGGTTATAATATTTAAAAATAAACAAACTATTACATGGTCATTTAAGTTTATTTACTTTTCATACTGACACTTATTGGAGCTACAGTATTTGGTTAGGTTAAACTCAAAATAATTTTACTGATACAGGGTCAGGGTAGGGCTAACTTTGAATGCGATTAGAAACGCCATTCTCGACTGAGCTGAATTATTTGAAGAAGGTAAAAATGTAAATGATGACCAAATGTAAATTATAATTGATGATCATTTATGATTATCTTCTTCTTCTTCTTTTACTTTCGGCTGCTCCCTTTAGGGGTCGCCACAGCAAATCATCCGCCTCCATCTCACCCTGTCCTCTGCATCTTCTTTTCTGACTCCAACGACCTTCATGTCTTCCTTCACCACATCCATAAATCTCTTCTTTGGTCTTCCTCGAGGCCTTCTGCCTGGTAGTTCCAACCTCAGCATCCTACTGCCAATATACTCACTATCCCTCCTCTGTACATGTCCAAACCATCTCAATCTAGCCTCTCTGACTTTGTCTCCAAAACATCTTACGTGGGCTGTCCCTCTGATATACTCATTTCTGATCCTATCCATCCTCGTTACTCCCAGAGAGAACCTCAACATTTTCATCTCTGCTACCTCCAGCTCTGCCTCCTGCCTTTTCCTCAGCGCCACTGTTTCTAAGCCATACAACATCGCTGGCTTCACCACCGTCTTGTACACTTTTCCCTTCATTCTTGCTGACACTCTCCTATCGCACATCACACCGGACACGTTTCTCCATCCATTCCAGCCTGCCTGCACACGCTTCTTCACCTCTTTTCCACACTCTCCATTGTTCTGGATTGTTGAGCCTAAGTACTCAAAATCCTCCACCTTCGTTATCTCTGCTCCCTGTAACATCACCGTTCCTCCTGGGTCCTTCTCATTCACACACATGTATTCTGATTTTCTGAGGCTAACCTTCATTCCTCTCCTTTCCAGGGCATACCTCCACCTCTCTAGATTTTCCTGCACTTGTTCTCTGCTCTCACTACAGATCACAATGTCATCTGCAAACATCATAGTCCATGGAGATTCTTGTCTCACCTCGTCTGTCAGCCTGTCCATCACCATAACAAACAAGAAGGGGCTCAGAGCTGACCCTTGATGCAGTCCCACCTACATGTCCTGCACCACTCTAACATATTTCTCTGCCACTCCAGACTTCCTCATGCAATACCACAGTTCTTCTCTTGGCACCCTGTCATATGCTTTTTCCAGATCCACAAAGGCACAATGTAGTTCCCTCTGACCTTCTCTGTACTTCTCTATTAACATCCTCAAAGCAAACATTGCATCTGTGGTGCTCTTTCTTGGCATGAAACCAGATTATATGAGAAATTATATAAATATATTTAGGGCAGTGGTGGCCTAATGGTAAGGTGCTGAATTGGCGGCTCAAGCCCATCTGTCAACAGGTTGTCAGTGCTGTCCCCCCAGTGCAGATAACTGGGTTATCAAAGGCCGGCCATGTCACTCACTGTCTATGGTGTGAGGTTCATGTAAAAGAACCATTGCTGACTTTTAACAAGACCAGTTGCATAACCGTCAGCATGTTTCTGCCCCGCGACAGCCTGGAGAACCGTCCAGGGTGTACTCTGCTGTCACCCAGAGTGGGTTGAGGTGGTCACCAGCATCCCCACGACCCTAATTAGGATTAAGTAGTTCATAAAATAAATGAATGATTAATGATATTTATAATTATCAGGACTTCTCTTATTGCAGGGAGGATCCATTTGTTCATTCATTTTCTAATGCACTTAATCCTAATTAGGGTCATGGGGAGGCTTGCGCTGCAGGGAGGATGTGAATATTAACAGAACACTGAACTTCCCTTTTCTATTTTTCTATACATTTACTGTTTGAAGAATGCTGTACAGGCTCATCACATGAAGCGTGCGCACACACACACACACACACACACACACACACACACACACACACACACACACTGAGTCATCATTAAAAGGTCTAATTAACACTATTGGTGTTATGAAGATGAGGAAGTACTGTACTGTACATCCTTTCACGGCAACTTCTTTTTTTTGACGAGAAGATGAACACAAAGACTTACCCGTTGATTGACTGGAATATTTTTTCATGCTCCTCCTCAGAATGATTCAATCTAGAACAAAAAAGGTGTTTATTCTTATATAATCTGCAACAAAGGAACCAAATTCTTCAAATAAATCCCAAGCATATGTTGTTGTTCCCCCCCCCCCCCCCCCCCCCCATACACACACATACCCACATACAGTGGTACCTCGCCTTATGAAAGTCTCACCAAACGAAAATTTCAGGTTACAAAACTCAATTTCATAAAATTTTTGTCGCTGGATACGAAACAAGTTCACGTTACGAAAGCACCATCTCAAAAATTCAAACACGCCAATCAAACAATACACGAGTTGCTTTCCCTTTGGCTGCCCCCCCCCCCACTGTCCTCCCATTGGCTAGGAGGGAGCTGAATCTCCATAACACAGTAATGTACCCATAATGCTTTTTGTGTGCCTTCGACCCATTGTTCGACACACGCATGAAGGACAGTTGTACTGTTGGTTTGTGAGTTTTGTGAGTTTTTTGAGTGTACTCATTGCAGAGTTATTTTTTGTTATTAATCATGAGCCCCAAGAAAGTGATTACCAGTGAGACTGAAAAGAAGAAGTGGGCTCCATTATCAATAAAAGTGAAACAGAAGATGATAAAAAATATGAAAGTGGGATGCGGTTGAGTGAAATCGCAAAGGAGTATGGCCGAAACCCCTCTACAATCGGGACGATATTGAAGCAGAAGGAGGCATTATAAACGGCGATACAGTGACGGAGGCGATTATTTCGGAAAAAGCAACCGCCATATTTAAGGACCTCGTGAAGGAGGGTGGGGGAGAAGGTTCTTTGGACCAGCAACCCCACAGACTTTAAAGCGTCGCATGGGTGGGTCAAGAGATTTAAAAAAAGGTAAATAATTTTCTTTTAATTTTAACACATATTTTATACAAAATTTTTGTACGTACGTACTTTTATAATTTTAAAGGGTTTTGGGGGTAGTATTGGGAGCCTTGAAACGAATCACACATTTTACATGTAAAATGCGGTTCAACTTACGAAAAATGCAGATTACGAAAAAGGCTTTTTTGGATTTTTTAACGGATTAATTTCGTAAGGTGAAGTACTACTGTAATATGAAACACTGGGGTCAAAAGTCAAAGTGAGTTATTGTGCAATATAGTTGACTTTCATATCTAAAATTTGACCCTATTTACAAACACGTTACTAATAAACACCACAGGCCACAAACACCACACACCCCGGAAAGTTCTCTGATCAAAATACAACCTGGAGTTGATGAGCTGATGAATCGAATGTTCTGTAGAGCAACTAATTTAGCACGTCCTTGCTTTACTAGTCGACAAATATAGCGCTCGTATTCTGAAGTGATAGTAAGTTGGTGCTGAGTTGCTTCAGGTGAGAAATAATGTGCTGGCGTACCTTATGGGAATGACTCGTGCTCCGCCTGATTCTGTGTACTTTACATAAGATGAAGGAATGTAGGTTTTTCCGTACGGTCGTAGAGTAGGGTCTTTGACCTCCTGAGCCAAAATACCTGGAATAAAAACATTTACTTTAAACAGATGAATCAATGTCCGATAGATGAATCAGGGGCAGTGGTGGCTCAGTGGTAAGGTGCTTGATTATTGATCCCAAGGTCTGGGGTTCAAGCCCCCCTCTGAACAGGTTGTCACTGCTGTCCCCCTAGTGCAGTTAACTGGGTTCTCAAAGGTCGACCATGTCTCTCACTGTCTGTGGAGAGAGAACCATTGCTGACCTTTATCCAGAGTAGGCTGCATAGAAGTCAGTGTGTTTCTCCCCTGTAGAGCTACACCAGGGACCAGTTTCATGTAGGAAAATGTTTCCGTGGACCAGTTAGAGTCTACTTCGTAGTCTTGTTTTGGTGGCTGCCACTGCAGAAAACCCCGCCTCACAAAGATATGTGGTTGGAAACAGGACAAGGGCTTTCAGTGCTTCTGTGGCAATGTCAAAAACAGCCGTTTTTCAGAAGAAGATCCAGAAGCTCGAAGAAAAAAACGGCGCACATGGATCAAATGATCCATGGACCGGTACCGGTCCGTGGGCCGGGGGTTGGGGACCCCTGATGTAGGTGAATCTACTTTATTGTGAATGGAAAAAACTAATCTAATCCGATCCGCGGGACGGGACCGAGGTTGTCCGCCGAGGTGTGTCCGCGAGGTGCTGGCCTGGTGGTAAAGGTGCTGGATCGCTGATCCTGGTTGTCACTGTCCCCCCCCAGTGCTGCTAACCTGGTTATCAAAGGCCGGCCATGTCTCTCACAGTCTATGGTGGGAGGTTCATGTAAAAAAATCGTTGCTAACTTTCGACAAGAGAAGCTACATAGCCGTCAGTGTGTTTCTGTCCTGCGATGGCCTGGCGAGCCATCCAGAGTGTATTCTGCCCTCATCCAGAAGCGGCTGGGATGGGCGCCAGCCTCCCTGCGACCAATAATTAGGATTCAGCGATTACAGATGATAATCTAATCTGACTCTAATCTCTCATCTGCCTCACTCTTTTGCCAAACAGCATAATCTTATTTGGGCCACTAGAAGGCTGGAGCCTATCTCAGCAATTGGCAAAGATGGGTTACACCCAGAACAGCATACCAGACGATCACAAGGCCAACACACACACACACACACACACTCCTAGGCAATTGCATGGATTTGGACTGTGGAAAGAAACCTCAGAGGAAACCCATGCAAGAATCGAAAGAACATGCAAGCAACGCTCGAGTTCGGGATTCGAACCCAAGACCTTCTTGCTCCGCCACCGTGTCACCCTAATGCCACATCTAATCTCAACCACTTTTGTTTTTGTATTGTCGGCTGTTTTTTAAAAGAATTCCACAGGATCCTGCCCTGAGACGATCTGCTTTTTATTTACTTTAAACTCGACTGTAGAGATGCTCGACGTCATACACACCGATCACCGGCCGTTCGTTCAGGATCTGTCCCCATGGAAGCCGCGCAGCGCCCGCGCAGCTCACCGCCAGAACCGGGATGAACAGAACCGCGATCCGGTACAGCATCCTTCGCTTTCTAATCACAGAGGTCCCGGAGACTGGGAGCGTCAGGAAGAACACTTGTCCCGTGCTCGTGTATGTCGGACACTGTATATATATGTGTGTGTGTGTGTGTGTGTGTGTGTGTGAACTTCACCTGGAACGTTTGAATGTTGAGGAAGTGGGCGGAGTTTGAGAAGTTTTTGAGAAGAAGGAATCTCCGCACTGAATGTCAAACGCACGTGACACTGCCGGACAACCCGAGCTGATCAAAGCTCGACGGAATTTACGCGCGCGCGCACACACACACACACACACAAACACACGTATTGCAATGATAGAAATCACGTGGGATCTGACTGAGCTGACAAGGCAGAAGAAGTAAAATTCCAAAGCGGATCGTTTTTTTCTCACGACATACAGTCTCACAAATAATGATAACAAAGAGAATAATAACGATTACAAAATGTGTATAGGTGTGTATATGAGAATATATCTATATGCTGTAAATGTGTGAATATATGGAGAGATATACTAGTATAGGTGTAGATGGGATATACTGTATGTACATATAGATATGTGTGTTTATGTGTGTATATATGTACAGGTATGTGTATGTGTGCTTATATGTGTACATATAGGTATGTGTGTTTATGTGTGTATATATGTGTACATATAGGTATGTGTGTTTATGTGTGTATATATGTACATAGGTATGTGTGTTTATGTGTATATATGTGTACATATAGGTATGTGTGTATGTGTGTTTATATGTGTACATAGGAATGTGTGTGTATGTGTGTATATGTGTACATATAGGTATGTGTGTGTATATGTGTTTATATGTGTATGTGTGTATATATGTGTACATATAGGTATGTGTGTTTATGTGTGTATATATGTACAGGTATATGTGTATGTGTGTATATATGTGTACATATAGGTATGTGTGTTTATGTGTGTATATATGTGTACATATAGGTATGTGTGTTTATGTGTGTATATATGTACATATAGGTATGTGTGTTTATGTGTGTATATATGTACATATAGGTATGTGTGTTTATGTGTGTATATATGTACATATAGGTATGTGTGTTTATGTGTGTATATATGTACATATAGGTATGTGTGTTTATGTGTGTATATATGTACATATAGGTATGTGTGTTTATGTGTGTATATATGTGCAGGTATATGTGTATGTGTGTATATATGTGTACATATAGGTATGTGTGTTTATGTGTGTATATATGTGTACATATAGATATACGTGTATGTGTGTTTATATGTGTACATATAGGTATTTGTGTATGTGTGTATATATGTACATAGAGGTATGTGAGTGTATATATATATATATATGTACATATGGGTATGTGTGTGTATATATGTACATATCGGTATGCGTGTGTATGGGTAGATATGTGGACATATAGGTATGTGTGTATGTGTGCTTATATGTACATAGGTATGTGTGTTTATGTGTGTATATGTGTACATATAGGTATGTGTGTGTATGTGTGTATATGTGTACAGGTATATGTGTATGTGTGTATATATGTGTACATTTAGGTATGTGTGTTTATGTGTGTATATATGTACAGGTATATGTGTATGTGTGTTTATGTGTGTATATATATGTACATATAGGTATGTGTGTTTATGTGTGTATATATGTACAGGTATATGTGTATGTGTGTATATATGTACATATAGGTATGTGTGTTTATGTGTGTATATATGTGCAGGTATATGTGTATGTGTGTATATATGTGTACATATAGGTATGTGTGTTTATGTGTGTATATATGTACAGGTATATGTGTATGTGTGTATATGTGTACATATAGGTATGTGTGTTTATGTGTGTATATATGTGTACATATAGGTATGTGTGTTTATGTGTGTATATATGTACATATAGGTATGTGTGTTTATGTGTGTATATATATGTACAGGTATATGTGTATGTGTGTATATATGTGTACATATAGGTATGTGTGTTTATGTGTGTATATATGTGTACATATAGGTATGTGTG
>CM045729.1:14471079-14493579 GCA_024760905.1 Plotosus lineatus
CTCACTCTGATTGGGTGAAAGCTGTTCAGCGCGGAGAGAGATGCTACAGTTTATATGGGCATCTTGCTGTGCGCGTGCAGTTTGTGACTGACGTTTTCTCCCCTAGAACGTTGTTGTTGTTTTTAGGGTTTTATGTAATGAAATGTATATATTTTTTTAAATAAGTGAAAGAACAACAAATATGGTGGACAAAGTGAACGTACTTGACTCGTCGGAGAGAAATTACTGCACGAGGACCGTTGGTATGACGTTATTATTATTATTATTATTATTATTTTATTATTTTTTTACAGTAATTTTAACATTATGAAAGATTTATATGCAACTTTGAATTTAATTTTTTTTATTAATAAGCTGTATAATGTGTGTTTTGTTTGTTGTAGACATCTCGGAGTAAAAAAAGTAATTGTTCCAAATTGAGTAAATCTGAAGTAATTTGTCTGAATTGTTTTCAGGATTTTGAGCGATTATGCCAATCAGTAATGCTGGCTTGTTGCCATTGGTTACCATTCGACCATCGTTTCCTTTTATGGGAAAAGTGAGATTTTGTATTTTTGCGTCTTCAGGGAGGACAAACAAGTGTTTTTAAACAGGAAAACTGTTTCCCCCTCTTTGTAGATATTTTATTTGGCTCAGCTCTCTTAAAGCAGGTCGTAAACAGTGAACTTTTGAACTTGGCCAAAGCTTTTCAACCCCCTCTTCTCTCCTTCATTTCTCCTCTCTTTCATTTCTCTTCCCCCTTATTTCTCCTTCATTTCTCCTTTATTTCTCATTAATTTCTCTTTTCTTCTCCTTCATTTCTCTTCTCCTTCATTTCTCCTCTCTTTCATTTCTCTTCTCCCTTATTTCTCCTTCATTGCTCCTTTATTTCTCATTCATTTCTCTTTTCTTCTCCTTCATTTCTCCTTCATTTCTCTTCTCCTTCTTATCCTCTCCTTTATTTCTCCTTCATTTCTCTTATCCTTCATTTCTCTTTCATTTCTCTTGTCCTTCATTTCTCTTATCCTTCATTTCTCTTTCATTTCTCTTGTCCTTCATTTCTCTTATCCTCTCCTTTATTTCTCCTTAATTTCTCTTATCCTTCATTTCGCTTTCATTCCTCTTGTCCTTCATTTCTCTTGTCCTTCATTTCTCTTCTCCTTCATTTCTCTTCTCCTTCATTTCTCTTGTCCTTCATTTCTCTTCTCCTTTTTCTCCTTCATTTCTCTTGTCCTTCATTTCTCTTCTCCTTTATTTCTCCTTCATTTCTCTTCTCCTTTTTCTCCTTCATTTCTCTTCTCCTTTATTTCTCCTTCATTTCTCTTCTCCTTTTTCTCCTTCATTTCTCTTCTCCTTTATTTCGCCTTCATTTCTCTTCTTCATTTCTCTTCTCTCTGTTTCTCTTCTCTGTTGCTCTTCTCCTCTCTGTTTCTCTTATCCTCTCCTTCATTTCTCTCCTTCATTTATCTCCTCTTCTCCTTCCTTTCTCTTCTCTTTTCCTCCCTCTCTCTTTTCCTCCGTCTCTCTTCCATTCACTTCACTTCATATGTCCTTCACTTCTCTCTTGACATTATTCCAATTCTCTTTTCTTCCCTTCATTCCTTCATTTTAACTCTTTTCTTCTCTTCAATTCTTTTCTTCCCTTCATTCTCTCGTCACTTTGTTTCTCTTCCCTTCCATTCTGTTCTCTTTTGTTTCTCTCCTTTTCATTTCTCTTCTCTTTTTGTAATAACCCTCAGGAATATGAGCCAAAGCAGCACATCCCATACATGTATCTTCTGTTTGAGTTTATTTTGTGCGTACGCTACAGAAATATAAGCAGCGTAAAGGTGATGTCATGGTTTGTTTAAAAGCTGAGGAGGAAAGGTGAGAGGATGCAGCGTCACAGTGTCTCTGAAAGTCTCTTTGACTCCGAATGAGTTTTAATGTATGTTTCACTACTCAGAAACGGAAAGCAAATTTTTATAGTTTGTAAAAGTTTTATATTTTTTTATTTGCATATTTTAACCATGACAGTCAGGTCAGGTGACATCTGTCCGTTTCTGCCGTGCAGCTAACAGCATCTGTTTTGCCTGTTTATTCAGAGTTCATCACACACCACATCCACACGCAAGTCATCCGTGCTCTATAAAGGTGTTTCAGTGTGGATATAGTACAAAAAACACGCGCACAAACTAAAACGCCGATTTTTTCCTTCTATGTTTTAAAGTGTGATAAGACGCCGCATGCCCAAAGTGACTGTGACACACACTGAGTGTCCGTTGTTCTGATTCAAGCATTATCCACTTGGGATATTTTTGAATCCCCTGATAGCAGATCAGTCTGATCTCACCGTTCCCATCTCGCCTTCAATTGATAATCAAGATCCTCGGAGTTTAAACCCATATTAGGACATGAACGGTACCGGACATCCAGCCAATGGCAAGCGGAGAGCCCTGGGAAGGCAAAGTCTGGGCCAAGCGTGAGAAAACACAAAATAAAGTTGGAGTTCACAGGTACAAGTCTTGGTGACGGTACTCGTGTAAAAGGTTTTTAATCACAGCGAGACTTTTTCTGGTTATATAAAGGTTAAATAAATAAAGACAAATGGGTGAGTCAGTGCTTAAATTATTCTGTTGTGGTTTTTTTGAAGGTGTCATGAATCTCAGAGTGTTCAGAAGGAAAAGCTGGCTCTCTCACACACTTTATCTGCCTGTCATAGAGTCGGGAAACTATCAGGATGAAGTCGATGTATCGGTGTCGTATAATTTAATCCATTAAAAAAAGGATTTTGCCAATAAAAATTTTCAGACATGCGCAGAGCGAGCGCGCCATCGTTTCGCATTAATCTAGTGCACTGCATGTAGGCCTATCCCCGGACTCGCTCTGTTTATTCAGAGATCCAAAAACAATGATTAAAGTCCTGACTGGAAGGATTTTGGATTCAAATATTTCCACGTTCTGGCCCAGCCATGAGGTCGAGAGCACCGAGTGCGGAGGGTAATCACACTAAGAACCATTTCAAGTGTTTTTGCATCCTCTCGCACCTCTGTCAATGCATCAATTGCTCTCGGGCATCAAACCTGGGTCAGTGCGATGTGGCAGTATGACTGCTTTAATTGGATGTGTGTTTGTGTTGGCTCGGATTAATGCACAGTCAGTTCTCGTCATTGGCACCTGGTTGTCCTGTAGATTGTACAGATTATTTATCCAGGCCTTTTATTTGAGCTTGTCGGGGCCGGTGGCGTAGTGGGTAGGGTGCTGCGTTCATGATCAGGAGGTTGTGTGTTCAAATCCCAGTGAGACCCCCACTGTGCTAAGACCCCTGGGCAAGGTCTCAACCACAAGTGTGCCTCTGTTCACCCAGCAGTATCAATGGGTACCAGTAAACTATACTGGGAAGGGAACCTGCGATGGACTAGCGTCCCATCCAGGAGGAGTTGAACTCCTGGTCGCTTCACGCTACGGAATCTGGGGAGAAGCACCGGCCTGGTGAGCCACTATGGCTCCGGTGTAAAAACCCAACAGACTTTACCTTTACTTTGTTTGAGCTTGCTTTTTGGAGACACATTTATTTATTTATTTATTTTTAAATTCTTATAAATAAACAGGGCAGGTTCTTAGGGGGTCGTGTTGGCATTATATACATGATGTGTGTGTGTGTGTATATATATATATATATGTATATATATATATATATATATATATATATACACATGATGATGTTCAAACATTGTGATGAGGGATGATAAATTGAAGGTGTGTGTGTGTGTGTGTGTGTGTGTGTGTGTGTTTTCCTTTTTCTTTTCTTTTTAAAGGAGTGCTCGTCTAACTATGCATGTTATCAGCACTCTGAGACAATTGGCACAGATAGGGAAGATTAGGGCCGTAAAATTCAGCTGTTTGATCTTCATCCTGAACCATTTGCCCAGATATGGAGCTGCTCTGTCAATCATTGTGTGTGTGTCACGTGACCAGTGAGGTGAAGACAAAGGTTTGGCGCTTTATTGCTATGGTGATGGATTTGGCACTAGGTGCTCCTTTAATGACCCCTTGGATAAAAGTCATGTGTCCTCCACCTTTTGGCCCTGATTAAAAAAAAGTGAAGGTCTTGTTTTCATCAGGATGAGGGATGGAATTGATCGGATTTGTAGAACAAAGTGGAACAAAGCTTTGTTGCTTTACGTTTATTTATTTTATTCAGGCAAACCCAAAGTCACATTTAATTTCCATGATTCTGCAAAGGGGGTTTCACAAACGTTTACATTTACTCTAAAATTACAACCAGCCCTACGAGTCAGGAATCAAAGTCTTTAAATGATTCGTTTTAATAGGATTCAAAAGTAATGAGTTAATTTGCATTTGTTGTTTTTTAGGATTAAAAAAAAAATCAAACATTTTTTTAATTTGGTTTGCATACCATCACCAACTGATCACAGTAATGTAAAAAGGCTGCACATGGCCCAATTATATAATGTCTAATTTTAATCAGATAATTAGATAATGAGGTGACCACCATTTAAATCTCTAAAATTTGAAAATGATTATGAAAGACTGCGTATTCTGCAACAGGTTGAATCGCATGAAAGAAATTCTTACTGCAAAGATGGTGTAAATGATGTAAAATAATCTACTACGAACAGAATTTCAGCTTTAAAAAACCGACAAGGACAACCAACAATGACCCACCCATCGCCACTTTGGCCAATCAGAAGCAGGTTGTGTTTATGCTTTGCGGGAACACGAATGCTGATTGGCTGGAATTGTGTTGTGTGGCTCACACTGAGCACTTTTTTTTTTCCTGATACAGGGTTGTGTATGAACTCTGGGTGTTTTTTTTTTTTTGTTTTTTTTTTTTTGCCTCCCTGTGCAGACAGAAGGGACGGCTACCACCCAGATGGGAATTTCAGGGGCGTTCACCTCTACCATATTGGATATCAGTTTGTCAGTGGTGTTAGGGTGTGCTGCCATATGTTGGAAAAATACCCTACTGTAGAGACCTGAGCGTGGGGACAATAACTAGAAATCTAACACAGAATGCTTATTTAAATGCTTATTGTCATAAAAATGTGAAAATAATGTACTTTTTTTTTGTATTGCTGTGAAGGTTTCGGTGGCGAGTTGTTGGAAGAAGAAGAGCACGATGTGACTGGTGAGTTCGAATCTTAGACCAAGTCGGAATGAACCAAACATTCAAAAGACGAGCACCTAACAGTTACTCAGTGTTTCACACTCAGATGTGAAATGACATCAAGAGAGAAAAAAGTTTAACTTCACACATTTTTTGTATTAATCAACAATTGTGGTTTTGTATGGTTGGTGTCCACTAGGGGGTGCTGTCTAATTTCTACAAGAGTTAATATTATGTCTGCTCTGGTACTTGTGTATGAGGTGCAGTCACTGTATGTGTTTCATATAAAATTCAGCAACATGGACAGCAGAATACTGTTTAGTTTTCTGTTCTGTGTGCACACATGTCAGTAATATTGGGTTTTGTTATATTCGTAGCATTTATCTCTGTAAACATAGGACAGTCCTGACCACAAAATACCCTTTTAAATTGATATTTTCATTGTTGCGACTGAAACACTGATATCAGGAGTGGCAATGTTTGTTGAATGTAATATCTCAAAACACCACTGAGTACTCTTATATTAAACACGGCTACAAGAACTGTACTGACATTAATTCAACACACTACTATTAATTACATAAAAATCCAAATGATATGATTTCATCATACTGCTGTGCATAAATATTCATGCACTCAGACCTCACGTTTAGGGTTCTGGCATGTGATGGTGGATTGTGGTATAAATTTATGGCGATTAGAATCAAGGTCATAAAAGTTATCCTTATCTGTGATGAGGTTGCATCATCTACGAGATTAAATTTTTGAGCGGTTTTATGTATTCTTGCTGTGAGGGCACATGACATCACAATGAAGAGAATGCACATGATGTCATAACTGATAATTATGTGGCGCTGATACAGCAAATAAATACCAAAAGAAAATAAATACTGTGGTAAATATGGGAAGGGCCGCTGTGCGAAGGTTCACGATGGGGAATAAGGAACGTTTTGGTAATTAAATTCACTTCATTTCAGTTTTTCAAAGATTTAATTGGAAATCAAATCGTGAATCATGGAACGTGATGAGTCCGAGTTCGAACCTTCGGTCGGTTCTTACTCGCACTGCACATTTTTCACCACTCGGGTTCGAACCTTGATCATTTTCCCCCCCCCCCCCCCCCCCGTCATTTTTCTCCCTAATTTTAGTCATATTCAATTCCCACATATTATGTATTTCCTTCCCTATCATGTGACCACTATAAATCAGGGAGGGGCAAAAGCATGCATAGGAATTGAGTGTGACTAAAATTACGAGGGGGAGGGGTTTGGAAAAAAAAAAAAAAATCCCACCACTTTTCGAATTGTTGCTGTGCATGTGTGTATTAGGGGGTGGTCTTAACACACTCGTACGAATGACCTTACAGATGTCCATGATTGACTGGTGATCCCTGTGAGTGACAGGAAAGTGAGCGTATCTCTGATGGGAGGGAGGGATACGCTCACTTTTCTGTCACTCACAGGGATCATGGTCATGCTGTGGCAATAACCTGGATTTGAACTTGCGATCTCCGTGTTAATAGTCGTACACCTCGTCGATGTGCCATGTGGGAGCCCAAACAGTGATCAGTACAGCAGACGAGGGACCCCCCCCCTCCCCCCCCCACACACACACACACACACTCACACACTTTAAGGCCGGTCTCCCACGTGGCTTTGTTGTTTTCTTAGACGATAAAGCTGTTGAATTTAAAATCTAAAGGTCTGGAAGCTTATGCAATGTTTCATTCCGGCTCTCTGGTTGACCTGCTCGAGATGATACCACAGTGTCTCCAGCCGCCAAAGCAAAAGGAAGGCTCGAGCATGTGTACTTATTATGTTCACACACTTGTGCAGATAAATGATCCAGGAATGCACACCTCACCCCCCCACATGCTTTCTTGTGTCCCCAATATAACTCGCACTCTGTGTGACCCCTGACCTCTGGCCATGTGATTGTGACCTTGTGCACAGTGGGATGTGCATGTGTGGGAATGCTCAGGACAAGGTTCAGCTCAAGTTCATCTCTTTCTTCTTCTCTCCCTCTCAGTCGTCCTCAATTTCAATTTCAAGGTGCTTTATTAGCATGACAAACAATTTGTATCGGGTTACGGCGTGTCGCTGGTAAAAAGGAGAATGTAAAGTCATAATAATAATAATAGTAATAATAATAATAATAGGGGTCTCTAATTTTATGATACCTTTTTAACCTTTAAGGTCACAGTACACATTTACATTTTTAAACAAAAATATTATGAAGAAGGAATTATTTATTGAACTTTGCTCAGGACTATTTATTTATGCATTTATTTATTTCTTTTATTTCCCCATTTTCTCCCTAAGTTTACCTTCCCCATAACACGACCACCACCAACCAGGAGGGGGCCTTCTGTGACATTGAATACTAGCCGCCCGCCTCTTTTCAAACTGCTGCGCATGCTTATTTGATTGCGGTCTAACACACTTGGCTGGAAAGCGTTATCCACCCCTCATACGAATGAGCTCAGAGAAACGCCCATGATTGGCTGGGCGATTGGTGTGAGTGACAGGGAAGTGAGCGTATGCCGTCCCTCCCTCCCATGGGAAGCCTCCCTATTGGCTCCATGGACTCCCGGTCACGGATGGCAGTGACATTAACCTGGAGTCAAACTTGCGCTCTCCGGGTTAATGGTCACGTGCCTTGTGGAAGCGTGATGTAAGTGCTTTTGGATGATACTTGTAAATGGCTCTGGATAAAAGCATCTGTTAAATGATGTAAAAATGTACTGCAATGTTTTTATGTACGTTAATGGAGAAGGATGGTGTTCATTGGAGGCTCATTCCTTTGTACTCACTCTTTGTACTGAACTGTGAACTCGTTCTAATTTCGTGGAGCGGCTGGAGCCTATCTAAGCTGATACTGAGTAAAGGTGGAGTCCACCCTGAACACCTATCCATACCATCCTTGGACGAGCACATTCCCAACCATTTACACTCACACCAAGGGGCAATTTGGAACAGCCAGTTCGCCGAATGTGCATGTGATTGGACTGCAGGAGGAAATGGGAATACCCGGACGAATCCCACGCAAGCACGGGCAGAACAAGCAGGAACAACTTTGCCGAGCCCAGGATGCAAACCCAGCACCTTCTTGTGATAATGTGGTCTTGTTAATCACGATGCCAACTGTCTAACATGGAGTTTATTCCTCTTTTTCTTCTTCTTTTTATCATCATCATCATTATTATTATTATTATTATTATTACAGATATTTGTACTAATTCCTGAAGCCAGGTGGAATTAATTTTTAAGTGATGTGCTGTATGGTGGAAATGTGATCATGGCGAGATCTTTTGACTTGAATCTTAAGATTTTTAGTGGATTTACAGAAGTTTCAGTTTGAAAAGGTTTCAGTAAGAAGCTGATGGTTCCAGAGGTGAGGAAACGGGAACAATTTGAGCTTTTGTCTATCAGGTGGAAGGTTGCAGTCTCGTCCATACTGCATAAAAATGTAAATTCTTTTCTGATCAGTTTGAATCATCGGCGGCTTTGAAGGCTGCGAGTCCGTGTGGAAGTACCAGGTGGCTACACGAAGAGCAGAAGGGTAAAGGGAGGGGCGGGTCATCTGGAGTTCGGCCACTAGTGACCCCGTCCTGACCCGGTTCATGTAAACCTGTGGGAAGCTCCGATCATCTGGAGGAAACGAGGCATGGGGTCCTGTTAAACCACTGGGTAGTGAAAGGCTTCTATTGTTGCCCTGAGGCTGTAATTGATTTATGACCTCGAACACGATCGGGTTGTAAACGTGACTGTGTGGAAAGGCTGCGTTTGCTCCCAGGATTCCTTCAGCCCTGTGAGATTGAACTGAGAGTTCATGTTTCTGGTATTTATGATGCCTGGTCCGGAACGGCTGGCTTTATTGCTCCAGCGCAGAACTCCCGTCCTCTTAAGGTTATACGATGATCATCATTTCAATGACTTGAACAGAGCCCACAGCGTTGATTTCCTTCGATCGTATGCACCATATGTACCTCTGTTTCGACCGCACTGCTTACTGGGAAGATCGGGACTTGTGTTCATGCTAGGTAAAGTTCTGACTTGAACATGGCACAAGATTAAAAACTGTCATGCCAATCTTTATCTTCTCTCAATGTTATTTCTCTTAATATTATTTACTACTAATGTTATTTATGAAGGAAAATAAATGTGATTTTTCCTATTTACCCCAAACCGTATTTGAAGTCTAGTGTTTAGCACAGCTTGATTTTGGATTCTTTGGCTATACAATGCAATCAGGAGGGTAAAATAATGTGTCTCACACATGCAACACTTCTCCACAAAGACTGTCAGATCAGAGATTAAAGTTAAAGTTCAGAGCAGTCGAAGTTGTTGATATGATGAATTATAATATCTTAAATCCCAGTAAAGTAAGTGCTGCTGACGATGAGGTATGCCTGCAAGCTTTCAAACCATGGGTTCATCTGTTATTAAGGTCAGGTGTGTGTGTGTGTGTGTGTGTGTGTGTGTGTGTGAGAGAGAGAGAGAGAGAGAGAAATAAGTATGGGATTTTGTTTGGGGCTAATGGAGTTGTGCAGGGCCTTAAACCCCAAACAAAGCGGGGCGCTGTCCTTAATCTGAGCAACCTGTCAACTTCCCGATCCATCCCACCGGTTTCCACGGATACGTGAGCTCCCCAGCCAATCAGCAGCATCCTGCAGCAGGCGTGACCGATCGGATTATAGGAAAGGCGGCCAGTCAGCATGCTGGTCGTCCTGTTAAAGCCGGGCCGGTGTCAGATGGTTTGTGTTTGGATTTGGGAAGCAGAATATGACCCCCACTGTGCTGGGTCATTAGAGATGTGTTGTGTTGTGTTGCATTGCGTTATGTTGTTGACCCGTACATCCTGACACGGTCACGCACTTGCACACTCTCTCTTTAATGCACTTTGCTGGCTTTGCAGATATTAAAGCTTAAGATATAAATGCAGTGCACCATCCATATAGTTTAGAGTTTAATGGAAAACGAAAGGAAATCTCCAGTTTGCAGTCAGTTCTGAATAGAAACTGGAGTTGCAAATAACGGGATGTGGTTTTGTATCACGATGACGGGCAGAGAAGCAATAAATAGCTCTTCATGCAATAAAATAGAATTAATGAATCAGAGCTGTGTGAGCTTCAAGCTTTTATTTTTGCCCCCCCAAAAAATTCTACATTGAGAAGGGGGTGTTTTTTTTATAACACATTATGGTAGTTGGGTCACATCCGAAACGGCTTTCTCTACACTGCTCTTGTTTTCGAATAGAACTGATGCATGAAACAAAAGCACTTAATATATCCACAAAAAATACTGTCTTAATGTGTTACACAAAACTGCAGCTTTTACAAAATAAAGTTCAAGAAATACTTAGTCAGTATTTATATTAAAATATAACGTATTGAAGTCAAATTTCTTCTTTTTTTTTTTCAAAGATCCGATCAATTTTTTTCAGGTTTCAGACTGACGAGATGATTGTTTCTAATATATTGAATATTGTGTTGCTTCCAGCTTTATAAAGTGCATTATGTGATTCAAACAGGAGTTTTGGATTCCACAAATTGTGACCAGAGTTGAAAATTTAGGAGCATTTAATATGTATTTCTTTAATTTAATTTAAAACAACATTTAAAGGGACAATCAGAGTCCAAATGCACGTGGATTATTATAACTTGCGTGGTTATAGTGAAATGTCTTCCTCTAGTGGGCATGTGATGAACAGTTTGATTTTTTTTTTTTTTTTTTTTTATTATCTTCTTTTCCTTTCGGCTGTTCCCTTCAGGGGTCGCGAATTATCTGCCTCCATCTCACCTGATCCTCTACATCTTCTTCTCTTACACCAACTACCTTCATGTCCTCCTTCACCACATCCATAAATCTTCTCTTTGGTCTTCCTCTAGGCCTCGGCATCCTACTACCAATATACTCACTATCCCTCCTCTGTACATGTCCAAACCATCTCAATCTAGCCTCTCTGACTTTGTCTCCAAAACCTCTTACATGTGCTGTTCCTCTGATGTGCTCATTCCTGATCCGATCCATCTTCGTTACTCCCAAAGAGAACCTCAACATTTTCATCTCTTTGATTTTTTTTTTATTGTTATTATTATTATTATTATTATTATTATTGCAACAACACTTGACCCTCAATTCTATGTACCTTGGTTTAACGGATATTGGAAGTTGTGGACAAAGTCTGGAGTAGCCAACTTGTCTGGGAGGGCTTGGTGGTTTGCAAGGCATGAGTGACTTGGCAAGGGCAGATGTGTTAGTACGTCAGTTGGTTCATTGAAGTCAGCATTACACTCATGCTTTCCCTTGTCATTTCACTTGGTTTTTTTTTTTTTTTGTTGGAGGATTTATGTTGGATTTACGTTTACATTAGATGATGTGGTTGTATATACATAGCAATTTTTCCTTAATTGTTGGTATTACTTACTTCCAAACCATTCTCGGACGTTATGGACAATTGGCAAAACCGGACCCGTGAGCTTCCCCTGTTTTTGTCTGTTAAATCAAGGGTTAAATGTAATAATATTCATGCTTGCAGTTCAGAAAATGAAAGCCCATCTCAGCTGACTGAGCGAGGGCAGAGAGAACCCGATACAACTTGCCAGGCCATTGCAGGGCAGAAACACATGCAGATACTCTTGATGAAAGTCAGCAATGGTTCTTTTACACAAACCTCTCACCACAGACTGTGAGGGACGAGGCCGACCTTTGATAACCCAGTTAGGTACACTGGGGGACAGCACCAACAACCGTTGACAGTAGGTGTTGAATCCGCAACCTTGGGATCATTAATCATGCACCTTACCACTGGTCCACCACTGCCATATTATTATTATTATTATTATTATTATTATTATTATAATACAGACGCTCCCCAACTTACATTTTTTTCACCTTATGTTCGGCCGTCCGGAACTGAACTAAAACATAAGTTGTTACTGCATGTTCCGGTGACGTATGATGTTCATACTGTACTATACATCCATAAATACCATTACCGTATCTCATAAAGCACCCCGAAATGAATTATTATAAACATAACATTCTAAAATAATATCAAATATATCAAATAATATCAACATTAATTTCAAATAGATACATTTTAATCAAGTTCACTCATCAAATATCAAATACAGTATCAAATATAACCTTTTACAAGCAGAAAGATCACATCATAGAGAATGTCAATGGTTCCGATGGTCGACGGAGCCATTTGAAAGAAACGTGCAACATTCACATGTTTTTCACCAGCATTGATTTTCTTGATAATAGCCATCTTTGTTTCTAATGAGATGGCTTGCGCTTTTTCTGATTACCACCATCACTAGTAGGCTTACGCTTCTGACCAACCATATTTGCTTAGAGTTACAAAAATCCGCAAAACAGTGTAAACACAAAGATCACAGAGGTGACATCTTAACACAAGTGGTGAACTGGTAAGAAGGCCGGGCACGTTCGGTCTGTCGTTTGTAAACAATGGACGCAGCGTCATTACGTCATTACGTCTGCGTACTACGTAAGTACGTCTCGTAGTACAGAGAGCACGTTAAACTCAAAATTTGACTTTTTTTTTTTTTTAAACCGAAAAATATGTAAAACGAATGAACGCAAGTCGGGGAGGGTCTGTATAACGTTTTTTTTTTTTAAATTCTGCATTAAATCATGAATGGATCACCTCCAAAATATGATTTTTTTTTTTTTTTTTTTTTTTTAAGTTGTACCACACCCAACTGTAGAAAAAAAAAAAAATCCAGATCCGTGCGTAATGTTTTGACTTATCCAGCACACAAACATACAGATGCATATGAAAACATTATCTGGTGAAGGAAACTTTAGGTTCTACTCTGAAAACCCTAAAAAGGCTGCAATGAATACCGTATCGTTCGTTTTGTACTTGGATATTTATTGATGAAATTATATATAGAGTAGGCCCTCGAAATTTGCGGGGGTTCAGTTCCGGCCCCTCCCGTGAATGAAGATAATCCGCGAGTTCTGTACCTGGAAGTAAAACCCCATGTATCATATTACATGTGCGAATGAGCAACCGGAGGTAAAATACTGTGTATCTATTACATGCGCTAAAATATGCTTCTTAAACACATTCCATAGTCAGTCTTACTCATTAATTCCGTATTAATGTCGTAAAATGTAGTAATAATAAAGAAAAACTTTTACATTTTACTGTTATGTTTATTGATAATAAAATATAAACATTATACAGCATATACTGTTGTAAAGCACTAGTATTAAAGTCTTTTTCAATTATTATTCCAGTACAGTACCTTGGTTAATGTTTAGAATGTTTGCACGTGAGATTTTATGTTCTGTAGCATGTTTAACAAATGATACCGAAAGTATAAACCTTTACGCTTCATATCCTGTTACATTGAACTTGGAGTGACGTCTCCAAGATGGCGCTGCCTAGAGGGCGACGTTGCGGAGTTCTCAGAGTCAAATTGTTTCTTTGTTCGTTTTAATTTGTTTTATTTGTTGTTTTGTTTTGTTCATGTTTTGCACTATGCTCGTCTATGACCGATCGGCCCTACAACAGCTCTGAGATCGGAGTCTTCAACTCTTATCCTGAGCTAATATGCTATGGTAGCTCAATGATAGCCGCACCCTGGCTAACAATAAACCCAGGCGGGAAGGGGCCGAACGACGACTCCGGCGCTTAGGATCGCAGGGGATGAAGGCTGTGTAGCCGGCTGGTGCAATTGCCTCGTTGGGTGTACTCTCCTTGAGCCATGTTTCACAGAAACACAGCATGAAGCAGTCCTGTAGATCCCTCTGCGCTGCAATCTGAGCATGAAGCTCGTCCATCTTGTTTAGCAGGGACTGAACATTTTCAAGCAGTATGGCCGGAAGTGCTAACCAAGCGCCGGAGACTCTGAGAACTCCGCCTGAGCTTATTGTTAGCCGGGATGCGTCTAGCATTGAGCTACCATAGCATATTAGCTCACGATAGGAGTTGTTTTGTGCTTATTTGCCCGAAGCTGAAGCTGCTTATAGCTGTAGTAGGGTCGACCGGTCATAGATGAGCACAGTGCATAGCTTGAACCAACAAATTAAAACGAACAAAGAAACAATTTGACTCGGAGAGCTCCGCGACGTCACCCTCTAGGCAGCGGCATCTTGGAAACGTCTCTCCGAGACGCCACTCAAAGTTCAGTGTAACAGGATATGTAGTGTCTGTCTGTCTGTCTTCCTTTCGGCTTTTTCCCTTTTACTCAGGAGTCGCCACAGCGAATCATCTGATTCGCATGTTTGATTTGGCATAGGTTTTTACGTCGGATGCCCTTCCTGTCACAACCCTTTTCTAGCAAGGGACAGAAACACGCTGACGGCTTTGCAGCTACTCTTTACGAAAGTCAGCAATGATTTTTTTACATGAACCTCTCACCATAGACAGTGAGAGACATGGCCCGCCTTTGATAACCCAGTTATCTGCACTGGGGGGGACAGTGACTACCTTGTGGAGAGTGGGACTCGAACCCCCAACCTTTGGCTCAGCGATCCAGCGCCCTATACCACTAGACCACCACTGCCCCACATGAAGTGTAATAAAGTTTATCCTTTTGGTATCATTTGTTAAACATGCTACAGAACATAAAATCTTACAACAAACATTTTAAGAATTAACTTAGGTACTGTACTGGAATACTAATTGAAAAAGACTGTAATACAACAGTTCAGAGGAAACTGTCGTTTCTTCAGGAGAAAGTCTTATTTCTTCAGAACAGACATCCAGAGTTTTCTATTGCTTAGACAGAGAAAATGCACAGCGTTTGAGTCGCATCATAGAGCTTAATTAAAACCCACAAAAAAAGAGGCTTGTTGACAACTTGTGTGCGAACGGGGGAAAAAGGGGAGTTATATCATCTCAACCAATCAGCAGGAAGGAGGACAGCCATTGGCTGAATTTAAGTGATGTGTCGGTTGCTTGGCAGTCCCCGAATACTCAAACCGTGATCGCAAAACCGTGAATAGTCAAGGGCCTACTATATTTTAAATATGTGATAATCTTTTCTTGACTTTATATACACTGTAGTGTATGTGTGTGTGTGTGTGTGTATATATACAGTGGAACCTCGGAGGTTGAATGACTCATTTTAGTTGAACAAATTGGAGTTCGATCAAAAATATGAGGGAAAATCTTTCTTGGTGTTTGAACAAACAATCAGAGTTGGAACAGATCAGAGCTGAGTATGTTGAATGCTGCTTAGTGTTCAGTACTTTGAACAGCCGTGGACAGAGTGTATCGTACCGCGTATTCTGTTTATTCATTACATTACGGCTATAATAACCTTTAAGCATAAGTCCGAAGAAAAGCAGCAGTGATTCCACTGGAAAGGAAAAGAGAAAAATTGTGAGAACGTGAAAGAATCAACTGCGATCAAGAGACAGAGATGTCAAAAACCGCCACGCCCCTCAAAGCAATAACCCATCCCCCATCTCTCCTTCTCCATCCATCCACACACAGTGCAGCCAATGTATGTATAGTAATGTTTCATACATACACTCATTCTTAAAGTATATACAACTGTAATGACAGAAGTAGACATTCATCTGAACGCATGAATCAACTTTTAACTATTTCTTATGGAAAATATTTTACTCTTTGAACACATGGGCAATTGACCACAAATTGTGTTTGACCACCCAGATTCCTGTGTGTGTGTGTGTGTGTGTGTGTGTGTGTGTATACAGTGCTGTGCAAAAGTTTTTGTAGTGATTTCTTTTTTACTTTTTTGCACCTTTGACACGTTTAACTTTTTCAGATCATCATACAAATTTCAAAATGACACAAAGATAACCCAAGTATTCAAAAAATGCAGTTTTCCTGTAGTGATTTTATTTAAGCAAAAAATCCTATTCTTCTATTCCTATTATCCTATATGAATAAACTCTGTGAAAAAGTAATTGCCCCCTTTTAAAAGGTGAGGGAATTGTAATTAATCCGATGATTGGGGGAAAACAGAGTTCAATTCCATGGCCACACTCCTGATTGCTGCCAGACATTTCTGATCAGGAGATCCATAACATAAAACCTGTCTGACAAGGTAAGGTAGGCTGTACTGAACACACATCATGCTGCAATCCTGTGAGCTTCAAGAGTAAATAAGAAAGAAGATTATAGAGATGTCTGAGTCTGGAAAAGGATACAAAGTCATTGGTAAATCTTTGGGACTCCAGCGGACCACTGTCAGAGGCATTATCCATGAATGGAGAACGCCTAGCACAGTAGTGACCCTTCCCAGGAGTGGCCGACCTACCAAAATTACTCCAAGAGTGCAGCGCAGACTAACTGGAGAAGTCACAAAGGATCCAAAAACAACTTCTAAACAACTACAAGCCTCACTTGGCTCAGTTAATGTCAATGTTCATGACTCCACCATCAGAAAGACACGAGGCAAAAATGGCATCCATGGAAGAGTTCTGAGGCGAAAGCCACGATTGACAAAAAAGAATATCAAGGCACGACTCAGTTTTGCCAAAAATCATCTTGATCATCCCCAAAGCTTTTGGGAAAATGTCTTTTGGATTGATGAAACCAAAGTTGAACTTTTTGGGAGAAATGCGTCCCTTTATATCTGGGGCAAAAGGAACACTGCATTTGATAAAAAGAACATTGTGCCAACAGTGAAACATGGTGGTGGAAGTGTGATGATCTGGGCCTGTTTACGGCTTCAGGACCTGGGCGACTTGTCATGATTGATTGGAAGCATGAATTCTGCTCTCTACCAAGAAATCCTGGTGAAGACTGTTCGTCCATCACTTAGAGACCTCAAGCTAAAGCGCACCTGGGTTCTGCAGCAAGACAATGATCCGAAGCACACCTGCAAGTCCACTTCTGAATGGCTAAAAAAGAACAAAATTAGGATTTTGGAGTGGCCTATTCAAAGTCATACTTTTCATTATCGGCCGGCGAAAATGCTGGGTACTATTTTATAATAGTAAATAATAATATATAATAATGTAATAGTAATCTTTTAATAAAAACATTTTCACTGCTTTGTTAAGCTATGTATTTGACAACACAATCACTTGTTTTGAAAATTTCTCAATCGGTTCACTTCCGATATCCCATGATGCACTATGCTGCCTCATTCATAAGCGCGGCGCTTTTTATATACGTGCCACCATTTGCCTGTGCTCCCGTGTAGATTTAGATCGTGACAGGTCGTACAAACCCGGGTTAGATATAGTCCAAACTGATGTGAGTCGTACTGACAAGCATGGTGCCGAAGCGAAGGAGATCTAAACAACCAACATTAAATATGTTGTGGAAGCGACTCAAGACCGATGATTCCACTGTTTCGGAAACATCCGTATCTCATGAAACAGGTAAAAAAGTTTTGTGATGTCCGAACACAAATTGATTGCACTGAGTGATAATAGTGAGAACTCGCCCCCAACTAAACTAGCCTAATCTTAGTCTAATAGCCTCATTTTATTAATCCTAAAATGATATTCCACAAACGGTTTTGACAGATTAGGGAGGGTAGCAGTTTGAACATTCACAAATGTTCTATATTAGTAAGGTAACTTTTAGATTTTCCAAATAAGTTTTATGTACTTTCCTTTAATAAGTAAGTCTACTGTTCTTGTAACAAATACTATTTTTTACAAAATAAACTTTGAGTTTTATTTGCTTCTAGCTTGTCTGATTTTCTCATAAATATGGGCCCAGAATGCACCACAGATCACATGAATTTAAAAAATTTTTCTGGGGTGGCCACCCCAGACCCCCTGCAGGAAGGGACACCCCATCCTCATGCTTGCCTCAAACAATTTCCACCCCCTACTGATCAATATCCTCCTTCTACTCTAAAACTTAATGAATACCCTGCCAAGTTTGACCTGAACTTGATTGAGATGTTGTGGCATGACCTTAAAGGCTGTTCATGCCTGAAAAAACATCTAATCTGGTTGATCTTAAACAATTCTGCAGAGAAGAGTGGGCCAAAACAGTACAATTTTACATTCATTTACTGTACACCGTTATCATGGCTCCCAAGAGGAAGTCCGATGCCGTCAGATGGCAATTCTACCAAGAAAGCAAGGAAGGCACTGTCGTTGGAGATGAAGATGAAAGTGATAAAGCAGTATGAAGGAGGAAAAAAGTAAATTCCATTGCTCGAGATCTCCATCTCTCCCACTCCACGGTGTCGACAATTTTGAAGGACAAGGACCGCATTAAGGAAGCAGTGAAAGCAGCAGCCCCAATTAAGTCAACTGTCATCACAAAACAGCGTGAAGGGTGGATTGCAGAGATGGAAAAGGCGCTATACATGTGGTTGGCAGATAATAGGCAAAGAAATGTGAAAGTGATGTTGCCAGCAGTGCAGAGGAAGGCTACAAGTTTATTTCACATGTTGAAAGAACGTGCAGGTGAAGAAAACGCTTCACATGAATTCAGAGCGAGTGCTGGGTGGTTTCAGTTTCGTTGTGTTAAATATCTGACTTACAACTCTGAACCAATCTAGGTCGTAACTTGAGTAGTGACTGTCTGTGTGTGTGTATGTGTATATATATATATATATATATATATATATATATATATATATATATGTATATATCTATATGTGTGTATATATATATATATATATATATATATATATATATATATATATGTATGTATATGTATATATCTTCTTCTTCTTCTTTTACTTTCGGCTGCTCCCTTCAGGGGTCGCCACAGCAAATCATCCGCCTCCACCTCACCCTGTCCTCTGCATCTTCTTTTCTGACTCCAACGACCTTCATGTCTTCCTTCACCACATCCATAAATCTCTTCTTCGGTCTTCCTCGAGGCCTTCTGCCTGGTAGTTCCAACCTCAGCATCCTACTGCCAATATACTCACTATCCCTCCTCTGTACATGTCCAAACCATTTCAATCTAGCCTCTCTGACTTTGTCTCCAAAACATCTTACGTGGGCTGTCCCTCTGATATACTCATTTCTGATCCTATCCATCCTCGTTACTCCCAGGGAGAACCTCAACATTTTCATCTCTGCTACCTCCAGCTCTGCCTCCTGCCTTTTCCTCAGCGCCACTGTTTCTAAGCCATACAACATCGCTGGCCTCACCACCATCTTGTACACTTTTCCCTTCATTCTTTCTGACACTCTCCTATCGCACATCACACCGGACCCTTTTCTCCAACCATTCCAGCCTGCCTGCACACGCTTCTTCACCTCTTTTCCACACTCTCCATTGCTCTGGATTGTTGAGCCTAACTACTTAAAATCCTCCACCTTCGTTATCTCTGCTCCCTGTAACATCATCGTTCCTCCTGGGTCCTTCTCATTCACACACATGTATTCTGATTTTCTGAGGCTAACCTTCATTCCTCTCCTTTCCAGGGCATACCTCCACCTCTCTAGATTTTCCTGCACTTGTTCTCTGCTCTCACTACAGATCACGATGTCATCTGCAAACATCATAGTCCATGGAGATTCTTGTCTCACCTCGTCTGTCAGCCTGTCCATCACCATAGCAAACAAGAAGGGGCTCAGAGCTGACCCTTGATGCAGTCCCACCTCCACCTTGAATTCGTCGGTCACACCGACAGCACACCTCACCACTGTCTTACATCTCTCATACATGTCCTGCACCACTCTAACATACTTCTCTGCCACTCCAGACTTCCTCATGCAATACCACAGTTCTTCTCTTGGCACCCTGTCATATGCTTTTTCCAGATCCACAAAGGCACAATGTAGCTCCCTCTGACCTTCTCTGTACTTCTCTCTTAACATCCTCAAGGCAAACATTGCATCTGTGGTGCTCTTTCTTGGCATGAAACCAAACTGTTGTTCACAAATGCTGACCTCTGCCCTTAGTCTAGCTTCCACTATTCTTTCCCATAACTTCATCGTATGGCTCATCAACTTTATCCCTCTGTAGTTGCTGCAACTCTGCACATCTCCCTTGTTCTTAAAAATGGGCACCAGCACACTTCTCCTCCACTCCTCCGGCATCTGCTCACTCTCTAGTACCTTGTTGAATGTTCTTGTCAGAAAATCTACTGCTACCTCTCCTAGACACTTCCATATGTCCACAGGTATATCATCAGGGCCAATTGCCTTTCCATTCTTCATCCTCTTCAATGCCCTCCTCACTTCACCCTTACTAATCTTTGCTACTTCCTGGTCCTCAACAGTCACCTCTTATACTTTTTTCTCTCTCATTTTCCTCATTCATCAGCTCTTCAAAGTACTCTTTCCATCTTCCCAGCACACTTCTGTCATCAGTCAATACATTTCCCTCTCTGTCCTTTATCACTCTAACTTGCTGCACATCCTTCCCATCTCTATTTCTCTGCTGTGCCAACCTGTATAAATCATTTTCTCCCTCTTTACTTTCCAACCAAGCATACAAGTCATCATATGCCCTCTGTTTGGCCTTTGACACCGCTACCTTCTCCTTACGCTGTGTCTCCCTGTACTCCTGTTTACTCTCTTCGGTCCTCTCAATGTCCCACTTCTTCTTGGCTAACCTCTTCTTTTCTACACACTAGAGGGGGGCATTGCATTATTTGTGAGGCACTCCATTGAATGTAGACGCTTGTCACAAGTGATGTATGCATCATACGTCACATTGTGAGACAAAACGTGGCTTATCCGGACTTCCGATCTTTCAAGTGAGCAAGTGAAGATTGAGTACTAAACAAGTACATTTGTTTGTTTTCCTTTCGGCTTTTTCCCTTTTACTCGGGAGTCGCCACAGCGAATCATCTGATTCGCACGTTTTGATTTTGGCAGAGGTTTTTACGTCGGATGCCCTTCCTGTCACAACCCTTTTTAGTAAGGGACAGAAACACGCTGACGACTTTGCAGCCTACTCTTTACGAAAGTCAGCAATGGTTCTTTTACATGCCTCTCACCATAGACAGTGAGAGACATGGCCCGCCTTTGATAACCCAAGTACATAAAGAACATAAAAGTGTGACGTAATGAGCTTTCAGCCAGACCCAGAATGCAGCGTGAGATGGCAGAGTGCATTTATTATTCAAAGGGGGAAGCAATTATGCAGCGCGCTTTCACTGAGGTGAACTGCATTCAGCCCGAGCAGCTCAGCCACGCCCCTCAGCTGGAGCGGGCAGAGAACAGAGTGATGTGAGTTAATCTTCTGGCGCAGTGAGGGACGTGATGTGAGTTAATGTTCTGGTTCAGAGGTGAGTGTGCTTGTGTTTATTGGGAGTAAATGAGAAGAGTGAATTCAGGTGTCAGCCATGAGCAGCTCAGCCACGCCCCTCAGCCGGAGCGGAAAGAAAAGAGTTAGATGAGCACAGCTGCCAAAATCAAAGTCCCCAAAAACACAAACCAGAACAAAATGAACATAAAACAACATGAAGTGTAATAAATTGGATAAACAAAACAAAAATATAAACATGTTACACCACAGTACATAAAAATCACACACACAAGCATTTTAAACATTAACTTAGGTACTGTACTGGAATAATAATTGAAAATGACTTTAATAGTGGAGTGTTTTACAACAGTTTACATGATTATTCCTCTTCGGGCACTTCAGAGGAAACTGTTGTTTCTTCAGGAGAAAGTATTATTTCTTCAGAAGAGACATCCAAAGTCATTACCTTTTTTGGCGCATTTGAGTGGCATCATAGATCATGATAATTTAAACACACGCAGGCATGAGTGCAAAACCGCGAATATTCAAGGGCCTACTGTGTGTGTGTGTGTGTGTGTGTGCATATATATATATATATGTGTGTGTGTGTGTGTGTGTGTGTGTGTGTGTATATATATATATATATATATATATATATATATATATATATATAAATAAATAATGTGTGTGTATGTATGTATGTGTATATATACTAGTCCTTCTCAAAAAATTAGCAGATTGTGATAAAGTTCATTATTTTCTGTTATGTACTGATAAACATTAGACTTTCATATATTTTAGATTCATTACACACAACTGAAGTAGTTCAAGCCTTTTATTGTTTTAATGTTGATAATTTTGGCAAAAACGTAAAGAAAAACCAAAAATCCCAAATCTCAAAAAATTAGCATATTTCATCTGACCAATAAAAAACGTGCTTTTAATACAAAAAAGTCAACCTTCAAATAATTATGTTCAGTTATGCACTGCTGAGGTGTTATGGAGGCCCAGGATGCTTCGATAGCGGCCTTAAGCTCATCCACAGTGTTGGGTCTGGTGTCTCTCAACTTTCTCTTCACAATATCCCACAGATTCTCTATGGGCTTCAGGTCAGGAGAGTTGGCAGGCCAACTGAGCACAGTAATACCATGGTCAGTAAACCATTTAGCAGTGGTTTTGGCACTGTGAGCAGGTGCCAGGTCGTGCTGAAAAATTAAAATCTTCATCTCCATAAAGCTTTTCAGCAGATGGGAGCATGAAGTGCTCCA
>CM045729.1:14498579-14508579 GCA_024760905.1 Plotosus lineatus
ATCAGCAGGCTCAATAAGCATGAACTGGCGTGGGGGGTGCGGTGGGTGTGTATGTGTGTGGGAGGGAGGCGGGGTGGATGTGCTTTTGTAGGAAAATAATCCAAGACGAAGTGGTACACCGCGTCCCAAAGTGTACCTCATATCACAGCAATCCGCCAACAGACTTTTATTACTTGAGAATAATGACACATTGTACTTTTTATCCGTTTGAATCTGAATTTTATTGTATTTTAATGTCCATGTTTGTGTTAAAGCAGCCATAAGCAGTCGTTTCTGCACCTGACTTTGTTTTCCTCTCTTTCAAGTAGACCAAAAAACCTGCTTTGTCTCTTTGGGTACAGTTTTTCCTCCGATACTGGAGCCTTCTGTAGATAATTATTCCGAAGTATCGACTAATATACAATGTTTTTCCTTTCTTAAATAACAACCCATTTATTATCAGGCTTAGATTATGTGGTACGTCCATTCATTCATTTTTCTGAACCACTTAATCCAAATTTGGGTTGCGCCGAGGCTGGCAGCCGACTCGGGGGGGGAAAAGGCAGGGTACACCCTGGACAGCACGCGAGGCCATCACAGGGCCAATACTCACACACCCATTCATACTCACTCGCATTTCGGGGTGATTTGGAACAGCCAATTAGCCTACCGTGCATGTTTTTGGACTGTGGGAGGAAACCGGAGTACCCAGAGGGAATCTATACAAGCACGAAGAGAACATGCAAACTCCACACACAAATGCCCGAACTGGAATTTGAACCCAGGACCTCCTCACTGTGAGGTGCATGTGCTAGCCCCTACACCATCGTACCGCTCGTGGTGTATCCAACCAACTCCAAATCAAATAAATTGCCCTAATCAGTGACACACACACACAGATTCATTTTCCTTTTCGCTGTCAACCCAAAATAATAAAATAAATACAAAGGAGGTCATAGAGAGAGGCTGCAAACACAGCAGACAGACAGCTCTTGTTTACCAGCGGTGGGTTCTGAGCCTATTATAACGCAGTGAGTCAGGGCTTCGGTGTCACCACACCGTCTACTCCCTGCATGTAAAAAAAGTCCAGTTTGTTCGCCACAAAAGTCATGAACTCTGCAGCCACCCTCATCCACTTTCCACTGTAAAAGGAGAGAGAGAGAGAGAGAGAGAGAGAGAGCATATAGCTGCATTCGGTCCTCAAGTGGAAAATGCCAATGTGTTTGAAATTTCCCAGCATGTTAAGCAATTACTGCAGGATTGCTTCCAGATGATTCTATCTCCCTTCCTGCTGAAAAAAAAAAGTGGGAAATGAGCGTTTCAAGCACTCGGCAAGCTGATTGTCTCGGGCGCTCGTTCGTTCCCTTGGCACGTGGAGAAGGTCAACTTCAATCGAACCTGACAAAAAGAGAGTGAATTAAGAAAGAACCGCTTAGCTGTCAGCAGTAATTGTCATATTTAATAATTCGTTTCCTGTGCAGGTAAGCATTTTTTTTTTTTTTTTTTTTGGTAAATGCAGCGCTTGGAGTTATTTAAAGCTCAGACTATTTCTGCATGACTGAAGGAGAGCGAGCAAGGGGAAAACGGGCATTATGAATGGTGGCTTCTGTGCTGTGATGATATCACATGGACAGGCTGATGGATACATAAAGTCTCACACACATGTGGATAGAAATGCTGACAGGAAGGCAGGTCGGTCAGATGCTCTGTCTGTTGTCTCTGTACTTGGACAGTTCTCTTTACCATCACTTCAGAGAAGGCCAAGATTTGATCCAATAATAAACTTGGTCATCCAGTCATCCAGGTACGGCCTGGGTCCATGTGTTTCCTGGAAACTTGGATCTGGTCAAGGTTAGTTAGTTCGGTAAAAATAACAACAGCATCATTTCTTTAAGTCGTTTGAATCAAGCTGATGTCTTTACTTTGTCAGGGTTTGCATAGTACGGTGCAGTTTGGATTCTGAAAAGATTCTGCCTTTCATACGTGCTAATTAATGAGGGATAATTCACCAGTTCACAGTGCACGAAGCACACACACACACACACACACACACACACACACACAAGTAATATATTAAGTCTTTTTCACACATTCACGTTCGGTTCTGGGTTTGGTGTTGTTTCTGCTGTGATCTGTGTGTCATTTAAGTTTGTCATTAATGTCCAATGTACATCAATGTTAAGATATTAATATGCGCTCTGCGATCAGTTTACACCGTATCCCGTTCACAGTTCATCCGTTTACAGCCCATTTCCATCTGTATGACGTTGATCCGTGATTATAGAAGGCACACTGCATGTTTTGTATGGTGAGTTGTGTGTACTTGGATATGTATCAAAGTTAGCATCTGCTAGACACCATGGGTGCCCAGCACTAATTTCCAAATGTTAAAACACATTTCTCATCAGAATGTTATGAAACTCATCTCTGTTTTTAGACTAAGTATCTGTTTTTAAAATACAACAACATCCATCCACAGATTCGTGACACGTTCAGCAGTTTAAATGAGTGATAAAAAAAAAAACGTATCATCTATTGATTCATTCATTCATTTTCTAAGCTGCTTAGTATTAATTAGGGTCATGGGGAAGCTGGCGCCCATCTCGGGCAACTCTGGGTGAAGGCAGAGTACACCCTGGATAGCTCACCATCCATCACAGGGCAGAAACATGCTGACAACTGTGTGGTCTACTAATTAGTTACTTTACACACAGACAGTGAGAGACATGGCTGGCCTTTGGTAACCAAGTATTGCACTTATAGTGACGACTTACTGATAGTGTTGCTTGAACCCTTGACCTTGGGATCAGTAATCCAGCATTTACCACCAGGCCACCACTGTTCCAGAATCATCTAATTAAATGCATTATTATTTTTTTTTATTTATTGCGTACATCTATTCATTTATCTGATCTTCAGCTGGCACATAAAACGGCTTAAATGAACCATAATTTTTCTTGGTGCTGTTTGTAGAAAGCACAGATGCTGCATGGAGGCAATGTGACTAAGTTTATTATATCGAGGACAAACCACAATCACTGAATGAATTAAAAAAGGCTCATGAATCTCTGCTTAGATTCACAGGAAACAAACTAAACTTTTGGATGATGTCAGCGGAGCTGATGCTTCAGTATAGCTGCAGTCCAGCAGTGAACCCCAGTGAGTGTTTAACTGAATTTAATTAATGAACTTGATACTTCATAGAGCTGATTATGTCTGACGGAAATAGTGAGGGAGTCCTGAATGTCTGCATGATCATGCTTATTACTTCGTACTCAAATTGTAGAACTTGTAGTCGCCAAAGGAATTCTTGATGATGCTACAGAATGCTTGCAATGTGTGGAATTATATTGTGGTTAGATAATATATGAAGACTTGTGCGTCACACATGTGCTTATTCATTCAGTGCACAAAGGGCACACGTGTTCCCACTGGAGTGACTTCCTCTGTTTGAGTCTTGGAGTATTTGGAACCGCAGTTTGCATTCATTGATCAGTGAGTTGTATCTGTTGGAAACCCACCGACAGCAATGAATGTTTATCGCAGCCATTATAATGGAACCCACGTCCGATGGCCATGTGACACCCCCCCCCCCCCCCCCTTCTTGACGCACTCTGCTTTGGCTCTTCCTACCTGCGTTGCATTCAGTGGCCCTCAGGGTACAGTCAACGGTCGATGGTTTGCCAAGTGCTCAAAACTCACCGACAGCGTTGAATGTTAACCGAGAACACCAGAAACAAGCATACTACCTTCTGGCTCAGCAGATCCTTGAGGCTTCTGCAGTACTTCATGAGAGCTGATGCGCATCAGTGAAACATTCTGATGTTACTATAGCTTGGTAATGCCTCAGTGCTACATGCTTACCAGTCAGGATTTTTGGTTCCTGCCTATTTTAAATGCCTCCTCCCCACTCTCCTGTTCTATTTACCGTGATTTGAACCCCAGCCTGTGCTTCCTGTGTGAAAGCCCTTTGAGTTAGGCATGCATTATTAATGTGCGCTCTGATTTGCCAACCCTGTCTAAATGCAACCAGCACCAGGGAACACACACAACCTGCTCTTATTCTTTTGTTCCCATGTTGTTCGCTCTCGCCACAGCTCCTCCTCTTTTCTGCTTCTTTGTCTGGAAATCAAGAGCACAGGGCATGTCGAGGACGTCGAGAAATGCCTTGCCCAGCCAAGAGAGAACGGAGCACTTATGCGACGCAGCCGATTGCCTGACAAAGAACAAATGGCAGATTAAAGTTGTGTGAAATAAGTCAAAAGGTGTTTCACAGTACCAACAATATGAAGACTGGACTTCTTGTGGTGATGCCTTTCTGAAAAGGGACCTGGCCAGGAGGCCAGAACAGAGTTTAGAACAGATAGGAGCTGGAAATGTTTAACTACAATGGGGCTGTCGCTAGCTAGAGATTGTCTGATGGAAGACTTGGCACTTCCAAAGCAAGGTTTAAGGACTCGCTTCATCACCACTGATCCCATTCCATTCATTTTTATTAGCAAGTCACCAACCAGTAGTGGCTTGAGCTAGAATCAAACACGAGGGGTATTTTATCTGGTCTTAATACTTGTTCTTTCTATTGCAATCAGACATGAAGTGAGAAACATGAGAAGAACTTGGAAGACATGCTAGTGCACCTGGCTTCAGCTGCCTCGAGCAGTTTAACGGTTGGTGGTTTCAGTGTGTTTCTGTGTGAGCGTGCACATGCCTGCATGTTAAAGTGTGTGTGTGTGTGTGTATGTGTGTGTGTTTTGTCATGGAATGTGTCAGCCAAGACACCACCATCACCGTCACCCCTTCTTTGCTGAACCACAGAGTCCTCGCCTTCTGTTATCACTTCTTCACACACCTGCTGGCATAAGCAGCACAGGTCCGGCGTTCTTCATGCCCCCAAGGTGCTCTGTGGAACAGGTTAACATACCAGATATTCAAAAAAATGACGCCTTCATTCCAAGTTGAAGCACCTCATCAATTTACGAAAAATGAAATGCACTTCACCGCTAATAGTCCCTCGCTTAGACACGAAACCAGACATGTGACTAAAATTTAAGCTTCCCACAACCGCAAATCCATTCTGCTCCGTCATGACTCTGGACTACCTGGAACTAAAACTTCCTCATATTTGTAGCATTTACGCTCTTGAAACACTCTTCACTTCTGCTTCTGAGGCCAGCATGAATTTCTTTTGCATTCTATCGCCTTGTTTCTATTCTTGTATTCTGGCGCTGTATTCCTGAACCAGCTCAAAGAAAAGTCAATTGAATATTTGTTTTTACTTCAGTCTGAGAACTTGACAATCAACGAAACTCCATCGTTAAAGGTGGTCATTAGGACGTTTCCACGAGAGAAAAATCTCTCGTGATATTGTTCAAGAAATTGTTTTGTCCCATATTGGCTTCTACATCAGTTCCGATTAAACCTAGGTTTCCTTTCTGAAATGGTTTCATCACTCAATGAACCCTTGAAGGAACCAGTGTACAACGGGTGGTCCAGTACCAGATCTAGCAGACTGTAGTCCAACAAGTCTGATCAGGGGACGCTTCGGGACTCTGGAACTGGAGAGCCTTAGTCAACGTGACTAATACACAGTGACCACTGTTGCTCACCCCTCGCCTAAGTACCAAAGGTTCCACATTGGTTCCAAAACCAGCTCCAACACAAGGCTGCGTCCATGTTTTCATCGACATGAAAAGTATTTCTCAGTGCATACCGTCGCTTGGTCTTGAAAGGTCTGTGCTCATGTCTGGAGGTTGTTTGTACAATTCTTCGATGTGTCATTTGGTTCTTTTGACAAAGTTGTTGACCCCCGGATGAATAATTGTTGGTGTAATTTGTAGGCTCCGTTTTGATGCTCGCTGGAACCGTACTGTGTCAAGATGCTATGTCTGATGCTTTTCTATTTCGCTCCCCTTTTCCATCCATCAACGTCAACTTCCTTTTTTTCCACACAAGAGACGAGACATGTGATTGTCTCTGTCTGGCTGTCTCATGCCTTTTTTCCCCTTGTCCTCTTCCATCTATCATCACTTGCTCTCAGTGTTCTGTCCCTCCCTCCCTATCTCTCTCTCTCTCTCTCTCTCTCTCTCTCTCTCTTTCTCTCTTTCATATACACACACACACACACACTGTTTCTTTCTGTTTCTTTCTCCCTCGCTCTTTGTGGGAGTTCAAAGGCCTGTGTCTGCATCTCCTCCTTTCTGTAGCACACTCCGGTCTTCATTAGGGATAAAGGTGATGAATATGGATGGAAGAGAGAGGCGGTGCTGTGGATTAGAAGTGAAAAAGAAGAGGAACACATGTGCTGGAGGTGGGAGATGGTGCATGGCCGCTTTGCGATGGAAACCGTGACACCCGATTCTGTCCTTCTCGATCGTGCAACCTTCATGTCCCTCTGGGCTCATCCTGCAACATAAAACACATATATTTATTTTTTAGACACAACTTACACAGTCCATAACGGACAGCTTTATAGCTCACAGTGCAGCCCCTGTTCTCGCCGCGTAAATAACGTGTAAAGTAGCCTTGATGAGGCGATACACTACCAAAAATGCGAATTCACCCGAGGGTGTGTGGGACCGAACAAAAGAGTACACACACACACACACACACACACACACACACACACACACACACACAAAGTTGTTTAATCCGGATTTAATCTCTTCGGCAGACGCCACGCTGTCATGGCGTTTGCTTCAGGCAGCGGCTAATCTCTGTCTCTCCTCATAAAAAAAAAAAAAAAAAAAAGTTGTGTGTGTCTGAATAAAAATGCAGTCCGGTGTTTGGGTTAATTATGTGCACTGGGAGTTTGTGTATCCCCTTTTCTCTCTCTGTGTGTGTGTGTGTGTGTGTGTGTGTGTGTGTGTGTGTGTGTGTGTTTGTGTGTGGGTGTATGGATAGCCTCCAGCCTTCAATTCCATTCATTTCAAATTACTGTTCATGTCCGTTACGATCACTGGGGCAGAAGCATGTTGTCTGATGACGTCAGTGGCGAACACAGACACACACACACTCGCGCACACACACACACTTAGACACACTCAGACAAGTAAGGTAGACTCCCCAGAGGCTGCTTCTCCTTCTACTCTGTTACCGTCCCTGTCCAGCTTTACTTTTACATTCTACTGGTATGACCCTGTAGTCGCCTCTGCATTGTGTTGGACAGTGTAATCAAAGCCCAGTGTGTCGTTGCTGAAAATCACACCCCAGCAGTTCTTAAACTGTTTGTAGTTCTTTTTAACTGGAAATGACTTCTATGGACCCTTTCAGTACAGCTTTTGTATTAATGTAAATTTTACATTTATTTTCGAGAATTAAAAAAAAAAATACTGATTTTTTTTTTTTTTTTTTTTTTTTTTTTTTTGGCCACAGACCTTTTTATATCCAATGTTCTGAACCCATTTAGAGAGCCATGCTTATTATAAAAGGCAATTTATAGACCGCATTTGCGACATGAACTTGAATGCAACGAACTGCACAAGAAAGGTTTGAATACTTGCATAGCATTCTGTTCTCCAAACTTTTGTAATACAACACTAACGCAAGCGCCATTTCACGCCACTGGTGGCACAAACAAGATTAATATACAGGGATCCCTCACTTTTTGCGATTAATGGAGACCGAGACCCTCCGCGACTGCTGATTTCTGCGAAGTAGAATCGACCCCCCCGGTTGACGTCTACATACATGTATATGTGGAAATAATGTCAATACAAATACGTATTCAACGCTATTAATACTTATAATAACGCATAAGATTTAAATAAAATATAAATAAACACACACACAGATGTGCACGCACCTCACATAAAAATGTAAGTAGTTTTTTTTTGTTTTGTTTTTTTTGCATAATTGGCCTTGTTTTGCGGCGTTTTCCTTAACTTTCCCCCTATTTTTCCTTAATTTCCATATATTATTATTTTTTTTAGTGAATATTTTTGAAAAACCCGCGATACACTGAAGCCACCGAAACTGAAGCGTGAAGTAGCGAGGGATCACTGTATATGGTTGTCCTACTAATATGTTTTCTTACAGGACAATAGTGATTATAATGAACATGATTGACAGTGAGGAGTGTCGGTGTGACCTTATTCATGCGGCCCATTGGAGGGTTTGTTCTGTGTTTGAATCATCTTCCACACAAATAGACAAACAAACTCGCAAACCAAGTTTTTATCCGATCTGAATTAAATGTTTTTGTAGTTTCGAATCTGTACCAAGTAACAAATTATTAGATTTTGGAGGCGAATCGTGCAGGGGATCATGTTGAAAAAAATGCAGAAAATCATCATTTTTATATTATAAGCTGCAAAATGTTCATCAGACACCTACGAGAGGAGAGATTTCATTAAACCGTTCCGAGTTAAGAATCCATTCATTCCTGGCGGGACACACTTTGTACTCGGAGTGCTCCTGTAGTACTGTTTGGTTGTTTATTTATTTTTGCCACTGATGAATTAGTGGTGATAAAAAGTATGCATCAGGTTTCAATAGCCTTATTAATTTCTCCCTGAAATTCCTCTCGAAACGCTGCTGCCCCTTGTTGTTGAATTGTGAATTGCATCTGACCAGACATTCAGTTTCCAACTGCCTTTGTGTTGATTATGTGTCAGCCTTGACAATGTGACAGTGATGACTGATGTCATGCCAATGGCGAGAGAATCTTTTGATTAAAATAAAATAACCGACCGATGCTATGACGCTTGTCAGAAAGCACTTCAGTAAACCCGAGGCGCCACAATACTCGAACGGCGAAGATGAAACAGCTCAGATTTTGTATAAAGGCCGCTTCTGTTCGGCGAGACTGACTTCTGCACGGGCGTCACGCCGACCGATGACATGTTCAGAGTGCAGGTTCTGTGTTTAATGAATCCGACTTTATTTGGTATGTTTATCTTGAAATCGTTTTGATTATTCAGTGGTTCTGTTAGTTAGCAAGCTAACTGAGGTTTGTTAAATTAAACTTGGGTTAAAGAAACACGTGAATTGTCACGTGGCAGCATGGTTAGCATGTTTTTGCTAATAATGATCATGTTTGAGAAGAAATGGGATTTTAAGCGATGTACGTCAATCGGGATGCGAGAAGGATGAGGTTTCGCCCTTCAGTTTGTCACTGAGCTGCAGGAGCTCGGGGGGGATTAGACTGGCCCGTAATCACAAAGCTAGCATGAGCAACGCTTTGAACTTCTACCTCATCATTTCTCCAACACCCCCCCCCCCTCTCTCTCTCTCTCTCTTCCTTGTTCTTTCTGGTTCTTTTAGTTTTTCCTTCCACTTGTGAGCCAAATCCTCTTCCCTTTCCTGTGTGTGTGCATTAAAGGGAATTATCACAGCCCCCACCTTCAGCACACTTCATCACGGGTGCTTCTCCTTCTTTTAATTTTTCTCATTCGTACTTGCACACACACACACACACACACACACACACACACACACACACCCCATCCTTTCTGCCTGTGTTCAGTTGTGAAATGGAAATGCGCTGATTTAGTCATGTGTTAATCCCACACTGATAGAGGAACTGAAGTCGTCACACTGCTTATCTACTGCTGAGGCTGCACTTCATTCCTGCCAGCTCTCTCTGTCTTTCTCTCCCTCTCTTTTTCCTCTCGCTGTCTTTTTCTTTCTTTCACACTCCGTCTCTCTCGCTTTCTCTCTTTGCCCACATTCGCTCTCTCTTTTTTTTTTCTCTCTTTCTCTCACATACTTGTGCTTTTAGTCTTTCTCTCTCTTACACCCGATCTCTCTCTCTCTCTCTCTCTCTCTCTCTCTTGCTCTTTGTCCTTTTCTTTTCTTTTTTCTGTCATACACTGTCTCTGTCTCTCTTTCTCTCGTACTCACTTGTGCTTTCACTCCTCTCAGTCTTTCAATGTTTGTCTGTCTTTCCGCCATCTTCAATGCCTTTTCTGTCTTTTTCTCTTTTTCTCAGTCTCGCTCGCACACTTTTTCAAAAATGTGTTCCTCCCTCACACCCAACAATGTGGGTGTTGGCCATTTCTTTCTTTCCGTCTTTCTTTTTTCT
>CM045729.1:14513579-14528579 GCA_024760905.1 Plotosus lineatus
CCCACTTTCAGTCTTTCTCTCCACAGCTGGATGACCTGAGCAACCCTAAACCGTGATGAAGGCTGACCCAGACAGTCTGGATAAGGGGCTGCCGCTTTTGTCCCCCTGTCTGCCTCACTAACCCCCTCTTTACCCCCCTAAGTCCTGTCTGTCGTAGTACACACACACACACACACACACACACACACACACACACACACTCCGATGTGGTTGCCTCCAACAATCGCCAGATATAGTTTCAGACTGATTCAGGACAGTTATCTGAATCACAGCGAGTAATACAACTCGTTCATTCAGCAATTTATCTCTTTCTCGCTCTGAGGATAAAGAACTAACAACCTTCATCCTGTTTTGTTTGGAAGTCTTTAGTCTGGATGCACTCCAGACTCTGGGGTGGTGGTGGTGGCCATATATACATGTTTGTGTGTGTGTGTGTATGTGGAAAGCTTTTCATTGAGAACTCGGATAACAGGAAAGCAAACAAACTCAGGACGCCAGAATGCACTGAATGAACTCTGTAAGGAGGTAACACACACACACACACACACACACACACACACACACACACACACACACACACACCACACACACCACACACACGCGCACGCACACACATACCTGTGTGTGTATATGTAGGTATGATGAAGTGGTAATGTTACTCACCCATCATGCAGAAGGATACCAGGAATCAGGGATATGCAGAAAAAACGCACACTTAAATAAAAATGCAGACAGGAAGTAGCTTCCAAAGTGTTGAGTCCATGGGGGGTGTGGGGTTGTGGGGACAAATTCAACTTCCCTCATCAGCTCAAAGTCTCCTCTCGTCTTTTTCATTTTCTTTTATCTACCTCACGCTCGTTCTTGCTCAAATAGCTACTCGCAGAAGTACTTCCCCTCTCGCTCGCTCTCATTTGCTCTCTCTCTCTCGCGCGCGCGCTCTCTCTCTCTCTTACTCTCTCTCTCTCTCACTCTCTCTCTCTCTCTCTCTCTCTCTCTCTCACAGTCACAAAGCAGACTGAAGGTACACAGAGTCCCGGCCGGTCTCACGCACACTTGTGTATATACACACACTCACACACACATATTCACAGCCTTGTCTGAGCCTGCTGAGCTTTATATGACTGGCGTGACAGACAGGGCCATGCGGAGTCAGGTGACCTCCACGGGCTCCTCCAATTGGCTGGCTGATGGCAGCCTGAAGCTAGAGCTCTATGATTGGTGGCTTTTAAGGCTGCTGAAAGAAGAAGCCCTCAGTATTCCAGACTACTGTTCTGGCCAGGGCAGGGCAAGACACACACGCACTCAGTGATAGATAGAGAAAAAGAAAGAGTGAAGGGAAAACGTCACACAGATTATCATCAGTATGTAATAGTAGACAGCTGCCATTTTGGGTCAGGAAGGAGTGAAGTTTTACATAAAAGCACACTGCGGCGTCTGTCACAGCTGCGTTTCAGCATTTTAAGAACGAACTGTGAATAGTAAATAATTAATGGAATTCGACACCCGTTTTCTCACCCTGTGTCTCAGTCTGTCTTTTAGTTTGCTTTGGTGGGTTTTCCAGCACATAATGTTGAGAATTAGGCCATAAAGCCTGTCAGAGAGACCGATCACTCAGGCCAACAGTGATGCTCCACACGGCTTCACCGCATCCATCCATCTCCACCCCCCCACCCCCCCGATGCTGACCGAGCTGCTCTTCCTCCTTCTCCTCTCCTTTCTACTGTCACTGCAGTGCTGCAACACATCTCCTGTCAAACGCATCGTGTCCGTATGAATACACGTGTGTGCCGTGAGATCCAGTGAGACGTAATGAGTGCAAAGCTGCACCCAAGATGGCACCTCAGTGCCCCAAGCGTCATCACAGTCCAAGTGTGTGTGTGTGTGTGTGTGTGTGTGTGTGTGTGTGTGAGAGAGAGAGAGAGTGAACGGGGTGCAGGGAAGGGCAGGAGGGGGGGGGGGTGAGATGAACCATAAAATCATCTCGTTAGAGCACTCCGATTGTCATGTCAATCTGAAGCTGATGTGAGGCGACCACCGATTCCCCCTCCCTTTTCTGTGTCTCTCCTTGCGTTGGCACAGTCAACTCCTCTCCTGATATCAGGCCTTCCAGATCATTTCTGCTCTGATACCAATCTCCTCATAATCACTTCGAGCTACCGCAAAAAAGGATTGTGACACTCTCAATACACAACAGTAATTAATTATGCATTTCGATTCGCACTGTTTTTGTTTTAATTTAGCCGTAGAGGACTTTCATACGCATGCGTAAAACACGCGCTTCCTTTGAAGAAACAATTTTTCACAGCAGTACTCATAATGTGCCATGCAAACGCTTTGACAGAAGAGCACCGCTACCTGATGTGCTTCAGAAAACTGGACGAAAGGAAGTTAAAAATGTCCATGAAAATTTCTTCGTTTCGTCCCGTTAAAAGTGGGGTCCTTGAAGAATTTTTAATGATTTATTTGTTCAGTGTTATGTATGATAATAGCATCTTTTATATAAATTCGTTGTATGACTCACATAAGTTTATTTATGTAGGGGTCCTAACAACTCACTTAAGTCAAGTCCAATGTGCTCCGAATAATTTAAAAATAATTTTTGCGAAAGTCTGTCTATACTGTGTATCTGACGAGAAAAGTCGGAGAACCACTGACACACACTGGATCAGCCATAACGTATGTTTGCACACCGCATAGCCAGAGAATTAAAACCGTGTTGATCCTTCAACTAAGTAAAAAACATTTTTCTCCTCTAATTTAGTCACGGCCGATTATCCACTCATTGCGCAACCATCACCAATCAGGGAGGGGTGAAAGCCACCCTCATCTTTATGAACTACTGCGCATTCGTAGAAAAAAAAAAAAGTGCTATCTGAATCTTGTACATTTGACATAATTGCCATAATTGGCGAGTGACTGCTTGCAAGGGATAGGAACGTGAATGCATGCCATCCCTCCGCCCCGATTAGAACTTGGCCAGTTTACTTCCATGCCTGCGAAGCCCAGACAACTGAATCTAATAGTGACCAGGAAGTACTAATTATTAAGGAAAGCAGTGGTGCACGGGAACACTCCGCCGACAGTGACTGGCCATAGCCTTGAATGTTAAATTATGACTTGAAGGTACTGAATAGATATATAAATATCGATGGAAGTGTAGCATGGTGGCGTAGTGGTCAGCTCGTCTGCCTCACAAGAAGGTGGTGGGTTTGATTCCCAGATTGGGCGTTTCTGTGTGGAGTTTGCATGTTCTCTCTGTGCTTGCGAGGGTTTCCTCCAGGTACTCCGGGTCCTCTCACAATCCGAAAACATGCAGTTGGTTAATCGGCTCTTCCAAATTGCACCTAGGTGTGAGAGTGAGTACGAATGGTGGTGAGTGTTGGCCCCGAGATGGCTTGATGAGCTGTCCAGGGTGTACTCCTCCCTCACCCAGCGTCAGCTGAGAGAGGGGCACCAGCCTCCCTGCGACCCTAATTAGGATTAATTGGTTCAGAAAATGAATTTAAGTGAAGCTAATTCATGGGTAAAAGAAGTCCCTGAATGCTTTGCGAAGTTATTCCTCAAGTCTTCCTCCACTTCCGTATGCTTCTGGCAGGCCAAAATATTCTGCGAACGTGCTTTTGAACATGTCCAGTGAAATGGGGGTGTAAGTAATCAAACATGCATGCTTGCACTTGATCCTTACTTGCCAATTAGAAGTGAGCACCAGGAAGTAAATTCACCGCATAATCACCAAATATTGCCCCAGAATTCATTCATAGGTTATAGCCTATGTTGATTTGTTTGAGGATTATCTCCTCTATACGCCCTGTTAGGCTACAGGAAATCCCTGACAATAGTTACCTTTTGGCTTCTTTGCCAATATTAATTCAATATGCCAAGCCTTTTTTACCCTTTGTTGGAATCTGAAATTTGTTTGAGTCTGCAAATTTGCACATCTCCCAGTTGCACATTTAAAAAAAAAAAAATGTTTTTGTTATTTTTTTTGTAATTTACAGTTGCCAGCTCTCTCTCCCTGCTTTATGGGTACTGTAGTCTTGAGTAAAGAAAGAACAAAGGAGTTACCATTCCAAAGTATGACCCACCCTTCCTCCCTCTTTCTCTCCGAGTATGCATTAATAACAACATCTGGGCCGTCTGGTCTGACATCAGCCACATGTGCTACAGCAGTTAAGCAAGGCTGAGTGGCTGTTGGGTATGCGTGCCACCTTTGTTTGAGAATTCAGATGGAGATTAAGAAAACTACTGAAAATTTTGATTGGAGGACAAAAATCTTGTGAGAACTTTTTAGTTAAGTTTTCAGAGCGCGCATTAGTGCCATCCTAAAGAAATGAATGAGAAAAGAATGGCTGTTCAATGGTGTCCTGGTCCACACCTCTGAAACCGAAGTCGTGCAGGTGGTTTTACATTATCATCCTGCGCAAACACCTCTCGAGGGAACACAGAGCAGTCTTTATTTATTTTTTGTGTACATCAGTGTTAGACAAGTGGAGGAGGGGCTGAGGACTCAAATTCCCCTCGAATGAACTTTCTGAACCCCAGAGCGGCTCTGTGAGCGATTGACCTCTTCCTGTGCTGCCACAGCTCAAAGAGGGCTGCTGTTTCGAAGGCCTGATACCGGGCCCCCAACCCCCTAAACACAAAGTCCATCCTACTTCACTCCTTGTGCTCATAAGAGTGCAATGTGTGCAGATTCAAGTTTACTGTCGAAGTTTGGGTTGAAGGTAATCTTGTGCCTACGATCTATAGAGAGTAAATGGATGATGAAGTGGGCGGTGCACGAGAGTGCAGCGTGGCCGTTCCTTCTTTGTGGCTACTCTCGAATCAAAAGCGATAGTTTTTTCAGACCAAAATGAGAGCCACATGTCATGAAGTGAGCAGCGCTTGCAGAAAGGTGGGATTAATGCAGGGAAACCCCTCTATTTAAGGCACATTTTTCATCTTTTATCAGTGATATCAGTGCCAGAAGTCCCTCAATGCTATGATGGCGGCACAGTACAGACGGATTAAATCAGCCATTACATATGGACTCACTTTTGTCCTCAAAACCGAAGAGTCATCAGGCTATCACAAGAAGCTGGATAATTTTCAACTCGTCACTGTAAAGTGACAGTCCCATTCCTGCCGTGTGAAGACTTTGTTCAATGAATGATGTAACGACAGCACTGGAAATGCCCCCCCCCCCCCCCCCCCATTGGAAAACAGTCCATCACCCAGCATGATCATGAAACATTTATGTTTGTGTACATTTTTAATCATAGCCAGTTTCACCAATTGTTTAATATTCTCTCTAGTTTTGTTGTTACAAGTTGAGATGGAATCATGACATCATCTGTCCAGGATTAGTGTTGATAACGGAGCACTGGCGCTTCAAACTTCCACAAATATCGTAAAGCATTGAGCTCAATATTTGTTGTCGTGTCTGTGGCCGCACGGGAAAACCCGGTGGCTGGCCACGCATTTAGGACCTGGGCATTCAGTGTGAACTCAATGGGCTCAATCCATCTCTTAATACTACTGCTGTCACGTCGCACTTATACAAACCATTAATGATTTGAAAAACCCCCCAAAAAAACCACACGCACAATATAATAAGGCGTGGCATTGCAGAGAGAGAGAGAGGAAGTTTGTATACTGAGAGTGATTGACAATGGTTAAAATACCAGAGGCTGTAAGCCAGTAGTACCGTTCGTAGGTCCTGGCCTGGAAGTGGAGAACAAAGCCTTTCCAACGCTGAGAAGCTAGCTAGCTTCGGGGTTGGCTGATCTCTCCTTACGATATCTAACTTTTCTGGAAAAGTCTGGCTTGTAAATTGTTTTTTAAAAGCATCTGACACCAAGTTTCTCCTCTTCTGCCAGCCCTTGCAGGTGTAAGAACGGCTAACTTCAATGTCTAATGTGCAGATCACTACAGACTATTCAGTTATCGAACTTGGCTTGTCGAACAGTTTTGACCAAGTCAACCAATCAAAGGATGGAAAAATGCTGATGTTGCAGGCCAGCGGGTTCTGTGAAGCGAATCTGGAACCTGATTGCTTAAAGAAAGAGCTTCAATGCTAATATAGATCTCGTGACATCAACGAGTACATTGGGCGGATTAGATTGACATGGCAGCACATAGAAGCTGAAATCTGATTGGACGGTGTGTCTAACATACATGTACTGGAAAAGGTGCAGCCAAGAAACATGCCACGCAATGAAGAGAATAGACTGTATGCTAATGCAAAAGTTTAAAGGAGGTTTTTAATACTATATAATAAACATATGATTTGGCTTGTAGCTGGTGCTATATTAAAATAATCAGAACCAATCAGAATTACAAAGCTAACAGCAGTATGATAGAACAAAATTGTTACACAGCTCATTTGAATGCTCTGTTCTGATTGGTCGGTTTTGGATTGCTACAGTTATTCCTACTGTTATTGTTTCAGGGAAGATTGAAGTAATCTCAGCTGACACTGGGAGAATGCGGGGTACACCAAGAGCAGCACGCCAGACCATTGCAGGGCAAGACACGCATAACCATTCAGGCTTACACCTTGGGTCAATTTGAAATAGCTAATTAGCATCATGCGCGTTTCTTTGGGCTGTGGGAGAAATCTGGAGTAACCAGAGGAAACTCGTACAAGCATGGGGAGAACATACAAACGCCATACAAAAATATGTGCCCAGGACTGAAACCCGGGACCTTCTTGTCGTGAGATGGACGCGATAACCACTACGCTGCGTCTGTGATGCACAGTTTGTTGTTGCTCTATTAAAAAATGACTCGCTCAGGCTATAGAGTAATTTTTAAAGCAGCATTTAGTCAAATAGTTTCTTTAATAGCTAATAAACAAGATAACGTTCAGCTGGAGGGTATTTATTGTGATGTACTCACCTTCAGTGTGATTCAGGGTTCTCCACTGCAAGTTCGGGACCTGTTTCTCCTCGTCGGGGTTTATTTCACCATAATGACCTGCTCACTGCACATTATTCCTACATACCACTTGCATTCCATGCGCCTGTGATGTGATTGCATTAATGCATGTATTCTGTTTATGACACTGACTCAAACCGCAACACCATTTGAAACAAAAGGGAACTGTAGGGACATGGAAATGGAACAGACTTTGATGCGCAGTGTGTGTGTTGACATGTCAATATTTCACCAGACGTGGCAGAAATGGTGTCTGGTTAAAAGACGTAATTATTAAACGACCATATTCCTGCTTTTTTTTTTTTTTTGAGGGGGGGGGGTGTTGTATTGTGTAACAGTGTTGTTGTCGCAGTGGAGATGTCATTGTGGTTTGGACCACCTCGCAGAGTCAAAGTCGTCTTTGTGCTGACTGATAAATTAGTTGTTTGTGAATATTAGACGCAAATTATTATTCATCAGTTAGCTGGAACATTTTACTTTACAATGTACCACAAGACGCGGTGATGTTATTCATTTCTGAAATGACTCGAAGCAACGTCGTCCCAGCTTGTGAGCGAGCGAGCCTTGTCTTGCATTATGAATTTTCCTTCTCTGCTCAAAGTCTTGCTGCATCGTCTTGTGCTCTAAACGTTTCATGGTTCCTGACATGTTCCCTACCCCCAGCTCCATTCGCACACAGGGAACTCGGGGCCCCCTGACCACATCCTGCAGCTGTCTCCTGGCTGACAGACTCAATTCAAACAGTTTAAAACTGAGCTATTACCTTTTATTCCATCGAAACCCAACCAGAACCAACCAGGTGAAACACTAACAAACATTGGAATGTAGAAAAATACCAGTCCTGTTATACTTACAGGTATTATACTGAATTAACATCTTGTACTGCTGTGCATTCTTATTTATTTTTTTTATATCCTCAGATTTATTTTATGTTAACTACATGTAAAATTTTGTGGAAAATTATACTGTTCACGTATATGGAAGTTCGGAAAAGAAATAAATATAATTATTTCCATTTATATTGTGCTATTTTTAATTGGTCAACATGGTGCAACTTTCTTAATCCTGAGCCTGAACCTGTAGCTTGTTGTTTTTTACGTTATACTCAACCACTCGCACCTTTATAGCCACAAAGAACTATATTGTTATGTTTGAAAATACAGCTTTTTGTGTGTGTGTGTGTGTGTGTGTGTGTGTGTGGAAAATATATATATCCCTCACTTTCTGCGATCACCTCCCCCAACCACCGACTGATGTATACGTACATGTATATGTGTATATAATATCAATAAATACATATTCAATGCTATAAATGCTTATGATAACAAACATGAAAAAATAACATAAGATGTAAATAAAATATAAATACACACACATAGATATGTTATTGCATGAGAACAAGACGACACTCGCGCATGCGCGCAGATGAGCGTGCACACAAGGATGCAACAGTTTATGTAGTTTTGATGGGAGATTTTGGGTTATTTTTTTCGTTTTGTTTGTTTAGGGTTTTTTTTGCATAATTGGTCTTGTTTTTGTGGCATTTTCCTTAACTTTTTCCCCCTATTGCTCCTTAATTTCCTTATTTTTTTTAATTCGATGAATATTTATTTGTTTTTTAAAAAAAACGTGATGCACTGAAGCCGAATGAATTGAAGCGCGAAGTAGCGAGGGATTCCTCAACATTCAAAAGTAATGCATAAGATGTAAACAAAATATAAATACACACTCACACCTACAGACGCACGCGTGTAAGTAAGTTTTATGTGAGTAGTTTTGATGGGGGGGTTTGGGTTGTTTTTTTTTATTTTTTGTTTGGTTTGTTTGGGTTTCTTGTGCATAATTGGCTTGTTTTGCTGCATTTGCCTTAATTTTTTCCCCTATTCTGCCTTAATTTACTTATTTTTTTAATTCGATGAATATTTAAAAAAAAAAAAAATGTGATGCATTGAAGCTGCATGAATTGAAGCGCAAAGTAGCGAGGGATCTGTGTGTGTGTGTGTGTGTGTGTGTGTGTGTGTGTGTGTGTATGTATGTATATATAGTATATAGTTTTTAAAAGCCTCAGGAATCTTTTGCAGGTGTTTATAGTTAATTGGTTGATTCAGATGATTAGGTTAATAGCTTGTTTAGCGTACCTTTTCATGATATGCTCATGATATGAGTAGGGACTTTGAATGTTGGAAATATGACAGGAAAAGGTAGAGAGCCGGCTGACATGATGCAGAGGAGGAAGGTGGACATACTGTGTGTTCAGGAGACCAGGTGGAAAGGTAGCAAGGCTAGAAGCATAGGAGCAGGGTTTTATGCTGTTTTTTTCATGGTGTATATGGGAAGAGAAATGGAGTAGGAGTCATCTTGAAGGAGGAGTTTGTCAGGAATGTTCCAGAAGTGAAAAGAGTGTCAGACAGAGTGATGAGTCTCAAATTAGAAATTGAAGGCGTGATGTTCAGTGTTGTTAGTGCTTATGTCCCATAGGCAGAATGTGAGCTAGAAGAGAAGGAAAGATTCTGGAGTGACTTAGATGAAGTGATGCAGAGTACCCCCAGAGGTGAAAGAGTGGTCATTGTGGCAGACTTCAATAGACATGTTGGTGCATGCAACAGAGGGGACGAGGAAGGGATGGACAGGTTTGGCATCCAGGACAGGAACGCAGAAGGACAGATGTTGGTAGATTTTGCAAAATGGATGGAAATGGCTGTGGTAAATACTTTCTTCCAGAATAGACAGGAGCATAGGGTAACTTATAAAAGCGGAAGTAGGAGCACACAGGTAGACTACATCTTGTGTTGGCGAAGTAATTTGAAGGAAGTCAGTGACTGCAAAGTAATAGTGGGTGAGAGTGTTGCCAAATAGCATAGGATGGTGGTGTGCAGGATGATGCTGATGGTGAGGAAGGTGAAGAAGGCAAAGGCAGAGCAGAAGACAAAGTGATGGAAGCTGAAAAAGGAAGAGTGTCATGTTGTTTTCAAGGAGGAGTTGAAAATGGCTTTGGGTGGTCAGGAAGTGCTTCCAGATGACTGGACAGCTACAGCTAATGTGATCAGGGAGACAGGTAGGAGAATACTTGGTGTGTCATCTGGAAGGAGAGCAAATAAGGAGACTTGGTGGTGGAATGAGGAAGTGCAGGAGTGTGTACAAAGGAAGAGGGTAGCTAAGAAGTGGGACATAGAGAGGACTGAAGAGAGTAAACAGGAGTACATGGAGACACAGCGTAAGGCAAAGGTAGCGGTTAGAGTGATTAAGGACAGAGAGGGAAATGTATTGACTGATGACAGAAGTGTGCTGAGAAGATGGAAAGAGTACTTTGAAGAGCTGATGAATGAAGAAAATGAGAGAGAAAAAAAGAGTACAAGATGTGACTGTTGAGGACCAGGAGGTAGCAAAGATTAGTAAGGGTGACGTGAGGAGGGCATTGAAGAGGATTGGTCCTGATGACATACCGGTGGAGGTATGGAAGTCTCTAGGAGAGGTAGCAGTAGATTTCCTGACAAGAACATTCAACAAGGTCTTCGAGAGTGAGAGGATGTCAGAGGAATGGAGGAGAAGTGTGATGTGCCCATTTTTAAGAACAAGGGAGACGTGCAGAGTTGTGATCCAAGAAGAACGGTGAGGTTACAGGGAGCAGAGATAAGGAAGGTGGAGGATTTTAAGTACTTAGGCTCAACAATCTAGAGCAATGGAGAGTGTTGAAAAGAGGTGAAGAAGCGTGTGCATGCTGGTTGGAATGGTTGGAGACAAGTGTCCAGTGTGATATGTGATAGGAAGGTATCGGCAAGAATGAAAGCAAAAGTGTACAAGACTGTGTTGAGGCCAGCGATGTTGTATGGTTTAGAAACAGTGGCCCTGGGGAAAAGACTGGAGGCAGAGCTGGAGGTAGCAGAGATGAAAATGTTGAGGTTCTCTTTGGGAGTAACGAAGATGGATAGGATCAGGAATGAGCACATCAGAGGGACAGCACGTAAGACATTTTGGCGACAAAGTCAGAGAGGCTAGATTGAGATGGGTTGGACATGTACAGAGGAGGGATAGTGAGTATATTGATAGTAGGATGCTGAGGTTGGAACTACCAGGCAGAAGGCCTTGAGGAAGACCAAAGAGACGATTCATGAACATGGTGAAAGAGGACTTGAAGGCAGGTGTTGTAAGAGAAGAAGATGCAAAGGACAGGGTGAGATGGAGGCAGACGATTCGCTGTAGCGACACCTGAAGGGAACAGCCGAAAGCAAAAGAAGAAAAGAAGAGAGGGCAATTTTTAGTGAATAAATCTTTGGTCCTGTTGGTGTTTCCACACAAAATTTTAAAATTAACATATGGCACTACTTTTTGTACAAACTGCTTCTCAGGCAAAGTACAACCAACACCCCCCACCCCCCCACACCTAATGTATAAAAATTTCAAGTGAGAAAGTATTCTAAGGAAAGATGTAAAATTATACTCGGAGCATCGTGTAAAGTATAATACAACATAATGTGCAAGGGAAAGTATAACCTTAAAGACATTTTCCTTGTTATTACTTTAAATTTTACTGTATGAATTTACTTTAAATGTAAGGTACAATGTAAAATAAAATAATTTGTAGTTTATTGCATTCGAAACAGAAGGTATCTCGCTTGGTGCCTCACTGCCGTAGTCGACCAGTGTTCCTCTGTAAGGCAGGACTTTTAATTAAAGGTATCTTCTTGAGAATTTCATTTTGAATAAACTTTTTAATATGACATTTACAGCAGCATATGAGGTCAGTGCATTGTATAACTAACCAATAAAATAAGCTAGTTTATTTAAAAGGGCCTCACAAATCATACCCACTTGTTTAGTTGGTTGAATTCATGTCCACTTGTGTCGGGTTACAGTGTTAATTTTGAACAGCTTCTAAAAACTGGAAAAATTTGCAAATGTACATGAATTTGCTTTTCTGTCAAATTTTGCCTGCCATTAATTAAAAAGAATGCTGTTTCTTGAGGGAGCCGCCGCACAAGGTGGCCGGACAGTTCTGGATTACATGCGGCATCAAGAATCAGAGGAAGCTTTTTGAAGACAGGAAACAATCATTTAATTTTCAATGGACCTTGATGTTTCCCTGACTCGTTAGTTCCCCTCCAGAAATAGCTTTTCTCTAGTTTTAAAAGTACAGTGGTCCCTCGCCTTACGAAATCAATCCGTTCCAGAGCTTTTTTCGTAACCTGCAGTTTTCGTAAGTTGAACCGCATTTTACCTGTAAAACATGTGATTCGTTCCAAGGCTCCCAATACTACCCCCTAAACCATTTAAAAATTATAAAAGCATACATTTTAAGACCTCCTTCTGCTTCAGTATCGTACCGATGGTACATGGGTTTGGCCATATTCCTTTGTGATATCACTCGAGCCCGTTTCTTCTTCTCTGTGTGGGTGCATGCGTGTGTGTGTGTGTGCACGCGCGTGTTGACCATGTCTTCTTAGCAGAGTTATAATCTTACAAATGTTTATGAAAGGTTAAAAGCCTGAGTCAAAAAATAAAGCATCAAACAACAGGAACTCTGTCCTTTACACGAAAAGCATCATGGTGGATTCAGCTCTATAATAGGCAATGATGTCCAAGCTGGCGTCCAAGATGGCGTCCCTGTCCACGATGGTGTCAGGTTGACCTGTCCAAGATGGTGCTTGAGCGAAGGGGACATGAAGAACAGCTCAGCTGTTCGCCAATGGGAGGCCAGCGGGGCAGGTTGTTTGAACGCCATTGATGGGAGAGCAGCTCGTGCATTGTTTGAATGGCGCGGTTTAATGTCGCTTTCACTCAAGCGCCATCTTGAACAGGTACACCTGACGCCATCTTGGACAGGGCGCATTTGAATTTTCAAGATAGTGCTTTCGTAACATGAACTTGTTTTGTATCCGGAGACAGGAATTTTAGGAAAATGCTTTTCGTAACCTGAATTTTTCATTTGGTGAGACTTTCGTAAGGTGAGGTACCACTGTACCGCGACAGTTATTAAAGTGAAATTTAAAGCAAAACCTAAAATGAATTGCAATGCAAAATATTGTGTGTAATGTTATTTAAATATAAAATGTAATATAAACTGAAGTAAAGGGGAAAATGTAGAGAAAAATCTAAAGTTATTTAATGAGAGGTATAATGTACCCGGGGATTTAGCTCAGTTGGTAGAGTGTCTGCTTTATCTTCCGGAAGATCAGAGTTCGAAACCGACCGTGTTATACCATAAGATGTTAAAATTTGGGAGTTGTTGCTTCTTGGTTGGCACTCAGCATCAAAAGGATAGAACAACGCAATATTCTCATGTGCATTGAGCATACACGTGTATGAATGATGCGCTATACAAGCATCCATAATAATAATAATGTAAAGTAAAAAAATGTATAAATTAAAATCCAAGTAAATATTGTTATATAATATGTAATAAATGATATGTGCAATGTAAAATAAAATATCTGGGTGGGAGGTGGGACTGCCTCAAGGATCAGCTCTGAGCCCCTTCCTGTTTGCTATTGTGATGGACAGGCTGACAGATGAGGTTAGACAAGAATCTCTATGGACTATAATGTTTGCAGATGACATTGTGATCTGTAGTGAGAGCAGAGAACAAGTTCAGGAAAATCTAGAGAGGTGGAGGTATGCCCTGGAAAGGAGAGGAATGAAGGTTAGCCTCAGTAAAACAGCATACATGTGTGTGAACGACAAGGACTCAAGAGGAACAGTGAGGTTCAAGGGAGCAGAGATAAGGAAAGTGGAGGATTTTAAGTACTTAGTGTCAACAATCCAGGGCAATGGAGAGTGTGGAAAAGAGGTGAAAAAGCGTGTGGAGGCAGGTTGGAATGGTTGGAAACAAGTGTCCAGTGTGATGTGTGATAGGAGGGCATCGGCAAGAATGAAGGGAAAAGTGTACAAGACGGTGTTGAGGCCAGCGATGTTGTATGGTTTCGAGACAGTGGCCCTGGGGAAAGACAGGAGGCAAAACTGGAGGTAGCAGAGATGAAAACGTTGAGGTTCTCTTTGGGAGTAATGAGGATAGATCGGATCAGGAATGAATACATCAGAGGGCCAGCACGTTAGAGGTTTTGGAGACAAAGTCAGAGAGGCTAGATTGAGATGGTTTGGACACGTACAGAGGAAGGATAGTGAGTATATTGGCAGTAGGATGCTGAGGTTGGAACTACCAGGCAGAAGGCCTAGAGGAAGACCAAAGAGAAGATTTAAGGTAGTTGGTTTGAGAGAAGATATAGAGGATAGGATGAGATGGAGGCAGATGATTCGCTGTGGTGAACCCTGAAGGGAACAGCCGAAAGGAAAAGAAGAAGAGAATCTAAAACAATGTAATTTAATGTAAAGTGTACTGTGAAGTTAACTGTAAAATAAATTGTAAAATGTGATATCAGACTGTAATGTAAAGTAAAATGTTTTGCAGATGTGTCCAGATGACTGTGAAATTCGTTGTAGGGGAAATGAAGAGGTATTAATTAGTTGATTAACTAAAGTTCACAGCAGATTGATGTGCAGTTTCATATTCAGAGCTTCGTGAAGTATTTCATTCATTTTCTGAACCGCTTTATCCTTATTAGAGTTGTGGAAAGGCTGGTGCCTATCTCAGCCCGGCGAGTGCTTGGTACACCCTGAAAAGTTCACCAGGCCATCGCAGCATGAAGTATTTCAGCTGTTAGAAAATATTTCTCTGAATTTTTACGGATCAGGACCCGTTACGAGCTGAAGATTTTTGACTGTGTATAAACTGTTGTTCATTGAGTGAGAAACACCAAGTTTAGCTCTGATCAATGTTTCCAGGGTGCTCACATATGTCCCCTTCTGGAAGACTACCAGGTATTTGATCAGAAGTGCATGCGTGAATAGGGCTTATGTTTCACTTGAGGTGTGTGTGTGTGTGTGTGTGTGTGTGTGTGTGTGTGTGTGTTCGCGTTCGCATGCACACTTTGCATTCCTATGATCATGTTTGAGTGTAAGGATACACACAGACGTGTTAGTCCTCATACAGTGTAAGGACAACTTCACACAGAACAAAACGCTGATCCAGATGAAACAGACACAAATAATCAGTGTGACGTTTCCACGCGTTTAAACTTTACACTCTTT
>CM045729.1:14531079-14558579 GCA_024760905.1 Plotosus lineatus
CCGCTCTTTTTTCTTACAACAGTCTGCAAACGTCTGGGGACCGAGGAGACAAGTTTCTCAAGTTTAGAAATAGGAATGCTGCCCCATTCTTGTCTAATACAGGCCTCGGACTGTTCAACTGTCTTGGGCCTCCTTTGTCGCACCTTCCTCATTATGATGCGCCAAATGTTGTCGAAAGGTGAAAGAGCTGGACTGCATGCTGGCCATTTCAAGACCCGAATCCTTTTCCTACGCAGCCATGATGTTGTAATTAATGCTGCATGTGGTCATGTTGAAAAATGCAAGGTCTTCTCTGAAAGAGATGACGTCTGGATGGGAGCATATGTTGCTCTAGAACCTAAATATACCTTTCTGTATTGACGGTGCCTTTCCAGATGTGCAAGCTGCCCATGCCACACGTGCTCATGCAAGCCCATACCATCCCAGACACAGGCTTCTGAACTGAGCGCTGATAACAACTTGGGTTATCCTTGTCTTCTTTAGTCTGGATGGCATGGTGTCCCAGTTTTCCATAAAGAACTTTGAATCGTGATTCGTCTGACAACAGAACAGTTTTCCAATTTGTTGCACTCCATTTTAAATGACCCCTGGCCCAGAGAACACACCTGCGCTTTTGGGTCCTGTTTAGCAATGGCTTCTTCTTTGGACTGTAGAGTTTCAGGTGGCAACAGTGGATGGCACAGTGGATTATGTTCAGCAAAGATGGTTTCTGGAAGTATTGCTGAGCCCATTCTGTGATTTCCCTTGCAATAGCATTCCTGTTTGTGGTGCAGTTCCATTTTAGGGCCCGAAGATCATGGGCATCCAGTACAGTTTTTCAGCCTTGACCCTTACGCACAGAAATTGTTCCAGATTCTCTGAATCTTTGAATGATGTTTTGCACTGTACATGATGATAACTTACAACTCTTGCAATTTTTTTGCTGGAGAACACATTTCTGATATTTCTCCACTATCTTTCTGTGCAACATTGGGGGAATTGGTGATCCTCTACCCATCTTCACTTCTGAGAGACACTGCCACTCTGAGAAGCTCTTTTTATGCTCAGTCATGTTTTCAATGGACCTCATTAGGGGTCATTGGTTTTCCAGCTGTTTGTTATAAGTGCAATTGACTTTCCCAGCCTCTTATTTCTACCTGTCCCCACTTTAAGATTTGTTGACACCATGAAATTTAAAATCAACATATTTTTTTCTTAAAATTATACATTTTCTCAGTTTACACTTTTGACCCTGTCATCTATGTTCTATTCGGAATAAAATATTGAAATTTGGCACTTCCACACCATTGCATTCAGTTTTATTCACAGTTTGTACAATGTCCCAACCTTTTATTTATTTATATATATTATATATATATATATATATATGTATATGTATGTGTATATGTGTATGTATATAATTATATATATATAATATTTGTGTGTATGTGTAAATATGTGTGTGTGTGGCGATATGTGAAAGCTGTTTTTTTGCATTTGGACGCGAGCTAGTTGGTGTTCATGTTGATGTTTATTTAATTTTCAAAATAATGAAGTTTGACATTTAAAAGAATGAAAGGAAAATTTTTTCTCTTCCATCCAGTCCTACGATGCATGATGAGATTTTTACATTAGGATAGCACACATTCTTCTATTTTCTGATGCTTTTAGGAAACTGATGTATAAAAGAATCATTTGAAGCACATAACTCTCCAAGCACAATACCATGTCCTAGTTAGTCCTTGTCTGGCAGGAAGATTGCAGTTTGGGAATACATTTAAATTTAACTCTTTTATATACAAGAAAAGTATTTCTGGTGTCTAATAATAACACAGTGCTGAAAAACTCTGCAGGGGAAAAGCCCCCTCACTCGGCGGTACATGTCCTAAAAATGAAAATGAGTTGAAATTAATACCACAATAAATAACTCAGTTATACATGTAAATATGTATATGCTTTGTATAACGGTGTGCTTTCACATCTATTTTTTTTTTTTTTTTTAGAACAGACAACATTAAACAACAAGGAGGTATAGGGAGGGATTTGGAAGGTATGTGATGTTGTTGTTGGCATACAAGTCAATCAAGCAGAACTGTTAGGTAAGATCATGCTGTGTCAGAAAATCTGTCCACACTTTGTACATTCACTTCAATAACATGGCTGTCCATCTTTGAAGTGAAATCAAGTGAGCAACTTGATGCAGAAGTTTATTAGAAAATAAAACAGATCGAAACTTTGAAGCTGTTATGACTGGAAATATGTCTTGTTTAGCTTTAGTCTTTGATCCTTTGCTTCGTATTATTGTGTTTGTGCTCTTTGAACTGTGCTCTCAAGTTCGTGTGTTGGGAGAGCTTGGGTTGGGAATTTCCTTTCTTTGGGGGTGACTGAAGCCCTTTATATTCGTTTACATCCGGTATTAAAATCGTTTTCAGGTCACATGCAATCTGCCTTTATGTGTGCTTTTCATATACTGTATCTGTGTCTGATCATGAAACTGGTACTGAAATGTGTGACACTGACCTTTTACATTTTCTGCAGATTTAGAAAAAAAATTGTTTTTCCCTTTTTTTTAATGTATGGAGCCAAAATGCATTTAAGCTTGGTAGATGCAGAATCATATTCCTTGGAGAAGCAGCAGCATCAAATTATCAGTAGGATGACTCAAAAAGTCAGTCACATGGACAGAATGAACTGTTCTATTCATTAACAATTACTTGAGCTAATAATTCTGTAATTAGTTATACTGTGCCAGGTGATTTTGATTGACCTGTTAAATTTTTCATTGTTATCTAAAATCACTAAATGCCAATCCATCAGTGATGGAGAGAGCAAAAGATACACGATGTAACATGGACAGGAAAACCCACGAAGATCATCGATCGCATTTTAAGTTGGATGCTTTTTACCAATTTTGTTGTGCATATGTAAATTCCGTGGTTCATGAGCATGCACCTGTGCTCCGATTCATGTGGTTGTTGGACCTGTGGAGACCTGAGCAGAAGCTCAGCGGGACATGAAAATAATGAGGTTTTTCTCTTGTCACAAAATTGAGTGTGAAAAAGGTGTAAACTAGGTTTGAATTATTCCAAAAACTGTGTTCAACAAATGCACATAGTTTTGATATGGTTATTTACCAGGCATGCACTAAAGATTTTGATGCATTGATTCACAAATAAACTTTGACATGGAAATATTTATTCAAATTTTATTTAATTTATATATTAAAACGTTCTCACAATCTGCTCTGGTTCCTATTGGCATGGTGAATCTCAGGTCTCAAGACAATGCTCAGCTATTTCTATGCACAAAACAATAATTTCATTTTTTTTCACCATCACCTGATCTGCTATGATTTGATAACGATACCTATGAGTACCTCTTACAGTAAGCTATTGTCTGTTTAAGGGGAGAACAATGTCTTTTGAGGCAACCTCATGGTGTAGTGGTAAGCACGTCTGACTCACAGTAAGATGGTCCTAGGGATCAACTAGGGCATTTCTCTTTGGAGTATGCATGTTCTCTTGGTGCTTGTGTGGGTTTTCTCAGGGTTCTCCGGTTTCCTCCAGCAGTCTGAACCTGTACTTTAAGTCAAATGGTTGCTCTTTAAAAAAAAAAAAAAGACAAATGCATTTGAGCTCCAATTGCAAGTACAACAGCTGTTTCTTCAACTCATGAAGATATACATATACACCATGAGAATAAAGGTTGTGCATGGATGGTAGTTTGGACTTTCTCTGGATGGCTTTTGCGGAACTCAGAACTTCTGCTGTAGCTAAGAGGCCATGACAACAAAATTTAAGATGCTCTCATTGGTTCTACTTTGGTAAACGCTACAGAGTATCCTGTAGTCCATTCTGAAACTTTTCAATCTGTACAGGAAGAACAGTCACTGCCCTCCCCACAACGTGTGGTTGGGGGGGCATTTCAAGACTTTTCTGATGTGTTGCCCAAAGACACTTGAAACTGTTGACGATCTAATGGATGAAAATGTATGTTCTTTGTGTCTTTAAAACCATCGGCAACATAAATTGGGGAAGGATTTAATATTTGATGGTATCACTGAATATATGATGCATGAATTGAAATTATACCATTAAAACTGAAGCTGCTTTGATACAATGCTATATTTATTCATAGAGGCAAATTATCTTCTGATAAACATCTCTCTGACTGTCTATGATCTAAATCTTAGGTTCTTAGTTGAGCGCAGGTTCTCTAAGATAGTTATACATGCTGGAGTAATGATATATGCCTTCGTCAGTCAGAGGTTACTAACAGTCGCTTTATAGTGGTGTGGAAATTAGTGAAGGCAATGTCTGATGTAGTGGGGTGATGTAGCTTACAGCAGGGTATGGTTGCTGAACTGCTGGATGCCCAAATGGTGTTCTGGAAACAAAGTGGGCTTTAGAGATAATTGGAGTACTTTTGAGGGTAAACTTGGCCTGATGGTGTGGGACGGTATCCATACCACTCGGGGAAGGTGCTTCTCTCATTTTTGGCAGCACAGCACTTAGTCTAAGAACAGGACTAGTCAGACAGTGAGTATCCAGAGCCAAGGCCAGAGAGCAGACAAACAGGTTAATCCAAGCGTCTGCTCGCTGCACAGAGTCATCACTCAAGGTCAAGTTCAATGCTATCGAGACTGTGTATATTTCCTGAACTAAACAAAAATGTAAAAACTCTGAGTCTGTTTTAATAATCTTATTTACATAACTTTAAATTGTACTGAATCCACAGCCTGCATCTTTGATCTACAGATCGGGTTATTAAGTGTTATATCTCTTGCACCAAAGGCGCTTATTGTTAATTAAATCGTTAGTGATCAGGAGTTCAGTGTAATGTGTTGAACAGAAACATGGATTAAACCCAATGAAAACGTAACATTTAAATGAAGCAAGTCCTCCCAGCTACAGGTATATGCACCAACCTTGTCTATCTGGCAGAGGAGGATCATCGCAGAAATTTTTTTCGACAATCTTGGCCTTGTACAAACATCCAGACACAAATTTAACGCGTTTGAAATTCTATTACATATGTTCCTGAAAAAAAAATATGCACACGCATCTGATTTCTTTAATTATTATTTACAGACCTCCAGGGCTGTACTTTGAATTCCTACGTGAATTTTCAGATTTCCTTTCAAACCTGGTTGTTTCGTTAGATGAAGCTTTCAGTATTGGTGACTTTAATATTCATTTTGATAACTCAGAGGACCGTTTTAGAGCCGTGTTCATATCAATCCGAGATTCAGTCAGGGTAAATAAGAATTTAATAGGATCCATTCGTAAAGCTGGCCACACTCTCCATTTACTAACTTTAGGATTAAATATTGAAAGTATAGTCGCATTTCCACAGTCCAAAACTATTACATATCATTATCTTATCTCGCTTACAGTACCTCTTAATACTAATACACACACCACGCCATGTTATCGCATTAAATGACACTTTTACATCAACAACTGCACAGAGTTTCATTAATCTTCCAGAATTATCAACTGTGATTGGATCAACATCAGACCCCACAGAACTCGATCAGGTCACCGAGTGAAATTTATGCCATACACTAAATAATGTAGCTCCCTAAGAAAACCACTCAGAAAGAAAAAAAATTAGCCCCCTGGTATAATGATGAAACACACACTAAATGAGAATAACCGCAAACTAGAAAGAAAATGGTGGCAAACTAAATCGCTGGTTTTCCAATTAGAATGGAAGGAGACTCACCTTAATTACAGAAAAGCTGATCGAGTTACTATAGCAAAATATTTCTCAAATCTCATAGAAAATAACAAAAATAATCCGAAATACTTATTTAATTTTGTTGAAGAATTAACCAGGAATAAGAACATGAATTTATAGCAGTGATGGCTTCATGAACTTTTGAATGTTAAAATTGAAAATATCATGCGAAAAAAAAACTGACTCCCTAAATTGAAAGACAAGTACAGGGATCCCTCACTTTCCACGGTTAATTGGGACTGAGATCCCCACGCAACCATCGAAATCCGCAAAGTCGGATCACCCCCACCCCCGACTGACGTATACACATGTATATGTGTATATAATATCAATAAATACATATCCAATGCTATAAATGCTTATAATAACAAACATTGGAAAAATAACATAAGAGGTAAATAAAATATGTAAATACAGACGCTCTCCAACTTACCAACGTTCGTTTTGCAAACATCCGGAGATACCAACAAAGCTGTCCAAGGTTGAAAGTGAAAGTTAAATGAAATTGAAGAACAAGTAGAAATAGAAATGGAATAAAATCTACAGAACGATAGATCATAAATATAAGTATGAAATATGATTAAATATTATCCTGAAGTACACTTAATACTAGGCTCCGACAGAGGGGGGCGTGGCTGCTCACACACAGGTGCAACAATGTATCCAGCTTTGATGGGAGATTTTGGGTTGTTTTTTGTTTTGTGTTGGTTTAGGGTTTTTTGTTGCATAATTGGCCTTGTTTTTGTGGCATTTTCCTTAACTTTGCCACCTATTTTTCCTTAATTTTCCTATTTTTTAATTCAATGAATATTTATATATATACATTTTTTTAAAACGCGATGCAGTGAAGCCGCATTAATCGAAGCGCGAAGTAGTGAGGGATCCCTGTATGTCAATAACAAAAACAGTAAATAATATAATGTCACTAGATCCACCAATTGAGTGTTTTAGCCCCGTTCAAAAAACAGAATTAATCTAATTAATTTCCTCATCAAAATCATCACCCTGTGTGCTTGATCCAGTATTTCAAATGTTTCTTTCAACAAATATTATCAGATGTGATCAACCCTTTATTAAATGTACTGTAATAAATTCTTCCCTTAGCACTGGTTATGTCGAGCCGTTGGCGTAGTGGTAAGGGTTCTGCGCTCATGATCGGGAGGTTGTGTGTTCAAATCCCAGTTAGACCCTCACTGTGCTAAGACCCCTGGGCAAGGTCTCAACCACACGTGTGCCTCTGTTCACACAGCAGTATAAATGGGTACCAGTAAAAATATAATGTTACCAGGGAAGTAACCTGCAATGGATTAGCACCCTATCCAGGAGGAGTTGAACTCGTGGTCGCTTCATGCTATGGAAACCGGGGATAAGCACCGGCCTGATGAGCCACGATGGCTTGGGTGTAAAAAGCTTAAGCACTGGTTTTGTACCAAAATCCTTTAAACTAGCAGCTATCAAACCTCTGATTACAAAACCGAAGATCTCGATGTCGATCAGCTGTCCAACTATAGACTGATATCAAACCTCCCTTTTGTCTCTTAGATCTTAGAAAAAGCTGTAGCGCAGCAGTTATGTTCATATCTTTGTAGGAATAACATGCACAAAGTCAGTCAGGTTTTAGGCCTCATCATAGCACAGAGACCGCAATCGTTAAGGTGGTAAATGACCTACTGGTGGCATCCGATCCTGGCTGTATTTCCACAAGGCTCTGTCCTTGGCCCGTTGATATTCTCTCTATACATGCTCCCTTTGGGTAATATCATTCGTGGTCATGGTATTCAGGCAGCTAGAAATAAGGTTTCTGAATCTGTAATAAGTTTGGATGGTGTTTCAATCTCATCATATGTAGCAGTAAACGACATTGGAGTGATTATTGATGCTGATTTTTCTTTTGAAGCTCATGTAGATAATATTACTCGGGTAGCCTTCTTTCATCTCAGAAATGTTGCTAAAATAAGAAATCTGACGTCACTGCATGATGCGGAAAAACTTGTTCATGATTTTGTTACTTCGAGATTAAATTTTTGTAGTGTGTTACTGTCTGGTTGTTCCAATAGATGCATAAACAAGCTCCGGTTCGGAATAAAACAAAGTCTCACAGTTATGGAATAACCTTCCAATTAATGTTTGGGACTCCGACATGTCTCTGTTTTTAAGACGAGGCTGAAACCGGTTCGGAATAAAACAAAGTCTCACAGTTATGGAATAACCTTCCAATTAATGTTTGGGACTCCGACACGTCTCTGTTTTTAAGACGAGGCTGAAAACGTACTTGTTTAATGAAGCATTTTGTTAATAGCCTTTTATTGGGTAAAGCAGCAGATCTGGGGTCTCAGGCGTAGAGAGTTCTGGTAAACTGTGATGTTGAGATGCTGTTGCTCCCTCACTCTACATGCTCATGCAAGTTCATTGACAGTGGGGTGGCTGATTGCCCAACGTCACAGGGTGTCCTCATGTCTGACTTCCTCCTGGTTGTGTCTCTTTTACTTATGCTGCCATAGCCAGTCATGCCACAGTCCCTGCTTGCGTTCAGCAATAATAACAGTATTTTATGACTATACTTAACAACCGCTCTCTCTCTCTCTCTCTCTCTCTCTTGATCTCGCTCTGTTTTTGTTGAGGTACACATTCTCCTTCTGGAATGCTGGGGATCCTAATCCTTCTGCTTCCTGAGTTCAGTGGTCTGTCCTGCTGAGCTGATGCTGACTGGAGTTCTCAACTTGGAAGCCCTTCCTTTTTGTTGATGAAGACCTAAATGGACCCAGATGTGCACAAACAGATTATGAATATGAGGATGGGTTTCGCTTTTGGGCCCGGTTTTCTTCAAGGTTTCTTTCTTGCATCTACTGAGGGGGTTTTTCCTTGCCACCATTGCTGCCGGCTTGTTCATTATGGATATGTAGAGGTAATTGGGTAATGCAGCCGTGAGGGGGGGAGGGGGGCACAAACCAGTGTCTCTCCCTCACGCCAGTCCCAAGCCCGGATAAATGCAGAGGGTTGCGTCAGGAAGGGCATCCAGCGTAAAACAAATGCCAAATAAACTATGCGAATCACAAGAAAGAATGACATACCGGATCGGTCGAGGCCCGGGTTAACAACGACCGCCATCAGTGCTGTCAACCAACAGGGTGCTGATGGAAATTGGACTACTGTTGGTCGAAGAAGGAGAGGCGGGAGGCATGTCCGTTGCCAGAGAGAGAAGAGGAAAGGCATGAGTCTAGGACTGAAAGTAGGGACTTTGAATGTTGGAACTATGGCAGGAAAAGATAGAGAGCTGGCTGAAATGATGCAGAGGAGGAAGGTGGACATATTGTGTGTTCAGGAGACCAGGTGGAAAGGTAGCAAGGCTAGAAGCATAGGAGCAGGGTTAAACTGTTTTATCATGGTGTGGATGGGAAGAGAAATGGAGAAATGAAGTCGGAGTCATCTTGAAGGAGGAGTTTGTCAGGAATGTTCTAGAAGTGAAAAGAGTGTCAGACAGAGTCTCAAGTGAGAAATTGAAGGTGTGATGGTCAATGTTGTTAGTGCTTATGCCCCACAGACAGGATGTGAGCGAGAAGAGAAGGAGAGATTTTGGAGGGAGTTAGATGAAGTGATGCAGAGTACCCCCAGAGGTGAAAGAGTGGTCATTGGGGCAGACTTCAATGGACATGTTGGTGCAGGAAACAGAGGGGACGAGGAAGTGATGGGTAGGTTTGATATCCAGGACAGGAGCATGAAGGACAGATGTTGGTAGATTTTGCAAAAAGGATGGAAATGGCTGTGGTGAATACTTTCATCCAGAAGAGAGAGGAGCATAGGGTGACTTATAAAAGTGGAGGTAGGAGCACACAGGTAGACTACATCTTGTGCAGGCGATGTAATTTAAAGGAAGTCAGTAACTGCAAAGTAGTAGCGGGTGAGAGTGTTGCCAAACAGCATAGGATGGTGGTGTGCAGGATGATGCTGATGGTAAGGAAGGTGAAGAAGGCAAAGGCAGAGCAGAAGACAAAGTGGCGGAAGCTGAAAAAGGAAGAGTGTCGGGTTGTCTTCAAGGAGGAGTTGAAACAGGCTTTGGGTGGTCATGAAGTGCTTCCAGATGACTGGGCAACTACAGCTAATGTGATCAGGGAGACAGGTAGGAGAATACTTGGTGTGTCATCTGGAAGGAAAGTAGATAAGGAGACTTGGTGGTGGAATGAGGAAGTGCAGGAGTGTGTACAAAGGAAGAGGTTAGCCAAGAAGAAGTGGGACATTGAGAAAACCGAAGAGAGTAAACAGGAGTACAGGGAGACACAGCATAAGGCAAAGGTAGCAGTGTCAAAGGCCAAACAGAGCGCGTATGATGACTTGTATGCTCGGTTGGAAAGTAAAGAGGGAGTAAATTATTTATACAGGTTGACACAGCAGAGAAATAGAGATGGGAAGGATGTGCAGCAAGTTAGATTGATAAAGGACAGAGAGGGAAATGTATTGACTGATGACAGAAGTGTGCTGGGATGATGGAAAGAGTACTTTGAAGAGCTGATGAATGAGGAAAATGAGAGAGAAAAAAGAGTAGGAGAGGTGACTGTTGAGGACCAGGAAGTAGCAAAGATTACTAAGGGTGACGTGAGGAGGGCATTGAAGAGGATGAAGAATGGAAAGGCAGTTGGTCCTGATGACATACCGGTGGAGGTATGGACGTGTCTAGGAGAGGTAGCAGTAGATTTTCTGACAAGAACATTTAACAAGGTCTTAGAGAGTGAGAGGATGCCAGAGGAATGGAGGAGAAGTGTGCTGATGCCCATTTTTAAGAACAAGTGAGACGTGCAGAGGTCAGCATTTGTGAACAACAGTTTGGTTTCATGCCAAGAAAGAGCACCACAGATGCAGTGTTTGCCTTGAGGATGTTAATGGAGAAGTACAGAGAAGGTCAGAGGGAGCTGCATTGTGCCTTTGTGGATCTGGAGAAAGCATATGACAGGGTGCCGAGAGAAGAACTGTGGTATTGCATGAGGAAGTCTGGAGTGGCAGAGAAGTATGTTAGAGTGGTGCAGGACATGTATGAGAGATGTAAGCCAGTGGTGAGGTGTGCTGTCGGTGTGACACAAGAGTTCAAGGTGGAGGTGGGACTGCATCAAGGGTCAGCTCTCAGCCCCTTCTTGTTTGCTATGGTGAAGGACAGGCTGACAGATGAGGTTAGACAAGATTCCCCATGGACTATGATGTTTGCAGATGACATTGTGATATGTCGTGAGAGCAGAGAACAAGTGCAGGAAAATCTATAGAGGTGGAGGTATGCCCTGGAAAGGAAGGGAATGAAGATTAGCCTCAGTAAGACAGAATACATGTGCATGAATGACAAGGACCCAAGAGGAACGGTGAGATTACAGGGAGCAGAGATAAGAAAGGTGGAGGATTTTAAGTACTTAGGCTCAACAATCCAGAGCAATGGAGAGTGTGGAAAAGAGGTGAAGAAGCGTGTGTGTGTGATGTGTGATAGGAGGGTATCGGCAAGAATGAAAGGAAAAGTGTACAAGACGGTGTTGAGGCCAACGATGTTGTATGGTTTAGAAACAGTGGCCCTGGGGAAAAGACAGGAGGCAGAGCTGGAGGTAGCAGAGATGAAAATGTTGAGGTTCTCTTTGGGAGTAACGAAGATGGATAGGATTAGGAATGAGCACATCAGAGGGACAGCACATGTAAGACGTTTTGGAGACAAAGTCAGAGAGGCTAGATTGAGATGGTTTGGACATGTACAGAGGAGGGATAGTGAGTATATTGGTAATAGGATGCTGAGGCTTGAACTACCAGGCAGAAGGCCTAGAGGAAGACCAAAGAGACGATTCATGGATGTGGTGAAGGAAGACATGAAGGTCGTTGGTGTAAGAGAAAACAAGAAGATGCAAAGGATAGGGTGAGATGGAGGCAGATGATTCGCTGTGGCGACCCCTGAAGGGAAAAGCCGAAAGGAAAAGAAGAAGAGGTAATTGGATATGTTTGAATTCATTTATATTTTGTAAGCCCCTACTTTCACTGTTTTACTGCGTAAAGCTGCTACGCGACAATTTCAATTGTAAAAGGTGCTATACAAATAAAACGGAATTGAAATTGAATTAAATCTGCCATGAAAGTATGCAGACCATGAAATCACCAGACATAAGATTGACACCTCTATTTGTTGGACATGTTCTCAAAGTGACGATAGTCCCTCCCTCCGAAAATTTACGTGGCACAGCCAGTTTTGCAGTCTTAGCTCCTGGTCATGATTTACGCTTGCAATTTCCTGATGATATCACCAACATTTTTCTGTTGCATGGCTCAGATTAGCATTTGATATCCAACTGCTGGATTATACACTGAGGGTTTTTCCTTTTTTTTTTTTTTTTTTTTTTTTTTAACTGGTATTGAATTAAACTGGCACATAAGTATGAAATTATCATGCGAGTGACCAATGAATATTGGGTGTAAACAGATGACTGTTTTGACCGACCACTTGTGATTAGATGTTGGTACCTAGTCTGAACAGAGCTGTAGGCTCTCTGAAGGACAAGAGACAAATAAATCCCCAGAGTCTGAACTGTGCGTGTGTGCGCGCTAGAGAAATGGCTAGACCAAACAAAAACAGATGACTGGTAGCTTGTCTGGACTTGTTCACATACAGGAGATGGTTTCTTCTTCCTTCCATCTCTCTGAAAGCCTTTCTTCTTTTCTCTTTCCTTTCTCTATGTTATCGATGACAATCTTATAAAGCGCCAGCGTTTGTTTGAGCGTGCGTCTTTGAATGCTTTGTTGAGGAATGCGACGTCGGATCAAAAGTCCCCTTGGACTTGAAGATGAATACGCACAGATCTGGAATGTTTTTGTTATTTTTGGTTTTAATGAGATGTCCGTCATTTTGTCTCATTCTTATCTCACTTCAATGATTATCTGATTCCAGTAAATGTCTGGCTTTATGTTCTGGATTTTACATTCTGGTATTTACATCTCGTCTGAATGCTTTAAAGACAATGTCTGTGACTCAGCATGTAATTCTGAGATATAGACCTGTGTACAAAAGGGCTACCAAATCCACACATGGTTAAAAAACAAAACAGCACAACCGTATCATGAATCATAATGTTTCTAAACCACTTTATTATTCATTTATATTATTAATATTAATGATATTATTTATTTATTTTTACGCAGCAGTATCTTCTGTGTTGAAGGTATCTTCGATTTTATAATGTAATGCATTTTCAGCTCTTAGTACCTTAAACGCTGCTCCTCCGCATTGAAAGGGGCCAGTTGAGATGGCTTGGGCATCTAGTTAGAATGTCTCCCGAACGCCTCCCTGGTGAGGCGTTCCGGGCATGTCCAACCAGGAAGAGACCCCGGGGTCGACCAAGAACACGCTGAAGGGACTATGTCTCTTGGCTTGTCTGGGAACGACTCGGTGTCCCCCCGGAAGAGCTGGAGGAAGTGGCCGGGATAGGGATGTCTGGACCTCTTTGCTTAGGTTGCTGCCCTTGCGACTCAATTTTGGATTAAGCGGAAGATGATGCTGATGATTCTTAAAAATTTTATTGTTTTTTTTTTTATTTATTTTTTTTGCAAGATCGTCTGTCTGTTTGTTTGTGATGAAACTTTTGACCACACCGATGCATGGATTTTTACCGAACTTTATGGAGTCCCAGAGATAGTTTAATTTTGGAATCTCAAGGTCAAAGATGTCGATCAGACTGTCCACAAGTTTTCCAAAAAGTAGGGATTGTTCATTTGATCTGGTAAGAGAACAGCCGCTTGGAGAGTTGTAGTGTAAACCAGAACATCAGGATACAGTTACATCTCAATGACCTGCTAATGTATATGGTGAGTTTCTTCTTCATCTAAAGATATGGATTCAGCACATTGATTCCCTCACTGCATTCTGAGCAGCTTTAAATTCAGAATCCGATTCCTATGAGGTTCATTACAGGCTCTGAAAAACGAGGCCAACGAACAAAATGGCCTCGGTTTCTGTTTTCCCACTTCCTTTGAAGTGCTAATGAAGCCGTGTCTATGTGATTAACACAAGATGTCTATCTGAGCCTTCATGCTACTGTTCAGGAGAGAGAAGAGAAGAAACACTCTCGTGTTTCCTCCCTCCATCTTTTGCTATTGTTAAATAATTGATCTGGTTTGGGGAAACCCAGCTCTGCAAACAGTTCCTCTCTTCTTCTCGCTCAGCTTTTCTGAGAGGCTGAGCTGAGCGGGAGTGTGTTAGTGGGTTACCCAGTTCTGTCAGCAAGTGCTTCTAAAGAACTTCTAAAACGGTGCGTCACGGTGGGAGAGAGGATTTTTTTTTTTTTTTTTTTTTCCCCCCTCCATGTTTTTTATGATTCAACTCAAGGATTGAGAGCTTGATTCTGGCTTGCACACAAATGCGAGACCTGGTAGAGTAAACTCACACCCCATGGACATGGCAATTCTCGCAGATGTCTCAATCACCTTATTTTTGCTTTCCCAAGGCTTGATGGGAAATGTGCAGGAAATCAAAACCTCTTTTTCGAAATACACCATGTATGTAATACACCGTATCCATCTTGGTTCCTGTGCGAAATAAAAATATAGTCAGTTGAGGTTAAATGGCAACCAATGTAGTTCACTGTAATGTGCATTAGGAGTGGGTTTTTGCATAAGCCACAACAATGTGTAGTGATGAGTTTTGAATGTGTCATGTTTATATTCTGACTTTGTAAGCTCGATCGGCAAGAAAAAGACAATCACTCAATTACAACTCACTATGAGTCGGTCTCTTTCCTTCTCACTTCACTGAATCAAGTAGACTGACACAGCGGGATCTGTTCGCATCCATTTTTAAATCCCATCATCTCTCACCCCCTCGCTTCTGGTTTTTCACTCTGTCCAATTAGCATAATGACCGAGGTTTGCAGATTAAAACGAGATGGGGGGAGCAGTACGCCGTTAGAAACGCATCCTGCATGGCACGCGCCCCGGCACTTTATCTGATGTAATGTTCCCTGACGTATTGAGACTGATTTTTTTTTTTTTTTTTTTTTTTTTGCCTACAGTCCTAAACAGCTGTGGCCTAATTCTGTTTTGTTTTTCTTTCCCCTTCACTTAGCGGTTTGCCTCGTAAGACCGAGATATTCCTGGCATATAAGGTTGGACAGCGTGTTGGCTTGTCAGAGTTCATGAGCACCGAGCGTACGTGATTCTAGCCTTGGGATTAATGTATGGAAAGGGGTCAAGCTGTGCCTGGGGGGCTTTGAAGGCTTGAGGTGGTGATGATGCTTTTTTGGGGGGGGCTCATCGTCTGATCCAAATCCACTCACTATGCGCCGCTTGTTCATTACAATACGGAGGTAAATGAGCCATTGCTCATTAAATATGCGCATATTCATCATCTATCATGGGTCAGAACACAAACATGTTATTTAGACCTAGTGCACTAATTTGGGTTCAGATTTGGAATGCTCCAATGGGTAAGGAGTTTAGCTTGATAAATAGTACAGCTGAACGTCATTGCTTGATAACACACTCGATGCATGAATTTTGGTTGTAATGGAACATTCTCAAATAGGATTTATAGAAAAGGTGGTCTAGTACCAAAATACAAAATGTCAACTGGATCGCTCTACATAACAATTAGTGTGCAACTCATTTCACAGTGTAATGGACCCATGACCATGAAAATAAGACAACCATTTGGGATATAAACATTTCCCTCAGATATGTTGGAGAATTGCTAATTAATGCCTTAGGTTTAATTAATGGTAGAACTACCCTTTAATTATGCTTTGCTTCATCCGTTAACCCCAGCATCCATGTGTTTTGACACGAATAAAAATATCGGCATTGAGCCACAACTTAAGACTTCAAAGGTCATACATGCCAGAAGAGTGAACCATTCATGTAAATTCTTCCTGTGAACGTGTTGAGCATCGCCACCCTCGATTGTAGCATGGTTTCGAAAATACTTGCAGTTTGTGACAAAAGGAAACACCACAGCTCATGAGAATTGAATGAGACATGTAAAGTGTATTTCTGGCTTTATAAAATATTTCCGCTTGAGAATGTGTGCCCACAAGTGTCCCCATTTTCTCTGACTTGGATTTCTCCTTGGTTTTTGCAAATCATTTGCAAAATCACGTGTCACAGTGACATATCACAAGAGTCCTGCCCCTTTTTCACCGTTTCCCGTTATCATGTACCCGTACAGAGTACATACCTGTGGACTCGCATACCTGCTCTATCACTTCGTACAGGTTCCAACAGGCGGCTGAACCCCAGAAAACACGCACTGATAAGAACTCAGAAGAGTGCATGCAGCTGATATGATCGACATGTCTCAGAGATTCAGGAATGTGAGAAGCTAGTAGTCAATTCGGTGCATGCTCTGTGTCAGCAGCTCATTTGAATAAAATATTTAAAGCCGCAGTTCAAAACTTGGGTGGATTTGAAGACGCCTCTTTGCTGGAATGTGAACAGTGTGTACAGATGAAGTATACAGCGAAACTCTTCCATGTCGATTAACCTGAGCGCTGCACTTGGCAAGTTGATACCCATTCAGGAAGTACTGAGGTGTTACATGAAGGTTTCATTATTGTCTGTAGTTCTGGGTTTTATTGATAAATAACAGCTGAACAATTTTTTTTATAAAAATCATCGGAGCAATTAAATCAAGAAATATGATGGCCGTGACGATCCATTTGTAGACCTTTAGAGGGGAAAAACATTTGTGCTAAAAACAAATGAATCATCATCTTCTTTTCATTTCAGCCTTTTCTCTTTATCAGGGGTCGCCACAGCGATGTTTGTACAGTAATATAACCAGCTTTTTAAGTAGTGGCACTTGATGCAGGTAAACAATGCAGATGTGAGGGGGGGCACAAAGAAGTGTCTCTCCCTCATGCCGGTCCCAAGCGAAGTGTCTGGGTAGAGGTAGCAGTAGTGGAAGTGTCTAGGAGAGGCAGCAGTAGATTTTCTGACAAGAACATTCAACAAGGTCTTAGAAAGTGAACAGATGCTGGAGGAATGGAGGAGAAGTGTGCTGGTGCCCATTTTTAAGAACAAGGGAGACGTGCAGAGTTGTGGCAACTTCAGAGGGATAAAGTTGATGAGCCATACGATGAAGTTATGGGAAAGAATAGTGGAAGCTAGACTAAGAGCAGAGGTCAGCAATTGTGAACAACAGTTTAGTTTCATGCCAACAAAGAGCACCACGGATGCAGCATATGCTTTGAGAATGTTAATATAGAGGTACAGAGAAGGTCAGAGGGAGCTGCATTGTGCCTTTGTGGATCTGGAGAAAGCATATGACAGGGTGTCGAGAGAAGAACTGTGGTATTGCATGAGGAAGTTTGGAGTGGCAGAGAAGTATGTTAGAGTGGTGCAGGACATGTATAAGAGATGTAAGACAATGGTGAGGTGTGCTGTCGGTGTGACAATTCAAGTTGGAGGTGAGACTGCATCAAGGGTCAGCTCTCAGCCCCTTCTTGTTTGCTATGGTGATGGACAGGCTGACAGACGAGGTTAGACAAGAATCTCCATGGACTATGATGTTTGCAGATGACATTGTGATCTGCAGTGAGAGCAGAGAACAAGTGCAGGAAAATCTAGAGAGGTGGAGGTATGCCCTGGAAAGGAGAGGAATGAAGGTTAGCCTCAGAAAATCAGAATACATGTGTGTGAATGAGAAAGACCCAGGAGGAACGATGATGTTACAGGGAGCAGAGATAACGAACGTGGAGGATTTTAAGTACTTAGGCAACAATCCAGAGCAATGGAGAGTGTGGAAAAGAGTTGAAGATGCGTGTGCAGGCAGGCTGGAATGGTTGGAGAAAAGTGTCCGGTGTGATGTGCGATAGGAGAGTGTCAGCAAGAATGAAGGGAAAAGTGTACAAGACGGTGGTGAGGCCAGCGATGTTGTATGGCTTAGAAGCAGTGGCGCTGAGGAAAAGGCAGGAGGCAGAGCTGGAGGTAACGGAGATGAAAATGTTGAGGTTCTCTCTGGGAGTAACGAGGATGGATAGGATCAGAAATGAGTATATCAGAGGGACAGCCCAAGTAAGATGTTTTGGAGACAAAGTCAGAGAGGCTAGATTGAGATGGTTTGGACATGTACAGAGGAGGGATAGTGACTATATTGGCAGTAGGATGCTGAGGCTGGAACCCCAGGCAGAAGGCCGAGAGGAAGACCAAAGAAGAGATTTATGGATGTGGTGAAGGAAGACATGAAGGTCGTTGGAGTCAGAAAAGAAGATGCAGAGGACAGGGTGAGATGGAGGCGGATGATTTGCTGTGGCGACCCCTGAAGGGAGCAGCCGAAAGTAAAAGAAGAGGTGAAGGAAAATATGAAGGTCATTGGTCTAAGAGAAGAAGATGCAGAGGACAGGGTGAGATGGAGGCAGATGATTTGCTGTCGCGACCCTTGAAGGGAATAGCTGAAAGGAAAAGAAAGAAGACTTGATGCAGGTTGACCCCTGGGTGAGGTCTTAACCACAAGTGTGCCTCTGTTCACCCAGCGGTGTAAGTGGGTTCCAGTAAAAACAAAAAATATATATATAATATACTAGTCCTCAAAAAATTAGCATATAAAGTTCATTATTTTCTGTAATGTACGGATAAGCATTAGACTTTTATATATTTTAGATTCATTACTAACAACTGAAGTAGTTCAAGCCTTTTATTGTTTTAATATTGATAATTTTGGCGAAAAAGTAAAGAAAAACCAAGAATCCCTATCTCAAAATATTAGCATATTTCGTCCGACCAACAAAAAAAGTGTTTTTAATACAAAAAAAAAAAGTCAACCTTCAAATAATTATGTTCAGTTATGCACTCAATACTTGGTCGGGAATCCTTTTGCAGAAATGACTGCTTCAATGCGGCGTGGCATGGAGGCAATCAGCCTGTGGCACTGCTGAGGTGTTATGGAGGCCCAGGATGCTTCGATAGCGGCCTTAAGCTCATCCACAGTGTTGGGTCTGGTGTCTCTCAACTTTCTCTTCACAATATCCCACAGATTCTCTATGGGCTTCAGGTCAGGAGAGTTGGCAGGCCAATTGAGCCCAGTAATAGCATGGCCAGTAAACCATTTAGCAGTGGTTTTGGCACTGTGAGCAGGTGCCAGGTCGTGCTGAAAAATGAAATCTTCCATCTCCATAAAGCTTTTCAGCATAAAGCTTTTTTTTTCATGGAAGCATGAAGTGCTCCAAAGTCTCCTGATAGCTAGCTGCATTGACAGTGCGCTTGATAAAACACAGTGGACCAACACCAGCAGCTGACATGGCACCCCAGACCATGACTGACTGTGGGTACTTGACACTGGACTTCAGGCATTTTGGCATTTCCTTCTCCCCAGTCTTCCTCCAGACTCTGGCATCCTGATTTCCGAATGACATGCAAAATTTGCTTTCATCCAAAAAAAGTACTTTGGACCACTGAGCAACAGTCCAGTGCTGCTTCTCTGTAACCCAGGTCAGGTGCTTCTGCCGCGGTTTCTGGTTCAAGAGTGGCTTGACCTGGGGAATGTGGCACCTGTCGCCCATTTCCTGCACACACCTGTGCACGGTGGCTCTGGATGTTTCTACTCCAGACTCAGTCCACTGCTTCCACAGGTCCCCCAAGGTCTGGAATCGGCCCTTCTTTCACTTTTTCCTTCCCACAGACGTCCCACTGAGGTGGCTTGATACAGCACTCTGGGAACAGCCTATTCACTCAGAGATTTCTTTCTGTGTCTTACCCTCTTGCTTGAGGGTGTCGATGATGGCCTTCTGGACAGCAGTCAGGTCGGCAGTCTTACTCATGATTGCGGTTTTGAGTAATGAACCAGGCTGGGAGTTTTTAAAAGCCTCAGGAATCTTTTGCAGGTGTTTAGAGTTAATTGGTTGATTCAGATGATTAGGTTAATAGCTCGTTTAGAGTACCTTTTCATGATGTGCTTATTTTTTGAGATAGAAATTTTGGGTTTTCATGAGCTGTATGCCAAAGTCATCAGTATTAGAACAATAAAAGACATGAAATAGTTCAGTTGGTGTGCAATGAATCCAAAATATATGAAAGTTTAATTTTTATCAGTACATTACAGAAAATAATGAAGTTTATCACAATATGCTAATTTTTTGAGAAGGAGTAGTATACACAGGTGGCTTTAGCTTGAAGTCTAGAACTGATGGACGAACATTCTTCACCAGGATTTCTTGGTAGCGAGCAAAATTCATGGTTTCATCAACAAGTCGCCCAGGTCCTGAAGCCGCAAAGCAGGCCCAGATCATCACACTTCCACCACCATGTTTCACTTTTGGCATAATGTTCTTTTTATGAAATGCAGTGTTTCTTTTGCACCAGATGTAATGGGATTAATTTCTCCCAAAAACTTCAACTTTAGTTTCATCAGTCCAGAGGACTTTTTTGCAGCGGTGGCTTTTGCCTCGGAACTCTTCCATGGATGCCATTTTTGCCTCGTGTCTCTTTGAGGGTGGAGTCATCAACATTGACATTAACTGAGGCAAGTGAGGCTTGTAGTTGTTTAGAAGGGGTTTTTGGATCCTTTGTGACTTCTCCGGTTAGTCTGTGCCGTGCTCTTGGAGTAATTTTGGTTGGTCGGCCACTCCTGGGAAGGGTCACCACTGTGCCATGCCTTCTCCATTCATAGATAATGGCTCTGACAGTGGCCTGCTGGAATCCCAAAGATTTCCCAATGACTTTGTAGTCTTTCCCAGACTGAGACATCTCTATAATCTTCTTTTCTGTTTGCTCTTTGATCGTGGTGTAATGTGTGTTCAGTATGGCTGTTGACAAGCGTTGACCAGTCCATGGTGATAAAAAGGTTGAGGACCACTGTTTTAACTTTAATTTAATTAGTTTTGATGATTTCTTGCTCAATGGCTTATACACAAAATTACAACTAATTCAAGGACAAGTGCAGTCAAGGACTAAAACCTGAATAATCATTGTCGTGACAACTCAATGCCCGGTGCAATACATGGTAATTACATGATGACTTGTGCACTACATGAACAGTAACTTGATGACCAATGTATTATAAAATAAATAACTTGATGACCAATGCACTCAATGACTAATGACCAGTACACTATATGAACAGTACACTACATGACACTATAACCAGTGTCTAGTAACTAGTAACTCGGTGACCAGTTCTGTACATGACAGATAACTTGATGACCAGTTCCCCATGTGACAAATTACATGATGACTTGTGCACTGCATGACCAATAACTTGATGGCCAGTGCCCTTGACCAATAGTTCAATGACACTGCATGATTGTATATAACTTGATGACTAATAACTCAAATACCAGTGAACTTCAGGACTAATAATTTAATCACCCGTGCACTACATGATTAATTCTATGACAATTCAATTTAGTTTTACTTGTATAGTGTTCTTTACAATTGACATTGTCGCAAAGCTTTACACAGTAAAAGTAAGAGTTTACACATTTTCTCCGACCTCTACACACTAATGAGCAAGCCTGCGATGAAGATGGCAAGGAAAAACTCTCAGTTCATGCGAGGAAGAAACCTTGAGAGGGACCAGGCCCAAAAGGGAAACCCGTCCTCATTTGGGTGAAACCATAAAAATACAAACCATATGAGAAACTTTGACAGTCTAAAATGTAGTCCGGCCGGTTATACCACAACTCAATTTTAATTTCAATTTATTGTAAATCAAATGGCTACAAGTAAACAGGTAAACCCATCCCGCAAATAGGAAAACTAATTGAGGCGGGATGGGTTTCACAAGATATATTATCCTTTACAGTCTATTTTCCATATTTCTTTTGCTGTTTTTAATTTAAATAGTTATTTTTATTTATTTTCAAGCAGTTTCCTTAAAAGATAAAGGGGAAAAGGGTTGAATAGAAAAAGATGGTGAATAGAAAGGAAAACAAATATAATTTTACTGTACAACATACTAATGAACAAAGAAAAAAGGAAATAGAATACGAATATCAATTGTACAATTCACAAAAATCAGAAAATAAATTTATCAGACTAGAAACATCAACGTATCTCTCCCCATTCTTCATCACCCTCAAAAGTATGCAATTAACGTTGTTTTTGAATAGTTTCTTCCTTTCTCTTGAAATGAAAAGTACTGTTGTGAAAAGTCATCGACATTTTCACGGACTGTACGAAACTGTCACGAACTGTAGTGAAAAGCCATCTTCACAGTCTGAGTGCACATGTAAGTCCATATAGATCTTCATCAGGAGGAGTGAGAGCTTCCAAAATGAGAACTACGGTCAGCATCAGCTCACCAGGACAAACCACACAGGACTCGAAGCAGAAGGATCAGGGTCACTGGCATCCCAGAAGGAGAACGTGTAAGTTGGCCAAAAGACGGAGAGTGTAAGAGAGAGAGCGAGAGAGAGTGAGTAAGTGAGGGGTTATTAGGAATACTCCTAATAGTGTAATGGAAATAAAATTTATTCTGGCTGAGTGCAAGCAGGGACCTTGACATGACTGGCTATGGCAGCACAAGTAAAAGAGACAGAATCCAGAAGGAAGGTAGACATGAGAGGACACTGTGACTTTGGGCAACCAACTACTTCATTGTCAATAGACCTGGGTGAGCATGTAGAGTGAGGAAGTGACAGCATCCCAACATCACAATTTACCAGAACCCTCTATGCCAGAGCCCCCACACACTCTTTTCCTTTGCCTAATAAAAGCCTTTTAACAAAATGCACCACGAAACAAGTAAATTTTGAGCCTTGTATTAAAAGCATTAATGCATTAAATTACCAATAACTCAACAAAACTGTAATAAAGGAGAGTAAATAGGTGACCAATACCCTGAGAGACCAATGAACCACTCATAACTACTTGTGTACAGCTCTGCAATGGCTTCACTTCGTGATATTATTTGCTGACGTCTTTTTATTTCAGTCAAAAATTTACTAACAATTCTGTTCCTGTCTTACTGGTACCGTTTTAATACAATTGAATGCTGCTGAAATCTTTTGAGCATGTTATTTAATAAATATTAATGAACGTTTGGTTCTTGAGAGCCCCATTAGCTCTTGCTCCCATGTGAGCCGGGTTGGTGTCTTATGTGCCACTCAGTTTCTTGTCAGTCCTCAGGCTACGTGTCTAGTGCCTTAATTTGTGACGGGGATTTGAAGAGCTCATTTAAATATGAAAAAAGAGAAATCCTGAGCGCATCGGGGTTAATATGTAGTGTTTGGTTTTCCGTGAGTGCGTCATAACCTCACTCTGCAATTACCAAGAGTCTGTTCCCGAACACTGAAAATCTTACCTAAAATGGACTAGTCTGTGACGGCAGTGTGCCTCCCGCATCAATCTCAGGTGATACTTCATGTCACACACTCATCTTGTGGTTGGGTGAAACCCACGCCTTTGTCCAGACAAGCAGAAGTGAACCTGTTTGTGATGGTAATGTAGCAGGAGGTTTTTCTGCATTCCAGCAGCATGAGGAATGAGAGGTATTAAGTTGGTGCTTACACACGAGGTACCTTTTTTTTTTTTTTTTTTTTTTTTTTTTTTTTTAATTACAACTGATAGTGTTTAGACAGTGTGCTCCTGGAAATGTAGGTGTGTTCAATTACATTAATACACCCCCACACCTTTTTCTCATCAGTTTGTTCACATTCTAATGCCTGCCTGCCAACCAACTAGCCGCCTTCTATCATAGCAAAACTAGCAGTGGAGAAAAGTGAATGCCAACTCATGATTCTATTGAGACCCGTGAAGACAGAAAACCTGACCTTTTTTCTACCTATGATATGTCTCAGAATAGCATGACTCAGTTGGAGATAAGTACCATCCCCCTTATTCTACATACATATACTTATAGGCATCTGTGATTGGCTAATGTTGCAGTAATGATGGGAGATAATGTGCTGTTCCTTCCACTTTAAAAACTCAACTTATTTTGGAAGAATAGATAGGTACTTTTATTAATAATCCCAGAAGGAAATTCACAGGATGGATAAATGGATTACATGAACAAACCAAATTTGTAATCTCCTGAGGGCAGGCATATTCTGGTGATTAGTAGTTGATTATACACAGTGGGTTTTTTTTATTGACGTTTCACAATCTATCTCATCACTCCTCCTGTCAATCATTCTTGCCATCCTTCCATTTGTCCGTCTCTGTCAATGATGTATAAGTTCAGTTGTCATCCATCCACACTAAGTATCCAATCACTCTGTCCATCATTCATTCACTCCAACTATCTATCCCTTTACATTCATTTTTCTATCTATCCATATATCAGTCCATCATTTTGCTCATCCATACATCCATTCATCTTGTTGTTCATTTGTACATCCTTCTGCCTGTTCACACATCAAAACATTCATCTATCCTTCTGTCATTCCACCCATTCATTGTTTTTGCTCAAATAGTCATCTAGTCATCCATCTGTCTATCCTCCACTGCAGTTCAATGCATCCATCCCCTATCCATGCCATCTGTCCCCATCCATGTATATAGTTAAGTCCATTCAACTTGCCAGCCCAGTCTGTGCATTCTTTCATCTATCCTTCATCCTCTCTCAGTTTATTTATTTATATATATATATATATATATATATATATATATATATATATAATTTTCTGAATAGATCCTTCCGTAAGAGAGTGCTCAATACTTTTTCGTAGAGCAAATTCGAATTCTTCTGTAATCACCTGAAGAGAGAGGATGGTTCCACCACCCCTCGAAACAGATCTGTAGTGAAATTGAAGTTTCAATAGAAAGTCTTTGTCCTGTCCTTTTATTTTTACTTGTGTGTGTGTGTGTGTGTGTGTGTGTGTGTGTATATATATATATATATATATATATATATATATATATATATATATATATATATGTATATATATATGTATATATATATATGTATATATATATATATATATATATATATATATATATATATATATATATATATATATATATATGTATATATATGTATATATATATATATATACACATACACACACACACACACACTGTATATCTGTCAGTTAGCAAGACCTTAGCATCCATACGTCTGGTTCACATTATTGTTCCTGAGCCGAATTTGATCCAGGTCCAGCTCAGTTTAAGTGACTAGCTCTTTAACTGTGTAGCCATGGCCTGTCTAACTTCTCTGAACCACTTTAGAAGAAGGTCACAAGCAGCTTAGGCCATGTTGTGATTACAGGATGCCTCTGTGCTTAATAACAGGCTTGATGTAGAGCACTCGCCAGCACCAGCGGGTTTCTAATAGTTACATCGGGCACACGGGCACGGTGTCATTAACGCTCCACCCTCAGCTTTAGCCATCCAGTCTGTCATTTAGCAGGCCAGATCAGAGAGATGGAGCCCCTACCCTCCTCTGCTGGATCAAAGCTCCACGCTGCAAGAGCAGACATGAAAAGAGATGCTTCACAAGGCCTTTTTCTCATTTTTTCTTTTTTTTTTTTTTTTTTTCACTGTTGTCTCAGACTGCCGGTGAGTCTTAATGCGAAAATTTAGGAAACCCACATGGATATAAAAGAAAACTGGAGCTGCTAAAGAAGGACTGAGAGGAGTATTTTTAGTTTGGGTTGACAAAAATTGCACTGGTAGACACATACATTGATCGATAATTCTCTAGCTCGTTTAATGACAGGTTTACAATGAGAATATAGGACATTGCAAAGCTAGATATATGTAAACCGCTCAACTCTTCTGTGAATGTTTTCCACTGGACTTTCTTGTGTCACCGTAGGCCACACGATCATTGGTGACAAGATACAGGTGTTCATTGGGGTTGGCATCAGTGGGCTTCTTATCCAACCTAAAACACCATGGGCTTTATGCACAGGAAGATTGTCAAGCTGAACCAGTGTTTAAACCTCTTGCTTCCAATCAAGGGGAAGTTTCTTTTAATTCCCATGAAGTGGCGTTCTATATATGTCTGTGCTTCCACCTTTTCTGTGTGGCAACATTTTTGGGGAGGGCACACCCATGGATGGGATGGTGTTTATTTGGTGTCATGGAATGTCTTGCGTAAAATTTTGCCACAGATCAGACAAACCCCACCAGGAATACTCTGAACATTGGCTATTTGGATAACCGGAATAAATATGTTCACTTTATCGACATTTAGAAGGATACTGCCTTTGTCTGGTCGCCCAAATGATACCCATATTAATATAGATAAACGTTGATATTACTAGTCCTTCTCAGAAAATTAGCATATTGTGATCTTCTTCTTCTTTTCCTTTTTGGCTGTTCCCTTCAGGGGTCGCCACAGCAAGTGATCTGCCTCCATCTCACTCTGTCCTCTGCATCTTCTACTGTTACTCCAACTACCCTTCATGTCCGCCTTCACCACATCCATAAATCTTCTCTTTGGTTTTCCTCTGGGCCTTCTACCTGGTAGTTCCAACCTCAACATCAATACCAATATACTCACTGTCCCTCCTCTGTACATGTCCAAATCATCTCAATCTAGCCTCTCTGACTTTGTCTCCAAAACATCTAACATGCACTGGTTTGTGCCCCCCCCCCCCCCCCATGGCTGCATGACTAGCATATTGTGATAAAGTTCATTATTTTCTGTAATGTACTGATAAAAATTGAACTTTAATATATTTATATATTTTAGATTCATTGCACACCAATTAAAATATTTCAGGTCTTTTATTGTTTTAATACTGATGATTTTGGCATACAGCTCATGAAAACCCAAAATTCCTATCTCAAAAAATTAGCATATCATGTTCAGGTAGTCTAAACGAGCTATTAACCTAATCATCTGAATCAACCAATTAACTCTAAACACCTGCAAAAGATTCCTGAGGCTTTTAAAAACTCCCAGCCTGGTTCGTTACTCAAAACCGCAATCATGGGTAAGACTGCCGACCTGACTGCTGTCCAGAAAGCCATCATTGACCCCCTCAAGCAAGAGGGTAAGACACAGAAAGAAATCTCTGAGCGAATAGGCTGTTCCCAGAGTGCTGTATCAAGCCACCTCAGTGGGATGTCTGTGGGAAGGAAAAAGTGTGGCAGAAAACGCTGCACAACCAGAAGAGGTGACCAGACTCTGAGGAAGATTGTGGAGAAGGGCCAATTCCAGACCTTGGGAGACCTGTGGAAGCAGTGGACTGAGTCTGGAGTAGAAACATCCAGAGCCACCGTGTGCAGGAAATGGGCGACAGGTGCCGCATTCCCCAGGTCAAGCCACTTTTGAACCAGAAACAGCGGCAGAATTGCCTGACCGGGACTACAAATGCTAATTTTTTGAGACAGGAATTTTGGGTTTTCATGAGCTGTAAGCCAAAATCATCAGTATTAAAACAATAAAAGACCTGAAATATTTCAGTTGGTGTGCAATGAATCTAAAATATATGAAAGTCTAATTTTTTTCAGTACATTACAGAAAATAATGAACTGGATCACAATTTGCTAATTTTTTTAGAAGGATAAAACAGCACTTGTGCTCTTCCCCCCCCCCGCCTTTTTTTTTTTTTTTTTTTTTTTTTTTTAATCAACCTTGGAATGTTTTGTGCCAAGAGTCTTAAAGTTGACCTGTGGGGAGAAAAATGTCCTTTGCCATTTTGGAAATGATGGCTCGCTGCAATGGAACCATGCTGCCTGTAGTCCACATCACATGGAAGTCATCTGCACTCAGCAATGCATGGCGGTTAAAACCTACCAAACTACTTCCTGTTTCAAGTGTCATGTCAAAGGCTTGAACAAAGAACATTTATAGAGGAGCAGCCGCCCGCCCGTTTGCATTTCTTCAAAAAGTATTTCGCAGTCTTGGTACCGAGGTTTAATCATTCGTGAAAGCAAAGGATAAG
>CM045729.1:14563579-14566079 GCA_024760905.1 Plotosus lineatus
CAAATGATTCGCTGTGGTGACCCCTGGAATAGGGAAAAAGCTGAAAGAAAAAAAATATATATATAGATACTCATATAAAAATATATTTTTTTTTATATAATAGAGAGCAAGAGAGAGAGAAAGAGAAAGATGCTAGCTTGAGATGGTTTGGAGATGTACAGAGGAGGGATAGTGAGTATATTGGTAGTAGGATGCTGAGGTTGGAACTACAAGGCAGAAGGCCGAGAGGAAGACCAAAGAGGAGATTTATGGATGTGGTGAAGTTGGTGTAAGAGAAGATGCAGAGGATAGGGTGAGATGGAGACAAATGATTCACTGTGGTGTCCCCTGACGGGAAAAGCCGAAAGGAAAAAAGTGTGTGTGTGTGTATATATATATATATATATATATATATATATATATATATATATATATATATCACACACACACACACACACACACACACATACATACATACATACATACATCCATCCATACATGCACGCACGCTCCCCGACTTTACGTTTTTTCAATTTTGTCCCCCAAAAAAAAAAAAAAAAAAAAAAAAGTCAAATTTTGAGTTTAGACGTACCTACATAGTACGCTGACGTAATGACGCTGCATTCATTGTTTACAAACTACAACAGAGTGTATATATCAGTTATATAGCGTGTTACCCCTGCATTAAGACGTCGTCTCTGTGATCTTTGTGTTTACACTGTTTTGAGGACTTTTGTAACCTTAAGCAAATATTGTTGGTCAGAAGTATAATCCTACTAGCATGGGTGCAAGTCTCATACACAGAGATGAATTAACTATCTGCTCAGATCGGCACAATCTACCATGCATACTCAGTTAAACAAAGAGAGTTGTAATGTGAATGAAAACCCAAATGCACAAATTACAGAACAATTACAGATATTCATTATCTTTCAGCACAATCCTAAGAGTGTACACTTATTTTTATATTAATATTCATTAGGATTTGTACTTTTTCTTTATATGCATCTCTTGAATAAAGTTTAGTTACTTATACAAAAGAGAACGCTCCGCTTTGCTGGGATTCACATCAGTGCAGGCTGTGTTCTAAACGAGTTCAATGGCACCCTTGTGCACTTGAAAGACCGGAAGTCTGTATAACAAACAGCAAGTACACTGCTTTCGGTATTAAGCGCTTCACATATTGTAAGCGTTGATTGGCTGTTTAAATCTTCATGTAAAGTAACTCGGTATAAATAAGTGACTTATTTGAAATTAATGTTGATATTATTTGATATTATTTTTCAATGTTATGTTTATAATAATTGATTGAGGGGTGTTTTATGAGTTATGGTAATGGTATTTATGGATGTTATAGTACAGTATGAGCGTCACACGTCATACGTCACTGTAACAACTTACGTTTACTTTCAACTTATGTTCGGCCTTCTGGAACCAATTAAAAACGTAAGTCGGGGAGCGTCTGTATATACACACATCCTAATTAGGATTAAGTGGTTTATAAAATGAATGAATGAATATATAATATACTGTATATTAATTCACTTTATAAACCACTTAATCCCAATTCGGTTCATGGGGAGGCTGGCGCCCAACTCATGGTGAAAACGGGGTACACCCTGGACAGCTCGCTGGGGCATTGTAGGACCAAAATTCACACAACCATTCACGCTCACACTCGCATCTAGGGGCGATTTTTTTTTTTTTTTTTTTTTTTTTTTTTCCGAACTGTGGGAGGAAACCAGAGTACCCAGAGGAAACTCATGCAAGAAAGAGGAGAACATGCAAACTCCACCCAGAAATGCTTGAACTAGGAATTGGACCCCAGCACCTTCCTATGAGCTATGAGATGGAAGTGCTTACTCATATGCCACCGTGCTAACCGTGCTATCCCAAATAAGCTTTAAACATGGAAAGGTTTATTAAAGTTTAAAGTTGGGTAGGTGGAAAATGTACCAGTTTCATGATCAGACCCGTATTGACATGTATATTTAAAAAAATGTAAAATCGAAAAATACGTTAACCAGGGAGTGTGTGTATGTATGTATGTATGTGTGTGTGTGTGTGTGTGTGTGTGTGTGTGTGTGTGTGTGTGTGTGTGTGTATATATATATATATATATATATATATATATATATATATATATTTTGAACCTCCTACCAGTGGATCAGAGAGAATCCTCGCTTTACGCCTCTCTATAACTGCAGGCTTTGTAAATCTCCTCAGCATCTATGCACCAACACTCAGTTCCACCCCAGAGGCCAAGAACCAGTTTTATGAGGCTCTGGATGATGCTATTTCCAGGATCCCCAGCACTGCAGGACTTTACCTACTAGGAGACTTCAATGCTAGAGTGGGCGCCGACTGTGACACCTGGCCTTCCTGCCTTGGTCACCACGGTATAGGCAGGATGAATGAGAATGGACAGAGGTTGTTGGAACTGTGCTGCCATCATGGCCTGTGTGTAACAAATACATACTTCAAGTGCAAAGACCACCACAAAGTTTCCTGTAGACACCCC
>CM045729.1:14571079-14666079 GCA_024760905.1 Plotosus lineatus
GGTAAAATTGTCAAGCATTGACTGGTCCGCGGGGTTAAAAAGGTTGGGGACCCCTGCTTTAAATTACATCATTGTATCTAAATCAGTCTGATACAACCCTCTAAAAGATTTTACACTTTTTGTGACCCATTCCTTGAAACTAGGATCTCCTCTTTCAGGTAGAAATGGCTGCCCCACACTGGACTGAACTGAGATAAAGTATTCCCTTAAGTATTTCTGAGCATCATGCCAAAATGTTATCATTTCTTTCTGTAGTTTTACTACTTTTTCTGAGTATAGACAGACAAGGGCAACTCCAAATACAGTAGGCCCTCGACATTCGTGAGGGTTCGGTTCCGAGCCCTCCCGCAAATAAAGATAATCCGCGAGTTCTGTACCCGGAAGTAAAACCCCATGTATCACGTCACATGCGCGAATGAGCAGCCGGAAGTAAAATACTATGTATCTATTACGTACGCTAAAATATGCTTCTTAACATTCTTAACACATTCTATAGACAGTCTTACTCATTAATACAGTATTAATGTAGTAAAATATAGTAATGATTAAGAAAAACTTTTCAATTTTTACTCCTATTTTTATTGATGATAAAATATAAACATTATACAGCATCTACTGTTGTAAAGCACTCGTTTTGAAGTCTTTTTCAATTATTATTCCAGTACAGTACCCAAGTTAATTCTGAGAATGTTTGTGTGTGAGATTTTATGTTCTGTAGCATGTTTAACAAATTATACCAAAAGGATAAACTTTATTACACTTCATGTCCTTTTACATTGAACTTCGACTGACGTCTTGGAGTGATGTCTCCGAGATAGCGCTGCCTAGAGGGCATCGTCGCGGAGTTCTCAGAGTCAAATTGTTTCTTTGTCCGTTTTAATTTGTTTTATTTGTTTGTTCACGTTTTGCACTATACTCGTCGATGATCGGTCAACCCTACGACAGCTATGAGCAGCTTCAGCTTCGGGCAACTAAGCACGCAACAACTTCTATCGTGAGCTAATATGCTATGGGAGCTCAATGCTAACCACACCCCCCGTTTAACAATAAGCCAAGGCGGAGTTCTCAGTCTCTGGCGCTTGGTTAGCATTTCCGGCCATACTGCTTGAAAATGTTCAATCCCTGCGAAACAAGATGGACGAGCTTCATGCTCAGATTGCAGCTCAGAGGGATCGACAGGACTGTGTTTCTGTGAAACATGGCTCGAGGAGAGTACACCCCATGAAGCGATTGCACCAGCCGGCTACACGGGCTTCATCTCCTGCAATCCCAAGCGCCGGAGTCGTTGTTCGGCCCCTTCCCGCCTGGGCATATTGTTAGCTGAGGTGCGGCTCGCATTGAGCTGCCTTCCATAGCATATTAGCTCTGCTAGCCGCACCCCGCACACTTAGTTATACATGCGCAAAGATCCGATATTGTCGCTGTAGTAGAGTCGACCGGTTGTAGACGAGCATAGTGCAAAACATGAACAAACAAAACAACAAATTAAAATGAACAAAGAAACAATTTGACTCTGAGAACTCCGTGACGTCGCCCTCTGGGCAGCGCCATCTTGGAGACGTCACTCCAACTTCAATGTTAAAGGACATGAAGAGTACTGTAATAAAGTTTATCCTTTTGGTATTGTTTGTTAAACATGCTACAGAACATAAAATCTCACGCATAAACATGAACTTAGATACTGTACCGGAATAATAATTGAAAAAGACTTTAATACAACAGTTCAGAGAAAACCGTCGTTTCTCAGGAGAAAGTCTTATTTCTTCAGAAGAGACATCCAGCATTTTGTATCGCTTAGCCAGAGAAGACGCACAGCGTTTGAGTGGTATCATCGCGCTTAACTGGTAATTAAAACACACACAAAAAAAGCGGCTCATTAACAACTTGTGCGTGAATGAGGAAAAAGGGGTGGGACATCAGCTCAACCAATAAGGAGAAAGGTGGACAGCCATTGGCTGAATTTGAATCATATGCCGGTTGCTCAGCAGTCAGCGAATACTCAAACCGTGGGTGCAAAACCGTGAATAGTCAAGGGGCTACTGTATTGGGTTTCCATTTCTACCCATTTTGGGCAATCTTTCTCAGAGAAATAAAGCATGATGGACCTCAGCTGCATAGCCCAGTTGCAGGTAATTCTTGATGTCCGGTGTATTTCTTAGAGCGATTCTGCAATGCTCAACAACATTCTGCTGTGTCATGATAGACAGCGGAATTTTGTAGTCTGTTTGTGTCACCTGTTCAGATTCGTACGGTTTTTACAGTAGTCCTACCTGTAACCCACATGACTTTCTTATTCACCCACGTGTATCATAGGAACTCTTCACATCAGTGTTGAGTTGAGCAGTACCGTGGTCATAATGTACAGGATCAGTATTGCAGGAATATTGTACGATGATTTTATTGTCTTCCAACAACTGCCCAACTTCTGTATAATCATCATATGATTTGATTACCGACCCGACCTGTTTCCCCCTTGACAGACCTAGAACACGTTTGAAGTGAATGCAGCGACGCAGCTTACAAACTCACCTCAGCCACATCTAAGCCAGTACTTCTGTTATAACTTGTGTCTCGATTACTTGTGAAAGGATCTTAAGGGAATCCCCAATGAAGCTGACGAGACCACCGTGGTGCTTTTTTACACAAATCTGACCACGACACGTCAAGTGCGAAAGGAAAGTACAGTACCATCTTGAGGGATAATGAACATTTAAGTATGGGTCTGGTGAAAACCCAAAATCTGAACAGGACGGGGGAGAAAGTTGGATTGAACGTCTTCCTCAACTGTTAACTCAATTAGGGAAATAATTTATTTAAGTCTGTCGGAGTGCCGTTAACTACACAGTCGACTGTTTTATTCATCAAGTTGACAAACAAATCATACTGGATTTGAACACTTGGGGGTGGGGGGTGGTCCTCATGTGCGTTGATGACTTACTAAGAAAGACAAGCACCTGTACAAAAGGAAGAGTCATTTTATTTATTCCTTGTGCTGCTTTATGCACAGTGACTTCCGAACAAAGTAGATGCCCATCCTACAAACCATGAGGAAAAACACAGGACACCGCCGATAAAAGCTGATAACAGACCAATGCTGTTTTTACAAGGGTACTTATGCCTCGAACAAGTTGCCTTAGCACTTTTTCCGTGTAAAAAACGAACTTGACACCTATGTGTGCAACTCCACCAAGTAAGTGAAGTGGTGCAAGCTGTTCCGGAACGTCTTGTTGCTGTCTAAACACAAATGGTGTCCGGTAGGAGAGTTTACATATCTGCAGTGGGTGTTCATCATGGTTGTTTGGTCATTTTGTCATAAATGTGTGTTTGTTCTCCCTTGGGATGCCTATGTGTTGTCCCACAAGCTTGTCACCGATTTCGGAGTGACGGTGTAAACATGTAAAGGGTATTCTGGCTGCAAATTGCTCCAGAAGGCGCTTGTTACTGCAGCCTGTGTAAAAGCAGCTAGCCAGAGCCAAAATGCTAGTGCTGAAGATTAGAGCTACAGACGGTGTGCTAGTCACCCATGGTGCTGACAGAATGCACACTGGGACCCCTGTAAATGGAAAAAACAATGACTTAATATCATGTGCACTTCTCCTTCGGATTTTTGACGAAGGGGAAATGAGGAACAGCGTGCAGCTGACTAAGTCACGTACATACTGCTTCAGAACCAAAAGTCCTACTCTATGCTTTGTAATGATGAGCAAACTACTTTCCCTGCAGACAGGACAGGAGGAATGAAACCACTGTTTAGCTGTTGATTATGATTATCTACCAATAATTGATTTTTATTTTATTTAAAAATCATCGTAATTTTTATTTATTTATAGCTACGTAATGTTTTGTCATAGTTACTTAATGATGTGGAATATTGATGAAGCAAACTAGTTCCTGATTTAAACACTCTGCACTTCTCTCTCTCTCTCTCCCCTCTCAATCATTTATTTTTGTATTTTTTTAATTTAATGTTTGGGTCCTGAAGAGACTCTCAAAGTGCTGACACTGGAGACTCCTTCCAAAATGGTCATTCATCAAAACCCCAAACCAAAAACTTCATGCTTTGTCAACATTTATTCCAGTTTTCGTTCTGTGATGAAAAGACAGCACCCAAAGCCAACAGTAATCAATTTCCATAAACAAGTGCTGCACTCATAGAACACAAACCTCCACCACATCAAAAAAAGGAAACAAAAAAACATCCCTTTCAAACATTCTCAGGTCTGGAACTTGCACCAGATCATCTCAGAAGTCTAATGGAGTCTTGTAACTTTTATGTTGCGTCTTCTGCAGCTTTACAGTAGCAACACTTGAAAATGTAATAATGATTGAATGCTGGACAAGACATAATGTCATCTCCTAACCATTCGTACACATATCAAGGCATTTCTGTTAGCCTTTAGCCATCTAGGCAAACAAAAGATAAAACTGGGCCACAGAGTGGTGTGTCGGTTGAGAAATGAATACATGATTGATAGTGCAATTGTTTACCATAAGCTTCTTACACTAGTCCAGTATGCTAGCCTCATTACGCCATAGCAAAATCGAAGATCTTTACTGGTTGAACTCCAGAAACGGTTAAGGTGTAATAAATGTAATGTACCGGGTCTGCAGCAGTGCAGAAGTGTTTAGATAGAAAGGAAGACCACACACCCATCCTGACTAATCCGAGAACACGTGTATGAATGTTTGTGTATCTGTGTGTGTGTATGTATGTATATATATATATATATATATATATATATATATATATATATATATATATATATATATATGTGTGTGTGTGTGTGTATATATATATGTGTGTGTGTGTGTGTGTGTATATATATATATGTGTGTGTGTGTGTATATATATATATATATGTGTGTGTGTGTGTATATATATATATATATGTGTGTGTGTATATATGTATGTGTGTGTGTGTGTGTGTGTGTGTATGTATGTATATGTATGTATATATGTATGTATGTATATGTATGTATATATTTATGTATGTATATATGTATATATATATATATATATATATATATAATATGTGTATGTATATATATATATATATATATATATATATATAATGTATGTGTATATATATATATTTAAATATAATATGGGCAGTGGTGGCCTAGTGGTATAGGGCACTGAATCGCTGATCCGATGGTTGGGGGTTCGAGTCCCACTCTTCACAAGGATGTTACTGTCCCCCAGCACAGCTAACTGGGTTATCAAAGGAGGCCGGCCATGTCTCTCACTGTCTATGGTGAGAGGCTTGTAAAAGAACCATTGCTGACTTTCCTAAAGAGTAGGCTGCAAAGCCGTCAGCATGTTTTCAGGCCCTTGCTAAAGGGTTGTGTCAGGAAGGGCATCCGACATAAAAACCAATGCCAAAATCAAATGTGCGAATCAGATGATTCGCTGTGGTCGACCCCTGAAAAAAGGAAAAAGCCAAAAGGAAAAGAAGATTTCTGGAAGAGTGTATGAGAATTAAGTGTAAATTGCACCTCCACTCCACTAGTTGGCAGTGGTGCTCACATTGTCGCGCGATGGTGTAGCGGTTTTTCGCACAAGCAAATGATATGAAGTGCAGTAAACAACCCCTCAAGAAACAACATGGAAAAATTTCTAACAGGAACGAAGAGAAAGGAGGAGAGAGACGGCGATATTAAGACACAAATAAGTTGAATGAGTTTAAATAAGGATGTATTTTTTATTTCAGGCACATTGGTGCACTTTAAATCTTTTCTATTACAGATTAAAAAACAATGTTACTGAAGCCTTTCTTTGTTGTGAGTTGAACTATATTTTTTGGTTTTTGTTTTTAATCTTAGTAAAGACAATGTTATGCAGAGGTGTATTAATGACAATTTTATAGACAAATAATACCATTTATAGTTGCTTGGGGGGGAGTTTCTTCCTAGAGTGGGAGCCACAGAAAATAATTGAGAAGCACGGATATATACTAGTCCTTCTCAATAAATTAACATGATGAAGTTCATTATTTTCTGTGATGTACTGATAAAACTTACATATGTTTTACATTCATTGCACATCAACTGAAATATTTCAGGTCTTTTATTGTTTTAATACTGATGATTTTGGCATACAGCTCATGAAAACCCAAAATTCCTAGCTCAAAAAATAAGCATATCATGTTCAGGTAGTCTAAACAAGCTATTAACCTAATCATCTGAATCAACCAATTAACTCTAAACACCTGCAAAAGATTCCTGAGGCTTTTAAAAACTCCCAGCCTGGTTCATTACTCAAAACCACAATCATGGGTAAGACTGCCGACCTGACTGCTGTCCAGAAGGCCATCATTTACACCCTCAAGCAAGAGGGTAAGACACAGAAAGAAATCTCTGAGCGAATAGGCTGTTCCCAGAGTGCCTTATCAAGCCACCTCAGTGGGACGTCTGTGGGAAGGAAACAGTGTGGCAGAAAACGCTGCACAACCAGAAGAGGTGACCGGACCCTGAGGAAGATTGTGGAGAAGGGCCGATTCCAGATTTTCGGGGGACCTGTGGAAGCAGTGGACTGAGTCTGGAGTAGAAACATCCAGAGCCACCGCCACTTCTGAACCAGAAACAGCGGCAGAAGCGCTTGACCTGGGTACAGAGAAGCAGCACTGGACTGTTGCTCAGTGGTCCAAAGTACTTTTTTCGGATGAAAGCAAATTGTGCATGTCATTCGGAAATCAAGGTGCCAGAGTCTGGTGGAAGACTGGGGAGAAGGAAATGCCAAAATGCCTCAAGTCCAATGTTAAGTACCCACAGTCAGTGATGGTCTGGGGTGCCATGTGTCAGCTACTGGTGTTGGTCCACTGTGTTTTATCAAGGGCAGGGTCAATGCAGCTAGCTATCAGGAGATTTTGGAGCACTTCATGCTTCCATCTGTTGAAAAGCTTTATGGAGATGATGTCATTTTTCAGCACGACCTGGCACCTGCTCACAGTGCCAAAACCACTGCAAAATGGTTTACTGACCATGGTATTACTGTGCTCAATTGGCCTGCCAACTCTCCTGACCTGAACCCCATAGAGAATCTGTGGGATATTGTGAAGAGAAAGTTGAGAGACACCAGACCCAACACTGTGGATGAGCTTAAGGCCGCTATCGAAGCATCCTGGGCCTCCGTAACACCTCAGCAGTGCCACAGGCTGATTGCCTCCATGCCAAGCCGTATTGAAGCAGTCATTTCTGCAAAAGGATTCCCGACCAAGTATTGAGTGCATAACTGAACATAATTATTTGAAGGTTGACTTTTTTTGTATTAAAAACACTTTTATTGGTCGGATGAAATATGCTAATTTTTTCAGATAGGGATTTTTGATTTTTCTTGACTTTTTTGCCAAAATGATCAATATTAAAACAATCAAAGGCTTGAACTACTTCAGTTGTGTGTAATGAATCTAAAATATATGAAAGTCTAATGTTTATCAGTACAATAGAGAAAATAATGAACTTTATCACAATATGCATTTTTTTTGGAATTTTATATATATATATATATATATATATATATATATATATATATATATATTATATATATAGTGTGTGTGTGTATGTGTGTGTGTGTGTGTATATATATATATATATATATAAATATATATATATATATATATATATATACAGTGATACCTCTGCTCACGAACATAATTGGCTCCCAGAAAGTGTGTGTGAGGCGAAAAGTTCGTCTTCCGAACATTTATTTCCCATAAGAAACCATTAAAGTGAGAATAATCCGTTCCCAGGTCCCCATAAAACATAATTTTCTACTAATTAAGCCTTAAAACTACACAAAAATATACCTTATTTTATGTATAATAAATGTGCTATTGTATTGTAATTAAAGAAATAAACTGTACTGTATAATAAAGTCGTTTTAGTTACCTTTGTGATGGTAGTTGATGGCTTGATGTAATGGAGTGGGAGGAGGAGGGAGGGAGGGAGGAGGAGGGAGGGAGGGGAGGAGGAGGAGGGAGGGAGGGAGGGAGGAGGAGGGAGGGAGGGAGGGAGGAGGAGGGAGGGAGGGAGGGAGGGACTTACTGTTTGGAAGGAGTGTTTGGAAACGCCTACTGTTTGGAAACACGCATAGCCACACACGCACCCTTAATAGCTTCCTTGTTCTTAAGGATGGGAGCAATGGTAGACTTAGCGTACTGGTACTGGGACGCTGAGTCACACAAACGCACACCTCGTTCGTGTTTTTCAATGATCTCCGCCTGTGGTGGGGTCTTTTTCGGTCCCATAATAGCAAAAGTACACTCAATATGGTCCAAAATGTCTAGCAAACACAAACCACTTCCGCATTCAAAGAAAGGGGTGTGACGAACTGTGACGCCGTGAGCGTGCGTCAGCTTCTCGTGGCCGCCACCGTGGCGCTGTTCGACCGCGTGGTTTGATTCGTCCGCCGAAAACTAGTTCGTCAGCAGAGACAATATGCTCGCAAATTTAATGTTCTTGAGGCGAAAAGTTTGTGAGCTTAAGCGTTCGTCAGCGGAGGTTTTACTGTGTATATATATATATAGAGGATTTTCTGAGTAGATCCTTCCATGGGAGAGTGCTCAATACTTTTTGGTAGAGCAAATAAACAAAAATAAAAGGACAGGACAAAGACTTTCTATTGAAACTCCATTTATCACTACAGATCTGTTTCGAGGGGTGGTGAAACCATCCTCTCTCTTCAGGTGATTATAAAAGAATATATATATAAAATCATTTAACTCCCCCTGATTCTAGAAGCTATGTTGTCAGGGGCATTATGCACAAGGCACACAGATCCGAGGTGAAGGTCCAGGCGAAATGTGGCTCAAAGACCCCTAATGACAAACTTAAAAGGACACAGTTTACCTTTCCTGAATGTGGGTCACCAGGGTCCCCCCTGGAGCCAGGCTTGGGGGAGGGGGCCAAAGGTGAGCTCCTGGAATTTGGGCTTCTGCCCATAGAGCCCAGCCAGGCCCAGCTTGAAAAGGAGAGATGCTTCCGCCCTCCCATATACACAACACCTGTGGGAGGGGCTATAGGGGTCAAATGCATTTTGAGCTGAGTGTCAGCCGAAGGTATGGGTTCTGTCAGACCAGTCATCAGTTACTGACTATGACTCTTTGGACATGGAATCTCACCTCTCTGGCAGGGAAGGAGCCTGAGCTGGTGCGAGAGGTGGAGACATAATGACTAGTAGGGGTGTCATTGAAAACCTATTATTGGTATCGATCTATTGATAAAAAAATTTCCAATGATTCGATACATTTGGAATATTGCTGTACTGTTCCATCAATGCATTAAATAGAACAGACTAAGATATCTTACAGTAGTTTGTATAATGCATTGAATACAGTGAGTCGTCGACTTACGACCTATGTGAGTTTCGTCTGATTGACTTTACGACCGCAAAAGTGGTGAAGCATGATTCATGGCAGTGAAGTGCGAGTGTTGCGTACGACGGTTGTTTGCTCTGCCGGCAGCACCAGCATTTTAAAAGGCCAAGCAGGAGATGATGCAGCTTCACTTTCTAACTGCTCAGAGCAAATTTATTCATCTACTTTCAATGCCACGTCACTGTGGCGCGAAGTTTAGAGCCAATCCTTTCTGTGTGGGCGGGTCCGATACCTTGAAGCTCTAATTTTATTGGACTCGCACGCTGCAGTGTTTATGTGACAGGAAGCGCGTCCCAAGTTTTGGCAATCAGCTGCTCTGCGGGTTGAAGTTTTTCCATGTCTGTCCATTTGTGTTTGCTTGCCAGCTGTGCTTGGCTTTGTGGAAATGAGCCGAGCAAAACGAGGGAAATTTATCTCTTTACTCAAACAACACGCACAGTCTGTGGCTCTTGTTATAATCCAATAAAATTGGAGTTTGAAGCTATCGGACCCACCCACACAGTGGAGTACAGAAAGGATTGGCTCTCCGCCGCGTGTCACAGTGACGTGGAATCGAAAATAGATGAATAGATTCAGAAAATGCTCATATCTGCATTATCCGGTAATAGGTGTCTCTACTTGTTCAAAATGTTCTGTACTGTTGAGAACACGTGCTCTGACGGCACACTAGAAGCAGGGACGTACCATTTACCATACAGAGAGTCTGGACGTACCACTTACTAGGGGTGTCATTGAAATGGCATTTACTACAGACATGGTCATGAACACAGGAAGCTCTAACGTTAGAAGTATCGATACCCCTTTTATAGTTATCGATCGACATAATTATATCGGTGATATTCCGATTGTCAATGACATCCCTAACGACTAGATACAGTCAGACTCGCCTCAACGCATAGCTTCGGCTTTGGAACCACCCATCTCAAGAGGGACTGGACATTATTTCATTCTGGAGTTGCTTATGGGGAGAGACGGCAAGCTAATGTGAGCATTCTTGTTGCCCCCCCGTCTCGGTGCACACATGTTGGGGTTCTTCCCAGTTCACGAAAGGGTAGCATCCCTCCACCTTCAGGTGGGGGGGGGGACAGGTCTTGACTGTTATTTGTGCTTATACACCAATCGACAGTTCAGAGTATCCACCGTTCTTGGAGAATGCTCCCCCGAGGGACTCTCTTGCTGTCCTTGGACACTGCAATGTGCATGTGGGCAATGATAGTGTGACCTGGAAGGGTGTGATCAGTCGGTACAGCCTCTCCAGTCTGAACCTGAATGGTGTGTCATTGTTGGGCTTTTGTGCTCATCAGGGTTTGTCCATCATAAAGACAGTATTCGAACATCAGGGTGTCCAAAAGTGCACTTGGCACCAGGACACCCTAGGCCACAGTTTGATGATCGACTTTCTAGTCATGTCACCAGACTTACGGCCTATGTTCTGGACACTTGAATGAAGATAGGAGCTGAGCTGTCAACCAATCACTTCCTGGTGGTGAGCCGCCCTCCAGCCCTGTCCGACCCAAGCGTGTAGTTAGGGTCTCCTGGGAATGTTTGGTGGAGTCAGAGGGGCCTTTAACGCCCACCTCCTACAGAGCTACAACCACGTCCTGAATGAGGTGGGTGACATGGAATCCGAATGGGCCGTCTTTTGTGCCTTCATTATTGAGGCGGCAACCCATAGCTGTGGCTAGAAGGTCATCGGTGCCTGTCGTAGCGGTAACCCCCAAACCCGATGGTTGACAGCTATGGTTGAAGGGGGCTGCCCAACTGAAAAAGGAGGCCTATAGGGTCTGATTAGCCTGTGGGACACCTGAGGCAGCAGAGAGGTACCAGCAGACCAAACATGCTCAGGAGGTTGAAGTAGTTCTCCACAAATATTGTTTACAGTGGTAATGGGGAGCTGCTCACCTCGACTGGGGATGTTGTCAGGAGGTGGAAAGAATACTTGGAGGACCTCTTGAATTCCATCAATATGCCCTCCGTGAAGGAGGAAGATCGTGGGGGTTTGGGTGGTCCACCCATCACTTGAGCTGAGGTAGTCAAAAAGCTCCTCGGTGGTTGGGCTCCGTGAATGGATGAGATCTGCCATGAATATCTCAGGGCTGTGTATGTTGTTGGACTGTCTTGGTTGACACGTCTATGCAACATCGCGTGGTCATTGGGGGCTGTACCTCTGGATTAGCAAACCGGGGTGGTAGTTTCTCTTTTAAAAAAGGGGCCCGAAAGATGTGTTGAAATTATTGTGGAATCACACTCCTCAGAATACCCAGTAAAGTCTATGCAGAGTCCTGCAGAGGAGGATCCGACCGATAGTTGAACCTCAGATTCAGGAGGAACAATGTGGTTTTCATCCTGGCTGCGGCACTCTCGACCAACTCTACACTGTACAGGACCCTGGAGGGGGCATGGGAGTTTGCCCAATCTGTCCACATGTGTTTCGTGGATTTTGGAGAAGACTTTCGTCTGTGTCCCTCGGGCTATCTTGTGGGGCATGATCCGAGAGTATGGTGTTCTGGCCCCTTTGTGACGGGCTGTATCTGGAGCCAAAGCTTGGTCTGCATTGGGAACAACAGGTTGAATTCGTTTCCAGTGAGGATTGGAGTCTACCAGTGCAGTGCTGTTCTTCATCGTCGATTCTGTTCATAATTTTTATGGAAAGAATTTGTAGGTGCAGCCTAGGTGTTGAAGGGTTCTGGTTTGGTGGCCATAAGATCTTGTCTCTGCTTTTTGTGCAGGACATCCTTTTTGCTTCCTCAATCCAGGACCTCTAGCTCTCATTGGAGTGATTTGCAGCTGAGTGCGAAGCGGCCGGGATGAGAATCAGAAAATCCGAGGTCATGGTTCTCAGCTGGAAAATTTTGGAATGCACCCTCCCGGTCGGGAATGAGGTCCTGCCCCAAGTGGAGGAGTTCAAATATCTCAGAGTTTTGTTCATGAGTGAGGGAAGGATGGAGCGGGAGATAGACAGACAAATTGCTGCAGCCTCTGCTGTCAAGTAGAGCTTGTACTGGTCCATCGTGATGAAGGGGAAGCTGAACCGCAAAACAAAGCTCTCAACTTACAAGTCGGTCTATGTTCCAACCCTCTCACTTATGGTCATTTGCTTTGGGTAGAGAACGAAAGTACAAGATCGCGGATACAAGCAGCTGAAAAGAGCTTACTTCGCCAGGTGGTGGAGCTGTCCCTTAGAGTGAGAATCTCAGCCATCTGGGAAGAGCTCAAAGTAGAACTGCTGCTCCTCCACATTAAGAGGAAGCAGTTGAAGTTGCTCGGGCATCTGGTCAGAAGGCCTCCTGAACATCTCCCCGGTGTGGTGTTTCTGACATGTCCAAACGGGAAGAGACCCCAGAGTCGAGCCAGAACATGCTGCAGGGGACTATGTCTTCTGGTTACTCCGGTAACCCTTTGGTGTCCCTCCAGACAAACTGAAAGAAGTTACTTGGGCGAGGGGCGAGGGACATCTGGACTTCACTGCTGCCCCCACGACAAGACCTCTGATGATCAATGAGGTGGAACAGTGGCGTAGTGGTCACAGCAAGAAGGCCTGGGTTCGATTCCCAGCTCGGGGGTTTCTGTGCGGAGTTTGCATGTTCTTGTTGTACTTGTGTGGGTTTCCTCCGGGGACATCGGTTTTCCCCCCAGTCCAAAAGCATGCACAGTAGGCTAATTACCTGTTCCAAATCACACCTAGGTGTGACTGTTTGTATGAGTGTTGGCCCTACAATGTCCTAGTGAGCTGTCCAAGGTGTACCCCACCCTCTCCCAGAGTTGGCCGAGATGAGCGCCAACCTGCCCACAGACCTAATTAAGATTCAGCAGCGTATGAAACAAATGTGTCTGTCTGTGTATGTATGTATTTGTGTGTGTGTGTGTGTGTGTGTGTGTGTGTGTGTTAAAAGCCCTCTACAGTGACAGATTTATAGTGATGGACCCCAGGGCTCTTTCACTGCTTGCTGAAATGAAAATAGAGCATGAGCTCGAGATCAGCCCTACGGAGCTTCTCAGTTTAAATCATAATGAGTAAGAACATAAAAGATTAGACGCCAGGGTCCAGAGTTCAGGCCGTGAATGTGCTTCACATATAACAATGACTCAGGGCATTTTTTGATGAGGATGATGATGATGATCCTGAAAGTCAGCGGATGAGTTTCGTCTGATTCACTCATAGCTTGTTTTGCATCTTGGTTGAGTCATGCTTCCCCCCTTGGTTGGTTCTGTTGGTGGTGTTTTTGTACTTCCCTGTTCTCATGATGAACACACACACAACTGACGGGGAAATGATGACAGGCGTTCACATGACTGAGCAGAAAGCTGTATTTAATTCAGCTCTGTTATTTTTGCATTATTCTCTCTGTCTCCTTTTTGAGTGTATTATTTATATGTGCAGCTTTTATCACTTTTCAGCGTTCATGTTCAGTTGTGACTTCTCATTCTGTGCGTGCGTGGGTGTGTGTAGGTGGGTGATGCTGTTTTTCCTTAACCATCGCACATTAGTTCTAGTTTCTCTTTGTGGAAACTTGCAGAACTTGCATGCTTTGGTTTTTTTTTTGTTTTTTTTAATAACAATTTTGATTTTTATGGATAAAATAATAAAGATATTCTATTCAGTCTAAATGGTGTTATGGTTATGAATGTTTTATTATATAATAATCAAAGCATTTAATTTTAATAATAATAAAATAAAACTCAAATCAAATTTCAATAATAAATGCATTTAATTTTTGCGAACTCAAAACTACCATGACAGAGAATCTCGAGTGAGTAATTCTGAAGGCAGAAGGTGATCTTGACTGAGAAGAGATATTTATATCGCAGGGGAACATTTGAGTTTGCATGTGTTTTTATTTTTGCTCAGTGAACACTGCTTGGCCATTTGTTACTTGAGGTAATGAAGGAACATCTGTGGAAGCAGATGTCTTCTTTATTTTATCCTGAACACTGTTTAGTGATGGATTTCTCAGATATGTTTGATTTCTGATTCATGTTGTTTTCTGCTGCCCTCTGCTGGACACGCAGTGCAGTGAACATGTGGAACATCACTGCGTTCCTGTTCTCTCTCTCTCGTTCTCGTCCTCTTTTTCTTTCTCTCTTTCTGTCTTTCTTTTCTCTCTTCCCCGCCTTCTTACTGTCACTCTTTTTGTCTCTGCTTTTCTCCCTTCCCTGTTCTCTCTCACTCTTCTCTTTCTTTTATGTACCCACCCTCTCTGTCTCTTTCTCTCTCTTTCTGACTTGCATGCTTTTTGTCTGTCTCTTTCTGCCTTCTCTCTTCTGATCTTTTTCTAACTCGCTCTCTCTCTTTCTGTGTCTCACCTTTATTCTCTTTCTCGTGTTCTCTTCCTTTATGTGTGACTCTGTCTGCCAGTCTCTTTTTGTCCTCACAGGCCTTCTTTCTCAATCTCTGTCTGTCTTGTTTTTGTGTGTCTCTGTCTCTGTTCATCTCTCTCCCCTTACCGTTTTGCTCTTTCAGTGTGTTTCACTTTCTCTTTTTTCTCTCTCTCTCTCTCTCTGTCCCTCTTTCTGTTTATTGTGCTCTCTCTCTCTCTCTTTCCCGATGTCCATCTTTCTCTGTATAGTGATTTATGGAAGTCGTCGTTCTCGCTTTTTGTGTATCTCTCTGTTTATATCCCTCTTTCTGTCTGCCTCATTCTCTGTATGTGTCTTTCTCTCTTTCTCTTTCTGTCTGTGTGTTCCTCTTTTTGAGTTCCTCTCTTTTAGGGCTGGTGTATATTTCTCTCAGCACTTCTGTGCATGCCCATCAGGACGCTGTGTTCAGTAAAGTATTTATACTCGCACATTATGTGGTGTGTCCATCAGGAGGCGCTATTAGATAAGCCACTGCAGAATGCACTGAAATAAGGAGAAACCGCCATAGGTTCGGTGTGTTCCTATGGGAATGAGAAATAGTCTCAGATGGATCGGTCCAAGCTCCGCTTCGCAGAAGGCGCTGCAGCGATCCGCCTGGTGATCTCGTGCGCCATCCTTCCCTCTCTCGTGAACAACACCCCGAGATACTTCAACTCCCCCGCTTGGGGCAGGACCTCATTCCACACCCGGAGTGGGCATTCCACCCTTTTCCGGCTGAGAACCACTGCTTCGGACTCGGGTGTGCCGAGTCTCATCCCAGCCACTTTGCACTCGGCTGTTAATTGCGCCAATGAGAGCTGGAGGTCCTGGATTGACGGAGCCAAAAGGACGACGTCATCGACGCAAAGCAGAGATGAGGTCTGATGGCCACCGGACCAGGGGCGTCAGCATTGGAATTAAAATCACAACCATCTTATTAAAACTAAAAAAAAAAAAAAAAAAAAAAAAAAGGTATTTCGTCTCATCAAACTGTTTGTGTTCACAATCCGCCGTGGAGAGGCGTGCGGTGTAGTGTTCGCTCACAGAGGATTCCACGCTCGTACACCCCCGGGTTGTGTTTACCCATCATCCCCTCGAAGCTTCTTTTCCTTTCCGCTTTTTCAGGGGTCGCCACAGCGAATCATGTGATTCACACGTTTGATTTGGTGTAGGTTTTTATGTCGGATGCCCTTCCTGTCACAACCCTTTAGCAAGGGACAGAAACACGCTGACGGCTTTGCAGCGACTCTTCACGAAAGTCAGTGATGATTGTTTTACATCAACCTCTCACCATAGACAGTGACAGACGTGGCCCACCTTTGATAACCCAGTTAGCTGCACTGGGGTGGGGGGGACGGGGTACGGGACACAGTGACAACCTTGTGGAGAGTGGGACTCGAACCCCCAACCTTAGGATCAGTGATCCAGTGCCATCATCCCCTCTGAGCATCCAGGACAAATCTCTCTCTCTCTCTCTCTCTCTCTCTCTCTCTCTCTCTCTGTTTCTTTCCATTTCCCTCTTTCTGTATCAGTTAGCCTCTTTTCTTTCCTTCCATTTCAGTCTTCTGTATTCTGTTCATCTCCCTGTTTCTTTTGTCCTCTTTTGTTTCTTTTCCTTTGTCTCTATCTCTTATTCTCTTTTTCTCTTTCTTATTTCCCCTCTCTGTCTCTTTTTATCTTGAATTTCTGCTTTTCTTTGTATCTGTCTCTTTTCCTTTTCTTTTTTTCTATTTCGTTCCTAGTCCCCTTTTTCTTTTCTCTTCCATTCTGTTTCCATTTCTTTCCCTCCTTCTCTTTTGTCTCTTTTCCATCTCTTTTTCTTTTTCTTTCTGATTCTCTCTCCTTTGTTATTTTAATTTCATTCTTAATTTCTTTCTTTCTTCTCTCTGTTTGAGTCGATTTTGGTTTCTTTTCTTTCTCTTTCTTTGTTTCTTGCTTTTTCCCTGTTCTTTTCTTGTCACTTTGTCTGTTTCCCATTTTCTTTTCTTTCCTTCTCTTTTTCCTTTTTTTTAATCTCTTTCTGTCATTCTTCCCCTTTTCTTTATTCTATTTCCCTCCATATATTTGTCTCTTTACCGTCCAATCTTTTTCTTTTGTTCTTTTCCTTTTTTTGTTTCTTCTTTCTCCTATGTATAATGTTAACTTATAAAATTCTTTCTTTTTTTCTGTGCCAAATCTAATCATTGTGTTCAGAGTCAGCTGTGTGTGTGTGTGTGTGTGTGTGTGTGAGAGACGGTGCATTTTGGAATTTTGTGCAGCATGTCAGTGAGTGTTTAATCAACACAGGACACAATGCTGATGAGCTTGGTGACGCAACCCAGATAACCCAGTTCTGAGCCTGCCCTGAACACACACACACACACACACACACACACACACACACACACTGACAGGAAACACTGCATACTTCTGTCATCTTTGACCCTCAGGTCAAAACACACGATTACGCCATTCATCCTTGCCGCAGTGTGTGGGGGTGGGTGGGTTTGGATGTGTGTGTGTGTTATACAAGGTCAAGGGTGACATGCATCCCCTTTGCACTGCCTCATTTCTCCTTCATTTATTTTCATCATGTTTTACAAGCTAAACACCAAGGTCGCCTTGTTTTACACCAGTGTTTATCCATGTGCTCGCATGCGCGCACACACACACACACACACACACACACATACACACCATTTGTCACCACGCACTCTCCCTGGTCTCTCGAGGTTAATATTCTAATAAGATTAATTAATCCAAGCACTAATTATCTTGAAAGTCTTTTCACACATGAAAGGAATTAATCCACACTGCTGTGGAGACGCTGTTAACCTCAGCGACAGGAATTTCACTTTATCGCGGAACTTGGTGAAGGTCGTCCTGAAGAAGCACAATGCCTTAGACTGTTTACATTACCGTTGTTACGGTCCGCTCCAAATTTCACAGCACGAGTTCACTGATCTGCTGGGACCGTGTAGGATTTCATCTCTCCACACACAGATTCAGCAAAAAGAACACGGGTCACCTCGTTGTGTGTGAAAGTGTAAATCTGAAGAGCGGCTCTGAGATCCAGCCTCATCGCAGCTCCCCGACTGAGCAGATGCTCTTCAGTAAGACCTTCTCTATCGAACACACTTGTGCTTATTAAAACCCTCACACAGAAAGGGTGTGTGTGTGTGTGTATCTGGTGTGTGTGTGTGTATGTGTGTGTGTATGTGTGTATCTGGTGTGTGTGTGTGTGTGTGTGTGTGTGCGCACACTCGTATTTGTGTGTTTGTGTTTGTGTGTGTGTATGTGTGTATCTGGTGTGTGTGTGTGTGTGTGTTGTATCTGGTATGTGTGTGTGTGTGTGTGTGCGTGCACACTCGTATTTGTGTGTTTGTGTTTGTTTGTGTGTGTGTGTGTGTGTGTGTTTTCTACCCCATATTTTTCCAGTTTGGTTAGCTCACCCAATAGCCAGGTCTTCACCACCATGCTTGTTCATGCTTTGTCCCTGAGCCATGTGACCCCAACCAACTGCATTTTTCAAAGTACTGCTCGTGTTGTCACAGGGAGCGTAACATCCTCTAATCTCTCCCTCTTTCACATATGTTAGCTCACAAACACCGCTCTCTCTCTCTCTCCCCGTCTCTCTTTCTCCCTCTCTCTTTCTCTCTTTCTCCCTCCCTCTCCTTGTAACCCCCTTTTCTCTTGTCTCTATTTTTGTCTCATTCCTTTCTTTCAATCTCTCTCTATTTTCCTCTTTTGTTTTGTCTCTGCTTTGCTCTCTTTTACTTTTGTCTCCATTTTTGTCTCTTTTCTCTTCTTTCTTTCCATTTCCCTCACTATCACCATCTCATTCTTACTGCACTCTACTTTGGTCTGTTAACCTTTTCTTTTTTATTTCTCTTCCGCCTTTTCCTTTCTCCTTGTTTATTTCTCGTCCTTTCTTTCAGTTTCTCTGTCTTTTTCATTTTCTTTATTTCTTTCTTTCAATTTTATTCTTTTTCTTTTGTTTCTCCTTCTTTCTTTGTTTCTAGTTTCCTCTCCAAGTCTCATTCCTTCTGACTGTACTATATTTCTCTATTTTTTCTTTCAATTCTTCTTTCAAATCCTCCTTTCTTTTGTCCCTACTTGGGTTTATTTCTTTCCATGTCTTTCATTCTTTTTTTTCCCATTCTCCCCCGCTCTCTATAGAGGTTTTGCAGCTGACGTCACGCATACATTATCCCAATGCGGGTTTTGTTTATTCCGCCACATTGGAGTGAAAACAAACCATTCACTCGGGTCCCAACACAGTAGCACAAGCGTGTGTAAGGGTTTAATACTGCATTTATTTATTAAACAAGAGCAAAATGGTAGTTAACTGTGTTGCTGTCAGTTGTACAAATTATCGAGGAAAGAAAGCGGGTGTTAAATATCACAGATTCCCTGCTAATAAGGCCCGACGAGAGAAATAGATTTCTGCTTTGAAAAGCGCTGATACCGACAACAAAAGGAAAGATTGGCGACCAGCTCCTACCAGTCGTGTATGTGTAGCGAACATTTTGTTGGAGGCAAGTAATTTTTATCAGAAGATATATTATTATTTATTGTCTTAACCACAGTTTGATTCTATTTAACTGTATATCTGGTGTCCATTTATAAGCTGAGGGCAGCTAAAATGCTATTTAGTCTTTATTATAACATGTACAGTATATATAATATAACTATTATAATACTTCATAGATTTAGATCCACATGTTTGTGTTTAATATATAATGTAGGCAAAATTATCGAAAAAAAGTGAGTCATAATTACCTTTTCCATGATTTAATACTTTGGTGTCCTCACACAGCTTGCCATGGACGATATTAGAGGCTTTCCTGGGTATAATATGCTCGCGAAGTGCCGAAACCCATCCAGATAAAAAATACTCCTACGCTTCCCACATTGAACTTTAACAGTCTTTAATACGTGTTCTAACACACACAACAAACATGTCGTTCTTTGGTTTCCGCTTCACTTGTTTAATCCCACAATGCATTTCAGAACCGGAATATACCAAGTTCCGGGGGAGGAGGAGGGGGGGAGGGGGAATCATTAACAATGATTTCTCCACTCTAAGCCCTTTGAAACTTTTCAGTTTTTCGTGAGTATAATCAGATGTGCGATTAATCAAATAATTATAGGTATCTGGGTTTGTTAAACCAGGTATCCTGTCCGTTGCTTCATCCATGCAGTTAACAAACAAACCATCGGGCAAAACGTACGGGTCATTTGTTAGCCCTGATAACCATAGTTTTTGAATATACTGTTGTTTATTATCGTTATCATAATTACCAAGGAGCTCGGAAAGCACTGGGATTGTATTATGGCTGTCAACATTCATATTTATATAATCTACCAAACTAAAAACAGGCACCTCAATTGCAAAGTATACGTTTGTTTTCACTCCAATATGGCAGCATAAACAGAGTTGCTACTAGGCGTGTCACGTGACTGCAAAACCTCTATACATATCTGTCTGTCTCTATTTTTTCTCCTCTCTCTCTCTCTCTCTCTCTCTCTCTCTCTCTCTCTCTCTCTCTCTCTCTATCTCTTAATGAATGCCTAATCTTCCCTTGACTGTCAGGAAACATATAGATGTTCCGTCCCAGCCACCTGCAAGTTCGTCGCGTTCTGTGCCCCTGTGCATTCGTGATCTTCTGTATTTATTTATTTTAAACAAACACCTGCATGACATAACTCAAATCCCCAAATAAAGTAGGTTTAATTGTTTACACACACACACACACACACACACACACACTCACTTTCCGTGGTTAATGGGGCTTGAGACCCCCGCGACCACCAATTTCCGTGAAGTAAGATCGACCCCCTGACTGACGTATATGTACATGTATGTGTGTATATAATATCAATAAATACATATTCAATGTTATAAATGCTTATCATAACAATTAAACATTCAAAAATGATGCATATGATGTAAGTAAAATATAAATACACACATACAGATGCGTGTGCGCACACTCAGATGCACACCACATAAAAATGAAAGTAGTTTTGTTGGGGGGGGGGGGGGGGGTTTGGGGCTTTTTTTTTTTTTTTTTGCATAATTGACCTTGTTTTGCGGCATGTTCCTTAACTTTTCCTTAATTTCCTTATTTTTTTATTTTTCAATGAATATTTTTGAAAATCCCATGACACACTGAAGCCGCAGAAACTGAAGCATGACATAGCGAAGGATCTGTGTGTGTTTTGTGTGTGTGTGTGAAAGGAAAAGAAGAAGAGGAATTTTTTTTAAGAACTTTGTTGAATGAAATAAATATGAACCACTGAAGTAGACAGATTGTGCTGCTTTGCATGCAGAAAAATGCAAATTTGTGGAATTTATGGCCGTATTCTACGTTTTGGACATGTCTTTATTATTTATCATAGGACCATAAACAAAGCATTTAAATGTAGGCAACTCTTTTGTCTTTATTTCTAAAGAAACAAAAACCAAGTCAACAACCTTTTTAGTAACATGAGGTGAGGAAAGTTGGTCTATCCTTTTGTAGATCATCACATTCCAGCATTTGATCAAATAGTTTTCATAATACAAATATTAAAGATACTGCAAAACAGAAATATCAACATTATTGTAAACGTGCGAATCAGATGATTCGCTGTGGTGACTCCCAAGTAAAAGGGAAAAAAGAAGAAAGGAAGACAGACAGACATTGTAATGAATCAAAACACAATGAAAATGCGATATAAATTAATTAAAAATTTAAAATTCAGTGTCGTACATCCAGACGTACTGTTAACAATATCATATTAATTTCATCTAAAAATAGCATTTTATCAATTAAGATGTTTCTGCATCAGATCCTGTAAATGTGATACTTGTTAATGCCACTGAATCGGGGCCTGAAACTTAGAGAGATCAGTACAAATCAGTATTATAATATGTGAGCCACTCCACCGAAAGTAGGCTGTTGCATCCAAAAATGAAAAATGAGCTTTTTACACAGTCAGATAGAGGAGGCCCAAAGCTGCAACATGCAGCAAAAATTTAGTCAATACCTTAAAAACTGAGCGAGCTATGCCATTTCTTGTGTCCGCATTCAACTAAAAATTTCAAAAGATGTTTTAGGGAAAAATGAGCACAAAGATTGCACTTCCTCCAAGATCATTAGTCCTAAGCAACCAAACATTTTTATGCACCTCAGCCATATAAACTTTTAGAAAACATGTCTCGGAAAAGTTTTATGAAGAGATGATAAGAGAAGTCATCCTCATTTTAATCTGACACACCCTTTTTAAACCCATCAGTCACTGTGGTAAGCCCCAAAAATTAACAAAAAATGATTTTTTTTTTTTTCATTTCTGTTTATTCAAATAAGATCAGGATGCATATTTTCGACCATTATATAAAGGTTCAAATGCCTTCAAATGATACTGATTGAAAAAAAGAAAAAAACACTGTCAGCTTCAAACAATCACACTGAAATTAAGAAAACTATATATAAGAAAACTATATAACAAAATTCTCTGATCTCTTTATACAACTAATCTTCATAAACTCTGCCCTCAGTATTATCATCTTAATTGATATCCTGCTCAGCAGAAAAGATCACATCATCACAAACACAACAAACTGACTCATGCCCACTTTTCTTAACAGATGCCTCTTCTTCATCAAAATCTTCATCAACACAGCTGGCATCATCATCCGTAAAAGGTATGAAACATTTCAGTATTTTTCAGGTCTTGACCAAAAAAATTCCATAATCAAATTTTGCATTCAGAGAAAAACTCTCACCGGCGAAATAATTTTCAAGAACGCCAAGCATTCCAGCATCTTCAAAGCCCAATTCTCGTGTCGAATTTAACATCTATACTAATGCTGCTAGACTGCTAAAACATCCTGCTAAAAAAAAGGTAGAGAGCTGGCTGACATGATGCAGAGGAGGAAGGTGGACAATACTGTGTGTTCAGGAGACCAGGTGGAAACGTAGCAAGAAGGCTAGAAGCTTAGGAGCAGGCTTTAAGCTGTTTTAATGGTGTGGATAGGAAGAGAAATGGAGTAGGAATTATCTTGAAGGAGGAGTTTGTCAGGAATGTTCTAGAAGTGAAGAGTGTCAGACAGAGTGATGAGTCTCAAGTTAGAAATCGAAGGTGTGGTGTTCAATGTTGTTAGTGCTTATGCCCCACAGACAGGATGTGAGCTAGAAGAGAAGGAGAAATTCTGGAGTGAGTTAGATGAAGTGATGCAGAGCACACCCAGAGGGGAAAGCATGGTCATTGGGGCAGACTTCAATGGAAATGTTGGTGCAGGAAACACAGGGGACGAGGAAGTGATGTGCAGGTTTGGTATCCAGGACAGGAGCGCAGAAGGATAGATGTTGGTAGATTTTGCAAAATGGATGGAAATGGCTGTGGTAAATACTTTCTTCCAGAAGAGAGAGGAGCATAGGGTGACTTATAAAAGCAGAGGTAGGAGCACACAAGTAGACTCTTGTGTAGGCGATGTAATTTGAAGGAAGTCAGTGACTGCAAAGTAGTAGTGGGTGAGAGTGTTGCTAAACAGCATAGGATGGTGGTGTGCAGGATGACGCTGATGAGGAGGAAAGTGAAGAAGGCAAAGGCAGAGCAGAAGCCAAAGTGGTGGAAGCTGAAAAAGGAAGAGTGTCCTGTTGTCTTCGAGGAGGAGTTGAAACAGGCTTTGGGTAGTCAGGAAGTGCTTCCAGATGACTGGACAACTACAGCTAATGTGATCAGGGAGACAGGTCGGAGAATACTTGGTTTGTCATCTGGAAGGAGAGCAGATAAGGAGACTTGGTGGTGGAATGAGGAAGTGCAGGAGTGTGTACGAAGGAAGAGGTTAGCTAAGAAGAAGTGGGACAGTGAGAGGACCGAACAGAGTAAACAGGAGTCCAGGGAGACACAGCGTAAGGCGAAGGTAGCGGTGTCAAAGGCCAAACAGAGGGCGTATGATGACTTGTATGCTCGGTTGGAAAGTAGAGAGGGAGAAAATGATTTATACAGGTTGCCACAGCAGAGAAATAGAGATGGGAAGGACGTGCAGCAAGTTAGAGTGATAAAGGAAAGAGAGGGAAATGTATTGACTGATGACAGAAGTGTGCAGGGAAGATGGAAAGAGTACTTTGAGGAGCTGATGAATGAGGAAATTGAGAGAGAGAAAAAGAGTAGAAGAGGCGACCATTGAGGACCAGGAAGTAGCAAAGATTAGTAAGGGTGAAGTGAGCAGGGCATTGAAGAGGATCAAGAATGGAAAGGCAGTTGGTCCTGATGACATACCGGTGGAGGTATGGAAGTGTCTAGGAGAGGTAGCAGTAGATTTCCTGACAAGAACATTCAACAAGGTCTTAGAGCGAGAGAGGATGCCAGAGGATTGGAGGAGAAGGGTGATGGTGCCCATATTTAAGACCAAGGGAGATGTGCAGAGTTGTGGTAACTACAGAGGGTTAAAGTTGATGAGCCATACGATGAAGTTATGGGAAAGAATAGTGGAAGCTAGACTAAGGGCAGAGGTCAACATTTGTGAACAACAGTTTGGTTTCATGCCAAGAAAGAGCACCACAGATGCAGTGTTTGCTTTGAGGATGTTAATAGAGAAGTAGAGAGAAGGTCAGAAGGAGCTGCATTGTGCCTTTGAGGATCTGGAGAAAGCATATGACAGGGTGCCGAGAGAGGAACTGTGGTATTGCATGAGGAAGTCTGGAGTGGCAGAGAAGTATGTTCGAGTGGTGCAGGACATGTATGAGAGATGTAAGACAGTGGTGAGGTGTGCTGTCAGTGTGACAGAAGAGTTCAAGGTGGAGGTAGGATTGCATCAAGGTTCAGCTCTGAGCCCCTTCTTGTTTGCTATGGTGATGGACAGGCTGACAGACGAGGTGAGACAAGAATCTCCATGGACTATGATGTTTGCAGATGACATTGTGATCTGTAGTGAGAGCAAAGAACAAGTTCAGGAAAATCTAGAGAGGTGGAGGTATGCCCTGGAAAGGAGGGGAATGAAGGTTAGCCTCAGTAAAACAGAATACTTGTGTGTGAACGATGTAATGACTGCTAATAAATCTAGTCTATACATGTTAAATTAACTCTATAGGCACAGGGTCTTTTAGTCACACTTTATACATTTTTTACTATGTCATATATAAGAATAATTAAATAAATGAATCAGATTTTACGTTTTCTTTCACTTGTTGAAATAACGGGCGAATGAAACAGCTGATGTCCACTTGCGGTTCATATTTTGGGTTCAAACTTTATTCCGTTGTTCAGCAGGTTAATTAACCAGTAACTGTTCTAAAATTAATTCAGAACTTGTAGCGATATACACTGAACATGAATATATGGCTGGATAACCACACTCATTTCGTTATCAATTTATGTTACTGATTGTCAGGGCCGTGTGCTTCCATTTACGGCATGTTCATTGAGTGACCATGTTCGCTCCCTAAGTAAATTATTCACGCTATATAAACCGTATCCATGGGGTGCCATAGTTATTTTATTTGTTTGTACCAAACAAGCAAATGACACCAAATGCGTGATTGGCTGGCGCTTCTTGATTTCCTGTAGTTGTTCAGTTTCGTAATTTGATGTGAAACTGCAGTCTATTAGATTGCGATATGTGTATATATAATCTTATTGGAGTTTATGTATCAGTTGTTGTAATATTTGATTGAAATTAAGTAAATTATTGATTTGCGATTTTTGACATTTCTCACACACAAAAATAAAAAATAACCCCAACAAACTACATGACTTGAAAGCTTGGAATTTAAACGTTTGTTTCGGAATATTAATAATACATTTCTATGTGTCCTCACAGCGCGAGAGGATTTAGCATGGCTTGTATGTTCAGCGAAAATCACCACCCGTTAAAACAAGGGTGGCCAAGCGATGAGTACAGTGAGAGCATGTGGTTTTATTTCAGTTTTTTTTTTTTATTTCATGCAACAAATATTAAGAACATTTACGTATGTATAGAATCCATTTAAATTGCATTTTCTTGTAGTAATAAAATATTTAACACAATAGAACAGAGTTATGGAATATCCAGCGTTATTTTTCACGTTCGTTACGTCTCATCGGGCTATTCCCGAATTGCTGGCGCTTATGGACCTAGCGTTACCGGTCCCTATATGGACCTATGGACCTAGCGTTACCAGTCCCTATCAACAGTACAACAGAGTGACAAACTAGGGGAAGAAATGCCCAAAGTCTCAGAGTTGAACCGTCAACCCTCTTGCTGTCAGGCAAATATATTCAGAGAAATTATTCAACCCTGTAAATTTTGATATGTGAATTTTTCAATTTGTTAAATTTAAAGCGAATTTAAATCCGAACACGCTAGATATATTAACATCAAATTTACTGATGAAAATGAATACAGATTCAGGAATAGATTTATGGTGAATGTAGAAGTGAAAGGATTGTTTAGGTACTTCTTGGACGTGCTGCCATTTCAAAAAATAGAAAAGAATTTGTGATTAAAGAATGCGAATCATTTTTAAAGTCGATCGAGTTTTTAATTGAATTGAATGATTTTTAGGAGGAAACTGTTGAATTAAAACCAGAAGGAATTCCTAAAGGAGATGCACATTTTTCATCGAAAGCGTTTTCCTTATAAATCTCCAGCACCCGCTGTGCGTTTGAATCATATTATGATGGTGTTATTTCCTGCGGGTTATTGTACCATTTAAAAACTCCAACGGCCCCACCAGCCGCCCCCCTACTCTACCTGAGTCGTCTCTTTACAATTTTGAACAGTTTTTTTTCTCGGTTTTTGTGTTCATTTATCTTCTTTTTTTTTCCCTTGGTGGCAAAGAAAACTTGAGCACAGCTTGCTGGATCGTTCGGCGCTCTCCGCACTAATTAAACACGCACGGCTTGGGTGTCGGGAGTAGCTGGACGGCCAAGCTCAGGCACGGGTGGACAGCTGCAGCAGAAACTTGAACCTCTGCTTCCTTTATTCATACTCACCTTCTGCCATACACACACACACACACACACACACACACACACACACACACAAACCCCTCCCTTCTTCTTTTTCACCTCCACATGAAAGTCCAGCTCAGCTCCTCTTGTCCTCCTTGTACTACCAGTCCTCCCTTCTCTGACTCTCCTGTTGCATTTAAATGTGAAAAGCTTCTTATGTGGAGCTGCCTCGCGGTGGAGAACAGGAGGAGGAGGAGGATAAGGACAGTAAGATGTGTCATGTTTTAGCATGTGCCTAATGCCAAGAAGTGAATCTGGTGTTGGATTCTAATTCTGATCACATGGGTAGTGAAGAAAGGGATCCTGGGTCATTTTGCCTGATTCACCTTTGCTTGGAGAGGGAAGGAGAGAGAAAGAGAGAGGGAGGGAGAGAGAGAGAGAGAGAGAGAGAGAGAGAGAAGGCTTGCATTGTTCTGCAGCAGGGAGGGGGGGAGGGAAAAAATAGGGCTATCAGTTCCACTCAGATAACCCCCCACAACGTCATTGGCCCTCTGGCCATGCCATGACCCCTGGGGCCTGAACTCGATGGTCATGTGACCAGGCTGAAAGTGACCAGCAGGCTCAAGCAGGAGGAGGAGGATCACAGCCAGCAGGGCTGAGAGGAGAGGACAGGAGAGGACAGTGGGAGAGAAAAAGACAAAACAGAGAGAGAGAGAGAGAGAGAGAGAGAGAGAGAGCACGTCATGAGGCCTAAGCCCTTCCTGATGAGGATACGCTTATGACTGAATGGCAGGAGACATCAGATGGATTCATGGGAAGGTGAGTGTACGGGGAAGAGGGAAACAATGAGCGAGCTCGGTGGTGGTTTGTTTTTCTCATTAATGCTGCATGTGTACAGATCTTAGAGTATTATCCACACCACACCTAAAGGGACTGAGGTTTATAATGTAAAGAGGGTAGAAATAGTCATCATTGAATTCTGTCCATCTTTGGGAGGGAAATGAGCAATGATTAAATGGGAGCTGTGGAATTTTTTTTTTCTCTGAATATTGGATGTAGATGATACAACTGGGCCACTTAAATCGATCTTTGCGTAAGAACTGGCCTGGTATTTGTGTGTGTGTGTGTGTGTGTGTGTGTGTGTGTGTGTGTGTGTGAGAGAGTGCTAGAGAGGTATTACGTAATAGAGGAAATGTAAACAGCTGGCTCTTTGGTAGTGATGTATGCCTTTATCCGCTCTGAAAGCACTATCATGCTAATAATGCTGTTGTCCTGATGTTTTTTGAGTGATGTACATGGTTTATAATAGAACAAGCATAATGTTAGGTGTGTGTGTGTGTGTGTGTGTGTGTGTGTGTGTGTGTGTGTGTGTGTGTGTGTTTACTGTGTGGTATGCAGGCTGCATCCCATCTGGAAAAGGTTTTCTGTGCAGCTTTGTTCATGTAATGAGGAATGAGGAGCGGGGGTCAGCAGGACCTGGTGCTCATCTGGCTAAATAAACCCCCAGCGCACACACACACACACACACACACACACACACACACCCACACACACACACCCAAGCCCCCACGCCTGCCCCTCCCATAATGTAGCCCAAACTTCACCCCTCATTCCTCCCCGGGTTTTATCACTTTGAATCATAAAACCAGCGTCATAACATTTGCTCAGGCTCAAGAACAATAATGAAAAAAATAATAAATAAATAAACGACAACACATGTACAACAATAAACAAATAGAAATTCCAAGGTGGAGCCAGTTGTTAGCCAATTAAAAAAGATGTCTGTGCTTTTTTTTATTTATTTATTTTTATTCAATGTTTGAAGTATCACTTTCCTGAATGTCTGTATCTCAATGTTTCATGATAAGGATTCCATTTATACATTTTTTTTGTCTATTTTTTTTTTTTATTTGTTGTCTCTACTCAGCATTTCTCATGAACTCTTCCGTAATCATTAACATCCTCCTCCGCCTCGTCCTGTCATTGGCACTGATGGAGTATCGGCTTTGCAGGAGTGTGAATGTTAGTTTTTGTGCTAGTCCTACTTCTCAGCAGCTTCCTCGCAGGGATCCGATGCGATGATATCGCCACATTGTGATACCAGGTGCAAAGTGTGCTCCTTCAATTTGCTTTTGTTTTCCTTTCATCCATTTGGCGGAATTGGCAGCGGTGATGCGGCCACATAACCGACGAGGCTTTCGCGGACGTATCAGGGTGTTTGTGATTCTGGAATGTGAAAGGAATCTTTTCGGGAATGTTACAGAGTCACAGGTCACGTTTTTATCCGTCCACCTGTTTCAATATGTTTATCTCCCTGTCTGTGTATTTGTTTATTTGCAGATTGTTCTTAACAAAGGGCGGATTAAAGGTTTAAGTGTGGAAGAAGGCGGAATTAAAATGGCGTCACTCAGAGTTGAATATGACCGAGGGTGGTATGTGAAAATGCCATTTTGTGTGTTTCAAAAGCTACTGTACAAAGCCCCACCTCCGCTGCTAATCCTATTGAGCTGCTGCCCCAGCCCTGCTCCGGTGTTATTGTTACCAACATGAGGGAGGGGACGAAAATCGCTCAGGGTCACCCCCTCATCCTCCTTTAACCCCCCCCTCTCTCTGCTTCCTCTTTTCCTTTTTTTTCATTCCTCACTCTCATCAGTCACTCTTGCAGGCAGGAACTCACTTCTCAGCAGCATCTGTGGGTGGAATCTGTGGTGAGGGGCTGCTGGGTCGGCTTGTGTGTGTGTGTGCGTGCGTGCACGCGTGCATACTTGTGGGGGAAGGGACTCAGGCTTGTGTCTGTGTGTGGATCAATAGCTGTAGAGATCTGTAAAACAAGGTTGAAGTTGCACAGGATACGATTATATATTTTATTCTGAAAATAAACATACACATGACACACACCCTTCGGTTTCTGTGCAGTAGGTAGTTTGATGACATCAGCAGCCTTGCTGCTTTGAACGCATTACTTTTTTTGGCCTCTTTTTTGTAACGTCGCTCACCGCCGAAAACATCTCTAACATATAAAGTCGAGAATGAAAAGTTTACACACTCATGTCGTTCAGTCCGTAACGATGCTTCTACCCCGGAAAACAGGGTCAACTTCTTAATTATACGGCACCCTGGGGGATTTTTCCGGTTCCTGACTCGTGGGCTCCCGGGGTTAAATCGGTACTGCTGTTAGCATTGAGATAATCGAGACATCATCATAAATTAGATACTGATGGTAAGTCATGTGGTAAAAGTATTATTATGAAATTCTGTTGGATTCGAAGCCGTGCTGGATATTTGTTCAGTGATTTAAAAAAATTTTTTTTTAAGTTGTAGTGTTTACCAAAATAAATAATCAGTTTAAATTAATATTGCTCAGAAGATTAAGTCAGAAGTGTTGATATTATTATAGCAGCTACACGTTAGTTTATGTTAAAAATTATTACATATTCCTGGTAACGCATAAAAACATATTGCAACACAGTGTATCGCTATATAAACACTGTACATTCACATCGCCCATTCCAACACTTATTTATTTATTTATATGCGTCACACTCTGAGCGCCATGTTGAAGTTGGCTGCTAGTTTTATAGCGTGACATTCACAACCCCCAAGTTTCAATGAATTCCTGCTTATATTCACCGCAAATTCATGAGCCATTTCTAACAGAGGCAGTAAATCCACTTCAGCAAGACTTCCATTTTATCGTGAACGCTGTAACACGCAAACTCACCGGAAAAAATGGGTCGGTTTGCCTATGTAACTGGCGTGGATACCACTGGGTACAGGCGCCGTAAATTGTCGTGCGATTCTCGATCTATACAGAAAGAAAAACAGAAATTTTCCACTGCGGATATAAATTTGAATGAAAGCTCTTTATTGCGAGATAAATTTTTTTTTGCCACACATTGCGACCAGGTTTGCAGAAAATTTCCCTTTTTTTTTCTCGCTGGATGTATCGGAATTATTTTTTAGACATGTCGTATACGTCCATGTGATACGTGTTGGGCAGGAGTTTCTGTTTTAATTCTTATTAGTGTTTAGGGAAAAAAAAGTCATTGTGAATAATTAAATTATTGATATTAAATTATCAAGTGACTAATAAATATACCAATGATGTTGTTATTAATAGTAAATATCGCCGAGTTCAAGAACAAAGGTGATGTCATTTGGTTTCCACTTTATTTCAGCTCTTTATTACATCAAACTCACACACACACATCACATTTCACACCAACCTTCCAAAGGAAAACTTGCAATTGTGCTTGTTTGCAGGAAAACATCCAGACTTTGGCCTTCATATAAATCTTCCCTTCTTTTGATTTTCGCCTTTATTTCTTTATCCTGCAGACATTCTTAAAAAAAAAAAAAAAAAAAAAGAAGATGTGAAATTCCAAGGCCTCGGATCAAAGCATGTGGTATGGCTCTGCTCATGTTAGCGATAAGAAGGAGAGGTTTAGCAGAACAGTCCGGAGGATTAAAGACGAGGTTATCTCACTGACGACTGATCGATAGACTCGAGGTTGATCTTGTGATGTTTAGACATATCTCACGTGTTGATTGGGACTATGATGGCTACAGAGAGTCCAAACGGGCAGAAGCAATACACACAACAGACTAAAGAAACGAGCGGAACAGCTTCTCATAGTCGAAAGACTTGTTCTGCTGTTCTTGCTGGGCTTCAATGCTTTTGGTTTTAGTTTGTATAGCCGGATTGGTGTGTTCATGGTAATTATGGGTTTTACAGCTGCCCACTGTTAGCAGAACCGAAAGCCACTTTAGTGTAAATAACAGCAGAATTGTCAAGCAACCACTTTGACTGTCCTGTATTGATTTAGCTTAAATGGCAGTACTGTGGAAAAGTATTTTGGCAGCCAGGTGCCTCGCAACGAATTATAAATGGTTACGTCTTTAAGGCGTCGACTTGAAACGCTAAAAAAGTTGATTAGCCCAAATAAAGAACAAATAATCCTGAGTTTGATCTTTAAAATAATCCTCAAAACAGGTCTGGGTTTGATTCCCGGGCTCAGGTGTTTACTGTGTGGAGTTTCGATGTTCTCCTCGTGCCTACATTGGTTTCCTTGAGCAGTTCAAAAAATGCTTGGTAGGCTGATGACCTGTTCCAAATCGCCCCCAGGGATGAGTGTAAATGATTGTATGTGTATTGGCCCTGTGATGGAATGGCAAGCTCTCCAGGCTGTCCGGGGAGTCGGCTGATCTGGGCACCAGCCTCCCTGTGACCCTAATCAGGATTAAGTGGTTTATGTGACATTTACATTGACGTTTAAGTTTAGAGAATGAATAATGTAAATGGTTTCATGTAAATAGATGTTGTTTGAAACAGCTACGGAATCCTCCGGCTCGAATAAAGAGCTGAGATGATGTTTAGGGTTTGGATTTATCACTAATCCTGTTTTGGTTAGGGGGACTACGTCATAGAACTAACCCCTTGCATCGTTTATTTCTGGAAGTGTGAAATTTGACCCACTTCTTGAAGTGTAATTAATGGGAAAAAGCAGCATCAAAGTTCATGTCATTGAATGTCAAAGTTCATGTCATTAGGGGCGGGAGGGGATAAACACTTTTTTCACAACACTGTATGCATGCACAATGGTAGCTGACTTCATTGACAAATGCTAATGAGAGAAGCTGAGATGCTGGAGTTCTCAGAGGGGGAGGTGGTGGAGCGCTGCTTATGCATTTCTCCAATTCATTCATTCTTTGGCTTTGGATCAGACAAAAACAGGATGTTATCCAAGTGTACGTTGAAAGCCTGAAAGATGGTCACGCTCCAATTATGTAGCGTAAAACCCAAATTTCTCAAGGTTTAATTTACAATTTCAGGTCAAATATATCACAGTAAAGGTACAACCAGACTGTCCCATTTTTTTTGTTTGTTTGTTTTTTTGTTTGTTTCCCCCCCTCTCCCCCCCCCTTGCTGAGATCAGATGCAGAGATGGAGTGGAAAAGTACAGCAGTGGTGGAATCCTCAACTCTGAACCAGGGTAATAAAAGGAAAGGCTCTTCCCCCTCTTTACCTCTTTCTTTCTCTATCTTTCTCAACCCATCCTCCATTTTCTAGGCACTCTCCGACCTCCAGTCTTCTCAGCCTCCAAAATGAACTTAAGGAGTAAATAATGCCCGTAGCATCCTTCTCCTCCTTGTAATATATTAATATTATTTCCAAATTTTTTTTTTGGAGAACATTGAACCGTTTCGCTCTGAATGTTCCTGTATTCTTTTATTTTATTACTGGAGTCCGTATAAAGCTTGCATTAAATGTTTCAGTAAATTAAAAACGGTAAATAAACTATAGTAATTATGATAATAAGAACACGCGTGTAGAGCTGCTCTTATTTAACAAAGCAAAATGCCATCCAGGGTTTATTCAGATAATAAGATCCAGCCAATCTCACTCGTCAGGGTATTTTTTTTCAGTTCAAGCCAAATTTTTGCCAGTGTTAATCTTCTTGCAGTTAAAAAATGATGTTCTATTTTTTTTTATCTGAAAAGTGTTTAAAATAATTTAGATTTAATTTAGAAAGGAAATATTTTACCTAAAAATAAGTCCTTCAGGTTTGGACAAATATATGTGGACTGGGCTGAAGAGGTGCATGTGTACACTTGTGTGTGTGTGTGTGTGTGTGAACAGCTGTCGCGCAGCTGCAGCGTGTTAAAAGTGCTGATCTGGCAACTTGCACTCCTGCTGAAGTTTGGAATGAAACTAGGCCTGACCTCCAGCTAACAATGCACAATTTAATAGAGGCAACAGGGGGTCTGAGGTCTCTCTCTCTCTCTCTCTCTCTCTCTCTCTCTCTCTCTGTGTGTGTGTGTGTGTGTGTGTGTGTGTGTGTGTGTGTGTGAGTGTGTGTGTAGGGAGGGGATATACCCCAAGGCAAAGGGTTCAAGATGAGGCTGAATAGTGCCAATTGCATTCCTCCTCCCTTCTGGGTGCAAAAGCTCTTTGTGTGTGGTGGTGGTGGTGGTGGTGGTGGTGGGGTCATGCTAACTTTTCAGCAAGGACCAAATTTCAAAATAAAATATCAGTCCCGCGTTCTTCTAAAGAGAGAGTGAGTGACAGGGTGGTCTGAGACAGAGGCGGGCCTTGTGAGGTGACGCTCGGGGATCAAGTGGGTGAAGGTGTGAGGGAACTCCAGGTTTATATGGTGGCCATGCACTTGAAAGAGAGGGGCAACAAATTTGGAAAATCAAAGCAGTCAGACGTGTGAATAAAGGAAGCCGGCATTAGGACTGAAGCTCTCCTGGTCTAGGAAGTCGGCCATTTCACGTAGACTAACTGAGAATTTACGATCACGAAGGTATCCTACAGAACACTACTCATGCTGTAAGAAGTCAGCAAATGGTCTGCAGAGGAAGGGAAGTCTGTGTTACTGTAAAGCATTTGGACTCCTTTTAATGACAAAGAAGCTAACCGGCTAATTAAACAGGATCACAACATTTATAACACGTGTGTTCCTCAAATCTGGATCTTTACTGAATCCACAAATTATTAGTGCTACAGACCACACACACACACACACACACACACACACACACACACACTCCTATTTTTAACCCAACAGAGAGAATCACAGGTTTTACATAAATTATGTTCTTCACAAGGCGACACTGTGGCAGATTGGTTAACTCATCTATTTCACAGAACAAGAGACCTGGATTCCGGTCTAGGGCTCAGCGAGGGCATTTTTGGGTGGAATTTGCATGTTGTCCTGTCTTTTACATGGATTTCCTCTGGATCATCAGGTTTCCTCCCACACTCCAGAGACATGCACATTCGGCTAACTCCCTATTCCCAATTGACCCACAATGTGAGTGTGGGAGTTTTCGTTTGTGTGTGTTTGTGTGTGTTTGTGTGTGTGTGTGTGTGTGTGTGTGTGTGTGTGTGTGTGTGTGTTTGCCCTGTGATGGACAGGTGAACTTTTCATGGTGTGCATGAAGTTGTCTGAGATAGGTTCCAGCCCCCCTGACCCAATTATAACAATCAATAAAATATTAAAACTGTATACTAAAACCATTCTGCGCTGAAGCCGAGGTGGCTGTTGCCTCCATCGTGGGAATTCAGCATCAATCACAATCGATTTCTTTCTTTCTTTCCTTTCGGCTTTTTCCCTTTCTCGGGAGTCGCCACAGCAAATCATCTGATTTGCACATTTTATTTGGCATAGATTTTTACGTCGGATGCTCTTCCTGTCACAACCCTTTAGCAAGGGACAGAAACACGCTGACGGCTTTGCAGCCTACTCTTTATGAAAGTCAGCAATGGTTCTTTTACATGAACCGCTCACCATAGACAGTGAGAGACATGGCCCGCCTTTGATAATCCAGTTCGCTGCACTGGGTCACACAGTGACAACCTTGTGGGGACTCGAACCCCCAACCTTAGGATCAGCGATCCTGCACCCTAACCACGAGACCACCACTGCCCCCATCAAAGGAGAATAATTACTCCATGGGAACATAGAAAAACGCCCCTCACTCTTGAACAGCACATTTAATTTTGAAACTTATTCAAAGTTGCATAAAAACAAATAAAAATCAATCTGAACCAAGCTTTTTATGGTTGATTTCTCATTGGAAAGCATGATGATGATGATGATGATGACACTGCCTGCTCCAAGTGACCGTGACAATCTGAGTGTCCAATGTTTCGATTCAGGCAGTATCCATTCAGTTTCATATCTGTGAAACCTAAGATTATCAGAGGTGGGCCGTGCATTTCGTACCTGGTCCTTCCGTGGGACTTAACGGACTTAATCCACGTCTTAGTACCATCACTGTCACCTCAAAATTATACAAACCATCCATAATATACAAAATGTTAAGGTGTACGTAAATTTCAGCAGCGTTTACCAGTGGAAGCCAGTGTCAGTAAATTGGCACTCGGCCAAAAGTAAAACAACGTAAAGCTTACCTTCACTTCCTCGACCTCTCCTTACGATGTCTAGCTTTTCTGTGAAAGGTCCGTCTTGAAAGTGGAATTTTAAGATTTTCAGTTTTTCCTTCTCCGTAAATCAGTGCTTCTCAATGATTTTTCTGTGGCTCCTCCCCCCAGAAGAAAAAAATAAAAAATTCACGTCCCCCACCGCAATGTTTATTTGTCTATTAAATTGTTATTAGTACAACTCTGCATAACATTGTATCTTTATTAACATTAAAAACAAAAAAAGAAAAATATACTGTAGTTCAACTTATGATAAAAACAAAATTCATGAACATTGTTTTTTAAACTGTGACAGAAAAGATTTAAAGTGTGCCAATGTGCCTGAAATTAAAAAAAAAAAATCCTTTTTAAAACTCATTCAACTTATTTATGTCTTAATATCTCTGTCTCTCTACACCTTTCTCTTTGTTCCTGTTAGAAAATTTTCCATGTTGTTTCTTGAGGGGTTGTTTACTGCACTTCATATCGTTTGCTCGGGTGAAAAACCGCTGCTCCATAGCGTGACAATGAGAATGCCACTGCCAACTAGTGGAGTGGAGGTGCAGTGAACCTTAATTCTCGTACACAATTCCAGAAAAGCATGTTCCCCAGGGTCATACCGCTCGCTCCGCTATTTGAGAAGCAGTGCTGTAAATCATTGTGGGCGTAAAAATTCATTCATTTTCTGAACCGCTTAATCCCTATTACGGTCACGGGGAGGCTGGTGCCCAACTCAACCAACTCTGGGTGAAGTTGGGATATACCCAGAACAGCTCATCAGGCCATCGGAGAGCGAAAACTCGCACATTCGTTCATACTCACACTCACACCCCGGGGCGATGTGGAACAGCCAATTATCCTTCTGTGCATGTCTTTGGACTGTGGGAGGAGTTCCCGGAGGAAACCCACGCAAGCACGGGAAGAACATGCAAACTCCACACCGAAATGCCTGAACTGGGAATCAAACCCAGGACCTTTTTGTGAGGTGGACGTGCTAACCACTAACGCGACTATGCCACATAAAAAATTCTAACTTCAATCTATCGTGTGCAGATCACTACAGACTATTCAGCTTGTTTTGCGCTTGACAGAAAAGTGCTGACTTTATTGCACGCCTTCTAGCTGGCCTTGTGAGGGGAATCTGAAATCTGATTTGACAAAAACTATCATACACATATAATGGAAGCAGTGCAGCCAAGAGACACTACGAAATGAAGAGAACAGACTGTCTGGAATAAATTACCCTATTTTCCGGACTACAAGTCACACTTTTTTTCTTCTTCCATACTTTGGCTGAAGGTGCAACTTATACTCCAGAGCTACTTATATGTGAAATTAATACATAAAGTCATTATATTATATAATGTCATTATTTAATATCATTACATTATTACTGTTTGTCATAATAATAACAAACATAATTTCACATGTTTGTGATTTTACACTCACCACCACAAGAGGGCACTCTAGGCTTAGGTACCAGTACCTGCTCATCCTGTACCACTGAAGAAATGTCCCCAAGAAGAAAATCCTATTCTACAGATTACAATCTGCAAGTAGTGAAATATGCAGCAGAAAATGGTACTCGAGCAGCAGAAAGAAAGTTTGGAGTAAACGAGACACTTGTGAGGGACAGGAGAAAAGCAGAGATTATTATTACTGCAATGAAGAAAACAAAAAAGCTAATCACAGGCTAAAAGCCAGATGGCCACAGCTAGAGGAACGAGCCTGCACATGGGTGCGTGACCAACGTGCTGCAGGGAGAGGCTTGTCAACAGTGCACTTGCGTCTGCACGTCCAGGTAGTGAAATTATTAAATATAATTCTGTTCACCATAATAATAACGAACGTAATTTCACATGTTTATTTTTACACTCACAACTGCAAGAAGGCAACAAGAGGGCAGAAAAGTGGAGACTATTATTACCGACTTGAACAAAACAAAACAAAAAAAAAAATCTAAAAGTTAAATGGCCAAAGCGAGAGGAACCAGTTTGCACATGTGGGGGTTTGAGCAACGTGCTGCAGTGAGGGGCTTGTCAACAGTGCAGTTGCGTCTCCATTTCCAGGTAGTTGTCAAGGAGATGAATATAAATGACTCTGCATGAAAAAGTTCTTGGTGTTTACCACGTCATGCAACGCAACCATCTCTCTATCAGAGCGAGGACCACAACGTCACAAACTGCTAGCAGATTTCCAAGCCAAGGTAGATAGTTTCCATAAGTTTGCGACTTATAGTTCAGTGCAACTTATATATGTTTTTTCCTCTTTATTATGCATTTTTTGGCCAATGCAATTGTACTCCGGAGTGACGTATAGTCCAGAAAATACGGTAATACAATTTAATGGAACAAATACTAGAATTTGTTGTAAATGTAGGTCGGTGATTCTGATAGTGTTCAGGCCAGTGTAGAACGGCCTGCCACTGGAGATTGTAATCAGCTTGAGAATCAAATTGAACTTTTCCTGTTTAGAGGGTGATCACAGTAAAGGTGCGATAGGAATACAACTGATGCTAATTGATTTTAATATTATTTACTTGTTTTTTTTTTGTAATTTTGAAATTCGGAACAAAGTTTTGTGGCTTAACTCTGAAACTATAAAGTGAATTTCCTTAAGGAAATCAGTTGCACTTTGTTCTAAACCATTCGCTTTTTATTGACGCGTTATTAGCCTGAACAATACAAATAAAATACGAACGACAAAATCCACTCAATATGATGGATGCCAGCAATGTGTTTTTATCAAACTTTCCACGTGGAAGTCTCTAACTTGTTGCATTTTCTTTGCGTACAAAAAAACGGATAATTTGTGAACAAACAACTTTGTGACCTTCTCAATAAATGTTCAGACTGTTTGCGAACAGTCATACCTCACCTTATGAAATTAATCCGTTCCAGAAGTGGTTTCGTAACCTGATTTTTTTTCGTAAGTTGAGTAGCATTTTACATGTAAAAGCCTGCTCTGTTCCAAGGCCCCCAATACTACCCCTTAAACCCTTTAAAAATTATTAAAGTATACCTTTTAAGGCCTCCTTCTGGTTCAATATTGTACCGATGGCAGACGGGTTTCGGCCATATTCCTTTGCAATATCACTCAACCACATGCCACGAGCCCGCTTCTTCTTTTCATTCGCACCGAGAATCAATTTCTCGGGGCCCATGATGAATGACAAAAAATAAAGTTGCAATGACCACACTCGAAAAACTCATGAAACAACAGTAACTCTGTCCTTTACCCGTGTTAGAACTCCGTGACGAACAATGGGTCGAAGGCACATGAAAAGCATCATGATCATTATGGTCATGCAGCTCCCTCCTAGCTAATGGTTGAAGGCACACAAAAAGCATCATAGGTATTATGGAAATACAGCTCCCTCCTAGCCAATGGGAGGCCAGCGGGGCGGGGTGTTGGGAAATAGCCAATGGGAGAGCAACTCACGCATTGTTTGAATTTTTGAGATGGCGCGTTTCGTAAAGTGAATTTTTTTTCGTATCCAGAGACATGTTTGAGTTTTTTTTATTTTTTATTTTTTGCAATGAGTTCACGAAGACGGTGACCAGAATATGGTGCCGCGTGACAAATTTGAGAACGTTTTGAAAATGAAAAGCAACAGCTTTGAATTGCCATTCACTGACGTTGCTTTTCTCTCACACCTCTCGTGTAATCTTAAATTTAGTGTTTATTCAAGAATACATTCGCCTCTTTTGTTGGTATGAGCATGAAAAAAAATGGATAGCGAGAAAACTGTGATATACACACAAATATGTATACAGTGGTACCTCACCTTAAGAAAGTCTTGCCAAACGAAAAATTCAGGCTACAAAAAGAATTTTCCTAAAATTTTTGTCTCAGGATACCAAACAAGTTCACGTTACGAAAGCGCCATCCTAAAAATTCAAACGCGCCATTCAAACATTAAAATGCGCCATTCAAACAATGCACGAGCTGCTCTCCCATCAATGACGTTCAAACATCCCGCCCCGCTGGCCTCCCATTGGCTAACTGAACTGTCGTTCATGTCGCCTTCACTCAAGCGCCATCTTGGACAGGTTCACCTGACGCCATCTTGGACAGAGACGCCATCTTGGACAGAGACGCCATCTTGTCCTGGCGCCATCTTGGACATCATTGCCTAGGAGGAATGACGCATCTACCTCCCATTGCCTATTATAGAGCTGAATCCACCATGATGCTTTTTGTGTAAAGGACAGAGTTCCTGTTGTTTTATGCTTTATTTTTTGACTCAGGCTTTTAACCTTCCATAAACATTTGTAAGATTATAACTCTGCTAAGAAGACATGGTCAACACGCACGCACACACACACACACACACACACACAGTGAGAAGAAGAAATGGGCTCGAGTGATATTGCAAAGGAATATGGCCAAATCCGTCTACCATCGGTACGATATTGAAGCAGAAGGAGGCCTTAAAAGGTATGCTTTTATAATTTTTAAAGGGTTTAGGGGGTAGTATTGGGAGCCTTAGAACGAATCACGCGTTTACATGTAAAATGCGGTTCAACTTACGAAAAAAACTCTGGAACAGATTAATTTCGTAAGGTGAGGTACCACTGTAATGTATCATGTATGGGGCCGGTGGCGTAGTGGTTAGGGTCCCTGGCTCATCATCGAGAGGTTATGTGTTCAAATCCCAGTTAGACGCCCACTGTGCGAAGACCTCTGGGAAAGTCTGAACCGCAAGTGTGCCTCTGTTTACCCAGCGGTATAAATGGCTGTCTGTCTGTCTTCCTTTTGGCTTTTTCCCTTTTACTCGGGAGTCGCCACAGCGAATCATCTGATTCGCACGTTTGATTTGGAATAGGTTTTTACGTCAGATGCCCTTCCTGTCACAACCCTTTAGCAAGGGACAGAAACACGCTGACGACTGCAGCCTACTCTTTACGAAAGTCAGCAATGGTTCTTTTACATGCCTCTCACCATAGACAGTGAGAGACATGGCCCGCCTTTGATAACCCAGCTAGCTGCTCTGGGGTGGGACAGTGACAACCTTGTGGAGAGTGGGACTCGAACCCCCAACCCTTGGATCAGCGATCCAGCGCCCTATACCACTAGACCATCACAGCTCACTAGTATATATATATGTATAAAATTTTTTTAACGTGACTGTCTCTGAATTCCTGGTGCAAAATTTTTTGGAATGTAAAGCATTCGTTTGTAAAACGTCAATGAAGCCTCCACATGGTCTTATTTCTAATAATAGAAGTGTTGCATATGTAAAACCCCATGCAGCACCGAGCTTTATTTTCCTCTCATTTTCCTCTTTCCTTTTCCATGGAGGAGCTGATGTGTGTTGCAAATAGGAGAAAAAAAGGAAAACCTATTGAGCAGCATAAGTCTAATCCATCATTCTTTGTGTGGCTGGATCCCGGCGATTCCTGCGGGGACGGTACAGTACACCGAAGCTAAAGCTCTTGCTTAGCAAGTCGCCCGCATCTCAAAGCCCTCACGCATTCACATGTTAATTCCTTGGAAAGGCTTTTACCCTCCAAACTCTTCATTTAACAGCGTGAGGGAGCAGAAGGGATTAATTTGTGGTGGTCGAACATGTAGCTGTTCCTTGCTCGTCAGGGCTTGTTTGTTATCAGAGAGGAAAAATTCTCCGAGTGTTTTCCAGCACTCAGCGCCGCAATCTCTGTTGCACTGCTGACCCCGAGAAGGCTGCTGCCCTTACAAAAGAGGGAGCCACGCAGCAGGGCTTTTCAGAGCCACTGTAATCGTACTGTCTCATACAAGAGTAAATGGCATGTCAGATGGTTTGAATGGCCTGTTCTTGACTCCGCTGGAACGACAGGCCCGAGGAACTCCCTCTCTTACGGAAGGAGAAAAGGCTCTGGGCCATGACCCTGCTTTTATGACTTGAACTCTTGGTTAATAGCCCCGAAGCCCCGGCAGTTGACCCCACTGCATTCTCCAGGAACTACAGCTTTCTCTGTCTCTGTCTCTCTCACGCTCGCACATATTCTTGAAATTTCATATCAGAATTTTTCATTTAATTCCCAAACAAACCTGAAATCTCCACAGCTCTGCAGCGACTCCTTAGAATCTCCCACCCCATCCCCACGAATACCACATCTCAATCATTTCCCCAAAACAAACAGCTTCTTCAGTGTGATGCGTGCATCGAAGCTGTCCCGAATCTCAGCGGGGTGGAGTGGGGGGATGCGGGGTGTTGGGGATCCAGCAGGCCGCTGAAAGCCCTCAGTAAGTGATCTCATTGACGAATGAAGCTCACGACTCGTGTTTCCACCGCTCTGAGTTTGAACCCTGTTCCTGCCCAGTCAGCCGTGAGGCGGCATGTCTCATGAGCAGCACGTCATACAGCGTTACCACGGCACTCGCCCATCTGCTCAAGGCCTCACTGAAAGACATAAGCGCTGTGTGTGGCTTTTTTAAAAAAAAAATTTTATATAAAGGATTTCAAACATTTTTCCGCCTCTCATTTTTTAAAAATAATTTATTTCACAAAAAAGAGAAGTGTGTTATAAGTAAAAATATTTACTGAAGTTTAGAAATTTAATTCAGCTTTTTACATTAAAATGGATTCTTATGGAATTTTTCTTTATATATAGGCTCAGTAATTTGATTATGCGTCACTGCTGCAGGTAGAGAGAGAAAACCACACCTCAACGTGACTGGGGTTTCACGGAGAACTAGAGAGAGGAGTGAAAGATGGCGCTATGGCGTGTGTGTGTCTGCATGCACTTCATTACGTGTTCACATCTGCAAAGCTAACATTTTTTCCCTGTTTGTGTGTGTGCGCATATGTAGAGGTTGACCAGGTTGAGCAGCGTTCCTGTCTCATCTGCGGCGACCGCGCTACCGGACTACATTATGGCATTATTTCTTGCGAGGGCTGTAAGGGCTTCTTCAAGCGCAGCATCTGCAACAAGCGCGTCTACCGCTGCAGCCGTGACAAGAACTGCGAGATGTCACGCAAACAGCGCAACCGCTGCCAGTACTGCCGCCTGCTGAAGTGTCTCCAGATGGGCATGAACAGGAAAGGTGAGACGCCAACTCAAGAGAGGGAGAGAGAGACTCTTCGATCTGTTCACCAGTTCACCATCACTATCTATAGCAGAGACATGAATGATACGACAAAATAAACATTATCACAATACTTTCAAACATTATAGACATCATGATATCATTTATTTAAACAAAATGTTTTTGATTTTGTTAAATCATTAAAATAATGGGTGATGTGAGTAAAATGCATCATGATCCTTTCGACACGGATGAAGTGTATCACAATATCAGATCATTCATGTGTGATTTTCCAGTATTGAGTTGCAGTTTAATATGCTTTGTGTTCCACTGGGGATCATTTTCCTGCATTATCATGATCATCATCATCATCATCATCATTATCATGAAAATGTCTTCAGGTATCGCGACATGACATCTTGGTATCATGATCCGTGATATTATTATTATTATTATAATTATTATTTTTTGATACATCGTCCAGCCCTAGTATGCAACAAAGTGGGCTTATGGGTAAGAAACACTAAACATTTTATTTACTTGACTTTTTATAGTCGCTCCTTACTCAGACTAATATACAGTAGTTGATATATTATTGTTATTATTACTAGTGGATTCAGCGAATTAAGCAAAATTCCATATGAATTTTGACCTGAAGGGATACAATTCAAAAGAGCCCCCCCCCCCCCCCCCCCAACAACCAAAAGATCAGTGACATCACAAAGTGCTCACAAGGACACCATGTTACGTTTAGCGTTCCTAGCCAACCATGTTGTATCATGAGAGTGAAGTTGCTCGGTTGTTATGTTGAGCTTGTAGCTGATATTTCAGTTGAATTGAAGTTTTCGGAATGTTCTGTCCAGTTTTATATGCAAACTAGCCTGTACGAATTCCACTGACAAAAAAAATGACTCGTCGATGTTCAGGCTTCACAGAATGCAAATAAATTTGCTGTGTGATCCTAATTCATGTCTGGTATCCTTTATAATGACCAGATTTCCATCGATAGAGATCGTCCTCCCCATAGATGTTACTTAAGGCTTCCTTCTTCGAACAGCCATCGTACTTCCCCTTTAAAGAGCACCGATCCGGTATTGTCATCCATTGCTTATATTAACGTAAATGAACATAAAAGCACAAAACTGGTCGTTTTATTACCGTGGATTACTAGCACAGGATGATCTGCAAGGATGAGTAGTTTTTCCCTGAAAGTGACATCAACACGATGAGTGAGCTCTACGTCTCTTGTGAAGCCAGTGAGAGGTTACATTCTGGTGACTCTGAGAGTGAGAACCCTGCCAGACATGTGTGTGATGGTGAATTGAAAATAGCTTGTTCGGCTGTTTTGCCAACTCTGCTTTCCTGACGTCAGTTGGTTTCGGAAGAACAAGAAATGTTTTTCTGCGATTTCTGCGCTTGTTGTTTGTGCAGCTCAGCTCAGAACTGGACGATAATGTGTTCTGATGCACATGGTCGGTCAGTGACGTAGCACAGCCAGTCTGACGAATTTGCTTCACTACAAACCTGGAACAGCCAAAAAGTCAAGTCATAACACTCGCGTGTACTTTAGAATCGTCCTAGGGCTGATGTTATATGTGCTTTTTTTAAGTAGCTAATGGCACGGATTCACCACAGGTCGCTGTGACTCCCAGTCATTCTGATTTACTCGATGGTGTAACCTATTTAAAAATAAATGAATTAGTAAAATATGAGGAATAAAAGCATGTGTTTTCTTTTTTTTTAAAGATATGTTTTACAGTTGTGTCTAATACACTGAAAAATAATATTTGCCTTAATTATAGGAAAATAAAAAAAATAATATTCTTGAGCATTTTGAGAGAAAATAAGATTAAAATTATTTCTTATGTAAGCTTTGTAAAGATTTACTGTAAAGACACAATCGCTACTATGAACATAAATTACAACTAGATTACAGTTTGTGTGTGCGTGTGTGTGTGTGTGTGTATGTATGTATGTATGTGTATCCCTATATATATATATATATATATATATATATACATATACATATATATATATATATATATATAAATATAAATAAAATATAGGGATTCCTCAGTTTCCGTGGCTATTTGGGACCGAGATCCCCCCCCGTGACCGCCAGTGTTCCCTCTAAGCTGCATGCTTGCGCAATCGCGCACTGCTGGCACATCCTCAGCGCACAAGAAAATCTATGCAGCGCTTAAAATAAAATTCAACAGAAACGTATTAATTAATATCTAATATCAGACCAATAATATTGCCTTCTATACCATTTTGCAATGTAACTCAGTGAGTGACAGGTGTCCAGCCAATGATGCGATATAGTTCACTTACACTACACAGAGCATTGACGGTGCTTGCATATTTGCCCCGCCCATACGCGTCGTGCAGTGTTCTCAGTGTGCTTATAGGGCTTATGTGCCCAGATACATGAAAAATTAGAGGGACCATTGGCGACCACCAAATTCCGCTTGATTAGGATCAAAACCCCCCCCCCCCTCCGACTGACTGACTGATGATATGTACATGTATATGTGTTATAAATGCTTTTAACAATTAATCATTCAAAAATAATTCATAAGATGTAAATAAAATAAAAATACACACACATACAGACGCACGTGCACACAGATGCGCACCTCACATAAAAATCTAAGTAGTTTTGTTGGGGGGTTTTGGATTTTTTTTTGTTTTTGCTTGTTTGGGTTTTTTGCATAATTGGCCGTTTTGTGGCATTTTCCTAATTTTTAAATTCGATTAATATTTTTGAAAAACCCGCGATGCACTGAAGCCGCATGAATTGAAGCGTGAAGTAGCGAGAAATCCCTGTGTGTGTGTGTGTGTGTGTGTGTGTGTGTGTGTATATATATATATATATGGTGGTACCTCAGCTTACGAAAGACCCAACAAATGAAAAATCCAGGTTTACGAAACACATTTACCTACAATGTCCATTTTTGTTTCCGAAACAAATTCACGTTACAAAATGCGCCGTCTCAAAAATTCAAACAATGCATGAGTTGCTCTCCCATTGGCTATCCCCCCACATCCTGCCCCGCTGGCCTCTCATTGGCTACCTTCCAACATCCCGCCTCACTGGCCTCCCATTGGCTAGAAGGGAGTTGCATCTCCATAATACCCATGACGCAGCTCCCTCCCATTTGCTATTAAGGAGCTGCATCTCCATAATTCCCATGATGCTTTTCGTGTAAAGGACAGTGTCACTGTTGTTTTCGTGAGTTTTTCGAGTGTGCTCACTGCAACTTTATTTTTTGGCTCAGGCTTTTAATCTTGCATAAACATTTGAAAGATTATAACTCTGCTAAGAAGATATGGTCAACACACACACACACACACACACACACACACACGTGATTCCCGGTGTGAGTGAAAAGAAGAAGCAGGCTCTTGGCATGCAATTGAGTGACATCGCAAAGGAATATGGCCAAACCTGTACCATCGGTACGATATTGAAGCAGAAGGAGGCCTTAAAAGGTATACTTTTATCATTTTTAAAGGGTTTAGGGGGTAGTATTGGGGGCCTTGGAATGAATCAGGCCTTTTACATGTAAAATGCGGTTAAACTTAGGAAAAAATCAGGTTACGAAACCACTTGTAGAACGGACTAATTTCGTAAGATGAGGTGGATATAAATATAAATATATATATATATATATATATATATATATATATATATATATATATATATATAGTCGGCTCACCTCAACGCATAGCTTGGGCTCTGGAACCACCCATCTCAAGAGAGGCTGGACCGATGTGGGCATCATCCCCCGTCTCGGTGCCCAAACTTTGGGGTTCTCCCCAGTCGATGAAAAGGTAGCTTCCCTCTGCCTTCGGGTGGGGGATAGGTCCTGACTGTTATTTGTGCTTATGCACTAAATGACAGTTCAGAGTACTCACCTTTTTTGGAGTCTTTGGGGGGGGGGGGTGTTGGAGAACGCTCCCTCTGGAGACTCACTTGTTGTCTTGGGAGACTTCAACGCCCATGTGGGCAACGATAGTGTGACCTGGAAGGGTGTGATCGGTAGATACGGCCTCTCCAGTCTGAATCTGAATGGTGTTTCGATGTGGGACTAATCTTCTCATCACAGTTTGTCTATCATATATGTTTGAACATAAGGGTTGCCCATAAGTGCACTTGGCACCAGGACACCCTAGGTCACAGTTCGATGATCGACTTTGTAGTCGTGTCACCTGACTTGCGGTCGCATGTTCTGAACACTCGGGTGAAGAGGGGAGCTGAGCTGTCTTCCGATCACCACCTGGTGGTGAGCTGGCTTCGATGGTGGGGGAGGCTGCCTTCCAGACCTAGTAGGCCCAAGCTTGTAATTAGGGTCTGCTGGGAAAGTTTGGCAGAGACTCCCGTCCTGGAGTTAGAGATATAACCACCTTTGGCAGAGCTACAACCACATCCTGGAGGAGGTGGGTGACATGGAATCCGAATGGGCCATGTTTCGTGCCTCTATTGTTGAGGCGGCAGCCCATAGCTGTGGCCAGAAGGTCGTCAGTGCTTGTTGTGGCGGTAACCCCCGAACCCAGTGGTTGACACCTGTGGTGAAGGGGGCTGTCCAGCTGAAAAACGAGGCCTACCGGGTCTTATTAGCCTGTGGGACTCCCGAGGCAGCGGACAGGTACCGGCAGGCCAAACGTGCTGCAGCCGAGGCTGTCGCACATGCAAAATCTCAGGACGTGGGAGGAATTCGGTGAGGGCCTGGAGAGTGATTATTGGTTGGCCTCAAAAAGGTTTTGGATCACCATCTGATGCCTTAGGAGGGGGAAGCAGTTCTCCACAACCAATGGTTACAATGGAGGTGGGGAGTTGCTCACCTTGACTGGGGATGTCATTGAGAGGTGGAGGGAAAACTTTGAGGACATCCTTAATCCCACCAACATGCCCTCAGTGAAGGAGAAAGACCCTGGGGGTTTGGGTGGGTGTCTGCCCATCACTGGAGTGGAGCTCAATGAGGTTGTCAAAAAGCTCCTCGGTGGTTGGGCTCCGGGGTTGGATGAGATCCGTCCCGAATATCTCTGGACTCTGGATGATGTAGGACTGTCTTGGCTAACACGTCACGGCACCATCGTGTGGTCATCAGGGCAGTACCTCTGGATTGGCAAACCGGGGTGGTAGTCCCCTTTTAAAATTTTTTTTTTTAAATTAACTTTTCAAATTATCGGAGAATCACGCTTCTCAGCCTACCTGGGAAAAGTCTATGCAGGGGTACTGGAGAGGAGGATCTGACCAATAGTGAAAATTCGGATCCAGGAGGAACAGTATGGTTTTCGTCCTGGCCGTAGCACTCTTTACCAACTCTATATGCTCCATAGGATCTTGGATGGGGTGATGGGAGTTTGCCCAATCTGTCTTCATGTGTTTTGTGGATTTGGAGAAGGCTTTCGACAGTGTCCCTTGGATGGTCTTGTGGGGTGTGCTCCGTGAGTATGGCGTTCCGGACCTGTTGCTACGGGCTATTCGATCACTGTATCACCGGAGTCAGAGTTTGGTCCATATTGGTAACAACAGGTCAAATTAGTTTCCGTTGAGGGTTGGAGTCCGCCAAGGCTGTCCTTTGTCACCGATTCTGTTCATAATTTTTATGGACAGAATTTCTAGGCGCAGCCGAGGCATTGAGGGGTTCTGGTTTGGTGGCCATCAGATCTCGTCTCTTCTTTTTGCGGATGATGTTGTCCTTTTGGCTTCATCAAGTTGGGACCTCTCGCCATCATTGGAGCAATTCGCAGTGGGGTACGAAGCAGCCGAGATGAAAATCAGCACCTCCAAATCTGAGGTCATGGTTCTCAGTCAGACAAGGGTGGAATGCACCCTCCGGGTCGGGAATGAAGTCCTGCCCCAAGTGGAGTTTAAGTATCTTTGGGTCTTGTTCATGAGTGAGGGAAGGATGGAGCGGGAGCTTGAAAGCTGGATCGCTGAAGCTTCTGCTGTTAAACGGAGCCGGTATCAGTCCGTTGTGGTGAAGAAGGAGCTCAGCCACAAGGCCAAGCTCTCAATTTACCAGTCGATCTATGTTCCAACCCTCACCTATGGTCACGAGCTTTGGGTAGAGACCGAAAGAACATGATCGCGGATACAAGTGGCTGAAATGAGCCTCCTTTGTCGGGTGGCGGGACTCTCCCTTAGAGATAAGGTGAGAAGCTCTACCATCTGGGGAAAGCTCGTAGTATATCCGCTGCTCCACCACATTTGAGAGGGGCCAGTTGACGTGGCTCGGGCATCTTGGCAGAATGCCTCCTGAACACCTCCCTGGTGTGGATTTTCGGGCATGTCCAACTGGAAAGAGACCCCGGTGTTGACTTAGAACACGCTGGAGGGACTATGTCTCTTGACTTGTCTGGGAACGCCTAGGTGTCCCCCTGGAAGAGCTGGAGGAAGTGGTGGGGGAGAGGAGGGATGTCTGGACTGCTTTGCTTTGGTTGCTGCCCCTGCGACCCAATTCTGGATCAAGTGGAAGATGATGATATTTCACGTCACTAATTTTGATCACTTGTCTTCTGCTGCTTGGCCGCACTCCCATTGCTGTTGATCTATTTCGACTTGAGTCTTGAGTCCTGATCTTTCCTCAGATAAAATACTTAACCCCCTTTGCTGCTTTAACACTCAACATGGCCTTCTGTTTGAGAATTGTACAGATACTCGATGCATTTTTTCCCATACTCCTTACACCAGGGGTCGGGAACCTTTTTGACTAAGAGAGCCAAAAAAAAGACATTTTAAAATCTAATCGTCTGAGAGCCATATATATATAGATTATATACCTCTTTACTCAAAAACAACACGTACAGTTTGTGGCTATTGTTATAATCGAATAAAATTATAGTTTCACGGTATTGGACCCACCTGCATATTGGGGTACAGAAAGGATTGGCTCTCCGCTGAGCGCCACAGTGACATGTGGCATTGAAAATAGATGTAAAAATTTAAATGCGTGAGATATATTCATCTGGATTTGTTTTATTTGATTGCTTTTTTTGTATTTTTATTTAAATGACAGCGAAATTATGTATTCGTTATTCTGTTAAGAAAGGCCACCTAATTTATCTGAGAGCCAGGCACAGTCATCAAAAGAGGCACATCTGGCTTGTGAGCCATAGGTTCCCGACCCCTGCCTTAGACAGATCGGCCATGTGGACTTCTTTTTCATGTTTATCTATGATTTCAAGCTTTGTTTCAAGATAAATCGATATTCTCCTCTTACATACATCAGTTGCCTTCTTACGACCCATCTTAGAAACACTGGGATATGCACAATAAAAAAATAAGACTAAAAAAGTCACAAAATCCGAACCACAGAAAAGAAAAAGTTTTGAGTGCGTGCACGCTCCTAATGCCCCGACAAATATGCTTTTTTAACATACTGGTGGGACCAGCTTTATTAATGTGATTGCGCATCTTCTACACTAGATGGCAGTGGCGCTCTCATTGTGTTCGCTATGGTGTAGGGAAAAAGCACCAAGCAAACAATATGAAGTGCAGTAAACATTATTTATAGTCATGCGCGGGGCGCTGGGTGGGGGCGTAAAATATTTTTTTTTCTTCCTATAGGGGGCATCACACAAAATAATTGAGAAGCACGGCACAAGGCGTTCTCGGAGCACAGAGGAATACACGCGGAAGAATACAAGGCTAATCAACCCGGAAAAGCCATTTCCCCTGCAGAGCTCGTAAGTCGACAATTTAGTCGTTGGGTGGGGCAGACTTTTTGTGGGATCGAAGCTCGTATGATGGAAAATTCATTATAAGGGACACTCGTAAGTCAAGGTATCACTGTATATATAATATGTAGTATATAGTTTTTTAATTAATCAGTTAATATATTGGTAGTAGGATGCTGAGGTTGGAACTACCAGGCAGAAGGCCTAGAGGAAGACCAAAGAGGAGATTTATGGATGTGGTGAAGGAGGACATGAAGGTAGTTGGTGTAAGAGAAGAAAATGCAGAAGATAGGGTGAGATGGAGGCAGATGATTCGTTGTGGCGACTCCTGAAGGGAACAGCCGAAAGGAAAAAAAAAGAAGAGAATTTTTTAATTAATAATTTTTATTTTCAACTTTAAAAAAAAAAAAAAATCTGTTTCATTTTCGAAACGGTCACAAATTGTGTCTGAGATTGAAAGTGGTCTGTTTATTGAGAGTCCTTGGTTTAACCATAAACAAGGCCGGCGTGGCTTGGAATTTGCTTGGAGCTGTTTCCCAGGCTAATCTGCTCACAGCCCCCGAACGTCACATTTTTGCTCCTCAAACACACCTGAGCACACCGTCCTGAACACGAAGTGCATTTCTGGTGTTGGGAGATTTAAAAGAAAAACAAAAGAACTGCAAATGTAGACTTTTGTATACTACATTAATGCCGCATCTGCAGTTTACCCACCCGGAGTGGGTGCGCCCCACACACACACTCACACACACACTCACACACACACACACTTGGAGCAGTGGGCAACCACACTGTGGCACACAGAAGGCAGGTAGGGGTTAGGTGCCTTGCCCAGGGCACCTAAACCAGGAAGGGGAAGGTGGATGGTGCTGCTCACCTCCCACCCACCAACAGTTTTTCTGATGTTTAGGGATTCGAACCAGCGACTATTCAGTCGCTACCCGTTAAACCATAGATGCTCAAAAATGGACTTGCATGTGAGACAGAAATGGAACGTTAATGTTCATATAAAAAGCGGCAATATTTAGGTGGAAATGGGTGAACTCACACCGCCCTCTAGTGAACACAGTCTGTAAGTACATTATGTCTTGTACACCATAAATTCTTTGTTAAGCATAATAATAATAATAATAATAAATGATTAAAAAATATCCCTGAGAAAGACTTGCAAAGTCGAACGCTATTCCAGTGACAATGACTTCTTTTCCTCCGCATTCCTTCATTCACCTTTTTTTGCACTTCATTTGCCAGTCATCCTTTAAAAACTGCACCTGTTGTCTTTTTTGGTCTTTAATTCATTAGCCTTCATTTTTTAAAAATGTATTTATGAAGAAAATATTTTTGTGCCCCCCTCACACATTTTTGCCTTATCCTCCCTGCTCTGCCGCATGTGTGTGGGGGAAATAGACACGTGTTGCGCTGTTTAATCGGTGGGGTTTTATCATGTCCATGATGTTTGGTGCAGGTATTCGTTTATCTTTTAACTCTGACAATGCAGGGAGAAGATGGAGGTGTTGAAAGTTTAATCATAAAACATGTATTAAAATCCTCTTTTCAACTTGAACGATTGATTTCAGGACTAAAGAGTGCTGGTCTTGCACAGTGTGGAATGTTTCTAAACATTCCAAAACACACACACACACATACACACACAGAGTTCAGAGTTTTTTATCATGATGATGATATGTTTTTAAGCTGTTGTTTGTTGTATTGTGTGTTTTAGCGATCAGAGAGGACGGCATGCCAGGAGGAAGGAACAAAAGCATTGGGCCTGTTGAGGTAAACTCCTTCATCATGCCTCCCCTCCTCCCATCAGTTTTTCATTTACCACGTTCTCGTTCCTACTCCTTTCTTAGACCGAGAGACAAGTTCCGGTTGGCTGATGCGGTTGTGTTGAATTGTGCCGGCGTGAATTAAGACGCACATCTTTCCTGATGTCTTTCCTTCAAGGCCGCAGCTTGCCTGAATGCACCTTCTCATCATTCTTCTTATTCATCTCTCTATTAGCCTCATCATATCGCTGTGTTTGGCAAGCTTTATTTTCTTGCGGGCATGCGAGCACCTTTGGAGACGAAGTGTTTAATTCTCATATTGAGCAAAACGTTCTTTTGTGTCTGTTGAAATGGCTAATTATCAGGATGGCGGCGCGTGTTAGCGTGGGTCAGACGCTATTATTTGCAAGCCGGTGTGGGCTGAGAAACATGCGGCTGTGAATGGATAATCATGTACGTGTGTGTGTGTGTGTGTGTGTGTGTGTGTACATCAGGGCTGCGTCAGTCATGCGAAGTGCAGTCATTAGGCTTTAGATTCCATTCAATGTGATGTGCCATATGTGCCGTGTTGATTGGAACCTGGGTGGGGTGGGGTGGGGTGGGGTGGGGGGCTTTTATTGTGACTCTCTAAAGCCCCGAGTGAGCTCAGGGTACGGCCCACACAGAGATGCTCGACCCCTCACATTCACCCCACCCTGCATCCCTCTGAGTGTGTGCTTAAGACACACACACACACACACACACACACACACACTCACACACACACACTTTTTGAATGCTCAGCTCTCTCAGTGTGAAGTCAACAATCGAAAAGTTTCTTTAGAAAGTCCAATTTTATCTGTCACTCTATCGCTTTTTCTCCTTTTCTCTTTGTGTTTATCCCCCTGCGCCTGTATTTTTACTCTCACTCGCTTCCGTGATCCCTCGCCTTCTGCAACCCTCGCTTGCTGTCTCTTTCTTGCGCTTTCTATCCCTCTCTCTCTCACTTTATGTATCTATCTCTCTCTCTTTCTCTGGAATCTGAAAATCCATTGCCTTTTTCTCTTTCTCTCTCTGCTCTTTCTCTGTTTCTTAATGTCTTTCTCTCTTTATCTCCTATCTTTCTCACTCTTTCTCTTACTCTCTGTCTCTCTTTCTTTCTGTTTCTCTGACTCTTTGTTTCTCTTCCTCTGTCTCTCACTATCTTTCTGTTTCTCTGTCGCAATCTATCAATCTCTTTATCTTCCTCGCTTTGAGCTTCTCTCTTTCTCTCTCTCTCTCTCTCTCTCTCTCTCTCTCTCTCTCTGATTCTCTGTATTGCTCTGAACTTCATTGTCTTTGTGTCTTTCTTTCTCTCTATCCCTCTCTCGAACTCTCTTCTTCTGTCTCTTTCTCTCTTTGTGTCTTTGTGTTTTTCTCTCTCTCACTCTCGCTCTCTCTGTGTAGATTTCAGACGAGGAGATAGAGCGGATCATGTCTGGTCAGGAATTTAAGGATGAGGCTAACATGGCGGAGCCCACCTGGAGCAACAATGGTGACAGTGATCAGAGTTCCCCTGGCAACAGCGTCGTCTCCGATGGCAACCAACCTTCGCCAGCATCCACACACTCCTCCAAGTAAGCGTCTAATGTCTGTCAAAGCCAATGCTGCGGAGTCACAGATCAGATGCACTATTGACACTTGGCCTTTGTCTCTTGTTCTTTGTGCGCACTTCGGTTTCCAGCACCTCTCACAGGGTTTTGATGGAAAAAGTTCTTTTAGGGCTACAGAGTTCTGAACTTTTGTGTTGTGTTCGGTCTGAGATAAAGTAGATACACCTCCTTAGTATGTACACTTATTGTGGATCTCTCTTCTGGTTTTCCCTTCCTTGCCTGCAGTCGCTCGGCAGAGCTGAACGGCTACACGGCCGCTCTCAGGGAGCAGTACTTTGGCAACGCCGTAGCCCAGCAATACCAGTTCCTGCCTCACCTGTTTGGCTACGTGGCACAGCCCCACAATCTCTACCCACAGAATCATACCATCATCACCCAGCTGGTGGCAGCAGAGGAATTCGCACCACTGGACACTCCGATGCTCATAGAAGACGGGTGAGCTTGAGCTCTCACTGGGTTTCATTTTACAGTGATCTAGGAAAACGTGGACAGAAGTGACATACACAATTCTACATAATGTCAGATCTAATAATAAATATGTGTATTAAATGTGTGGATAAGGTCTGATCTTGTCGTTAGGAAACAAAACGGGGGTCAGCATGTCAGATTACATAGATTATCATAATGCCTTGCTGTATCTTTGTCAAGAGACTGAAAACAATACAAGTTTGACTCCACCCAATCATCATTCATGTCCTTGTGTGTCATCAGCGAGGCAGGTCAAGGAACTGTCCGTCATGGCTATTCGAGAACAGCTTTCATGAGTTATTCCTTTGGCGAGATGATCAAATACAGCAAATCCGTTAATGATAAACCTTTTGTGGTTGAATATTTCTTTTTGTGGAACACAATACAGCGCCGTTTATATGATGGTGGAAATTTTTCATCTGCAAGGAGATCATGTTAATATTTGACTGGCTGCGTTCTCATACAGTGAAGCATAAAGCATAATAAATTACCTATGAGTGAGGTGGTGTGATATTCAGAATTATTCAGTGGGGATAACTCCCTCCGAGAACTGAATAATTCTCCATATCATCCAAAAACTGATTTTTTTTGAAAAATTGAGTTCAAAATGTTTTCAAGATCGTGAGAAGGTTGCTGTGAGTCAGTCGGAAGTGCCGCATGGTCTTCCCTGCTTACAATGTTAGCAATTCATGCTTGATAAATTTCACAAAATTAGGGAAATAAAGTATTTAATGCATAGGGATCTCATCTCATCTTCTTCCGCTAAGTCCAGGGTCGGGTCGTGGGGGCAGCAACCTAAGCAAAGAGGTCCAGACGTCCCTCTCCCCATCCACTTCCTCCAACTCTTCCGGGGGACATCGAGGCTGTCCCAGACAAGCCGAGAGACATAGTCCCTCCAGCGTGTTCTAGGTCGACCACGGGGTCTCTTCCCGGTTGGACATGCCCGAAACACCACACCAGGGAGACGTCCAGGAGGCATTCTAACCAGATGCCCGAGCCACCTCAACTGGCCCCTCTCAATGTGGAAGAGCAGCGGATCTACTCGGAGCTCGTCCCGGCTGGTAGAGCTTCTTACCTTATCTCTAAGGGGGGAACCCCACCATCCGGCGAAGGAAGCTCATTTCAGCCGCTTGTATCCGCGATCTTGTTCTTTCGGTCACTACCCAAAACTCATGACCATAGGTGAGGGTTGGAACGTAGATTGACTGGTAAATTGAGAGCTTCCCCTTGCGGCTCAACTCCTTCTTCACCACGATGGACCAGTACACGCTCTGTTTAACAGCAAAGGCTGCAGCGATCCGTCTGTTGATCTCCCGCTCTGTCCTTCCCTCACTCGTGAACAAGACCCCAAGATACTTAAACTCCTCTACTTGGGGCAGGACCTCATTCCCGACCCAGAGGGTGCATTTCACACTTGTCTGACTGAGAACCATGGCCTTGGACTTGAAGGTACTGATCTCCATCCTGGCTACTTCATGCTCGACTACGAGTCGCTCCAATGAGAGCTGGAGGTCCTGAATTGATGAAGCCAAAAGGACATCATCATCCGTAAAAAGTAGAGATGCGATCCGATGGCCACCAAACCAGAACCCCTCAATGCCTCGGCTGCGCCTATAAATTCTGTCCATAAAAATTATGAACAGAATCGGTGACAAAGGACAGCCATGGCGGACGCCAACCCTCAAGGTCCAGCCTCTCTCGAGATGGGTGACTCCAGAGCCCAAGCTATGCGTTGATGTAAGCCCAACTATATCTAGTCGGTATCTCTCCACCTCATGCACCAGATCAGGCTCCTTCCCCACCAGAGAGGTGACATTCCATGTCCCGAGGGTCAGAGTCAGTAATCGAGTATTAGTTCGACATGCCTTTGGTTGCCACCCAACTCACACTGCACCCGACCCCTAAAACTCCTCCCATGGGTGGTGGGTCCATGGGAGGGCGGACCCATGTCTCCTTTTCGGGCTTGGCCCGGCCAGGCTATATGGGCAGAAGCCCGACCACCACGCGCTCGCCTTCGGGGGGGGAGGAGCCCGGTGTCCCGCGTCCAGGCAAGTGAAACTGCATTCTCATCTGCTTCTTTGTCATAGGGGTCTTCTGAATCTCACTTCGTCTGGACCTTCATCCAGGACCTGTTTGCCTTGGGTGACCCTACCAGGGGCATTATGCCCCCAACAACATAGCTCCTAGGATCATTAGGTCACGCAAACCCCTCCACCACGATAAGGTGGCGATTCAGGGAGGGGCGTATCATGGGGTGTATTTTTATTTTCAAGAATTAGATTTTCCCCCAATGAAAAGCAACTCTATCAGTGTGTGTTGCAAGGACCACGCCGCTAGTCATTCTTGCTCCCCTTATAACCTAGCTAGCACTCGCAATTATAATTTTAAACTAACCACAAGCGATCCCTTAAAAAAATATGAGTCAAAACCAAAACTCACTGGAGAGGTTTTTTGGGAGGAAACGAGCAAATGAGATCACAGAAGTATCGCAGACTGCTAACAATAAGAAAGCTTCATTTAAAAGAAAATATCAAGATTCCTACCTAAGTTTCGGGTTCATCGCAACAGGTGATACACAAGAGCCACACCTGCTATGTGTTATTTGCGGTGAACAGCTAAGTAATAATGCAATGGAACCCGCAAAACTTCTTCGCCACATTCAGACAAAACACCCTGAGTTAAAAGACAAGCCCTTGTAATTTTTTGAAAGAAAAAACTGTCAACTTGAAGGACAACAGCAGTTATTATTACCACTTCAACAAACATGTCTTCCCTGAAAGCATCATTCTTAGTTGCAGACCGCATTGCTAAAGCTAAGCAGCCCTTTACTATTGGGGAAGGACTGATTCTGCCAGCTGCGAGGGACATTTGCCGTGAAATTTTTGGAGAGAATGAGGCAAAAAAGGTAGTAAATGTCCCCCTTTCAGCTACTTCCATAACAAGAAGAATTGATGAAATAGCGGAGGACATTGAGGCACAGTTGTTCGAGAGGATCAATGATTCCCCGTGGTACACAGTTCAGGTGGATGACTCTACTGATGTTGACAACAAGGCAATTTTGCTTGTTTTTGTGCGATATGTCTTCCAAGAGGATGTGCACGAGGATTTATTATGTGCGTTCATTTTGCCAACCAACACCACAGCTGCAGAAATATTTAAGTTCTTGAACGATTACATATCAGAAAGACTTGATTGGTCGTTTTGTGTCGGCGTATACACAGACAGAGCGGCTGCGATGACTGGACGGCTTTCAGGTCTGACAGCACGGATCAAGGAGGTCGCTTTAGAATGTGAGTCTACACATTGTGTCATCCATAGGGAAATGCCGGCGAGCCGAAAACTGTCACCTGAGCTTAACAGTGTTCTGCAAGATGTGATTAAGTTATTAATTACTTCAAAGTAAATGCCCTCAATTCGCGTCTGTTTGATCAGCTCTGTGAAGAGATGCATACAGAACAGAACATAAGTGCCTTCTGTTGTACACAGAAGTTGGATGGCTTTCTAGAGGCAAATCGCTGACTAGAATTTTTGAGTTAAGAGTCCATGCAGAGATTTTTTCTAAAAAAAAAAAAATGTCACCACTGGCAAAGTATTTTAGCAACGCTGATTGGATCTCAAAACTTGCTTACCTGTGTGACATTTTTAACCTTCTCAATGAACTCAATCTGTCACTTCAAGGGAAAATGACAACTATTTTCAAGTTGGCAGATAAGTTTGCTGCATTTAAAAGCCAAACTGGAACTATGGCGATGGAGAGTAAACGGCGGGATTTTTGGCATGTTCCACAAAGTAGCAGGGATTATAGAATAGACTGAGGTCAAACCTTCATTCTGCCAGTTGGTGCATGACCACCTGTTGCAGCTTTCAGAAGAGTTTGAGCATTACTTTCCAACAAAAACAGACCCCAAAATGGCGAATGGATGGGTCCGCAACCCATTTGTGAACAAGCCAGGTCAATCAACCCTATCTCCATGCAAAGAGGAACAACTGATTGAGATTGCACAGTGATCTTCAATCCATCTTTGAGACAACTTCATATCTCTTTGCATTCTGGGTTAAAATCAAAGCAGAATATCCTGATGCACTAAAAGCCCTTCTTCCTTTTTCAACCACGTGTCTTTGTGAGGCGGGGTTTTCTGTGGTGACAGCCACCAAAATAAGACTATGAAGTAGACTGGATGTAGGAAACACAATTCGAGTGTCACTGTCTCCCATCTCCCCCAGATGGGACTGTCTAGTAGCAGGAAAACAAGCCCAGGGGTCCCACTGACTCTACATCATGGTAAGTTGAAAAATAGTACAAATTTTTTTAATTGCCTAATATAAAGTGCAATAGTTGTATTCGGATTAAATACGATGAACTGACAAAAAACGTTTTTTTTTTTATTTAAACACCTGTGCCTCTAACCGGTCCGCGGAAACATTTTCATACATAAAACTGGTCCCTGGTGCAAAAAAGGTTGGGGACACCTGGCCTACATAATTTCCTCCGGGATCAATGAGGTTTTCTGATTCTGATTGAGTTTTTGTTTTCCAGTTTGGTTTAAGTGTTTTAGTGTATTTATTCATTATCCTGAGTTTGCAAGGGGTATAATGCTCTTTATCCTGAGACTATAAACCAGGGCGGGTATACTTTTTGACTTTCTGGCCACAATGGGTTCTAAAATTTGACGGAGAGGCCGAGCCCGGAGCATTTGGATAGTGTGTTTGGGCCAGATATACTGAAGCATTGCGTGTAGTGTGTAAACCTCATAGCACAGTAATCACATGATAGTAAATCTACAACCTGATTTACAAACAGTGTGCACTGAGGACTGCATCTTTCAAATCTGCAAAATAGCCCTCATCCAGGTTGTATGTTTGTTTCAATGAATATGCAAGATGTGGCATTTTCACACTATTTGGAACAATACTGGGGAAATAAAATCTAAATACTGATTAAAATAACACGCACACTGTGATCTAGCTAACCTGGAGATTGTGCCTGTTTTTAATACGTTTCAAAGGTGCAAAGTTAAATAAATCAACATTTATTGTAAAAAGATTAATGATATAACCTTTAACATTCAAAACATTTCAGGGATCCCTCACTTTCTGCGGTTAATTGGGACCGAGATCCCAATGCGACCACCGAAATCCACAAAGTTAGGATACACCCCCGCCCCCCCGACTGACGGATTCGTACATGTATATTGTCTTCCTTTCGGCTTTTTTCCTTTTACTCGGGAGTTGCAGCAGCAAATCATCTGATTTGCACGTTTGATTTGGCAGAGGTTTTTTACGTCGGATGCCCTCCCGTCACAACCCTTTTTTTAGCATGGGACAGAAACACGCTGACGACTTTGCAGCCTACTAGTACATGTATATGTGGATATAATATCAATAAGTACATATTCAATACTTATAATAACAATTAAACATTAAAAAAAATCATAATATGTAAATAAAATATAAATACACAGACATAGAGATGCGCGTGTGCACGCACTCTGCTGCGCACCTCACAACTATGTAAGTAGTTTTGATGGGAGATTTTGGGTTGTTTTGTGTTTGTTTAGGGTTTTTTTTTTTTTTTGCATAATTGGCCCTGTTTTTGTGGCATTTCCCCCCATATTCTTACTTAATTTCCTTATTTTTTTAATTCGATGAATATTAAAAAAAAAATGCACTGCACTGAAGCCACATTAATTGAAGCGCGAAGTAGTGAGGGATCCCCGTATTATACAACAAAATACTGAGTCTCAATCATTTCTGCTTTGCTCGTTTTCTGTTCTGCTGCTGCCTGTAAATGCACTTGGTTAAAAGATGCACTTTCAAACTTTTCCTGTGTATGTTTTTTTCATCACACAGCACGAAAATGCACCAATTTCCATAGGAACAGTGTTGTTGGTGCCCCTGTTTTGCCAGTGCTTCAAAGTCTGGAGTTAGTTTTGTTGTGCCAATTCTCAGGATAGATCTGAGGTGTTGGTCAGTTAACTTGGGTATGTCAAATGGCAACAGGAAAATATATGTGAAGTAAAGAGTAATACACTACACTCCAACAAAGGTCCACTCATGGTCAGTGCACCATACATTGGGGAAATGTGGAAATTGCAGGGACAAGAGGAAATGAATGAATGATATATAATTTTTGAATATTTTTTTAATTGGACAAATTCGCCGGGCCATATTAAAAAGCCTAACGGGCTGTATAGTTTGCCCATATGTGCTGTAAACCAATCAGATCATTTCATTCCCATGTAGTGTATACTAAACCGTTTCATATTTATTTTGAGCAGTGGTGTAGTTTTAGTGGTAGTTTGTACATTACTGCACGAGGGCAGTGTGCAGATGTCTTACATCCGTATGGAAAACCAACCACCCCACCCTCCACCAGTCCCCTGCTGCCTTGCAGGTTCACCTTGGCTGGCCAAAGGCTATGGAAGCAAACTCGCAAGACCTTCTGGCAAGTCCTGCAGCCACGCTGGTACCGACTGTATTGGCTCGCCTTTCCGTCGGACTCTCCCAGCAACGCTGAGAGGGGGATCCTGGTACTGGGCAACTCAGGATCGCCATACTTTTTGCCCAGGCCTGTACCTGGAGAGGTCACTCCAGCTTTGCTGTACCAGCATAGATTCAACACAACAAGCAGCAGTCACCAGTCATAAACCTAAGCTCATTTGGCATAGAGCTGGGCGCTAGGGGCTGCTCCCGACAGTGGAAAGAGTCATCTGTCTCTACTGGGCAGTTACTGCCCGCCTCAACCCGGGCAGCCACCGGGCAATAAGGTACTACCTCGCCACAACTTGCTGGCTTCATCGGGTGCGTGAAGCTTAGACAAAATTGACAGGCTTGATGTAAAACCAAGCACCAAGCAAAAATACAAAGGAAAAAGAAAAGAAATCTCCAGTCCTATGGCTGACATCTTGGAACGTTGCCTCTCTGACAACCTCCAGCAAATTGACGAAGCCAGGAAAACTGCCATCATTGACTGTAAGCTGGCTAAGTGGAACATTGATATCACTGCCCTTCACGAGACATGCCTCGCTTCCAATAGCAATCTCAAGGAGAAGGACTACGTGTTCTTCTGGCAAGGCATGTAGTCAGACGAGTGGCAACTGCATTGGGCATTTTGGTGTTGGCAAGCTCAGGGAGAATGGACAGCGGCTACTTGAGCTCTGGTGCTGACCATGATCTTTGCATCACCAACACCTTCTTTTCCATGAAGCCTCATCCTAGAGTTTCCTGGAGATATCCTAGTTCCAAGCACTGGCATCAGCTGGACCTTGTCATTACCAAAAGACCCTTGCCGAACCATGTGCTCCGCATGCGCAGTTATCACAGTGCCAACTGCAACACCGACCACTCTGTGCTCGGCAGCATTGTGCATCTCTGACCCAAGCAAATCCACCGCTCCAAGCAGAAGGGCCAGGCTTGCATTGACATGGCCAGAACATTGAAGCCTGAACTTCAAGAATGCTTTGCAAAGGCTGTCGACATGGCCATGGATGATAGCCCCACAGGCAGCACTACCACATGCTGGGACTTCATTTGTGATTTTGTATACAAGGCTACCATAGACACCTTCGGCAAAAGAACCAGAAAGAACGAGGACTGTTTAGAGGCTGGGATTAAAGAGATGGAACCTGCCATAGCTGCCAAGGGCGCTGCACTTCTCGAATACAAGAGGAAGACCTGTGAGAAATCACTAACCTCCTATTGAGAAGCACGCAACAATGCTAAGAGGGTTGCCCACAGGTGTGCCAATGATTATCGGCTGAAGCTTTGCACTGACATTCAGACCTCTGTAGATTGTGGAAACATCCGTGCGATGTATGAGGGGATGAAGAAAGCCTTCAGTTCAGGTGTCAACAAGCCCACACCCCTCAAGTCTATCTCTGGCGACGTCATCAATGATCGCCTTAAACAGATGGACAGATGGGCTGAACATTAATGGGAACTGTATTCCAGAGAGAACCTTGTAACTGACAAAGCCATAGATAACTCCCCACTGCCCATGCTGGAAGAGATCGACTTGCCTCCCACCATCGATGAGCTCAGTAAAGCCATTGACTCTGGCATGTGGGAAAGCTCCAGGCAGTAATGAATCCCACCAGAAGTTGTAAAGGTGGCGAAAGAGGGCTCCCTCCATTAACACCTCCATGAGCTTCAGTGCTGGGAAGAGGGAATGATACCTCAAGACATGCGGGACGCAAGGATCATTACGTTCTATAAAAACAAGGGTGACCGCAGTGATTGTAACAATTATCGTGGTATCTCCCTTCTCAGCATTGTGGGGAAAAGCCTTTGCCAGAGTTAGTCCTTAACTGCCTGCAGATACTTGCTGACAGGGTTGACCTTGAATCTCAGTGTGGTTTTCGTGCAAGGAGGTCAACCATTGACATGATGTTCTCACTCAGACAGCTGCAAGAAGAAAAGTGTCGAGAACAGAACCGTCCTCTGTACCTTGCCTTTATAGACTTGACCAAGGCATTTGACCTGGTCAGCCGTTCTATCCTCTTCGCCTGTCTGAGATTGGATGCCCTCCCAAGCTCCTGAAGATAATTCAGTCATTTCATGACGACATGACTGGCACAGTCCAGTATGATGGATTATCCTTGGGCCCCTTTCCCAATCAAGGGTAGCGTGAAACAGGGGTGTTTCCTAGCCCCGACACTCTTTGGCATATTCTTCTCCCTACTCCTGTGCTATGCATTTCATGAATCTGAAGAGGGCATCTTCCTCCACACCAGGAGTCAGGGAAACCTCTTCAATTTTGCCCACCTCAGAGCAAAGACCAAAGTCTACAAGGTCTTCATCTGGGAGATGCTTTTTGTTGATGAAACTGCTCTAACGCCACACATTGAAGCTGCCCTTCAGCGACTCATCGCCCGCTTTGCAGAGGCCTGTACGGAGTTTGGCCTCACCATCACCCTGAAGAAAACCAATATCAGGGGTCAGCATGTCGGCACCACCCCCACAATCACCATTGATGATCAGGCCTTGGAGGTGGTAGAGAAGTTTACTTACCTCGGATCTACCATCTGCAATAAACAATCCCTAGATGCTGAGCTCAATGTGAAGATAGGCAAAGCAGCAACCACCATGGTTCGCTTAGTGAAGAGAGTATGGGACAACAACATGCTCACTCTCAGCACAAAGATGAAAGTGTACCAAGCATCTGTGCTGAGCACCCTTCTGTATGGCAATGAGGCCTGGACCCTGTACTCGCACCAAGAGCAAAGACTGAACACCTTCCACATGTGCAATCTTGGGCGACTTCTCGGCATCACCTGGCAGGAACGTGTCTCCATCACTGCCGTCTTGGCCAAAAGGCAGGTATGTCAAGCATGTTTATCATTCTCACCCAAAAGCGCTTGCGCTGGCTTGGCCATGTGTGCAGGATGGATGACGGTCGCATCCCAAAGGATATCCTCTATGGCAAGCTAGCCACAAACACACATCCAAATGGATGACCCACCCTGCGCTACAAGGGTGTCTGCAAGAGGGACCTGATGTTGTGCAGCATCAACCCTGCAGATCTCGAGGAAGCGGCCTTGGACTGCTCTAGCTGGCATCAAAGCATCCAAGCCGGTGTCAGATGGGCTGAGGAAAAAGGAGAGAGGCATCAGCAAGAAAAGAAGACCTATCAGCAGCAGAGACTTCAATCTGCCTGTGCTGCTTCCAGTGTTGCCACTGGCGGCTACATCTGCAGCAAGTGCAGTAGGAGCTGCAGCTCCCGTATTGGGTTGTATAGCCACAACAGGCGCTACAACTCAACAGAAAACTGACCAAATTTCAATAGGTGGAGACTCCATTATCTTTTGAGACAGATGGATGCCAGCACTGCACTTTACTGCCACCTTCTGGAATCAACCTGTTATTGTCTCATCTTTATTTTGATTGTCCTCCCAACACCTGGACCTGGGTGGCTACGTTGCCTCTATGCTGTATATTTTAATTGTTTCTACACTCTCATACAACACTCAGCGAGGGCTGTTAATTCACGCAGTAGTTGAATCAGCTGTAATGGGACCAAAGAAACTGTTCACACCACAGGTCAAGGGTTAGAAACCTTTACCACTGTGCCAACGGCTTTGCTTTAGTCTGTGTTGCATTGTTTTTGTTTATTTCTGTGTTTTTACATCTTATAATTGGACATTTTATTTAAATCTCAGTTAATACAATTGTGTATTTATGATGATGTCTTTTTTAATGCATATAGATCTTTTATCTATATATTTTTATTAGGGGCAGTGGTAGCTTAGTGGTATAGGGTGCTGGATCGCTGATCCTAGGTTTGGAGGTCCTACTCTCCACAAGGTTGTCACTGCCCCCACAGTGCAATTAACTGGGTTATCAAAGGCCGGCCATGTCTTTCACTGTCAATGGTGAGAGGTATCTAAAAGAGCCATTGCTGACTTTAGTAAAGAGTATCTGCAAAGCTGTCGGCGTGTTTCTGTCCCTTGCTAAAGGGTTGTGTCAGGAAGGGCAGCCGACGTAAAAACCTATGCCAAATCAAACATGCGAATCAGATGATTCGCTGTGGCGACCCCTGAAAAAGGGAAAAAGCCAAAAGGAAAAGAATATTTTTATTCATCTTGCTGTTGTGTATGAGTGCTTTAAAAGTGTACAAGACGGTGTTGAGGCCAGCGATGTTGTATGGTTTAGAAACAGTGGCACTGAGGAAAAGACAAGAGGTAGAGCTGGAGGTAGCAGAGATGAAAATGTTGAGGTTCTCTTTGGGAATAACGAGGATGGATAGGATCAGGAATAAGTACATCAGAGGGACAGCACATGTAAGAGGTTTTGGAGACAAACTCAGAGAGGCTAGATTGAGATGGTTTGGACATGTACAGAGGAGGGATAGTGAATATATTGGTAGTAGGATGCTGAGGTTGGAACTGCCAGGCGGAAGGCCTAGAGGAAGACCAAAAAGGAGATTCATGGATGTGGTGAAGGAGGACATGAAAGTAGTTGGTGTAAGAGAAGATGATGTAGAGGATAGGGTGAAATGGAGGCAGATGATTCGCTGTGGCGACACCTGAAGGGAACAGCCGAAAGGAGAAGAAGAAGACGACTTGTGTAAGAGTGATTACACACACATCAAACAGTATCTGTGTCTGCTGCAGGTACCAGGTAACCCAGGTGGAGCTGTTTGCCCTGCTGTGTCGTCTGGCCGACGAGCTGCTGTTCCGTCAGATCTCATGGGTCAAGAAGCTGCCGTTCTTCTGTGAGCTCTCCATTGAGGACTACACACGCCTTCTCAGCGCCACATGGCAGGAGCTCATTCTGCTCTCCTGCTTGACTGTCTACAGCGCTCAGATCCTGGGAGACCTTGCCAACGTCACCGACAAGTACAACCCGTCCAATAATGAGCTGCACGGGTGAGTCAAGTCATGTTCACTTTTATTTTTAAACAGTGGTTTCAGATGATAATAAAGTTTAATAAAGGGCTCTGACTTCACAAGTCAAATGCTGCAATTCACAGGAGTCTGGCTGTAGCACCATTCTCATTTACATGGCTGACGGAAGGAGTCTCCAGTGTCTTGCGTTCCGTTCCTTCTTGGTACTGGATTTATGTGGTTTGGGGGTGGCAAGAGTAAAAGCGTTCACTAGGTTTGATCGTAGTAGAGACGGGGTTAAGGGGCAGAAACATCCCGACTGAGATCCACTTCAGCAGCTGTGAATCATTACAATCGGGCCCGTTCTCCACGCTTCAGGTATCTGCAGGCATCTTCTATCCAGAGTAATAAAGGAAAATAGTACTGTGTGTGCGTGCGTGTGTGTGTGTGTGTGAGAGAGAGAGAGAGAGAGAGAGAGAGAGGCAGGGATGGGGTGGGGGGAATAAAATAGGGCTGTTGTGTCTTTCTCTCATTTCGGACATAAAACAGACCAGGTTGTGGGTTTTCGGTTGTGTCTTGTGTTGTGTGTGAGATATTACTATGTGCTGGAAACGGGCAACCGATGATGGATTCAAAGCAGTTTGATTTTGGACCAGTTCAGAGGTTCTCATGGTGGATTGCCCTGATTTCAAACATTATAGAGAACATGGAGTGCAGAGTAGCAGTGTAAAGTTAGGCTTTACGCCGAGGTTTGACTCCTACGTCAGTGTGAAGCGAGTACAGTGTGTACTCAAGCAACAAAATACATGCAGCATCTGGTGTGTGTGTGTGTGTGTGTGGAATCAGCTGACCCTTGTCCCACTTCCTCTTGATCTGTAGGGTAGATTTACAGTGGTGTTGTGCGGGCAGAGGGCAATATCCGCTCTAACTGAGCAGCCACTCAATTAAAATGATGGCCCGTTATCAGGGAGGAGAGCTCAGAGAGGCCGAGGTAATTAAAGCCAACCTGCAATCAGATCCTGATAAGCGGTGCTTACCACAGAAATAAATTAAAAAAAAAAAAAAAAGCACTGTGATGTGTGATTAAAATGTGACATGAAGGGAGAATGAGAGGCCTGGTGTTTAGCTTGATTCTTAGCTAATCCTCTGTATAATGATGACGATGATGTGATGGATGAGTCTCACTGCTCTTTTTTCAACGCAGGAATGAATCAGGTGGAAGAGCATTTCGTGGCCATCACCTTTAAACAACCTTCTTTGGAACCTCAAACGATGTACTAGTCCTTCTCAAGAAATTAGCATATTGTGATAAAGTTCATTATTTTCTGTAATGTACTGATAAACATTAGACTTTCATATATTTTAGATTCATTACACACAACTGAAGTAATTCAGTTTTTTTTTTGTTTTAATATTGATCATTTTGGCAAAAAAGCAAAGAAAACCAAAAATCCCTATCTCAAAAAATTAGCATATTTCATCCGACCAATAAAAAGTGTTTTTAATACAAAAAAGGTCAACCTTCAAATAATTATGTTCAGTTATGCACTCAATACTTGGTCGGGAATCCTTTTGCAGAAATGACTGCTTCAATGCGGCGTGGCATAGAGCCAATCAGCCTGTGGCACTGCTGAGGTGTTATGGAGGCCCAGGATGCTTCGATAGCGGCCTTAAGCTCATCCACAGTGTTGGGTCTGGTGTCTCTCAACTTTCTCTTCACAATATCCCACAGATTCTCTATGGGCTTCAGGTCAGGAGAGTTGGCAGGCCAATTGAGCACAGTAATACCATGGTCAGTAAACCATTTAGCAGTGGTTTTGGCACTGTGAGCAGGTGCCAGGTCGTGCTGAAAAATGAAAATCTTCATCTCCATAAAGCTTTTCAGCAGATGGAAGCATGAAGTGCTCCAGAATCTCTTGATGGCGAGCTGCATTGTCCCTGCCCTTGATAAAACACAGTGGACCAACACCAGCAGCTGCAACACCAGCAGCTGACATGGCACCCCAGACCATCACTGACTGTGGGGACTTGACACTGGACTTCAGGCATTTTGGCATTTCCTTCTCCCCAGTCTTCCTCCAGACTCTGGCACCGCGATTTCCGAATGACATGGAAAATTTGCTTTCATCTGAAAAAAGTACTTTCTTCTGCTGCTGTTTCTGGTTCAAAAGTGGCTTGACCTGGGGAATGCGGCACCTGTAGCCCAGTCCACTGCTTCCACAGGTCCCCCAAGGTCTGGAATCGGCCCTTCTCCACAATCTTCCTCAGGGTCCGGTCACCTCTTCTGGTTGTGCAGCGTTTTCTGCCACACTTTTTCCTTCCCACAGACGTCCCACTGAGGTGGCTTGATGCAGCACTCTGGGAACAGCCTATTCACTCAGAGATTTCTTTCTGTGTCTTACCCTCTTGCTTGAGGGTGTCAATGATGTCCTTCTGGACAGCAGTCAGGTCGACAGTCTTACCCATGATTGCGGTTTTGAGTAATGAACCAGGCTGGGAGTTTTTAAAAGCCTCAGGAATCTTTTGCAGGTGTTTAGAGTTAATTGGTTGATTCAGATGATTAGGTTAATAGCTCGTTTAGACTACCTGAACATGATATGCTAATTTTTTGAGATAGGAATTTTGGGTTTTCATGAGCTGTATGCCAAAATCATCAGTATTAAAACAATAAAAGACCTGAAATATTTCAGTTGGTGTGCAATGAATCTAAAATATATGAAAGATTAATTTTTATCAGTACATTACAGAAAATAATGAACTTGATCACAATATGCTAATTTTTTGAGAAGGACTAGTATGTTGAATGTAGTTCATGCACGGTGGTTTAGCCGTTAGCATGCCCACGTTGCAGCAAGGGTGTACTTGCATTGGTTTCCTCTGGGTACACCAGTTTCCTTCTATAGTTTGAAGACTTTGGCTAATAGACTGCTTCAAATTGCACATAGGGGTAAGCGTGCGTTGTACTTGAGCTTTTCAGGGTGTACCCCAGCTTTACCCAGATTTGGCTCAGCTACGTGTCAACCTCTCAAATCCTTGCCAAATGAATCCTAGTGGAATTAATTAGCTTCGGGATTAAGTGTGTGTGTGTGTGTGTGTGTGTGTGTGTGTAGGTTCACTGACGATGGCATGGAGGTGATGGAGAAGCTGATCTATCTGTTCCGTAAGTTCCACCATTTGAAGGTCAGCAATGAAGAGTACGCCTGCATGAAGGCCATCAACTTCCTGAACCAAGGTAACCAAGGCAGTGGCTTGTTAGCATTAGCCATCAGCTCATGAGCCATCAAGGGATCAGTGCTGCGGAGAGAACACAAGGGATTATGGGAACAGTGGTGTTCTGTGTCAGTGTGTCTCTCAGCTCAACAGGTCCCTCATTAATTGAGGCATAGTGTCCGTGATGTGAAGGAGACAAAGATGGGGGTGAGCACTGAAGAGAAAAATGCAAACCCCAAATAAATAAATAACTGATCCGTGTGACCTCTGCGTTTTTATTACCGAGTTACTGCCGTCAGCTCGCTTTACAGAGCCTGATGACTATTCTCTCTCTTTCACTTTCTCTTTCTTTCCCTATCTTTCCTTCACTTTCCTTCTGTCCTTCTTTTTCTTTCTCTCTTTCACCTTTCTGTAGGGGTGTCATTGAAAACCTATTATTGGTATCGATATATTGATAAAAATTTCCAATGCATCGATACATTTAGAATATTGCTGTACTGTTCCATAAATGCATTAAATAGAACAGACTAAGATGTATTACAGTAGTTTGTATAATGCATTGAATACAGTGAGTCGTCGACTTACGACCTATGCGAGTTTCGTCTGATTGACTTTACGACTGCAAAAGTGGTGAAGCATGACTCATGGCGGTGCAGCGCGAGTGTTGCGTACGACAGTTGTTTGTGCTGCCAGCAGCGCCAGCATCTTAAAAGGCCAAGCAGGAGATGATGCAGCTTCACTTTCTAACTGCTCAGAGTAAATCTATTCATCTACTTTCAATGCCACGTCACTGTGGCGCGAAGCTGAGAGCCAATCCTTTCTGTAGTGGGCGGGTCCGATACCTTGAAACTCTAATTTTATTGGACTCACACGCTGCAGTGTTTGTGACAGGAAGCGTGTCCCAAGTTTTGGCAATCGGCTGGTCTGCGGGTTGAAGTTTTTCCATGTCTGTCCATTTGTGTTTGCTTGCCAGCTGTGCTTGGCTTCGTGGAAATGAGCCGATCAAAACGAGGGAAATTTATTTCTTTACTCTAAAACAACACACGCAGTCTGTGGCTGTTGTTATAATCCAATAAAATTGGAGTTTGAAGCTATCGGACCTGCCCACACAGTGGGGTACAGAAAGGATTGGCTCTCTGCTGCGTGTCACAGTGACGTGGAATCGAAAATAGATGTATAGATTCAGAAGATGCTCATATCTGTATTATCCCGTGATAAGTGTCTCTTCTTGTTCAAAATGTTCCGTGCTGTTGAGAACACGCGCTCTGACGGCACACTAAAAGCAGGGACGTACCATTTACCATACAGAGAGGCGGGACGTACCATTTACCATACAGAGAGGCGGGACGTACCATTTACCATACAGAGAGGCGGGACGTACCATTTACCATACAGAGAGGCGGGACGTACCATTTACTCGGGGTGTCATTGAAATGACATTTACTACAGATGCTGTGATGAACACAGGAAGCTATAACGTTAGAAGTATCGATATCCCTTTTATAGGTATCAATTATCGATCGACATAATTATATCGGTGATATTCCGATACTCCGATTGTCAATGACGTCCCTCCCTCCCTCCCTCTTTCTCTCTCTGCATCCCTTTCTTCCCTCACTCACACACTCTCTCCCCCATTCTCTCTTTCTTGTTCTCTCTCCCTTTCCCCCTCTGTCCTTCTTCCTTTCTTTCTCTCTCTCAACTTCTGTCTTCTGTCACTCTCTCACCCCTCCCTTTTATTCTCCCCTTTCTCTTCCTCTTTCTCTTTCTTCCCTCCCTTTCTCTCCCTTTCTCTATTGCTTTCCCTTATTTTCTGTTGTTTTTTCTTTTTCTATGTTTGTTTTGATTAAAATTTTTTTTTTTTATTGTCTCGCCCTCTATTGGTCTCTGTCTCCTTCTAACTCGCTCTTGCTTTCTGTGTGTCTCTTTCTCGCTTGCTCCCTCTCGTTATGTGTGTGTGTGTGTGTGTGTGTGTGTGTGTGTGTGTGTGTGTAGATGTCAGTGATTTGACTAATATGGCGCACTTGGAGCAGTTGAATAAGCGTTACTGGTATGTGTGTCAGGACTACACTGAGTACAAATACCCTCACCAATCCAAACGCTTCCCCGAGATCATGATGTGTCTTCCGGAAATTCGCTACGTTGCAGGTGAGAATCTTTTCACACTCAGACTCGCTTTCAGTTCAGCTGCCATGCAGGGCATTTGATTTTGTTGTCTGTCTGTGTCTGTTGGTCTCTCTCTCTCTCTCTCTCTCTCTCTTTCCCTCATCTCTTTCTCTTTTCCCCCATCTCTCTCTCTCTCTCTCTCTCTCTCTCTCTCTCTCTCTCTTTTCCCTCTTCTCTTTCTCTTTTCCCTCATCTCTTTCTCTTTTCCCCCATCTCTCTCTCTCTCTCTCTCTCTCTCTCTCTCCCCTCTCTCTCTCTCTCTCTCTCTCTCTCTCTCTCTCTCTCTCTCTCTCTCTAGGGAAGTTGGTAAACATGCCAATGGAACAACTCCCCCTGCTGTTTAAGGCAGTCCTGCACACCTGTAAGTCCAGCCTGAACACCTACAGGGCAAACGCCTCTCCCTGCGTGAGCACGGGCTCCGCCTCTTCCAACTAAACAGGCCCTGTTCTCATGTTCTGATGATACATATGGGGACAGGGATTTCTGGGGTCATGGAGGTGATGCACTGTTCACCTCACCTCCGTTTCAAACGAAAAAAAAGAAAGAAATGATGAATGTGATTAGCACCTATTTTATACATTTAATTTTTTCCCTCTCTATTTATTACCAGACAGAGCTGAATGTATACTGATGTACACTGCACACAATCTCTGCTGCTTGTACACAAAATGCACAAACTCCTCAGCAGAGTTTACACTCGCTCGTCCGACTGCAGAATGTGTTCCCACTGCTAGAATTAGGAGTTCTGAAACACTTTTTGTTTCTCTCTCTCTCTCTCTCTCTCTTTCTGTCTCTCCCTCTCCACACACACACACACACACAGACACACACACACACACACACACACACACATATATATATATATATATATATATGTCTGTCTCCCTTTCGGCTTTTTCCCTTTTACTTGGGAGTCGCCACAGCGAATCATCTGATTCGCACGTTTTTTTTTTGATTTGGCAGAGGTTTTTACGTCGGATGCCCTTCCTGTCACAACCCTTTTTGGCAAGGGACAGAAACACGCTGACGACTTTGCAGCTACTCTTTACGAAAGTCAGCAATGGTTCTTTTACATGCCGCTCACCATAGACAGTGAGAGACATGGCCCGCCTTTGATAACCCAGTTATCTGCACTGGGGGGGGGACAGTGACAACCTTGTGGAGAGTGGGACTCGAACCCCCAACCGTTGGATCAGCGATCCAGCGCCCTATACCACTAGACCACCACTGCCCCTTGACAGACAGACAGACAGATATATATATATATATATATATGATTTTCTGAGTAGATCCTTCCGTAGGAGAGTGCTCAATACTTTTTGGTAGAGCAAATAACAAAAATAAAATTACAGGACAAAGACTTTCTATTGAAACTCCATTTATCACTACAGATCTGTTTCGAGGGGTGGTGAAACCATCCTCTCTCTTCAGGTGATTATAGAAGAATCTTCCCCTCGAAACAGATCTGTAGTGATAAATGGAGTTTCAATAGAAAGTCTTTGTCCTGTCCTTTTATTTTTGTTATTTGCTCTACCAAAAAGTATTGAGCACTCTCCTACGGAAGGATCTACTCAGAAAATCCTCTATATATATCCTCGCTACTTTGCGCTTCAATTCATGCGGCTTTAGTGCATCTCTTTTTTTTTTTTTTTTTTTTTAAATATTCATCAAATTAAAAAATAAGGAATTTAAGGAAGAATAGGGGAAGAGTTAAGGAAAATTCCTCAAAAACAAGGCCAATTTATGCAAAAAATTCCTTAACAAACATAAAACAACCCAAAACCTCCCATCAAAACTGGATGCATTGTTGTGAGGTGCGCATCTGAGTGTGTGCACGTCCATCTGTATGTGTGTGTATTTAAATTTTATTTACATCTTGTGCATTATTTTTTTTTAATGTTTAATTGTTATTATAAGCATTTATAGCGTTGAATATGTATTTATTGATGTATACACACATACATGTACGTATACATCAGTCGGTGATCATACTTGGCGGATTTCGGTGGTAACGGGTGGATCTCAGCCCCAGTTAACCGTGGAAAGTGAGGGATCCCTGTATGTATGTATGTACAAACACACACACACACACACACACACACACATATAGGGATCGCTCACTGACCCCGACTGACGTATACGTACATGTATATGTGTATATAATATCAATAAATACATATTCAATGATATGAATGCTTATAATAACAATTAAACATGTAAAATATATAAAATAATGTAAGATATAAGTAAAATATAAATACACACACAGAGATGGTATTGCACGAGAAGAAGACGACTCACATACATACGCGCACGCAGAAGTGTGTGCACACAGATGCAACAGTGTAAGTAGTTTTGATGGGAGATTTTGGTCTGTTTTTTGTTGGTTTATGGTTATTGTTTGGTTTTTTTTTTTTTGTTTTTTTTTGCATAATTGGCCTTGTTTTTGTGGCATTTTCCTTAACTTTTCCCCCTAGTTTTCCTTAATTTCCTTATTTTTTAATTCGATAAATATTGTTGAAAACCCGTGATGCACTGAAGCCGTATAAATTGAAGCGCGAAGTAGCGAGGGATCATATATAAATCTCTCAGGTATCCTCTCATACACACACTTTGTCTTTTTTATTTCATTCTCAGTATCTCTCTCGTACTTTCTGTAATCTCTCTATTGTACTTCTCTATCTCTCCGTTTTGATTTCCCTCTTTCCACCTCTACTCCCTCTTTCTAATATTCCCTATCGCCCTCTTTCCGCTCTGCTCATCACTATAACTTGCCCCCCAGTCTGTATTTATTTCTCTCTCTCCCATAAGGAAAGCCTTTATTCTCCAAATTGAAATCATCACACACTCACCATTTAAAAGAACGAAGAGGAAAAAAAATTAAATGAAGTCTGTAGCCGAACTTGCCACGTCTCTTTCTCCGGTGAGAAAGTGAAAGTGTGTGATTCAGCTACGCCGGTGCTGTTCATTTTGTACCTCTTATTGTTATCATTTATTATCATTATTTTTATTGCTTTGATTTTTTTTTCTTTTTTTTAAAAAAAAAAAAATGATGTCTCATTGTGTCAGAGGTCACAGCAGTAATAATGTCATGCTGACACGGCAGCTACAGCCTTCCAGTACTCAATAGCTGCGTTATACTTGGAGCGCCAAGGCACTTGGGAGAGTGTTGATGAGAGATGAATGTTCGGCCACAGTTTGAGGGAAAGAGTTTTACCTGACAGAACTGTATACCTGTGTGATGTGGGAGGTGGCCTAACGTGTAATGTTGGCAGGAAGTGAGCAACCTGTTCAGCCGCGTGAATCGAAATTGAGAGGACCATGTCGAGAAAGCGCACCAGCTCAATATGATGTTTAACGTGTCCTCAACTGGCCCTGCTCTCCTTTCTCCTCACTAGACAGGTGATTTAAAAACAGGGTAAAAACAAGCTTTTTTTTTTTTATTTTCGATTTTTGAGATGTCGCTCAAACTCATATAACGGTGTAGGTTTCTAGTTCTAGTAAGGTTGTAGTGTGTAGGAGGTTGATGGTATTGTTGATTATTTTAATAGTTTTTACTTTATTGAGCAAAGAGAAGAGAAGAGGTGTGTTGATGTGTTTTTTTTTTTTTTTTTTTTTTAATGAAAGGATTTGCTCGACGATGATGGTTAGCAGGAGCGAGCGGCGAACATCCTTGAGAACGTTGATACGTTTTTTTTTTTTTTCCTCCCCTTTGCTCAGCCAAACAGTTAAAACATTCCAAAAATCGTCGAGCAGGAAAAAAAGATTGAGTAATGTTTACATATTTTTGCAGCAGACAATGATGAGAATGAGCAGGAGGGTCACAGCGAAGGCGGGTGGCTGCCGGGTGACGCCCGGCTCCCCGTCCTCCAGCTCAAGGCCTCTCGATTGCAAACCAAACCTCATTGGCGATGGAACGAAATAATAATCACTGAGAGACATCGGTGAACAGAGTGTTCAGAGGAGAACGTCAAGTTCAGTGCTCTGAGGAAAAAAAAAAATAAAAATACCGTTTCATAGTTCTGTACCTGCTTTCAACAGGCAGCGTCATTCACCAGTCATCACTCGTTTAAGTTTTGGACTTGGGTTTTTTTTTTTTTTAACCGTCGGATGCCCTTTAGCAAGGGGCTGAAACCTGCTGACGGCTTTGCAGCTCCCGTTGTCGAAAGTCAGCAATGGTTCTTTTACATGAACCTCTCACCATAGACCATGAGAAACATGCCCGGCCTTTGATAAGGTGGAATTGGGGGTGGAGGGGGGAGTGACAACCTTTGGAGAGTGGGACTTGAACCCCCAACCTTAGGATCAGCGATCTAGCACCCTTTACCACCAGGCCACCGTTGCCCTCTGTTTCTCTTGTAGATAATGTTCTGGATTTTTTTTTATTTGTTAGTGTCGGGTGTTAATGGTGCTGTCATTGGTACACTCAAATATTTACACACACACACACACACACACACACACACGTGCCTCCAAGGTCTGTTCGACATCCTGGCAGCTGAGGTTGAGATGTAGGCTCACAAACCTTGTGAACCATAGTCAGGGATTTAAACCCCCCCCCCCCCCCCCCCGTGATACATGTCCGTGTATAAGATTCGACATCTTTGTTGATTGATGTAGGTCTCAATAAGAGAGGCCATCCGTAATCCATTTGGAGCTTCTCTATAAGCAGCGGCGCATTGCTTAGTGTTATTGAATTGCCCGTCGCGGTAGACCTTTCGCACAAAGCGCTCTCCTGAAAGAAGCCTGGGATTTCTTTATCTTTTTTTTTTTTTTTTAACTGTTCTCGCACATTATTAAACTGTTACACCATTAAACCACTGACCTCTGCAACACACACACACACACACACACACACACGCACGCGCACACACGTGTGTACGAAAGAATTAATTGTACTTACAATTTTTTCTTGTTTGTAATTTTTTCCACCTGATTTCTACATTGAAACTACCTCATGTGTGTGTGTGTGTGTGTGTGTGTGTGTGTGTGAGATGTGTACCTTATTTATTGGTTTCACCATCACCTTCAGGCCACTTCTTGACGAGTCTCTTGTTCTGCGCTGAAGAAATCTTCAGTAGCACCCGCTCGATCTAACTCTGTTTCACCGCTCCGTTCTCTCCGTTCCTGAGTGCAATGATGACATCATCCTTTAAAATAATCAGTATTATATTTGTTGTTGTAAACATTGTTTTACTTTGCTAAATTCTTTTCATTAATAGTGTAATTCTTGTCATAGCTGATGTTATTGCAATGACTGCTGTTTACAAGATGTGTATTGTTCTATTTTTTTTTCCTTTTTTGTTTATCCACTGTAATCCTTTATGATGCTGTGACACTTTTTCGGCCAGTCAGCTTTTTTTCTTTCGTTTGATGGTTACGGGTATGCTGATTGGCCCTTAGAAGACTATCGGAAGTGCTGTCAGTTTTATACACTTGAAACTTAAATGGCACTGAATGTTAGGGCTTGTACAAAAAAAAAAAATAAAAAAAAAAAATAGAGGTGGATGAGGAGGTTCCGCGTGTAGCTGTTGTCTCAGGGAATAGACGTGCTCCTTCACACAAGCTACGCCTAGCTACGCAGTGTATACGGTAATAAGATGATGTGGATCATTTTACGAAAGCACTTTTGAGAGGAAACCCGTTAGCAGGGATATCGAATGCCAAATAAACTAGCAAGTGAAGCTAGTAATTTATCATCAACAGTATAACGGTTAAAATTCAACACTCAAATTACTCGGAACATCATTTCCCATGTTTACAGTTCTAACGAGAGGGGTTTTATTTCTTCCTCTACCCACTTTAAGGTCAACAATCAGTTCCTCCAGGAACTCATGATGTCACAATCACATCAGTTAAAGCTAGTCCTGGTAAATTGTGAGGCGCTCCACCGAATGTAGGCGCTTGTCGAAAGTGACGTATGGTGTTTGTGAGACAGCGCGGTTTATCCGGACTTCTGATCTTTGAAGTGGGCAGGTGCGCGTTGAATACTTGTCTAGTACTCAACCTTCACTTGCTCACTCGAAAGATCGGAAGTCCGGATAACCCGTGCTTTGTCTCACAAGCACCGTACATCACTTTCGACAAGCGCCTACATTCGGTGCAGCGCTTTACAATTGTGCACATCCTTAAAGTTTTGATGAAACGGCAACCTAACCAAATATGTTTGTTTTATACTGCAGGTTTCCGCCATCACAGCCCCAAGCAAATGTTCTCCCACATATCACACGTTAGGTTTCACTGCCATCATGTGCACAAATTTTTTTTTTAACGATTTTATTTTACGATTTTTTTACGCAATTTCACTGCAATTAACTCACAAACATCAACATATCTCATTTTTTTTCTTTTATGAAAATTTGCTGTAAAATTTGGCTTTTTAAACCGAAACCATCACAAAACAAAACCCCGATTGTTTTCCAGGAGAAACCAAATCACATATTTTTAGCACAATATAAATGTTTTTTGTTTATTGATGATTTAAAAGACACTTAATACAAATATATAGAAATAAACAAGTGGAAAAGCAGAATGTTTTCAATTTTGCGTTAAAGGCCGCGGCATATATTTGATAAAGTATGAACTCGCTGACGATCAACTTTCCACCCGCATGCCGCTGGTTCGAATGTTCTTCAAAAGTTTGTACGCATCGTAATCCGACTCATCGTCACAGCTGTTTTGATCCGGTTATCCCGTCGTTAATTTGAACACGACACCATATGAAACGTAATCCTAGCAATAGCGTGTACAGCGTCAGGCCTGTGTACTAGGAGTGCTGTCTGAGGTGCTTTCCTAAGCTACGTCCCGGACCTCTTTCATCCTCGACTCTAACTTTAACTACCTGTGAAATAAAATGTGATCCATATGTGTTATGAAAGCATGTGTAGAATGTTTTAGGACTTGAAACCAAATAAATGTGAATCTTATGCAACTGTGAACCATTTTCTTTGTGTGTGCTTTCTGTTCTCAGTCCTGCGTTGCCTCGCAATTGGCCATTTTGAAACACACACACACGCACTTACTCATGGTTGAAGAGAATGTGAATAGTGAGGAATGTTCTTCCAACAAATGTAGCTGTAGGTCAAAGAACTGGCGAGAAAAATGCAGCAGGTGATAAAGAAGACAGGGCGGAAATTCTTGCCTGATGCTGACATGACTACAATGTTGTGGCTCCTCGCTGTCGTCTCTACAAACCTGCTCGATTCATCCTTGGAACTTTCTGTACTTCACCACAAAGTACTTTCTGGAACTTTCTGTGATTCATCCTCCGTTATGTTTCCCGAAGGCTTCAGTGAGTAAATTTCACCTGTATGAAGCTCTGGACCTGTAATCTGATAGTACCGTCTCGAACCATTTTCCGGTTCTTATCCGATGATGATTAATGACACTGATCTGTACACATCAGGATCCTGGTCACTCTGTCAAGGTTTATTTCACAATAAAAACAAGCACGTTGTACATTATTGTACTGCTTATACAGCTCATAAAGACGTTTTTCTTTTTTTATATACAGCGGTACCTCACTTTACAAAATTAATTCATTCCAGCACCTTTTTCGTAACCTGGATTTTTCGTAAGTTGAACCGCGTTTTACATTTAAAATGTCTGCTTCGTTCCAAGGCTCCCAATACTACCCCATAAACCCTTTAAAAATGATAAAAGTACACCAATTTTGTATGAAATTGTATGAAATCTTCTTTTACTTTCGGCTGCTCCCTTCAGGGGTCGCCGCAGCAAATCATCCGCCTCCATCTCACCCTGTCCTCTGCATCTTCTTTTCTGACTCCAACGACCTTCATGTCTTCCTTCACCACATCCATAAATCTCTTCTTTGGTCTTCCTCGAGGCCTTCTGCCTGGTATTTCCAACCTCAGCATCCTACTGCCAATATACTCACTATCCCTCCTCTGTACATGTCCAAACCATCTCAATCTAGCCTCACTGACTTTGTCTCCGAAACATCTTACATGGGCTGTCCCTCTGATATACTCATTTCCGATCCTATCCATCCTCGTTACTCCCAGAGAGAACCTCAACATTTTGAAAAATTTGTATGAAATTTGTATGAAATGTGTTAAACTAAAAACTTTTTTAATTAAACCATTTTATTAACATATACAGAGTGGATTCCAGTCCTTTTTTAAATCTCTCGAACCACCCATGCGACGCTTTAAAGTCCGGAGGTTGCTGGTCTGAAGAACCCCCACCCCCACCCTCCTTCACGAGGTCCTTAAATATGGTGGTTGCTTATTCCGAAATAATCGCCTCTGTCACTGTATCTCCGCTTTTAATACCTCCTTCTGCTTCAATATCGTCCCGATCGTAGAGGGGTTTCGGCCATACTCCTTTGCGATTTCACTCAACCGAATCCCACTTTCATATTTTTTTATCATCTCCTGTTTTACTTTTATTGATAACGGAGCCCGCTTCTTCTTTTCCGTCTCACCGGGAATCACTTTCTTGGGGCTCATAATTAATAACGAAAAATAACTGCAATGAGCACACTCAAAACACTCATGAAACTCACAAACCAACAGTACAACTCCCTTTCACACGTGTGTCGAATGATGGGTCGAAGGCAAACGAAAAGCATTATGAGTACAGTACTGTTTATAGAGATTCGGCTCCCTCCTAGCCAATGGGAGGCCAGCGGGGCGGGGTGTTGGGAGACAACCAATGGGAAAGCAACTCGTGCATTGTTTGAATGACGCGTTTGAATTTTTAAGATGGCGCTTACATAACGTGAACTTGTTTTGTATCCACCGACAAAAATTTTAGGAAAATGCGTTTCGTAACCTGAATTTTTCATTTGGTGAGACTTTCGTAAAGTGAGGTTCCACTGTATCTGTCTGTTATATATATCAGCAATGCTGTGATGAAATAACGTACCTTTGAATGCCACGACTAACCATCAGAATCCAGGATTCACTATAAACTACTGATTATCCAAGTGTGAGGTCTGTACAGAGAAAACTCAGCCCGAGGTCTTTAGTACAGGACAAGATGAAGGTAGGGCAGCTTTTTAAATTCACCTCAGAAATGAATACTTTTTGGATTCTGGCTTTCCTGTTCACTTTCTTTCCTTCAACGGCGCACAGTACAGGTAGCTAACGGCTAAGTTGTTGGATGGATAGGCACCAGTCGGGATATGCAATTTATTGCTGGTCTGCTGAACCTTCGGATTGTACGTATTGCATAATCAAGTTTATACATTCATTTGCTGAACCACTTAATCATGGCTACATCGGTTCCTATCTGCCAACTCAGAGGTTGTGTGTTGGCCTGTGATAGACAATTCGGAGTTTACCCCGCCTTTGTGCATTCACCCTCACACGTAGTGGGAATCATTCATTTATTCTCTGAGCGACTTAATCTTCATTCAAGTCTCAGGGAAGGTGGTGTCTTTCTCAGGTGACTCTGGGCGAAGATGGGGTACAACCTGAACACCTCACTAAGCCATCACATGGCAACACATACAATTCACGCACACATCTAGGGGCAATTTGAAACCACCTGTGCATGCTTTGGGACTGTTGGTGGCAGGAAACCGGACCCACGCAAGCGCAGTGAGAACATGCAAACTCCACTCGAAAATGCCCCCAAGCCTGGGAATCGACCCCAAGACCTTGTTGTGAGGCGACTTTGTTAACTACCGCATCACCGTTTCGCCCCCAGTGGGAATCCAAAATATAAGATTCGCTTAATGTGCATCTCTCTGGACTGTAGGAGGAAACCCATGCTAGCATAAAGAGAAAATACAAACTACATACAGAAAAGTCATCACTGAGCCTGAGACTTGTACCCAGGACCTTCTTGCTGTGAGGTAGATGTTGTAACCATTACACCACTGTCCCGCCCTCGACAATAAAAACGCGCTTGTTGTTTATTTGTACATTATATCGTGTCCACATGTTTACCGGAGTCATTGGGTGACTTACTAGGGCACTTGCCGTGTCCATATGGTGCAATACCAATATACATGGATGGGATATGCATTATAATGTCAATTGACCTTGTCACCGAACTTGAATGAATAAACTCATGTCGGGTCTCAATTCTCGTAGTTACGGTATGTAATGTTCCAGAACGTTCTTTCGTATCTTCATATCTTCATATATCAGAACGTTCTTTAGTTGGAATGGTTGGAGAAAAGTATCTGGTGTGATGTATGATAGGAAAGTATTGTCAAGAATGAAAGGAAAAGTGTACAAGACGGTGATGAGGCCAGCGATGTTGTATGGTTTAGAAACAGTGGTACTGAGGAAAAGACAGGAGGCAGAGCTGGAGGCAGCAGAGATGAAAATGTTGAGATTCTCTTTGGGGGTAACGAGGATGGATAGGATCAGGAATGAGGACATCAGAGGGACAGCACATGTAAAAGGATTTGGAGACAAAGTCAGAGAGGCTATATTGAGATGGTTTGGACATGTACAGAGGAGGGATAGTGAGTATATTGGTAGTAGGATGCTGAGGTTGGAACTACCAGGCAGAAGGCCAAGAGGAAGACCAAAGATTTATGGCTGTGGTGAAGGAGGATTTGAAGGTAGTTGGTGTAAGAGAAGAAGATGCAGAGGATAGGGTGAGATGGAGGCGGATGATTCGCTGTGGCGACCCCTGGAGGGAACAGCCGACAGGAAAAGAAGTTCTTTAGTATCAACACCAATCGGGCTTCCTGTTCCTCAAATGTCAGTGTTTACATTTCCAACCAACAATCCTGAACCCAAACCCAAGAGAAAAGGGTGGCCCAGATGTTGTGCAGATGACATTTAACGGACGTTTGCGCTCATTTCTCTCTACTGAAGATCAAAGTCTTGGCACTCGTGCCGTGTTTTGATGTATGTTTGATGTGGATGTTTGCTCCTGTGTATCGTCGCTGAACATTAAAGTATCGGCGCCCTTGCCAGACCTCGATCCAGTAACTATGCTGCACTTGTTTAATCGAGTAAATTATTGTCCATGTGAGAATTAACATGTACATCTTCGGTTTTTGGTGGTCTTCCTCTCCCTCGGTGTTTCTCTTTCTTTAGCGCGATCTCTGCATTTTCATGGATACGCCTCTAAAAGAGACTCAATTCTTGGTTGTCAATCTTTAACTGCATTAAAGACAATGAATGTGTTTTTATTTATTTATTTTAGCCTGCCTTATTTTCATTCATTTTCTGAACTGCTTAATCCTAATCATGGCTGCAGGGAGGCTGGCGCCAGGCGGGGTACACCCTGGACAGCTGGCCAGGCCACCATAGGGCTGCCATATTTTAACCTCCCCTCTGGCTAAAGTTATGTCATCTCGACCTAGACTTCGGTCAAGCAGACCAGTCAGCAAATTCTGGACAGTTAATAGATTTGACTTTGCTCCTGGTTCGCAACCAGCAGCCGATGGACATGGTTTTAGGGTAGAGCTTTCTCACGTCCACATAAACAAACACACATCAAGTGACGCCTCTGTGATGGACCATCAATCCTGCTTCGGTGACCGAAGCGGCCAGGCCGCTGAATAATGTTTATGCAGTGATAGCGCTGCTTGGCTGAACTCCTGCTCATTCGGCAGAATAAACAGAGCCATGACAGAGAGAGAGAGACGAGTCACTGAGGCCTCTCTTACTCAGCATTTTTAAAGTCAGCGCACGGACAAGGCTGACTTATGATAATGAGTCAAGAAAATATATTGATTGGGGTAAAGTTATCAAGTATTTTCATCTCGGGTCAGGGTCTTGTACATGATATTTTGTGAGTTGTGTTAATTGCAAGGCCATTGTTCTAAGATTAGCTGTATTTTTCAAATTCAGGTGGGTTGACTAATCCTCAACATCTCCAATGGTTATTTGGTGTATAGCGAATGTCTTGGGCTCTTCATCCAAATACTCTTCCATTTGAATATATTGTCATGTCGGACTAAAATACAGACATTGCTGTTTCTAGATTTGTCGCGATCATCATGATTCTCCAAGATCATGCATGGTTTGGTTTATAAAAAAGCTGTAAAAGCTAAAAAGTGTCATTTACCCACTTTTAACAAGCTTCAGGGGTGAGTGTTCATGGTTCGCTACCCCATCTGTACCCCATCAGTTGTTCTATCTGGTAGCGTCTGCACAGGAACTGATAACTTTTGTGACAAGTGCAAAAGTCGTCGGTGTATAGTTATAGAGATGTGCCTACGCTTTTTTTTGAGGGGTTGGGTCGGTTTCCCTCAACCATTTTTCTGCTACACATACCGCATCCGATGTGATAAGCGCCCAGGGCACTTAAAAATTGGAGTGGGTGGACGCTTATTAAAATTTACCAGCAGAGTGGAGCGGTAAGTGCTTATTACCATCCAGGTGGAAAACAGGAATAATAACCGAACAATAAAAGAGCTTTACTGGTATTTGTGTTATTCATTTTGTAGTATCAACCAAATTACTTAAGTGAAAGCTGAAAATAAACAGAAAACCACATAAATTAAAAAAAAAAATTCCTTCCCTTACTTTCCCTCCCAGTGCTTTTCCTATAAACATTTTCCCGGAAGTAAAATGAGCCAAATAGAAAGTCAACTTCAGCACATGGCACGTTGAACCAATCAAAACAAACATAAACAAAAACATATAGCCAGGAACGTGTTTAAATTTATGAAGTTAGTGAGTGGGAGAATTGGATGAAAAATACTCATCATCACTTTCTGATAGGTCCATATCTGGCTCATCGCCCCATTCATTCAGAGCATCCCATAGTTTTGCTGTAGCAGTTTCTAATGGTTCATCGGTTGTTGGACATTTACCAAGAGCACGGCGGAATGATATGTGTGTTACTGATGAATAGTATAGACATTCCCCAGTGGCAGGGGGTCTTGAAATACCATGTAAACTCACTTTTACAGGCAGTGAATGCCTCATTTTACCGTCACAGAGACTAATCGAATAAAATTGGTAAGTTTGATCTACAATTTTGCTCACAGCACACGTGGGCAGTTAGACGTAACATAAAATAAAATGGGGGGATGATGACTTCTTGCAGCAGGGCGCTTATTACGTCAAATACGGTATATACAGTGCTATACTGGGTGATGTATAAATACTAAATAATAGTAATACTGTAGTTCCATTTTTCAGAGCCCCAAATCCTGTACATTTCCACGCACTGTATATAACCAGGGCAGTGGTGGCCTGGTGGTAAGGTGCTGGATCACTGACCCTAAGGTTGAGGGTTCAAGCCCCACTCTCAACGGGTTGTCACTGTGTGTCTGCCCCCCGCCCACCCCAGTGCAGTTAACTGGGTTATCAAAGGCCAGCCATGTCTCTCACTGTCTATGGTGTGAGGTTCATGTAAAAGAACCATTGCTCCACATGTTTCTACCCTGCGATGGCCTGGCGAGCTGTCCAGGGTGTCCTCTGCCCTCACCCAGAGTTGTCTGTGATGACAAGCCTCCCCTCGATCCTAATTAGGATTAAGTGGTTACAGAAATGAATGAACGTTTATAACCACCTTGGCTCCACCACTCACTTTCTTCCATATTAGAGTCACTGTTGCTATTATTATTTAAAAATTTCTCCATTTTCATGTTCTTGCTCATTATCTTCTTCATTAAAGCTGTCATCTTCATCTCTGCTGTCAGCATCCCTGTAAATTTCATCTTTGGAATGTCTCCGCAAATAGCCACCTCGAACGCCCCTGTCTTCCGGTTTCATGTCTTCTCCACCTGGGGAATGCAATGGACATCACAGGCCTCATTCAGTGCTAGTTACACTTAATGGAATGCGTGTTTTCAGTCATAGTTCGAAAGATTATTAATATTATGAGTGGCGCTCATCGACAGAGCAGCGAAGGGGGTAAAGGGCAGTGGGAGTAGTCATGCCTGTAGCATAAACTTTGCGTATATAATACCTTTTAAGAGATTTATCGGCATTATTTTAACATAAATGACCAACAAAGGAGCGCAAAACTTTTGGTTTTATCTCCTGGACTACCAGCTGGCACTGAACTGTGGGGGGTTATCAGGTTTTCCTTGGAAGTGACTTAAACATGCACAGATGGGTTGATGGCTCTTGTTGGGACAGTGAGACATCACATTCTAGTGATTGAAGATGTGAGAGATGTGCAAGGAGGTAAATCCAAAATAGTTTATGCAGCAAACGTTTTTATCAACTCGGCTTTCCTGTCGTCAATCGGCTTAGAACTAAGGAGAAATGTTTTTCTGCAGCTCAGGCACCAGACATTAATGTGTTATGCTACACGGGTCAGTGACATCACCCAGCCAATCTAATGAATTCGTGTCACTACCAGGTAGGAACAGCCAAGCAGAAAAGCAGAACATCTCTCAGAATACCTGGATTCATAACACGAGGACTGATGTTGCCAGACAGAAATGCTGACATCATAAGTGATCCTTTTAAGTAGCCAGTAACACTAATTCACCAGGGTTACCCTTTAAGGGTTCTCTCTGTGATTCAAAATTTCTCCGTGAGCTCTGAAAGGGAAGCCATCTGTTCTAAGGGTCCTACCAGAGAAGTGATAATTGAGGAACCTGTTTTATTGAAGGATATTAACTATCCAGCCAGTGTCTGTAGTTCCAGAAGTAAGGAAACACGTGTCTTTCCACCCTTTTTCAGGCTAACAAGACGAGACTTTTTGAGACTCACAAAATGCCATTGAATTTGGTTTAATGATCAATTGGATCAGGAACCTGTTGAGAAAGATAGACCCATTACAAACCATTGAAGGCCTTTGTTATGATTCCACCATCTAAGTTGCACTGTTCCATCTTTCTGTCATTCCATCATAACCTTTGTCTGGTGCCTGTCTCCTAAAGTACATCTCCTATGAATACCAAACTTGGTGTATTAATACGTCTAAAGACAGCGAACTGTTACATACTAGTTTCAAGTCCCTGTCACCTTGATGTTGACATTTGACCTCCAACATAGAGAATGCTGGTCCAGAGCATATACAGTGGTACCTCAGCTAACGAATTTAATCCGTTCCGAGGGCAAACTTGTAAGCCGAAAAGTTTGTTAGATGAAACAATTATTTCCATAAGAAATAACAGAAAACCAATTAATCCATTCCAACTCCTTCCCAAACTCATATAACCTGCCACAAACACGTATATTTGACCGGATATATGAAAGATAAATATGTAAAAACAATAAATATTTCATAATAATGCATGTACATTAACATTAATAATAATAAATAAAAAAACAAGAATAAACAATAAGCCAACTAACCCTTCCAATCATCAACTGTGGACAAAGATGTCACCTGGGCAGGCAGGAGGTGGTGTGGAACAGGAGGAGAATTATGCGCGTGTGCACACTACGAATGCCAGCAAGTAAAGGCTGGTGGTGAGCTCCCACAAGGCCAGTGCTTCTAAAAATAGGTGTGATGCCCTGGGGGGGTTATGACCCTGGGGAACATGCGTTTTTTCCCATACTGTACTAGAATTAGGTGTAATTACGCATCCACTACAGTAGTTGGCAGTGGCGTTCTCACTGTCGCGCTATGGTGTTGGGAAAACGCACCGACTAAACGATATGAAGTGCAATGTAAACTATTTATAGTCGCGTGATGGGGTGGGTGAGCGTGAAATGTTTTTTTTTCTTTCGAGAGGGGGCGTCAGAGAAAATAAGTGACAAGCACTGTCACAGGCCGGTGGTGTAGTGGTTAGAGTGGTGGGCTCATGATCAGGAGGTTGTGAGTTCAAATCCCAGTTAGACCCCCACTGTGCTAAGACCCCTGGGCAAGGTCTCCACCACAAGTGTGCCTCTGTTCACCCAGCAGTATAAATGGGTACCAGTAAAGATATACTGGGAAGGTAACCTGCGATGGACTAGCGTCCCATCCGTCCCATTCAGGAGGAATTGAACTAGTTGCTTCACGCTACAGAAACCGTGGATAAGCACCGGCCTGATGAGCCACTATGGCTCGGGTGTAAAAAGCCCAACAGACTTTACCTACTGTCACAACACGTTCTTGGAGTGCGGAGGAATGTGAGGCTAATCAGCCTGGAAAAAGCATTTCGAGGAGAGCTCGTAAAGTGAATTTTTGCTTGTTGGATGGAGCAGATTTTTGGTGGCTTCGAAGCTCGTATCATGGAAACCTCGTTATGAGGGGCACTCGTTAGAGGAGGTACCACTGTATTCTGATGTGTAACACTTATGAATAAGAAAACTTGGTGTGCAAATACATTTGAGGATGGTGTGGTGTCACGTCCCAGTTTCATGTCCCTGTCACCTTGACTTTGACCTTTGACCTCCAACATAGAAAATGCTTGCCTGGAGCATATCTCCTGAACTATAATGGCTATGAATACCAGACTTTTCACTGGAGGAAGAACAATAATCAGGTGCACGAAGGACAATTTGAATAATGTTCATCTCATCTTTGCAAAAGTAACTGTGTCTAATTATTGCATTTTAAAATGATTGTTGGGTTTTATTCTAATTTAATGCAATGGGAATGCATCAGCATTTTATTACGTTTTGAAAGGGCATAGAGTTTATCCTATTTCAGCTTATGGCCCTGTGGTGGGTGTGGGGTTATTATGTGTAACATGGACATATTCTAGTTGGAAGAATATCCCACAGCTTACGCTGAGTCTACGAAGAGTTTGGTTCATACTCAGTCTTTCCCTTCACAAGTTTTCCACCTCACATCATTTATGTGAAGAACCTCTCCATCGGGTATTCTTTTTTTTTTTTTTTTTTTTGTAACTGCTTAATTGTAATTAGGGTCACAGTGAGGCTGTTGCCCACTCTAGCTGTCTCCGGGCGAGTGCAGAGTACACCCTGGACTTCTCGCCAGGCCATCACAGGGCAGAAACACAGTGAAGGCTATGCAGCTACTCAAGTCAGCAATGGTTCTTTTACATGAACCTCACACCATAGACAGTGAGAGACACGGCTGGCCTTTGATAGCCCAGTTAGCTGCACTGGGGGTCCAACGGGTATTATGTTTTTCTTTCAGAGATTTCGGATCAGCCAGCCCGATGGCGTAGTGTTTAGCACGTTTGCCTCACCGCAACAATGACCTGGGGTTTGATTCCCAGCTCGGGCGTTTCTGTGTGGAGTTTGCATGTTCTCCTCGTGCTTGTGTGGGTTTCCTCTGGGTACCCCGGTTTCCTCCCACAGTCCAAAAACATGCACAGTAGGATAATTGACTGTTCCAAATCTCCCCTAGGTGTGAGTGTCAGTATGAATGGTTGTGTCAGTGTCGGCCCTGCAATGGCCTGGCGAGCTATCCAGGGTATACCCCGCCCTCGCTCAGTGTCGGCTGAGATGGGCCCCAGCCTCCCAAATTAGGATTAAGCAGTTCAGAAAATGAAAGATTTCGGATCAATATGAGCAGGTTTGGTTCCCTTAAATATTTGTCTACTAAGCTAGAAGGATTCTCCAGGGTTGAACATTTCTTTCATACGAGGACTTGATATCCATGGCAACCAACAACTTGGCAGCGACCAATCTAGAATGGTGAGGGAACATACTAGCTTGCACTTCAACACAAACCCAGCCGCCGAGTCTCAGTTTTCCCGCCGCTACTATCTCGAACCATCTACCACTGTGTCACACTGGTGCTTTTACTCATTGAGTTCCAAGTTTCAAAGTTTTTGATGAGCTCATCTCCTTTCTTCATGAAAGTGATTTTCAAGGGCTGGAGCTTATGAATTAGGAAATGGAGAATTTTGAGCACTTTAGAATCAGCATTATTATCTATACATACTGTTTGCAGGTTTAAATCAACCCACCGGTACTCCAAGTCAGGCATTCAACATCTGAGCAGAGTCTTCTCTGAGACCTGAATACACTCGCAGCAGAAGATCTCACTGATTCATCGGCCTCATTCCTCAGTGACTGAACGTTCATCCTGTACAACCTCGTGTCTTTATTCTCATCACAAAGGTCTCAAAACATTCCTCTTGTAGCTGAATGGAGGACAACACTGTACGTGTTACAGATTCTCTCTTGTATTGTGTGTTTGAAATGTTTTTTTTTTTTGTGTGTGTGTGTCACCACTTTGACCATTCTGGCTCTTTCTTTCAGGTTATGAATCCTTTTTGAAAAAAAAAAAAAAATCCTTTTTGAGTAAAACCATCGAATAAATTATTCAATGTAAATGTGCTTACACAAGAAAAAAAATTCCATGGATGTCAAAGCCCTTTGGAAAACTTGAACCAATAACTGTCCAAAAGAATCTTATTTTTTTATATATTTTTTTATAGCAATGACAAATTACAGACTCAATTTTGATGAACTTCTACACAGATGTCTGAAGGCTGAAGCTTTTTACAGGTAGAGGCACGTTCGAAATTCAGCCAAGGTGCCCAAACACACCGCTTTGGTTTTATCACGGTGAAAAAAAACCTCAGCTCAGGGATTTGAGACGAGGCCGTTCAGGATTCTATAAAAGGTGTTGCGTTATATTGTTGGTGATGGAACACGTGCGACGTGAACATGGGGATGTGTTTTTATTATTTTCTGAGCAAGTACAACAAGCGCAAAAGCACACGTTGCAGCTGAAACAAAGCATCCTCTCTGTCCCCGTGTGTTCTTCCAGAGGAGAAAACTACAGTGGTACCTCACTTTACGAAATTAATCCGTTTCAGAGCCTTTTTCTTAACCTGGATTTTTCGTAAATTGAGCCGCATTTTACATGTAAAACGTGTGATTCGTTCCAAGGCCCCAGTACTACCCCCTAAACCCTTTAAAAATGATAAAACTGTACCTTTTAAGGCCTCTTTCTGCTTCGATATCGTAGATAGACGGGTTTGGCCATATTCCTTTGCGATATCACTCAACCGCATGCCACGAGCCCGCTTCTTCTTTTCACTCGCACTGGAAGTCACACACGTGTGTGTGTGTGTGTGTATGTGTGTTGACCATGTCTTCTTAGCAGAGTTATAATCTTAATGTTTATGGAAGGTTAAACGCCTGAGTCAAAAAAATAAAGCAATGAGCACACTCATGAAACAACAGTAACTCTGTCCTTTACATGAAAAGCATTATGGGAGATGCAGCTCCATAATAACCAATGGGAGGGAGCTGCGTCATCCCTCCTAGCCAATGGGAGGCCAGAGGGGCGGGATGTTGGGAGATAGTCAATGGGAGGGAGCTGCATCATCCCTCCTAACCAATGGGAGGCCAGTGGGGCGGGATGTTGGAAGACAGTCAATGGAAGAGCAGCTCGTGCATTGTTTGAATGTTTGAATAGCGCGTATGGCGCGTTTCATAAGGAGAACTTGTTTCGTATACAGAGACAAAAAATTTTGGAAAATGTTTTTCATAACCTGGATTTTTCGTTTGCTGGGACTATCGTAAGGTGAGGTACCACTGTACTGTGCTAAAGACGTCATGTACCTGACAGAGCTGGAGGCCTCCAAAATCCATCCGCTCCACCCCCAACAAAACAGAGGTACCGAAACTTTATGGCTTTATGGCGGTCATTCATTAACGACTTTCCCATGATCAGTTCATTTTGGATGAATAAAGGTTTCTTTTCATTCATTAATTTTCTGAACCACTTCATCCTAAGTAGGGCTGCAGGGAGGCTGTGGCACCTATCTCAGCCAACTCTGGGCGAGGAACACAGGACCTTCTTCCTATGAGGCATAAGTGCGAACCACAGAATTATGCACTGCAGAATTATTGTACAAGCACAGGATCGTTCTGGTCACGTGGTCTTGTTATTGTTATATTATTATGAACAGAAACATTTACGGGCGGCATGGTGGCATAGTGGTTCGCACTACCGCCTCACAGCTAGTAGGTCCTGGGTTCGATTCCCAGCTTGGGTGTTTCTGTGTGGAGTTTGCATGTTCTCCCCGTGCTCATGCGGGTTAATTATAATTATCATATTTATATATTATATTTATAATATTACATATTTATATAGTATCATAATGATATTATTATGGGTTCAAGTCTCCAGCTCACGTGTTCCTGTGTGTAGTCTGCATGTTCTCCTCGTGCTTGTGTGGGTTGCATACAAGCACATGCACAGGATCGTTCTGGTCACATGGTCTTGTTATTGTTATATTATTATAAACAGAAACCTTTACAGGCGGCACGGTGACGTAGTGGTTCGCACGTCCGCCTCCCAGTAAGAAGGTCCTGGTTCGATTCCCAGCCTGAGTGTTTCTGAGTGGAGTTTGCATGTTTTTCCCGTGCTTGTGTGGGTTTCATCCGGGTACTCCGGTTTCCTCCCACAGCCCAAAAACATGCACGGTTGGTTAATGGACTGCTCCAAATCTTCCTGAGGTGTGAGTGTTGGCTCTATGATGGCCTTGCGAACTGTCCAGGGTGTAACCCACCCTCGTCCGGAGTCGGCTGAGATGGGCGCCAGCCTCCCCGCGACCGTATTTAGGATTAAGTGACTTAGAAAGCATTTCCAAAAGCATCAAAAGTTGTCTGGTTACTCTCCAGTTGACTCCAGGTGTGTGAGAAGAAGAACATGTGGAATGAACGAGGGAAGAGAAAGCATGTGGGAGGGAAAGGAAGAGAGATGGGCAGAGAGCAGCGTCTCCCTCCACCTCGTTGACCCATGTTGTGTTTGGGTTATCTCGGGGCCGATTTGTAGCTGTCAGCATTTACATCAGTGCTCCCCACGTGGCCAGGGCTCCGGAGCACATTAAGCATCCACTCAAGGCCAATCAACGACGACAATCCCCCTCCACCTCCACCCCCATCCTCCACTTCACTCTTCCTCTCGTTCTCTCTTTTAACAAGCTGTTCCAGGACGAAGCCCCTCTCATATCTGACCTTCACTCCTGCACCCTCTCTTCAAGGCTGCTGCTGCCGATGATGTGTGCCACGGCCCTCATACTGCTCTCTCCTTCAGCCCTTCTGTCCTATTCAACACAGTGTGTGTGTGTGTGTGTGTGTGTGTGTGTGTGTGTGTGTGTGTGTACGTACATTTAAATGTTTGTGCATATTGGACTGCATTACATCATAAAGTACACAAATAATAAAACACGCCATGCCTCACTCTTCTGGGGAAAGAACGTGATGGTGTGATGAAGCAGAGCTACAGTTACAGGTGTATCTCCCCAGGCTTGTCTACAGGTGGCGACTGTGGTAAGTGGACGTTCGCCATTCATTCTGCAAATAGTCTCCAAGCAATCGCCATGTCCTGCTACCATGTTCCAATCACACCATCTTTCGCCAAGGAGTTTTGAACATCACATGGTGGTGTAGTGGTTCGACTGCTGGGCTCATGATTGAGAGGTCATGGGTTCAGATCCCTGTTAGACCCCCACTGTTACCAGTATCCATTTATACTGCCGAATGAGTAGCAGCACAAACGGGTACCAGTAAAAATACTGGGACGTGTATCTGTGATGGACTATGGACTAGTGTCTGCTCATCCAGGAGGCGGTGAACTCAGAATCTGAGATCAGCTCTGGCTATGATGAGCCATTTGGCCCAGGTGAAACAAACCCGAACAGACTTACCTTTGGCGAACACGTTTTTTCATCAAATGGTCTGCAAAAACTTTCTGTGGTCGTCAGCTAGTCAGTCATCATCGTCCGCTTGATCCAGGTTCGGGGCGCATGGGCAACAGTCTGGGCAGTGGTGCCCAGACGTCCCTCTCCTCAGCCACTTCCTGCAGCTTTTCCACTGAAGTGTTCCCAAACCAGCCAAGAGACATAGTCCCTCCAGTGTGTTCTGGCTTGACCCCGGGGTCGGACATGCCCGAAACACCACACCTGAGAGGTGTTCAGGAAGTATTTCTGATCAGATGTCTGGGCCACATTAACTGGCTCCTCATGACTTGGAGCAGCAGCGGTTCTACTCCAAGCTCCCCCTGAATTGCCGAGCTTCCCATCCAATCTCTGAAAAAGAGCCTCGCCACCCTGCAATGGTCCTTGTAGTGTATCGCCCACCCGGAGTGCGAGTCGTGCACGAGGCTACGCGCTGACACCTGCTGGGAGACGGCCTTTAGAAAAGAGGAGTGGGGTATAAAGTGGGAGCCGGAGGAAGAGAAGAGAAAGATTCCTTGGGAGGAACCTGTTTGATGTGCGGAGGAACCGTGGGTCAACGCGGACTATCAGTGGTGGCGAGGTCTCTCCTTATCACTACTTTAATATCCTGTACAATACGCTGTATTTTCCAAAACAGTTTTCAGCATATGCCGTCGTTTCATCACCTGCAGCTTTCCTCATGTGATTCGGATAGCTGGCGAGTGTGAGCGCGAGTGATCACGCAGGTACGGTGGCCTATTTGGATTAATTAGCCGAGATAAGCTATCCTGGCCAGAGGAGAGGATTTGCAGGATTGATGGAGCAGTAATGTAGGATAGATGACCTATGAGGATGAAATTCAGAACCATAGGGTTTTGCTATAGGCTGGAAATATTACAGTGGAAAGATATGATTTATAAAGGTGTGTGTGTGTGTGTGTGTGTGTGTGTGTGTGTGTATTTAGTTGGGGAATGGTGGAGTTGTAGCTGGCCATGATCAGACAATTTGGCGTGCGTCATGGTCATGGTGTGGGGGGAGATGCTGGCGTGTGCCTCAGCTTGTGTGTGTGTGTGTGTGTGTGTGTGTGAACTGTGCGTGTGGTGCACTTGATGGCAGAGGATTTGGCGTGTGTCAGGGTTGCGGGAAAGAAGATGAGAGAAAGAGGGAGAGAGGACCACACCTGTAGCAGCCACACTTCAGGAGCGTGCCTATGAGGACACCCAGCCAGACGCAGAGATAACACACTCGAGCTCTCTGATAGGCCCGTTAGCCTCAAGGCTAAAACAGTAAAAAACACTTATTTACTGTAGAACTCTCTGCTGACTGATGATCTCGAACCCTGCAGCCACACTCCACTCTCCAGCTGGATGAAACATAAACAGGGCTGCATAAATAAAGACAAAAAGGGATTTGATTAAAGGTGGTTCCAGTGGTTCTGATTTAATAATCAATTTTTTGCTAGCACGTTCCTTGCCGTAAACATCTAACTAACCTGTATAAAGGGGTGTTTCCACCTGCTTGTCAATCATATTGGCACCACAGGAAGCTCATATCTTTCTGATGCCCTGAGATCCCCAAAACGCTTTTTATTGGGCGTGGCTGGAGAAGAAACATTCGGTCGTTTGCTGATTCATCACTTAATCCTACTAGTGTTGCGAAGAGGATGAAATCTATCTCAGCCAACTCCTGGCGAAGGTGGACTCCACCCTGAACAGCTGCCAGTTCATCTCGGGCCAACACAAACACAAATCTAGGAGAAATTTGGAACAGCCCATTAGCTTGATATACACGTTTTTAGCTTCTCAGAGGAAACCGGGTCCGAACGGGCTTTCTGGTTGTGCGATTGATGTGCGAGTCACTACACTACTATGCCACCCTCGGAAGAAACAACATTTAATCACCTTGATCTGTTCGACAATTGTTTGTGTTAGTTCTGAGATTCAGTTCAGTTCATTTTCTGTAACTGCTTAATCCTAATTCGACTCGCCTTACGCTGGCTAATTCATTCAGAACTGCCAGTACTAGCCAGCTAGCATGCTAATAGCGGTACAATGGAGGAAGAATAAGATGAAAGTGGTCTTCTGCTGTTCTTGCTAGATCTGAATCCGCTCCTTGAGTGCTGCTAAGTACCATCTTCCGTGGATAGGATATCCTCCAGCACTTCGCTCCCCACTGTTTTTGTACTCGAAACGTTCTTCTGGAAGGATGTTGCATTATTACAACGGATTGATAAAAGTTAAACAAGACTTAACCGGATTCTATTTTTATATCCAGCAGCACATCTGATTTCCTGGAGCTTCTCTCTTTATCATCAGTAGCCTCTCCTTTGACTTTCAAAGCTCTTCAAGCTTCATAAAGCTACCGCACCACAATATAGTTCTGAATTCTTCCGTCCGATTGGTCAGACCTTGATTTAATTTATATAACAGCAAATCACAGTGTGTGTGCATGCTGGGAATTTGAGGATCATTCATTCGTTCATTCTCGGTAACCGCTTAATCCTAATTAGGGTCACGGGGAGGCTGATGCCCATCTCAGCTGAATCTGAGAGAGGGCAGACTACAGCCTGGACAGCTCACCAGGCCGTTGCGGGGCAGAAACATGGTGACGGACTATGAAACTACTCTTGATGAAAGTCAGCAATGGTTCTTTTTATACTCTCACCACAAACAGTGAGAGACATGGCTGGCCTTCGATAACCCAGTTAGCTGCATTGGGGGGTTGGGGGGGGGGGCAGAAGTGGCAATCGGGGGGTGGG
>CM045729.1:14681079-14683579 GCA_024760905.1 Plotosus lineatus
AAGTCTTTAACAATATCGGTTAAAAAATTAACATCTCTCTGGTTATTCACAGCAATGATAAAACGCAGTCCGGGACATTAAAACCAGAGAGACCCGTTCTGAGTCGGTGCAGGAGAGGCTCTATTGCAAAGGAGTACAGCATGCCCGACAGGGGGCAAGCCTGCCTGATACCCCTCTGCACTTTAAAAGGAGCGCTTGAACCACCGTTGATTTTTTAATATACTCTCAATGTCTCCATACACGGTCCGAATCCAGGCAATAAGACCAGGGCTGAACCCAAAACCCTCTAGCGTATGCCATAGGTGTATGCGTGCTTGACCCGATCAAATTCCTTTTCTTGGTCCAGAGAAATGAGACCAAGTTTCATTCCCAATGAATTGGAGAGGTCCAAAACGTCCCGAATTAAAAAGACATTGTCTGGTATCAGCTGGCCCAGTACACAGTAGGTCTGGTCTACATGAACGACCTGCTCTATCACTTTCCTCAACCTGTTCGCCAGGACTTTGGAAAGGAGTTTGTAGTCGGGACAGAGGAGGAACACTGGTCGGCAATTTTTGAGTTCTTGCGGGTCCCCCTTCTTTGGCAGGAGGGTGAGGACCACTCTATTGCAACTCAGGGGTAGCCGACCTTTCAGCAGACTGTGACTGTCCCTGAGAACGTCCAGCAGGTCCTCACCGATCACCGCCCAGAAGGCTTTATAGAAGTCGGCCGGCAGGCCATCTATACCCGGGGCTTTCCCCAGTTTGAGGCTCTGCAGTACCACCAACAATTTGTATGGGGAGATGTCGGCCTCCAGATGCCTGTTGGCATCTGCTAACACCTGTGGCAGACCAGTGAGGAAAAAATCCAACAAATCCAGTTTCTCAGAATATTCACACTGATATCATTCATCATAGAAACCTGCTGCATACCTGTGTATGTCTGCAGTGTCCTGGATTAACCATCCATCTCCAGAACGCAGACAGTGTATCAGCCTCCTCTGGCTGTTTTTCCTTTCCAGCCCAAAGAAAAAGTGAGAGGGAGCATCCATCAGAGCAACATTTCGAAATCTACTGCATACCACAGCGCCCCTGGTGGGTACGCCTAGCAAGTCAGCTAACATGCGTTTTTTTGTCTTTGAAGACTTCAAAATGTCTTCTTTCTCCTGTGGAGTCTGCCAGAGTTTGCAGCTCCACCATTTCCCTCTCCAAATCCTGAATGGATCTGACCAAGTTCCTGGAGACATTGCGAGTATACTGCAGGCACAGAGATTTGATTTTGGTCAGATAGGAGTGCTGTGTTGAAGTGCCAGTACGCACTTCCACATCTGATGTTATTGATTAAAACACAGCACTCGACCAAAGAGTGGTCTGAGAATCCCACCGGCCCAATCGAACAGTTCTTAAAAACATTAAAATGGTGTTTATAACAATAAAACCTGTCGAGCCTGGCCATGGACAGTCATCCATCCCTTGAGTGCAGCCAGGTGTACCGTCAGCTGTTGCCATAAAAATTTCTCCAGACGTCTAAAAGTTCGTGTGTCTCGACAAGTGTCCTTAACATCCTTTGCGAGGCAGTGTGTGGTTGGGGGGGTGGGATCTAAAAGATGATTTTCAGTACAGTTAAAATCGCCCCCGATAATCAGGTACTCATCCCAACCGCACCTCTGGATCACATCATGCAGGGCGCTTAAAAACAGGAGTCTCTCTGTGCCTGCGGTTGGAGCGTAAACATTTAAAATCAAAACCTTGATTCTTTCCAGCTCTGCTGTAACTTTTAAGATATGGCCTGCCATCACATCTTCAGTGTGTACAGAAACCGGGTTAAAATCTCGGGAGAATAAAACTCCACCTCCCACTATTGGCACTTTTGTGAGTAAAAAACACCTGTCCGTTCCATTCCCTCCTCCAGTCACCTTCACTATCCACGGTACTGTGTGTCTCCTGAATAAAAACAACATTTAGTTTCTTTACATGAATCAAACTAAAAAAGCAGCTCTTTTTAAGTCCTGTCTCGCTGAGTTTATATTGAGCGTGGTGATTTTAAAAGTCTCCATGTTGAAAATAAAAGAGGGGAGAGACTGAACTGTGAGGGTTAAAAGCAGGTTGAGTAAAAAGCAGATGAAAGAAAGAACATTCGTCCTCCTCAGTGAGTTGGTTTTTACACTTTGAAACCAGTTTCCTCAATCTATAAATCTCCTGTTTGGTGAAACCGGGCTGTCCGGGCTCGCCTCATTTTCTTAAATGGAGACGGACAGAGTCAATAAATAGTCTGAGGTCCGGAAAAAAGTTTTCAGCTTTAATTCTAACCCCTTTATTGTCATGTAGGAATTTTTGTATTCTTTTCCACTGTGTATGCCGTGTCTGTGTCCATTTTCTCTGTGTTCTCGTCCTCGCTTTCAGACAAGCCCTGGGACAGACAGGTTTCCCCCTTTGAGGCTTTTTAAATTTTGTTCGAAATGCGGTTTTCTGTGTTTGTGAACTTTCTCTTAGCGACTGTTTTTAAACTCGTCAACTATTAA
>CM045729.1:14701079-14703579 GCA_024760905.1 Plotosus lineatus
TCTGTCCCTCTCTCCTGATCTCTCTCTCTCTCTCTCTCTCTCTCTCTCTCTCTCTCTCTCTCTCTCTCTCTCTCTCTCTCTCTCTCTCTCTCTCTCTCTCTCTCTCTCTCTCTCTCACTCTCTCTCTCTCTCTCTCTCTTTCTCTCGCCCATCTCTCTCTCTTTCTCTTCACCCATCTCTCTCTCCTTATCGCTGTCTGTTTGTCTCCCTCTCTCTCTCTCTTCCCCATCTCTCTCTCTCTCTCTCTCTCTCTCTCTCTCTTTCTCTTCACCCATCTCTCTCCCCATCTCTCTCTTCACCCATCTCTCTCCCCATGTTTCTCTTCACCCATCTCTCTCCCCATGTCTCTCTCTCCCCATCTCTCTCTCAATCTCTCTCTCTCTCTCTCTCTCTCTCTCTCCCATCTCTCTCTCTCTCATCTCTCTCTCTCCCCATCTCTCTCTCTCTCTCTCTCCCCTACTCTCTCTCTTTCTTTTCACCCATCTCTCTCCCCATCTCTCTCTCTCCCATCTGTCTCTCTCACTCTCTCTCGCTCTCCTGAGCTCTCTCCCTCCTTATCTCTCTCTCTCTCCCCTTATGTCTCTCTCTCTCTCTCTCTCTCTCTCTCCATCTCTCTTTCTCCCCATCTCTCTCTCCCTGATCTCTCTCTCTCCTTCTCTCTCTCTCTCCTCCATCTCTTTCTCTCTTTCTTTCTCCCCATCTCTCGCTCTCTCTCCCTTCCCCATCTCTCTCTCTCTCTCTCTCTGATTGCCTTACCTGTATATTGTTGGCTGTGAGTCTCGCTCACCTGTGTGCTGTCCGCAGGCTCAGTGATGGAGTTCACCACCGAGGAGGATTTAGAGGAGCTGTGTCCTGTGTGCGGAGACAAAGTGTCCGGTTATCACTATGGTCTGCTCACGTGCGAGAGCTGCAAGGTGCGCCATCTGTCCCCCTGGTCCTCATCTGCCCATATCATAATCCACCAACCTCGTTTTTTTTGTTTGTTTTTTTTTTTTACAAAATTAACCCGAGAATCCTCAAAGTTATTGATCCGATTCGGGGAACATTGTTAGATTTTGTTCTGACTCAGATTTCTGCAGTACAGACTCTGTTTGGTTTGATCCTGATGTGAAATCTAACAGCGTGGCATTGTGCACGTTCAGGGCTTTTTCAAGCGCACGGTGCAGAACAACAAGAGATACACCTGCAATCAGAACCAGGACTGTGGCATTGATAAGACTCAGCGCAAGAGATGCCCCTTCTGTCGCTTCCAGAAGTGCCTGAGTGTGGGAATGAGGCTGGAAGGTAAGCACAGCTGCCACACCATCATCATCATCATCATCATCATCATCACCCCCACCACCATCATCATCATCATCATCATCATAAAAATCATTTCAAAATAGAACACACTCAATTGGACTGCCGATGATAATATACCAGAATATTATTTACTGTTTGTGACGTAAGATTCAAACGATTATATTATTGGGATTGGTATGACGGATGAATGACGTAAGTCAGTCAAGTAAAATTCAGTAGTGTTATTGCTAGGACAGTTGTTTGTGAAAAAGTTGTTTCTGAAACCAAACCAGACCATAATTGTTCCTCAGGATCTCTCAGCAATAGATCAGGGCTGCAGATTAAACACATCTGGCTGACACTGTGAGATGTTTCTTGCGCTCTCTGTGCTCATGTTCAGTAAAATCTAACCTGGAAACAAAGGATCCTTCTTCCCACCGAGTCCAAAACAATTCAAACTCGAACTTCTCTCTGGGAACTGGACACGCAGGTTTTCCCGGCATGCACTTTTTTTTGTAATTTTTTTGGGTTGTTTTTATGGTTGTATTTTCCGCTTTTTATTTATTTATTTATTTATTTATTATGATTTAGATTTGAACAACCACATACAGGAATTCTGATATTTGGGTTAAAAAAAATCCCGTATTGTGCTTAAAAGGAGGAATTAAAATGTAAACAAGTTCGAGTTTCAAGCACAATACTGTCAAAGCGATATTTAATTAGTGACGTCATAACGCGGCGCGCGGCACCCCCTCTATTAAGTATTGCATTAATTACTGTAATAATAATATTCAATACAAACAGGTAAATAAAACGATGTATCTTGTTAATGATTCCCAGGAATCCATTTAGATCTTTATGATAAAATACTACATTTGTTATTAATTTTTATTAATCAAGATTAATTATTGTAAGATTATTATAAGATTTTTTCCCGAGGCTCTGGGTAAGGGCGGGGTCCACCCTGAAGAGCTCGCCGGGCCATCGCACGGCTATTGTGAGATTAATCATTGTAAAGTAGAAAAATGAAATGGCTGAGTGGTGAAAGCTCGAGATTCTTCACCGGAAGGTCGGGTTTCACTCCTCTGTACCATGCTGCCACTGTTGGGCCCTTGAGCAAGGCCCTTTACCCTGAATTGCCTAGTTCATTCATTCATTCATTCATTTTCCAAACAACTTAATCCTAATTAAGGTGACTGGGAGGCTGGAGCCCATCTCA
>CM045729.1:14708579-14738579 GCA_024760905.1 Plotosus lineatus
ACAGCAGGTCCACGAGTGTTTTATTCCATGTGGGGTATAATAATTTGCCAATAATTTAAATCTGTAACCAGTTCATGGCATCATTTATCTATTTAAAGTTACATTTAATGTTGTGGAATGTTAGCAAAACAAGGTAGCTGTAGTCATAACAGCTATGAGCAGTCTCATCTTTAGCCATAGCCATAAATCTGACTGCTACCAACCACTGACACTGTTGACTCATTCCATGTATACTATATAAACAATTCCTTACAGAAACCATCACCAATTCCGCACATTTTATATATAGTGTTTACCATTTTTAATAAATAATGCCATTTTAAAGAAGTTCTGAGTGGCACAGTTTCATCATGTTCAGTGCTGTTCGGGTACATTTGTCTTGACTAAATCCAGTTGTTATGGGTAAAGACTGATATTATGTCGCCAAATCCTGGACCGTACCACTGATAACTTTTCAGAGCACTGAGACCAGTAGATATGAGGGGGTTGTTGCTTGAGCCTCCATGGAAGTGTGGTTAAACCTGATAATTGTAGATTACAGGAGGCCAACAGTAGTGGCCTGGTGATAGGGTGCTGGATTACAGATCCTAAGGTCGGGGGTTCAAGCCCGACTCTCAACGGGTTGTCACTGTTCCCCCCAGTACAGCTAACTGGGTTATCAAAGGCCGGCCATGTCTCACACTGTCTGTGGTGTGAGGTTCATGCAAAAGAACCATTGCTGACTTTCGACAAGATTAGCTGCATAGCAGTCAGCGTGTTTTCGCTCTGCGATGGCCTGGCGAGCTATCCAGGGTGTACTCTGGGTGAGGGCAGAGATGGGCACCAGCCTCATTGCGACCCTAATTAGGATTAAGCGGTTTATAAAATGAATGCAATGACGATGGTACATTGATCAGGACATCTGCTTCATAGCAAAAAGGTCTTGGGTTTGAGTCTTGGGCTCAGCTGGGGTGTTTCTATGTGGAGTTTGCATGTTTTTCCTGCTTACATGGGTTTTCTCTGGGTACTCCGGTGTCCTCCAATGGTTGAAAAATATGCACATTAAGCTAATTGGCTGTTCCAAATTGGCCCTAGCTACGAGTACAAGTGCGAATGGTTTGTATATTGGCCGTACAATGACTTTGTGAGCTTTTCAGAGTGTACCACATCTTCGCTCCATGTTGGCTGTGATAGGCTCAGCCTGCCCATCACCCTAGTAAAATTTTTGTTGTTGTGTTGTGGCCAATTGAATGAGTGAGAGAGTATTCCTCAATAAAGCTGCTTTATGACACTGTCCGTTGTGTTAAGAGCGTGGAACAAATCAAAAGGAATTAAATTGAGATTGATTTTCCAACCGTTTTATTCTGCACAGCAAAACCACATCACACTTGCACATCAGTAACAATTTGAACAACTCTAACTATACAAAATAAATAAATTAATATCAATAGGACAGATGTGAGTTTAGGGCGAGGTTAACATTCATGCATATTCATTTGTGCTGCTTAGTTCTGCTAGGGTACAGGAAGGCTGAAGCCCATCCCAGCCATCTCTGGGCGAAAGGCGAGGTACACCTTGAACATCTCATCAATCCAGCAAAAAAACCAACAGACACAAAACCATTCACTTGAAACAGCCAATTAGTCGAATGTGCATGTCTTTGGGCTGTAGGAGGAAACCAGAGTACCCAGAAAAAAAATCAACATAAGCACAGAATGTGTAAACTTCACATAGAAATATACTCACCAAGCTCGGGACTCGAACCCACTACCTTTTTTCTGTGAGGCGGACATTCTAAGCACCACGCCACACTTTAATGACTGCCATAATAGCACCCGAGCTAAGTATAGATATGGTGGGGCCGGTGGTGTAGAGGTTAGGGTGCTGTGCTCATGATCAGGAGGTTGTGTGTTCAAATCCCAGTTAGAACCCCACTGTGCTAAGACCCCTGGGCAAGGTCTTAACCACAAGTGTGCCTCTGTTCACCCAGCAGTATAAATGGGTACCAATAAAAATATACTGGGAAGGTAACCTGCGATGGACTAGCGTCCCATCCAGGAGGAGTTAGACTCCCAAGTCGCTTCACGCTACAGAAACCGGGGATAAGCACCTGCCTGATGAGCCACTCGGCTCGGGTGTAAAAAGCCCAACGGGACTTTACCTTAGGTATAGATATATTGATAATTACCTTTTAAGCCTTTCACTGATTGTAAATGAAGAAATTATCAATGCTGTGGAAGATTTCCCTTCAGTGTCTTTCTTTCTTTCTTTCTTTCTTTATTTCTTTTAGCACAAATACTAAATTGTAGCTCAGAACGCGGGAGTTTACTTGCGGTGAAGCACAATAGATTTGTTGTTGCTCTGATAGGGAAAATTATACATTGTTAAGAATGCCAGCTGATCCAGCTCAGACATTTTGGATCGCCCCTTTCTAAAAGTTATCGCATATTATTAAAGTAATGGAGTCACTCGACAGATAAGCATATGTATTAAAAGACAAAACAGATTTCGCACACGTCTAGTTGTTATGTCCTGGACGATAAAAGAAATAAAAATAAAGCAAACTGTGATATCTCCGCCAGCGACGTTTAAATCAATATCATGGTGTAGCCATGATGGCAGCTGTGTGTTTGCATGATGTATCGACTGAACGTGTTTTTCCAGAGATGCCTTCTTCATACACATTCACACAGAGACACACACAGCTCTTTCTCTCCTGTTTAATTACATTCCGCACTGTAGATAGCTCAGGAATTCAGCTCTCCCGCTCCTCCAGATCTCGCCTCGCATTGTTCCAAACCACTGAAAGCTTTCCTGAGGCACCTACAAAAAGAGTCAGCGATGATTGAATGTTGCTGTGTTTGTGTGTGTTTTTTGGACTGGGATCAAACGGAAAAGTGTGTGCTCTTCTGATGGAGGTGTTACTGAATGTCAGTACTGCAGGAAGACAGTAGAATTAACGTAAACAATTAGCCAAGAATTCACAAAATTAAGCTTTGATATGCCGCCATGTTGTGGAAAGTAGCATTTACATTACATACATTGTAATACGCACTTATCTAATGTGAGTCCACCATTTAATCCTGTTAGGGTCAAGGAGAGGCTGAACCCTAACTTAACCGACACTCTGCGAAGGCAGGGTACACCCTGAATAGCTCGCCAGACCATTACAGTGCTCACACACACACACACACACACACACACACACACACACACACACACTCTCTCTCTCTCTCTCTCTCGCTCTCTCTCTCGCTCTCACACCGAGGGGCACTTTGGAGCAGCCAGTTTGCCTCATGTACATGTCTTTGGACTGTGGGAGGAAACCGGAGTTCCCAGAAGAAACCTATCCAAGTATGGAGAGAACATGCATGGGTTTTAAATATTTTTTAACATTTATATTATATTAATATTAGTTCACTTATTTCAGCTTTCTATGAAATCCTTTTTTAGCATAGAGATTAGTTCTAAGTGAAAAAAGAAAGAATTTTAGAATTATGTATGGGGCGGCAGTGATTACCATGTCTGTCCCACAGCAGGAAAGTCCCTGGTTCAATTCCCTGGTTTGGGCATTTCTGTCTAGAGTTTGCGTGTTCTTCCCGTGCATGGATAAGTTTCCTCCAGGATCACTATTTTCCTCCCACAGTCTTTAGACATGTATGTTAGGCTATTTGGCCGTTCCAAATCGACCTTATTAGTGAATGTGAGTGGCTGTGTTCAGGGGGTTCTGGGTAAAAATGACAGAGGTAAAAATGGCAAAATATATATTATGGCAGTATTATGTTTATATGTACATTGCATGGTATCTTTTGATATCAGAGGATTTTTTTTAAATAAAAAGAATAGAGTGAAATAGCCTTTACCATGACCTTGAATCAAATTATTATTATTTTTTAAATAAAATTACATTTTTTTTTTCAATCCTGTTTTTGCCTGCTTTATTTGGTCACTTTGAAATGGCCAGTTTATTACAATTGTAATTGCATGTTACTTTGACCTGAATTACGAATTTTTTAATAGCTGAAGGTCTACCAGAATACTACTAACATGAAAGGATTTCATAAAAAGTGTGGCAATATTGCATAGACCTGACGTTGAATTTTAAAATGTAAATAAAAAAGCAATGCAGTTCGTAGAAACATATATTACAAGCAAATAAACTAATCATCGAGCACTGCCATTTTTACCTGCCGTCAGTGTGTACCCCGCCCTCACCCAGTGTCGGCTGAGATAGGCTCCAGCCTCCCTGTGAGCCTAACAGGATTAAGACGTTCGGCACATACGTGAGTGTGTGAGAATTATATAGGTATTATTGTTATATATTAATATAAACAGCAATGATTCAATGGTATCATGATTTTTATAATGACTATCGCGTATTTTTGCTGTGTTTATAAAAAGATTTCACACAAACAACTCACTGTGGAGAAATTCTTGGGGATATTCATTCAGAACTCGGCGCTTTCTTATAGTTCACACAAGTTATGAGGCAACGCGTTCTCTTGCAACGTCTGTCAGTGTAGTGTAACCCAGTGAATTCCAGTTAGCACTGGATGCTAAGTGTAAACACAGGATGATACTGGAAGCACTTTAGAACCATTTTACCAAAACATCTGAGGTAAATGTTAATGTTTTTGATGGATTTGTCATGTTTTCATGTCAGTGTACCTCCACTTTGTCTTTTAAAAACTCAAAGGATAGCTAAATTGGTCACCCCAGTCAATAGCTAGCTTGTGCTCAGTGTCTGTATTTCCCAGTTGCCTAGCAACAGAGTTCTCATGGTTTATAATCTATTGAACAGCAAGTGTATTGTATGTCAGGATTTGATTGAAAGCGCTGAATGTACACTGCCCCATATGGCCACATATTCTTAAAGGCCCTTTTGATGAAGTCTAGTAAATAAAATCAATGAAATATTTGTGTTCAGCACTCTGCATTTCTCATGAGTGATAAATTCATGGATTGTTTGTATTGGTACACATTTAAACCATTCACTATTATTATTATTATTAAACCAACCTATTAACCATATATACGCTATTATACTAGTAGTGATTGCAATTAAAACACACCACATCATATTTGTATTGCGGGCTGATAATAAAGATATTTAACATTTTATGAGTGAAAACATTTTAAAAAATCTCACTGAAATTCAGAATTTAACAAGATTACTCCTGGTCTCACGCAGGTCGGCGATCAAATGCAACTGCTGCATAACTGCTGGAGCGAGCTTCTGCTTCTGGATCATATCTTTAGGCAGGTGCATCATGGGAGGGACAACACGTTGCTTCTAATCACTGGCCAAGAGGTGAGAATTTTCATAAAATGCGAGTTTCAAGATAAAGTTAAAGATAAAGTTTCAAGGTCGTGTTTGGAGTAAGAGCAAAAGGAAGTTGAAAATGGCGTACCTGGATGCAAATACAGTACAGTGGTACCTCATCTCACGCGTATGCCTTATAACGTGTTTTCCATTATACGAGCTTTGAACTTGCCAAAAATCTGCTCCATCCAAACAGCAAAAATTTGCTTTACGAGCTCTCCTCGAAATGGCTTTTCCAGACAGATTAGCTTCGTATTCTTCCGCGTCTATTCCTCCGTGCTTCGAGAACGCCTTGTGCAGTGCTTCTCAATTATTTTCTGTGACACCCCCTCTAGGAAGGAAAAAAAAACATTTCACACCACCCTAGCGCCCCGCGTGCGACTATAAAGTGTGTACTGCACTTCATATCGTTTGCTCTGTGCTTTTCCCCAAAACCACATTGCGACAATGAGAGCGCCACTGCCAACTACTGTAGTGGATGCCCAATTACACTTAATTCTAGTACAGTATAGCAAAAAGTATGTTCTTCAGGATCATACGCCCGTCCCCGACATCACAACGCACATTTTTTTTTTACATGTTTATGTTTATTATATTAGGTCAAATATATATGGTTGTGGCAGGTTATATGAGTTTGGGAGGGGGTTGGAATGGATTAATTGATTTTCTGTTATTTCTTCTGGGAATAAATGTTTCATCTAACGAACATTTCGACTTACATGCTTGCTCGTGGAATGGATTAAATTCGTTAGCTGAGCTATCCCTGTATCGCTAAAAATGCATCTTTCAGTGCAAAATCTTCAAAATGATCAAGTTCAAATATCCATAACCCGTTTAACCTATCCATGCTAAAATGTATGCTTAAGAAAGGGTTCCGTGTCTGAATAGTAAAACAAAGGGAAAATCCACTCATTGCTCAGGATATTTCCTTATTATCCATATTCGCCACCAGAATACGCTACCTTCTTACAGAATCCCAGAGGATTCGCTGAATCATATAATGGTAAACCAATAATGACACTGTTTAGTTACTCAACATTTATTTATGTTTGTGTATTGACGGTAAAGTTGAATTTAATCTTAAAATAAGAAGCCACAGAACAGACATGACTCAGTGTAAGCAGAAGTCATCTCTTGCTAGGAAGACGCTAGGAAGTTTGTGTCGGATTGATTGAGAGTTGGACTCATTTTGAATATCGATGTTAGCAAGTGAGCTGTCCACCTTTAATTAGGATTAAATGGTTCAGAAAATAAATGAATAAATATTAGCGTGGTTTAAATGTGGACATCGAAAACAAGATTCTGTAAGTGTAATTGCTATTTTCTCAATAGTAGCATTTTTCGATTAGCGACAATACAAAGTGATCTAACTTACCGTAGTCAATGTTCTTGCCATAAGTGTTGTACTTCATTTTGAAGCAAATTCATTTTTCCAAACATACCAATATCTCAGCAAGTCAAATTTCCTGCTTAATCTGTATTATGCTGGAGGGGTCACAAATTATTTTCTAATGATGGAACCTGTCAATCATTTTGTAATAAATTTAGCTTAGGGAAGAAGAGTGTGGCTTTGGAGGAACAGCGTAAGAGTGGAGAGAGCATTTTTAGTAAAAAAAAAAATAAAAAATTAAAGTTGGTGCAAGAATGCTGGACAAAACATTATTAATGTTGGGGGAGGGGTGTGGCTTCTAGAGTTCAAACCATGCACAGCAATGTCATTCCAGAATAAGGATGCAGTGTGTGTGTGTGTGTGTGTGTGTGTGTGTGTGTGTGTGTGTGTGTGTGTGTGTGTGAGTGTGTGTGTGTGTGTGTGTGTGTGTGTGTGTGTGTGTGTGTGTGTGGGAAGGGGGGTTTAAGTGATCTTTTTTCGCTTGAGCATACTCTAATGATAACATAAATCACTGACTGTACCTTTAACTCCAAACTTCTCAGACTCATGCTTGGATTCAGCTTCCACTGCAGGTTGAACTGCAGCCTGGTCACATGTAAAATAAATAAGTAAATAAATAAAAGGATAAAAAAGAGCTAATAATAAAAAAAGAGTATTCTTTAAATCATACTAATGAAGTAGACACAATTAGGATTTATGACTATAAATTAATTCTTAACTTTGTTCATTTGCTGCTAACTGGTATGGCGGGGGTTTTAACATTAGCATTTAGTCATACTTGTTAAAATTAGTCCCTTTAATTGCATCATGTTCTTTTATGATGTCATATTTTGTGCGTTTGTTTTTGGTTGCTAGCTAGCATTGCCCATGTGTAATTTTTTACCTTTCTAATCTTCTTCTTCTTCTTCTTCTTTCCTTTCGGCTTTTTCCCTTTTCTCGGGAGTCGCCGTTATCTATTTTCTTGTAGTGTAGAGAAAAATTGAATTATGTTCAATAAATAGCTGATCATCACTGAATGAAATAATGGATTTCTGAGAAGATTTTAACTCGTATCAATAAACTCAAGAGTCATTATAGCTAATGCTTGTTAGTTGACTCACATGCGTTATATTAAAAAAAGTGTTTTTAAAAATCAAAATCATAAAATTTATTCGTCATGTGTTTATTTTTTCTGACAAACACTAATTGTCTGGAGGTAAACAAGTTATGTTGAGAGGTTTTCTGACATAATTGTAAATTATATTTTAGACATTATTAGCATTTGAGCTCATTGACATGATTTCTGAGAGGATTTTTAAAAAATGGTATTACTCTCATTTACACATTTATTGAGCCGCTTAATTCTACTAAGAGGGTCACTAGGAGGCTGGAGCCTATCTCAGCTGACATTTAAAGAAGGTAAGGTCCACCCCAAACAGCTCATCAGACCTTCGCAGTACAACACACACACACATCCATTCACATTTGCAATCACACTCGGGGCAGTTTAGAGCAGGCACATAACCTGATGTGCATTTCGTTTTAATGTGAGAAGAAACTGGAGTGCCTGGAGGAAACCCACGCCAGCAAGGGGAAAGCATGCAAACACCACACAAAAAGCCTGGAACGCGAGCTCAGGACCTTCTTGCTCTGAGAAAGACATGCTCAGCACAACACCACCATGCCGGCCTTGATTATATTGGTCATTTTGCATTGTTTTGATGGATACTGTAAAACATTCGGAGAATCCTTAATAAGTAAAAACAATAAATCCAATTGGCTAACCTTAACTCTTCACTGTTAATTCTGACGACCTGCCTAAATTAAGGTAATTTGTTCGGAGTTAAGCATTGATTTTCATCATGTGTGTGCGCGTGTGTTTGTGTGTGTGTGTGTGTGTGTGTGTGTGTGTGTGTGTGTGTGTGTGTGTGCGCGCATCAACGGACAGTTTCAAATGTGCTGCTGAATTAATTATTGTGGTGCATGTTGCAGGTTGAGCTTGCGGGCATCGTGTCTGACTCGGGTCTCACTCTGTCAAGTCTCGTGCAGAGGGGACAGGATCTGTCACGTCGGTTGCAGCTACTCCAGGTCGACCGTCGTGAGATGGCCTGCCTCAAGTTTCTCATCCTTTTCAACCCTGGTTAGTCCTGCTGTTCGTTCTTCAGTATACAACTTCAGAAATTATCAACCAATAAGTCTTTTAATTAAGTTTATGAATTAAGAAATAAAAATGTGAAAAAAAAAATATATATAAAATAAATAATTTAACTCAATTAAATACATTTTATAGAAAAATTATTCTAACAAGCTTATAACTGTTGTTATAAGAACTATGTTAGATTTTAGACATGAGACAATTTTCTTTACCTGTCAATCATTTTGTAATAAAGTTAGCTTAGCAAGAAGAGTGTGGCTTTGGAGGAACAGTGTAAGAACGGAGAGCGCGCTATACAGATTTTTAGTTAAAAAAAATAAAGTTGATGTGAGAATGCTGGACAAAACATTATTAATGTTGGGGGAGGGGTGTGGCTTGTAGAGTTCAAACCATGCACAGGAATGTCATTCCAGAATAAGGATGCGGGGTGTGTGTGTGTGTGTGTGTGTGTGTGTGTGTGTGTGTGTGTGGAGGGGGGGTTAAGTCATCTTTTTTTTTGCCTGAACATACTCTAATGATAACATAAATCACTGACTGTACCTTTAACACCAAACTTTTCAGACTTGTGCTTGGATTCAGCTTCCACTGCAGGTTGAATCGCAGGCTGGTCACATGTAAAATAAATAAAGAAAAAATGAAAAAGAGCTAATAATTAAATATAAAAAGGAGTGTTGTTTTAAATTATACCAATAAAGTAGGCACAATTAGGATTTATGACTATAAATGAATTTTTAAATTTGTTTTTTTATGCTAACTTGTATGGCGGTTTTAACATTAGCATTCACTCATAATTGTTTAATTTTAAATAAATTGTATTTTTAACTCATGCTTGTTATAGAAAAATGCATAATATCTGGACTGAGTCAAGGCTTTTTAAATTCTTTTAGACATCAAATTGTTATAATATTTTTACCCAGACATGAAGAGGGTGGCACTTTGTATTATTGTGTCTCACACAATGCTAATGAGCCGTCTTTTTATTTCTGCTTATGCGTGAGAAACAGAGTGCGTAGGTTTATGTTGGTTGTCAGGAATAATATGAAGGTTTATGTCAGTAATGATGAACAGTATACTCAGGTCTTGGTCAGTTGCCAGAAAGTATATTTAGGTTTTGTGATAAGTGATGAACTGTGTATGTCGGTTTCTGTCAGTAGAAATGAACAGTGTATGTATAGTCATGTGAAAACATTAGGACATCCCATTAAATTGTTAACTATTTATTAAGAAATGTTGACATAAGGCTTTTATTTATTTATTAAATCATAAAAATTAACATGTTTTTACTCATCAAACAAAAGATATGAACAAAGATGTGTATTTTCATCGTTCATTTTCATTCAGTCATTCATTTTCTGTAACCGCTTCATCCTAATTAGGGTCGCGGGAAGGCTGGCGACCATACCAGTTGACTTTGGGTGAGGGCAGAGTACACCCTGGACAGCTCACTAGGCCATCGCAGGGAAGAAGCATGCTGACGGCTATGTAGCCTGCTCTTGTAAAAAGTCAACAATGGTTCTTTTACATGAACCTCTCACCATAAACAGTGAGAGACATGGCCGGCCTTTGATAACCCAGTTAGCTGCACTGGGGGGACAGTGGCAGCCTGTGGAGAGTGGGGCTTGAGCCCCCAATCTTGGTATCAGTGATCCAGCACCTTTAACCACCAGGCCACCATTGCCCTATGCGTAGTTTAATGGAGGAATAAATTGACAGACAACACCCCCTAATAACTAGTGTTGCCCCTTTTTGGCTGAAATAACCTCGGTGAGACGAGACTTGAAGCTTCCTACGGGTCTCTCACATCGATCTGAGGAAAGTCTGCACCGGTCCTCAATGCAGAATTCTTTCAGCTGTGAGACATTTGTGGTTTTTATTGCATGCACAGCCCGCTTCAAGTCACCTCACAGCATGTCAATGGGATTAAGATCCGGACTTTGACTGGACCATTCCAGGACTCGCCACTTCTTACTTCTCAGCCAGTACTTGGTGGATTTACTGGTGTGTTTTGGGTCATTATCATGTTGCAGTGTCCAGTTCCGCTTAAGCTTTAATTTTTTTACAGATAGTTTCACATGTTCTTAAAGCTCCCACTGATACATAGAATTAATGGTGGATTCTGTGATTGTGAGCTGGCCAGGTCCTGGTGCAACAAAGCATCCCAAACCATTTCACTTCCACTTCCATACTTCACAGTTGGTATGAGGTTCTTTTCCTGAATGCTTTATTTGGTTTCCGCCAAACATGTCTTCTGTTCTGATGTCCAAATAATTCAACTTTAGCCTGAAATGTCCAAAGAACATTATTCCAGAAGTCCTGGTCTTTGTCTCTGTTCTCTTTGGCAAACTTTAGTCTGGCCTTAATGTTCTTTATAGAGGGCAAAGGTTCCTCCTTGCACTCCTCGTATGAAGGCCAAAGTTGTGTCGTCTCTTTCTGATAGTACGGTCATGCGATTTCACATTGACAGTAGCGAGAGGCTGCTGTAGGTCCCCCGATGATAATTTAGGGCCTTTGTTTACTTTTTAACATCTTGTGGTCTGCTTTGTATGAAATTGCTTGAATGGCCAGACCTGGGCATGGTGGCAGTTGTTTTGAATGTAAACACTTGTAAACAAATTTCTGGATGGTGGAATAGCTGATGTCAATTTCTTTTGATAACTTTTTAAATTCCTTACCAGACTCCTCTGCACCTGATCTGATACATCTTTGTGTGAGATTATAGTCATTTTAAGTGGGGAAATATGTCCTAATTTTTCCTCCATTGAAATACGCATTGTTGTTCATTTTTTTTGTTTGATGAGTAAAGATATATTAATTTATGTTGTTTATTACAATTAAATCACTTTCTTCATTCATTCATCTTCTGAAACACTTAATTAAGGTCTCAGGAAGGCTGGGGCCCGTCTTAACCGATTTTGGGTGAGGGAAGAGTACACCCTGAACAGATCACTAGGCCATCACAGACCCGAAACACACTGATGGCTATGCAGCGCCTCTTGTCGAAAGTCAGCAATGGTTCTTTTACATGAACCTCACACCATAGACAGTGAGCGACATGGCCGACCTTTGATAACCCAGTCAGCCGCACTGGGGATAATGACTTTATTTTCCATAAATAAATAAAAACAAGATTGGTCGTTATGTGAACATTTCTTAATAAAAATATTTTTTTTTCTAATTTTTTCACATGACTGAAGGTTTATGTCAGTTCTCAGAACAGTTCAATGATGTGCATGTCAGTTGTCATAAAGAGTATGATGTATGTATTGTAGGTGTATGTCAGTTGTTAGGAACAGTTTATGTAAGTTTTATGTCCATTGTCATGAAGTTTATGTAGTTTAATGTCAGTAGTAATCAACAGTGTATGTGGGTTTGTGTTAGTTGTCTCAGTGTATGTGGGTTTGTGTCAGTTGTCACAAACAGTGTATGTGGGTTTGTGTCAGTTGTCACAAACGGTGTATGTGGGCTTGTGTCAGTTGTCACAAAGTGTACGTGGGTTTGTGTCAGTTGTCACAAACAGTGTATGTGGATTTATGTCAGTTGTCACAAACAGTGTACTGGGTTTATGTCAGTTGTCATAAACAGCGTATGTGGGTTTATGTCAGTTGTCACAAACAGTGTATGTGGGTTTATGTCAGTTGTCACAAACAGTGTATGTGGGTTTGTGTCAGTTGTCACAAACAGCATATGTTGGTTTATGTCAGTTGTCACAGTGTACGTATGTGAGTTTGTGTCAGTTGTCACAAACAGTGTACTGTATGTGGGTTTATGTCAGTTGTCACAAACAGTGTATGTGGGTTTATGTCAGTTGTCACAGCGTATGTGGGTTTATGTCAGTTGTCACAAAGTGTATGTGGGTTTATGTCCGTTGTCACAGTGTATGTGGGTTTATGTCCATTGTCACAAACAGTATATGTGGGTTTATGTCCGTTGTCACAAACAGTATATGTGGGTTTGTGTCAGTTGTCACAAAGTGTACGTGGGTTTGTGTCAGTTGTCTCAGTGTATGTGGGTTTGTGTCAGTTGTCACAAACAGTGTATGTGGGTTTGTGTCAGTTGTCACAAACAGTGTATGTGGGTTTGTGTCAGTTGTTACAAACGGTGTATGTGGGTTTGTGTCAGTTGTCACAGTGTACATGGGTTTGTGTCAGTTGTCACAAACAGTGTATGTGGATTTATGTCAGTTGTCACAAACAGTGTACTGGGTTTATGTCAGTTGTCACAAACAGCGTATGTGGGTTTATGTCAGTTGTCACAAACAGTGTATGTGGGTTTATGTCAGTTGTCACAAACAGTGTATGTGGGTTTGTGTCAGTTGTCACAAACAGCATATGTTGGTTTATGTCAGTTGTCACAGTGTACGTATGTGAGTTTGTGTCAGTTGTCACAAACAGTGTACTGTATGTGGGTTTATGTCAGTTGTCACAAACAGTGTATGTGGGTTTATGTCAGTTGTCACAGCATATGTGGGTTTATGTCAGTTGTCACAAACAGTGTATGTGGGTTTATGTCCGTTGTCACAGTGTATGTGGGTTTATGTCCGTTGTCACAAACAGTATATGTGGGTTTATGTCCGTTGTCACAAACAGTATATGTGGGTTTATGTCAGTTGTCACAGTGTATGTGGGTTTGTCAGTTGTCACAAACAATGTATGTGGGTTTGTCAGTTGTCACAAACAGTGTATGTGGGTTTATGTCAGTTGTCACAAACAGTGTATGTAGGTTTATATCCGTTGTCACAAACAGTGTATGTGGGTTTATGTCCGTTGTCACAAACAGTGTATGTGGATTTGTCAGTTGTCACAAACAGTGTATGTGGGTTTGTCAGTTGTCACAAACAGTGTACTGTATGTGGGTTTATGTAGATGCAGTGAGCTGTGTTTGTAGGATAATTTCTCTTGTCAGAAAGCGTGTATGTAGGGTTGTGTTTGTATCGTTATGTCAGATGTCAGGAACAGATTATACAGGTGCATGTCAATTTTCAACGAAGAATAGTTTATGTAGTTTATGTTTGCTGTAGGGAAAAGTGTCTATTTGTTTATATTGTTTATCAGGATTGTTTAATACAGATTTAGTGTGAATACATAATTATACCCAAGTAAAGTTTTCTCAAAAAATGTATTCTTTTGTTTCCGCAGCCTGTGAAACAGGGCGGGAGATGCTTCATTTAAATTAATGCCTTCTGTCCTACAAATCCTATAAACATTCTGTAACTTGTATTAGAAACGGACAGCCAACACGAAGAAGCAGTTGAATAGACAGGAATATAAAAAGATCGTTGTTGGGTAATGCTTTTCTCTCTGAAAAATAAATAAATAAATACATATTGGCTGCAGGGCACAAAGCATGCAGAGGGGAAAAAAACAGCCTGAGTCCAAAAGCATTTTTCATTTCAACTCTCTATCACATTCAGCCTCTCTCGCTCCATCTGGAAATGGAAACAGGTTTATTGGGTAATTTGTGTCCTTCAAATCTATTTCAAAGTTATTCAACGTTTTAATTAGAGGTTGAATGGCTTTTCTGACGAGACCCGACTAAGCAGGCCATTCAGGCTATTGTGTTGAGCGGCAGGCACGCATTCACACACACACACACACACACACAGAGAGAGAGAGAGAGAGAGAGAGAGAGAGAGAGACACTTAAGTCCAGAAATGTCCATACATTATAAAAACACACACATCCATACATGTACACACGGACCCACAAAAAGTGTTATGCAAGCAGCCTGCTTCAGAATTATTGGCACCTTTATGAAATTATTAGAAATAAAAATATTTCTGTTTTTATTAGTTTACTGTCAATGTCTATATTGTATCTCGCATCTATTTGACTTATAGGAATTATAAATGTGGATATGACTATATCTTATTTGATACAGTGGTACCTCACTTTACGAAATTAATCCTTTCTAGAGCCTTTTTTGTAACCTGCATTTTTCGTAAATTGAACCGCATTTTACATGTAAAATGTGTGATTCGTTCCAAGGCTCCCAATACTACCCCTAAACAGTCCTGTGGTGGTCAAAAAATAAGTGAGTACACGATGGCAGCGAAGCGACTGAGGTGCGCTGAGCGCGAGGAGGGTGCGGCTTTGGCTTTGAAACTATTTAGCACTTCATCGCCGCTTTTTATTTACACAGTCGTGGAAATTTATGTTGATCAACTATAAAGTAGACCAAATTAAGTCAGTACACGCAACTCAGCCACTAAAACAAGTGGGTACACGGCGTGTACCGGTGTGTATCCACCACTACAGCACTACCCCTAAACCAGGGGTGTCAAACTCATGCCACAAAGGGCCGTGTGGCTGCAGGTTTTTGTTTCAAACAAGCAACAGCACACCTGACTCGCTCATTTAAACAACTGAGTTCAGTCTTCAGGCAGTTGATTGGTCAGGCTCTGTAAAGAGCACACAGATTGACCAATCAACTGCCTGAAGACTCAAACCGTTTGTTTAAATGAGCGAGTCAGGTGTGCTGCTGCTTGTTTGAAACAAAAACCTGCAGCCACATGGCCCATTGTGGCATGAGTTTGACACCCCTGCCCTAAATCCTTAATTATAAAAGCATACCTTTAAGGCTTCCTTCTGCTTCAATATCGTACTGATGGTCGATGGGTTTGGCCATATTCCTTTGCGATATCACTCGAGCCCGTTTTTATTCTCACTTGCATCAGAAATCACACATGCGTGTGTTGACCATGTCTTCTTCTATCTATATATTTAGTGCCTGAGTCGTAGGACGACCATTGGCGACCCGCCATGAAGGATGACGCCCTGGTTATCATCTTCATGGAGGTTTTCTTGGCAGGATTAGTGCAGTGGTTTGCCATTGCCTTCTGCATGATGCAAACCTACAGGCAATTTAGAACGGCCAATTAACATACTGTGCATGTCTTTGGATTGTGGGAGGAAACCGGAGCACCCGGAGGAAACCCATGCAAGCACGGGGAGAACATGCAAACTCCACCAGAAAAGCCCAGGCCAGGAATCGAACCCCAGGCCTTCTTGCTGTGAGGCGGACATGCTAACCACTACGCCACCGTCCTGCCCATGTCTTCTTAGCAGAGTTATAATCTTACAAATGTTTATGGAAGGTTAAAAGCCTGAGTCAAGAAATAAACATGAAACAACAGTAACTCTGTCCTTTACATGCAAAGCATTATGGTAGCTGGAAAGAAGCTGCGTCATCCCTCCTAGCCAATGGGAGGCCAGTGGGGTGGGATGCTGGGAGATAGGTAATGGGAGGTAGCTGCGTCATCCCTCCTAGCCAATGGGAGGCCAGCGGGGTGGGATGTTTCAAAGTCATTGATGGGAGAGCAGCTCGTGCATTGTTTGAATGGCGTGTTTAAATTTTTAAGATAGCACTTTCGTAATGTGAACTTGTTTCGTATCCAGAGACAAAAATTTTAGGAAACTGCATTTCGTAACCTGAATTTTTCATTTGGTGACTTTGGTAAAGTGAGGTACCACTGAAATTGTATATATACACACACACACACACACACACACACACACACACACACACACACACACACACACACACACACATATATACATATATATATAATTATATATATATATATATAAAATATATATATATATTTGCTCTACGAAAAAGTATTGAGCACACTCTTATGGAAGGATCTACTCAGAAAATATTTTATATATATATATATATATATATATATATATACACACAAAAATAAAAGGACAGGACAAAGACTTTCTATTGAAACTCCATTTATCACTACAGATCTGTTTCGAGGGGTGGTGAAACCATCCTCTCTCTTCAGGTGATTAATTCTTCTATAATCACCTGAAGAGAGCGGATGGTTTCACCACCCCTCGAAACAGATCTGTAGTGATAAATGGAGTTTCAATATAAAGTCTTTGTCCTGTCCTTTTATTTTTGTTTCTTTGCTCTACCAAAAAGTATTGAGCACTCTCCTACGGAGAGTAGGTTTTCCTACTCAGAAAATCCTATATATATATATATATATATATATATATATATATATATATATATATATATATATATATGTATGTATGTATGTATATATGTGTCTATATAACTACGTGTATGTAGGTATATGCACATGTATACTGTAGCTTAGTGTAGTTCATTCATTGTCTTTTGTGCGTTTTCTTTTTTAATTGCCGCTAAACTGATTTTCATTGTTCATGCTACAGTTCACAAAAAAGATCGTTATCTTTTTAACTTTATCTTTATAGAAATAAATTATCCATACATTAGAGATTTACTTATATTTGTATTAACTTCTATGTAATTTTGGGCTGCCTTATGTAATATCGCAGAATTTATAAAACTATTTTATATTCACCATATAAATAAATGAATAATTAAACAAAAACACCCTGCAATGGCCTGGTGAGCTGTCCAGGGTGTACCTCCCCCTCTGCCGGAGTCGGCTGAGTTGGGCGCCAGCCTCCCTGTGACCCTAATTAGGAATTACTTTAATATAGGCCACTTTAATATAGGCCCGTCTATAAAGTTGCTCCATTCTTTTCTTTTCTTTTATTGTTTAGTAATTTATACTATTTATGTATCTATTTATTTATTTACTTATATAATATATATGTATGTGTGTATGTTTGTACTTGTATCTATTTTTGCACCCCCTACTGATAGTACCTCAAGAGCCTGTAACAGTGAATTTCTCCATTGTGAGATTAATAAAGCTGTATCTTATCTTATCTTATCTTATAAGCGGTTTAGAAAATGAATGAATCTTCTTCTTCTTCTTCTTTTACTTTCGGCTGCTCCCTTCAGGGGTCGCCACAGCAAATCATCCGCCTCCACCTCACCCTGTCCTCCGCATCTTCTTTTCTGACTCCAACGACCTTCATGTCTTCCTTCACCACATCCATAAATGTTAAACAAAAATGATTGTTTATTGACTGTGTAGTATTATCCATTCCAACCTCTGCAGACGTGAAGCTGCTGGAGAACCAGGCCCTAGTGGAGAGTGTGCAGGAGCAGGTAAACGGCACTCTGCTGGAATACACACTCACCTCGTACCCTCAGCACTTGGACAGGTTCAGTCAGCTGGTGCTGCGGCTGCCGGAGATTCGCTCCCTGAGTGCCCAGGCCGAGGATTACTTGAGCTCCAAACACCTGAGTGGAGATGTGCCCTGCAACAACCTGCTCATTGAAATGCTTCACGCCAAGAGAGCCACCACCATGTGAACCAGAGGTGTGTGTGTGTGTGTGTGTGTGTGCGTGTGCGTGTGTGCGTGGGATCACCACTGAGTCGTGAAAGCTAAAGGACATTGGGAGCTTTTCTATTTCTTAAGTGCTATTAACACCATACCTGATGTTGTTTGTGCATCGTTGTGTGCCTGGTAGGCATGTGCCGATCTTCAGTTGCCATGGAAACCAGTTGAGCTTCTATTTAAACATATTTAAACTTATTTGGGTAGCATTTCAGTCGGAGTCTTCATGGTGAACAGAATTATGGGATTGAGGGTACAAGCCTTCTCCAAAATTTTCCGTCAGCCTTTTACGGATTTCCACGGTAACAGTGTCTATCATGATATATCAGTTGTATCAATTACTGGCACATGCCTAGAGGCACGGCATCCGATCCAGCTTGGAAAATGAAATTGATGATCATTATATAGCCACTGTGAGTTCCTATTTTTTTAAATTTAGTATTATGAAATATTATATGTTTGTTGAACATGTTTCACATCCGCTCTTCATTGTGAATTTCATTTCCATAGCTTTTCCTTTAGGAGGAATAATAATGTTATGAAGGAGATGAAATGTGGAATGTTGAAACAAAATAAAACCGATTGCTTAAGGTTTCTTACATTATTTTAATGCGACCAGCATCCATCTTTTTCTTTTCTTTTTTCTTTCTTTTTTTGCATTCCAAGTTTTCCAACACTGACGGCACTGTGCAGCAAACCGAACCATGAATATGATTTTCAGTGCTTTGCCACACACAAAGTCGACAATTAAAAAAAATAAATAAACAAAATTCCTGCATTCATTCCACATTCAGGCTCGGGCTACTAGTTATGTGTTTGTGTTTATATGTTCATGTGAATCACTTTGCAAGTTTTGCCTATTTTTTTTTTCCAAACTGATACAGTGTACTAAGTCACCAGTGCAAGATTTATTTATCAGTTTTTTTTTTTCCCTGTAGTTTTATTATTGTAAGTTTTGTCCAATTTAACTTGTGTTTGTGTTGAGATTTCCACTTCATACAATGTTAAAATGTCTTGGATTTACAGGATGTTGAGTGTTGGATGAAAACATTGCATACAGATTTTCACCTATTTTTTAGGTTGTAAATTTTTGGGGGAAATTTGTAATTTTTATATTTTCCTTCATGTACAATTCTTTCCTCGATCAGATATCGCGTCCAAATCTGTGCTTATTTTTCCATTTGTTTAAGCTTTTCATATAGCTGCAATCATTTATTTATTAGAAATTCTTAAAATCGCCAAAATGTCATATGCAAGGTTTTCACCCGATACTGCCGATACAACCGAAACCAACAGAAATGTTTGTGAGAATTTCTTCAGGATATTTTGTGATCTCTGGACCATCTGAGATTCTCTTCATCTTGGCCTTATTTTTATAGTTTGCCCGTGATATACTGTGACGGTGTGTTATACAGTCTATGGTTAACATTACTTCATTAAATATTGACATAAAGTCATGTTTAAATCTTGAGTAAAATTTCCAGGAGTAATTTATCACAGGTGAATATCCTCTGAGAAAACCATTTGTTAAAATATGGAAACATTTATTGCCACCTGACAAACACAACTTCTGTATTCTGCTCTAGTTTTATTTATTATTTACCTTTAATTTTCTGGTTATAGTGATTTGGATATGCCTCGGTGCATAAGTGATGTGTAAAATACATGAGGGGGTACTGAGGGTAAAAAAAAATCTTGTTGGCAAATTTGATCTGGATTTGATTTTTCTGTGAGTTTGTCTTTTAAAATGTTCTGTACGTGCCACTGACTTCACCGAAATGTTGCAACTCTATATAAGTAACAGTGGATGGTTGAAAAGTTGTATCTGCTTTGACATTGAAATATTACAGGATTGATAAAATTGTAAAAAAAAAAAATAATAAAAACAAAAGAATATATATATATATATATATATAAATATATATAAATATTGTCAAATAAATTGCTACAATTCAACAATCCAAAAAATGGAATTTTACTGACGTATGAAATGTAAAACATTATTGAATCACATCAAGTTTAGTTATGTTTTTGTAATAAAGTCATAATGGCTTTTAGTCGGAGCTACAAGAGACAACAAAACAAAACAAAAATCCTAAATGAGAGACCAAAAATTTTCCGTTTTTTCCCTATCAGAAATTTTCGTTTTTCAAAAAATGTATTTATTTTTTTATATTTCTAATAAGAAATATTTTTGTAAATCTCTGGCTTATGCCTGTTTCACACTGATGCTTTCAGGGAGCTTCAGTTTGAACTTCTCCTTCATGCAAGTTTGCTTTTCTCAACTTTTTAAAAATATTCCACTCATGGAGATGAAGCTTTTGTTTTATTTATTGAAAAACACAGTAGAATAGTGTTCGGTTTCCATGGTAACTCTGACACTTAAATATTTGTCCCTTTTAATCCTCACTAGAATGTGATTCTGCAGTAACTGTCTAGGAAACTTTAGTAATACTTATTAACTCTATTATTATTTATATTAATAGTTAATCTTTTTGTCTTTGTAACTGAAGAGACTTACAAATTAGGAATCCGGTTTCAACTTCACAACATCTGGTTTTTACCGTTTTCTTTTTTTTCATAAAAAGGATAAAAATTGGAAGTGTGTGTATATATGTATATATATATATATATATATATATATATATATATATATATATATATATATATATATACACATATACATACAGTCGGCCTTCTATTCACAAAATTGATCCGTTCCATTGCATTTTTCGTAACCTGGAGTTTTCGTAAGTAGAGGCGCATTTTACATGTAAAACGCATGATTTGTTCCAAGGCTCCCAAGACTACCCCATAAACCCTTTAAAAATGATCAAAGTACACCAATTTTGTATGAAGTATGTGTTAAAAGTAAAAGAAAATGATTTACTTTTTTTAAATCTCTCGAACCACCCATGTGACACTTTAAAGTTCGGGGGTTGCTGGTCCGAAGAACCCCCACCCTCCTTCATGAGGTCACTAAATATGGAGGTTGCTTTTTCTGAAATTATTGCCTGCATCACTGTATCTCTGGCAATTTCTTTCTCCTTTATCCAAAGGAGTAACGGTGTCTCCATCTCATTGTTCGGTGATGACCTCTTTTTCGATATCACAGAGATTTTTTGAAGGGGTCGTCGCTTTTAAGGTCTCCTTCTGCTTCAGTATCGTTCCGATGGTAGAGAGGTTTCGGCCATACTCCTTTGCAATTCCCACTTTCGCATTTTTTTTTATCTGCTGCTTCACTTCGATTGATAACTGAGCCTGCGTTTTCTTTTTTCGGTGTCACCGGGAATCACTTTCTTGGGGCCCATGATGGATAACGAAATATAGCGCTGCAATGATCACTCTCAAAAAAACTCATGAGCCAACAGTCCTGTTCAGTTCTCCTTCATGCGTGTGACAAACAAGAAGTATGGGTACAGTAATGGGTACAGTTCAGCCCTCTACTAGCCAATGAGAGGCCAGCGGGGCGGGATGTTAGGAGATAGCCAATGGGTGAGAGCTGCGTCATCTCTCCTAGCCAGTGGGAGGCCAGCGAGGCGGGATGCTGGGAGATAGCCAATGGGAGGGAGCTGCGTCATCCCCCCTAGCCAATGGGAGACCAGCAGGGCAGGACGTTGGGAGAGAGTCAGTGGAGAGCAACTCGTGCATTGTTTTAATGTTTGAATGACGCGTTTGGCGCTTTTTGTAAGAAGTTGTTTCATGTATAGAGGATGAAAATTTAGGAAAATGTTTTTCATAACCTCGATTTTTCGTATTCAGAGGTTTTCTTAAGTAGAGGGCCGACTACACACACACATACAATTATTTTTAATGTATGTTACCGCATTAAAAAAAAAATCAAAGGTCCAATCAGTGTTCAGTTTGTAAATGCACACTAGTGTCAGATTTAGGGAATTTTTCTATTCATGAAATCAGGGTTTTAATTTTGTTGTCAGTTAAATTGTCATTTTTTGAAAGTTAAAGTTTTTTCTGGTGCTGCCATGTGAAGGAGTCAATTATCTTATTCAAAGAAACACTGTTGATGGTACAGTGGCGTAGTGGTTAGCATGTTTGCGTCACAGTAAGAAAATCCTGGCTTGGATTCCCAGCTCGGGTGTTTCCGTGTGGAGTTTGCATGTTCTCCCCGTGCTTGTGTGGGTTTCCTGTGGGTACTCCGGTTTCCTCCCACATTCCAAAAAAGAAAATGCACAGAGGGCTAATTGGCTGCTCCAAATCGCCCCTGAGTATGAATGGTTATGTGAGAGTTGGCCCTGAGATAACCTGTTGAGCTGTCCAGGGTATACCTCGCCTTTGGTTGAGATGGGCATCCTAATTAGGTTTAAGTGATTCACAAAATGACTAAATTTATGTGTTATGATTGGGTTTTGTTGAAAAAAATTCTGTTTTATGTAGTGCTGGCAAAGAAAATAAAATCAATTTAAACAAACAAATAAATTAATGTACAAAATATATAGCACGAGTGACATGAGTACTCATGTACTCCCTGGACAGCTCAGAGGGCAGAAACACACTGATGGCAATCCACTGGCCTCTTTACAAATGACAGGAACAGTTCTTTTAGATTCCTCTCACCACACACAGCGAGACACATGGCTGGCCTTTGATAACCCAGTTAACTGCAGTTGTTGGCCAGCAGTGACAAATTGGTGATAGTAGGGCTTGAACTACCAACCTTGGCATCCGTAAGTCAACAGCTTAACCATTGAGCCAACACTGCACTTGATATATATTCTTTCTTTCTTTCCTTTCGGCTTTTTCCTTTTCTCGGGAGTCGCCACAGCGAATCATCTGATTCACACATTTGATTTTGGCATAGGTGTTTACGTCGGATGCCCTTCCTGTCACAACCCTTCAGCAAGGCATAGAAACATAGAAACACGCTGACGGCTTTGCAGCTACTCTTTACGAAAGTCAGCAATGGTTCTTTTACATGAACCTCTCAACATAGACAGTGAAGGACATGGCCCACCTTTGATAACCCAGTTAGCTGGGGGCACTTGATAGATATATATATTTTTTAAAGAAGGGTACCACAGTGTTGTAATGGTTGGAATGACCGCTGTGAAGTGGTCCAACGGATATTCTGGTTACCTACCACATCCAAAAACATGCAATAATTATCAATAATAATTAACTATCTGTTCCAAATTGATCCTTGGTGTGAGTGTGATTGGTTGTGTGTTACCCTGTGATAATCTGGCGAGCTGTTCAGCTGACCAACCGGGAAAAAAAAAATCAGAAAGTATGCAGAACCCCTTGGTGAGCTTACTGTAATACCACACTTTCAAAATGTTGTGAATTTCAAACTTACTATGTTAAAGAATCCTTTAAAAAATTCCTGGAACCAGAATTTGATGTGGACCATCTCCAAACTTGAATGGGGTGTTACATGAGTCATACCTTAACCACTGGATTGAGCCACGACTGCCAGTGTTTCAGTCACTGATCTAAAAAAAGACTAGATTGCACATCGGTGTTTTAATTGTGAAGCCAGGTGGATGCCATCTTGGTGAGACTACCTTGGTTTAAGATTTCAAAATGGAACCATTGAAATCAACAAAGTTTGAAAACCCTGAAGATTTTCCTGCTGACATTTAGAATGCGTTAAATTAATATAACTTTCCCAATAACTTCAGATATTTATAGTTAATTGAAAAATAATAAGGGGCAGCGGTGGCCTGGTGGTAAGGTGCTGGATTCCCAATCTTAAGGTTGGGGGTTCTAGCCCCACTCTCCACATGTTGTCACTGTCCCCCCAGTGGTGCTAACTGGGTTATCAAAGGCCGGCCATGTCTTTCACTGTCTATGGTGAGAGGTTCATATTAAAGATCCATTGCTGACTTTCGACAAGAGGAGCTACAAAGCTGTCAGCGTGTTTCCGCACCTGTGATGGTCTGGCAAGCTGTCCAGGGTGTACTCTGCCCCCACTCAGAGTTGGCAGAGATGGAAAGATAATCAATTAAAAATGCTCTGCATATCTAAAATTTGGCAAAATGTTTTTAAACGAAATGTATATCTTGGATGTAATTATTTCCATGTATTTCCATTATACTTAAGTATAACTCATTCATTCATTCTTTTTCTGAACCACATAATCCTGATTAGTTCACATGGAGGCTGGCTCCCATCTCGGCCGACTCTAGGCGAAGGCAGAGCACACCCTGGACAGCACTCCAGGCCATCATAGGGCAGAAACACGCTGACGGCTATGCAGCTACTCTTGATGAAAGTCAGAAATAATTCTTTTACCCCCCTCCCCCAACAGACAGTAAGAGACATGACCGGCCTTTGATAACTCAGTTAGCTGCACTGAGTGGACAGCAGTGACAACCTGTTGATAATGGGCGTGAACCCCCAACTTTGGGATCAGTAATCCAGCACCCTTTCTCTGGACCACCACTGCCCTTAAGTATAACTTTCAACAGTAAAGTGGCCTCACCAAGATGGCACCAATCTGGCTTTAGGATTTGCCACATACAAACAATAGAACATACCAGGGGTGTCCAGTCTTATTCACAAAGGGTGGGTGTTGGTGCAGGCTTCCATTTCTAACAAGCAGGATCCACACCTTCCACCTGGTGCCATCTTGGTGAGACCTCTTTACTGTTGAACGTTATAATCAGCAGTAAGATTTCTAGGGTTTACGAGCTGTGTTGGCTTTCAATAACTCCACTTAATATCTTAAAGCATGGTGGTCTCACAAAGATGGCTGCCACCTGGCTTCAAAATTGAAACACCAAAACAGCAAATTCGTCTTTTTTTTTTTTTTTTTTTTTTTTTTTTTTTAGCTCAATAATTGAAGCAGGTGAAAGGTATGGCTACTGCTTGGTTGAAATGAAAACCTAGACCCACACTGGCCCTTTGCAGATAAGATTGAACATCCCTGACAAAAAACTGTTCATCAATATTCGTGGAAGGTTTCTAATACCCCCATTGTACTGGAGTGTGGAATGTAAGGATCATGGCGGAAAGGCACAGAACGCACTCTACGGAGGAGCGTTGGCATTTTTACACGGAAAATGGGTCAAAAACCTACGGAAAATAGCACCTTCGGAACACCTTCGGAACGATTACGGGGTATTCGGAAAGGACACGGAAAGACCGCGGTAAAATGTCGGAATCCATGCGTAAAAGCACTCGGATCACCTTCCGAACCAGTGCGGACAAAAAAAGATGACCTTCGGATAATTCACGGCACGTTCACGGAAAGGACGGAACGTTTGCGGAATGACGGCGGTACTACTCCTTTTTAGAATGAAGACCCATGGAATGATCTCAGAACAGGCAGAATGAAGGCGGAACATTCACGTTCAACACGGAATGACTGAGGAATAGCCTGCATAACCACGTTTCAATGAGGAAAAATCGGCAAAGGTAAAAGGATTTGCGCCTGATTCCGCCTATAAATAGAAATTGCACTGAAATGGGGTATAAACAAGCCAAACAAAACATAACCTTTCTTCGAAGGAAGTAATAATATTATAATGTATTTAAATGACCAGACAGTTTTTGCTGAAGGTAAAATTAAATAATTTTTTGTGTTAATTTTTAAATTATTGTTAATTTATGTAACATACAAAAAATTTGAGGATTGGCATGTTTTTGCACTCAGGTGTGCCTTCAAATGACAAATACAACCATACTGCTATAAAACAAAAGCAAATTTGCAGTAGAAATAATCATATTAATACACAGTAGAAAGAGAGGGTCATAAATGAAGATGGTGAGAGGGTTTCGAAATTATGGATGCATGATTGTATAAATCCGTAAACCTCTCTCAACTCTCCATTATTTCATTAACCACCTGCGCATCCTTTTCAGCTCATTTCTCTTTCTTAAGACAGTGACGAAGACGGTGAAAGTGGGCATTTGTAGCTCCAATCAGGATAACAGGCGACTCGCTGCACCATATGTTTTCCAAATTTCAGACAACCCCGTGTTTCATTACATCTCTCCATTCACTTTCATGTAGCTCTAACATCTTTGTGTGCACATGTCCTGACTGGGATAATACATACTATTAATTATAACTATTATTACTATTAATATTAATAATAATAACAACAACACATTTTACTCTGTTTGTATATATATATATATATATATATATATATATATATATATATATATATATATATATATGTATATATATATATATATGTGTGTGTGTGTGTGTGTGTGTGTGTGTGTGTGTATATATATATATATATGTATATATATATATATATATATATGTATGTATATGTATGTATATATATATATATATATATATATATATATATATATATATATATATACAAAGAGAGAGGGAGAATACAAGTGTGGTTTTGTCACATTACTACATATAAGCATATATACTTACACACACACACACACACACACATATATATATATATATATATATATATGTGTGTGTGTGTGTGCGTGTATATATGCTTATATGTAGTAATGTGACAAAACCACACTTGTATTCTCCCTCTCTCTTTTTTTGTGTATTTATTCTCTGAAAGAGTCTAATCATAAAAAAAGGGAAAAAAAAATCTATGTTAATGTTTTGTTCTTTCTAATCACAGTCAGCATCGGTACTGTATTGTTCAGAAGGAGGTCATTCAGAAATGCTTCGAGGTGAAGCTACAACTCTATGAAGCTGAAGACAAAAATACTATTTATACAAATAAAAGCAGATCCAGAAGTGATATCTTATAATACAGAAAATACTTCATTAATGTTCAAGAAAAAATCTTTTGTGCATGTGCACATTATCTGACTGCAAAATGCTTTATTTCTTATCAAAATGTGAAATAAAGAAAATAAATAATGCAGAATGCAATTTATTTATTATTTTTATAAGTGTGCTGCAGATCAACACAGCAGTACTGAAGGAAGGAGCGCCAGATTGTGTGTGTGTGTGTGTGTGTGTGTGTGTGTGTGTGTGTGTATGGCTTCTGAATGCACACGTTCATTCGAGTGCTGTGCAGAAAGGCGCGTCCTCCAGACTGCCTCTAAGAGACTCTCCAGTGTGGTTCTAAAGAAGCGTGATGGGAAGGTCAGAAAACATTCACACATGTTGTCATCCTTTTGTGAGCTCACAAAGCGGGAGTGTGTTTTCTCGGCCCTATTTACACTCCTTTAGTTCCCTCTTCGCTTTGTCTTGCTTTTAGGAAAATGATTGGCTTCAACTGCACCTCATATGGCGAAGAATTGATTTTTTCTTCCTGTTCGTTCTTCTTTGACTCATGAATTTGTGTGTTTGCTTGATATAAAGACCCAGGTGATGAAAGAGACAATGTGACATGCTGTAGCCTAAATACTTATTTTGGTTCTTTATTTTAAAAAGTACACTCATTACAGTCAGTTTCTGTTTGGTTCTAGTGGTTTGCACAGCCATCAGTACAGCATGAAGGCTGCTGGGTTTGAGTCCGGTGCCAGTAGCAGGTGTCTCTGTGGAGTTTTCATGTTCTTGCATGAGTTTCTTCTGGGTCTTCCGGTTTCCTCCCATAATCTAAAGACATGCATGAATATTCCTAATTGCCTGTTTGTATGAAAACTGCTTCAGGAAAAATTCAATCATAAAGAAGTGATGCCAATGCAAATTAATTTCTTATTTTTGTATAAATTATTACTATTATTATTATTATTATTATTATTATTAATTAATTAATTAATTTATTTTAAATATTCAAGCTAATACTTATTAAGGGCAGTGTGGCCTGATGGCAAAGGTGCTGGATCACTGATCCCAAGGTTCCGGGGATTTAGCTCAGTTAGAAGCTAAATCCTCCGGAAGGTCGGAGTTCGAATCCGGCCGCGTCATACCATAAGACATTAAAATTTGGGAGTTGTTGCTTCCTGCATGACGCTCAGCATCAAAAGGATAGAACAACGCAATAACCGCGCTTTGACCATGCTATTCAGTGTGGCTGGAGCGCTATATAAATCTAATACAATACAAAAAGGTTGGGGGTTCAAGTCCCAGTCTCAACACGTTGTCACTGTCCCCCCCCAGTGCAGCTAACTGGGTTATGAAAGGCCGGCCATGTCTCTCACTGTCTATGGTGTGAAGTTCATATAAAAGAACCATTGCTGACTTTCATCAAGAGTAGCTGCATAGCCGTCAGCGTGTTTCTGCCCTGCAATGGCCTGGTGGGCTGTCCAGGGTATACTCTTCACTCGCCCAGAGTTGGTTGAGCTGGGTGTCAAGCTCCCCAGGACCCTAATTAGGATTTAGCGGTTCAGAAAATGAATGAATGAGGATACTTATTGAGATTTCCTTTCGGCTTTTTCTCTTTCTCAGGAGTCGCCACAGCGAATGATTCGCACGTTTGATTCGTCGTAGGTTTTTACGTCGGATGCCCTTCCTGTCACAACCCTTTATAGCAAGGGACAGAAACACGCTGACGGCTTTGCAGCTACTCTTTACGAAAGTCAGCAATGGTTCTTTTACATGCCTCTCACCATAGACAGTGAGAGACATGGCCCGCCTTTGATAACCCAGTTAGCTGCACTGGGGGGGACAGTGACAACCTTGTGGAGAGTGGGACTCAAACCCCCAACCTTAGGATCATCGATCCAGCCCCCCCATACCACTAGACCACCACTGCTTATATTTTTAAAATAATTTTCATTCATTCATTTTCTGAACAGCTAAATCCTAATTAGGGTTACGGGGGGGCCAGCGCCCATCTCATCCAACTCTGTGCAAGAGTGGAGTACACTCTGCACAGCTCACCAGGCCATAGCAGTAATAATAATATTAATAATAAAAATAGTATTATTATTTTATTACTGTTATTATTATTATTATTATTATTATTATTGTTATTATTATTATTATTATTATTATTATTATTATTATTATTATAACTATTATTATTATTATTATTATTATTCTATTATTATTGTTATTGTTATTATTATTATTGTTGTTATTATTATTATTATTATTTTATTATTATTATTATTATTGTTATTATTATTATTATTATTTTATTTTTATTATTATTATTATTTTATTTTTATTATTATTATTATTTTATTTTTATTATTATTATAATAATTATCTATACTTTTTTCAAAATAGACACTTAAAACTTTTAAGTATTATAAACAGCTGTGACATCATCACAGAGTCCAGCCTTTCTCTGGGACATCATTCCCTCTTCATCACTCTTTCATCACTCCATCAGTCCTGTTCATTACTTCTCTTCATCACCCTGCGTATCACTTCTTTTTCACACTAATCTATCAGTTCTCTTCCTCACTCCATCACACCCTCACTCCTCTTCATCACTACTCTTCAACAATGCTTTATCTCACCTCCGTCACTCCTCCACTTTTTATCACTACTCTTCCACAAATCCCTCCCCATTATATCTTCAGACTCTAACCCCTCTCTTTGACATCATCTCCTCTTCATCATCATAACTCCTCTTCATCACCACTTCATTTGTCTATTTGCTTGGGCCCTAAAAATCGCATCTTCCATCTATCTATCTATCTATCTATCTATCTATCTGTCTGTCTGTCTGTCTGTCTGTCTGTCTGTCTGTCTGTCTGTCTGTCTGTCTGTCTGTCTGTCTGTCCGTCCGTCCGTCCGTCCGCACACCCGTGCGTCTGTCTGTCATTTTTATATTTTTATTCCATAAATCAATTCATCATACTGAAGTGTCACCACAGGTTTATAATAGTTCATGTTTTTTATTTTCTTATTGTCAAAGCATTTCATGATCATCTTTTCTTTTGACATTGAAAAAAAAATACACATACAATTTGCATTTATTAGATACTGACCAGAAAAAAAGTCTCTATTGTTTCCTCAGATCACATCATACCACAATAAAACGACAAATGAACTGTGTGTTGTATAAACTACGTTATGTGCACCAACACCTCGCTAATCCATATAAAACCTACGTCATGCCGTTGTTGTAAGCAGGCG
>CM045729.1:14743579-14798579 GCA_024760905.1 Plotosus lineatus
GTTCTCTAGATTCCAGTGACTGCATGCTTTACACCACTGCATCCGATACTTTACATTACACTTGGTGATGTATGACTTGGATGCAGCTGTTCGGCCATGGAAACCCATCCCATGAAGCTCTCTATGCTCTGTTCTTATGTTGAAGGCCACATGAAGTTTGGAGGTCTATCACGATTGACTCTGCTGAAAGTTGGCAACCATGAGCCTAATCATCCGCTGACCTCGCTGTGTCATTGTACATCACCTACTACTTCAGGGCTGAGTTGCTGTCGTTCCCAATCGCTTCCACTTCATTATAATACCACTCACAGTTGGCTGTGGAATATTTAGTAGTGAGGAAATTTTAGGAATGGACTTGTTAGTGACGTCCTCACGGTACCACACCAGAATTCACTGAGCTCCTGAGATGACCTATTCTTTTACAAATGATTGTAGAAGCAGTGTCCATGCCTAGGTGCTTGAGTTTATACACCTGTAGCCCTAGAAGTCATTGGAACTGCTGAATTCAATTATCTGGATGGCTGAGTGAATACTTTTGGAAATATAGTGTATCACATTACGTCACACTGCATTTCACTTCACATCATAACATCACGTCTCATGCTAAATCACATCACACATCACATTACATTTTAAATCTCACATCACATCTCACGTCACATCACATCTTACATCAGATCAGATAATATATATATATATATATATATATATATATATATATATATATATATACAAAAATAAAAGGACAGGACAAAGACTTTCTATTGAAACTCCATTTATCACTACAGATCTGTTTCGAGGGGTGGTGAAACCATCCTCTCTCTTCAGGTGATTATAGATTATTTGCTCTACCAAAAAGTATTGAGCACTCTCCTAGGATCTACTCAGAAAATCCTATATATATATATATATATATATATATATATATATATATATATATATATATATATATATACAGATATTATATTATATAGTTATATTTATATTATATATTAACCCACATTCAGGAGAAATGAGTGACTGACTAAAGGAATGAAACAAAGTAAAATAAACAACAAAAAATCAATAAAATTAAAGCAAGAATGAAAGAATAAAACAATGGAAGAGAAGAAAAGAAAGAATAAACATGAATTGAAAGAAATGAAAATAAATAAAAAGAAAATGATAAGAATAAAATAATGAAAAATGAAAAGGTATACAATCAAATAAATAAGAAACGAATGAATAAATTAATGAAAACTCAGAATGAAAGAAATTATAGATGAAAAAATAAATTGAAAATGTAAAAACCTAAATAATGCAAGAATAATTAAAACTATAAATAAATAAAAGAATAGTAACCATATAAATAATGAAATGAAGAAAGAAGTCAAAATGGTGATGTCGGGGTTAAAACAGCCGCCTCACAGCAAGAAGGTTTTAGGTTCAGGTCCTGGACTCGGGCGTGTCTGTGTGGAGTTTGGATGTTCTCCCTGTGCTTGTGCGAGTTTCCCCAGAACCCTCCGGTTTCTTCCCAAACTCCAAAGATATGTTCATGAGGCTAACTGGCTAATTGTCTGTGGCTGTGTGTATGAGTGCGTGCGAATGTGCGTTACGCTGCGATGAACTAACAAGTTGTTCAGGGTGTACGGTATGCCCTTGACCATTCGCGGTTCAGCGCTCGTGCCCCTGCATACTCGCGACAAACCCGGAAGTAACTGGCACATGATTCAAATTTAGCCAATGGCTGAGAGCTTTTGTTTCTCCCTCCTGCTGATTGGTTGCAGATGATGTGTACACCTCTTTTTTTTCTCCTTTGCACACATGTCATCAACGTGATTTCGTGAAGTGCGAAGTAAATTTTTTAGTGTATTTTTAATGATTATTTAAGTGCTATGATGTCACTGAAATGCCCTGCATCTTCTCTAGCTTCTGGTAAGGGGCATAAGCATGTTATTCATGAATAAATATTATCACAGTACAAAATGAAAAAGGTTTTATTGAATCATGATGACATGTTACTGCATTTTTACTGTATTAATGAGTAAGACTGGTGAGAAAATGTGTTTAACAAGAATATTTCAGCGCATGTTATATCATGCACAGGGTTTTAAAACCGCGTCAATAACTCGCGGATTTTCTTGATCCGCGGGAAGGCGCGGAACCGAACCATCACGGAAAACAAGGCCCTACTGTACCCTGCCTTTGCCCAGCAATGGCTGAAATAGGATCCCTGTGAGCCAAGTATTAAATGGTTCAGTGGATGAATGAAAAATAAAGAATGATGTAAGAAAAAGAATGAAAGGAAAGAAGGAAACACCAAGTTAAGGGTTGTGCTGATGTAAAGGCCCGAAGCTTAAAAACATCGAAACAAGATTCTGCACCGAACCTCTCAAGCCGCACACGCATGTCCACTCGGTGGGGTATTTCAGTTTACATGGACAGTCTGAAACAGATTCTCCTTTCTTCCCCAATCCAAACCCTATGATTCTCTAACCCCGGATCAGCGCTGATAGATTCCCTCTGCCTCATTATATCAGCACGGCTTCCTTCCAAACACGGAACCGAGTCATGAGCCTCCTACTCCCTTTCTATCTCCCGTCCCCTCTCTCTATCTCTCTCTATCTCGTTCCTCTACACACACACTGTAAATCTAAATTAACAAGCCCTGAGCGAGGTCAATCGAAGGCCAGCCTTGCTGAGAGCGAGAGAGAGAGAGAGAGAAAGGGAGGAAAGCGTTGAAGGAAGGGAGAGAGAGATGAGGATGAAATGGAAGGAAGGAAAGGATGAAAAAAGCGAGCCTTAAAAAAGATGGTTTGTTTGAGTTATGACTTTAAAGGCGATCTAATGAGAAAATATATAGCATCAGTCTGACACATAGTACTCCAGAAAACTCTGTGTGTGTGTGTGTGTGTGTGCGTGTGTGTGTGTGTGTGTGTGTGTGTGTGTGTGTGTGTGTGTGTGTGTGTGTGTTACCTGGAATGCATTGAGTGCAACAAAAAGGTATGCCAGAACCACAGACAGATGAACCAGGACGCCACACAGCCATGTGAGACCCAGAACTGGCATCAGAATCAAGACAGGCCGGGTTGCAGCCCTGCAAGCATGTACAACACACACACACACACACACACACACACACACACACGCACGCACGCGCACGTGCACACGCACACACACACGCACGCTGCACGCTGCACACACACACACACACACACACAAACACACACACACACACACACAGACACACACACACACACACCCACACGCACACACACATACACGCGCGTGCGCCACACACACACACACACACACACACACACACACACGCACACATGCGCCGCTCACACACACACACACACACACACACGTGCGCTCACACACACACACACACACACACACACACACACACGTGCGCGCACACACAGGCACAGTGTGAATGAAAGAATTTTCCAAATTGGAGTGAAGGGCAAATCATCTCTACTCCTCAATCTATTTCCCGTCTGCGCCTCTCGGTTTCATCTGCATTCTCCAGTTTTCTCCTGCATCCCAAAATCTCCCCTCTACTGATTATTCAGGATCAACAACTGTAGGATTTTCTGCAACATACGAATAAATTACTATTAACAGTGTACTCTCTCCACCCCCACTTCAACCCTCCCTTTCCACCCCCTCTCCCCACCCCCACTTCAGCCCCCCCTTCTCTCTTCTTCTTCTTTTCCTTTCGGCTTTTCCCTTCAGGGGTCGCCACAGCGAATCATCTGCCTCCATCGCACCCTATCCTTTGCATCTTCTTCTCTTATACCAGCTACCTTCATGTCCTGCTTCACCACATCCATGAATCGTCTCTTTGGTCTTCCTCTAGGCCTTCTGCCTGGTAGTTCCAACCTCAGCATCCTACTACCAATATACTCACTATCCCTCCTCTGTATCTCTGACTTTGTCTCCAAAACATCTAACATGTGCTGTCCCTCTGATGTGCTCATTCCTGATCCGATCCATCCTCATTACTCCCAAAGAGAACCTCAACATTTTCATCTCTGCTACCTCCAACTCTGACTCCTGTCTTTTCCCCAGGGCCACTGTCTCTAAACCATACAACATCGCTGGCCTCATCACCGTCTTGTACACTTTTCCTTTCATTCATGCCAATACCTTCCTATCACACATCACTCCGGACACTTTTCTCCAACCATTCCAACCTGCCTGCACACGCTTCCTCACCTCTTTTCCACACTCTCCACTTCTCTGGATTGTTGACCCTAAGTACTTAAAATCCTCCACCTTCTTTATCTCTTCTCCCTGTAACCTCACCGTTCCTCTTGGGTCCTTGTCATTCACACTCATGTATTCTGTTTTACTGAGGCTAACCTTTATTCCCCTCCTTTCCAGGGCATACCTCCACCTCTCCAGATTTTCCTGCACTTGTTCTCTGCTCTCACTACAGATCACAATGTCATCTGCAAACATCATAGTCCATGGAGATTCTTGTCTAACCTCGTCTGTCAGCCTGTCCATCACCATAGCAAACAAGAAGGGCTGAGAGCTGACCCTTGATGCAGTCCCACCTCCACCTTGAACTCTTCTGTCACACTGACAGCACACCTCACCACTGTCTTACATCTCTCATACATGTCCTGCACCACTCTAACATACTTTTCTGCCACTCCAGACTTCCACATGCAATACCACAGTTCCTCTCTCGGCACCCCGTCATATGCTTTCTCCAGATCCACAAAGGCACAATGCAGCTCCGTCTGACCTTTCTGTACTTCTCTATTAACATCCTCAAAGCAAACACTGCATCTGCTCTTTCTTGGCATGAAACCAAACTGTTGTTCACAAATGCTGACCTCTGCCCTTAGTCTAGCTTCCACAATTCTTTTCAGCCCCCCCTTCTCTATCCCCCTCTTTCCACCCCCACATCATACCCCTAACTCTCTTCACCCTCACTTCAACCCCTTAACTCCCCCCACTTCAACCCCTCTCTCCACACCCTTCTCTCTCCACCCCCTTTGTCCACCCCCCACTTCAACCCCCTAATTCTCTCCACCCCTAACTCTCTCCACCGCCACTTCACCCCCACCACCCCCTCTGTCCACCTGTACTTCAACCCCTCTCTCCACCCCCACTTCTACCCCCTCTCCACCCCTCTTTCCAGCCCCACATCATCCCCTAACTCTCTCCACCCCACTTCCACCCCTCCCTCTCCACCCCTCTGTTCACCCTCACTTCAACCCTCCTAACTCTCTGCACCCTCACTTCAACCCCTAACTCTCTCCACCCCCACTTCAACCCCTTCTCCACCCTCTCTCCACCCCCACATCATCCCCTAACTCTCTCCACCCTCACTTCAACCCCTTAACTCCCCCACTTCAACCCCCTCTCCACACCTTTCTCTCTCAACCCCCTTTGTCCACCCCCACTTCAACCCCCCATATTCTCTCCACCCCTAACTCTCTCACCGCCACTTCAACCCCTCCCTCTCCACCCCTCTGTCCACCCTCACTTCAACCCTCCTAACTCTCTCTCCACCCCCACTTCTACCCCCTCTCCACCCCTCTCTCCACCCCACTTCAACCCCTCCTTCTCCACCCCTCTCTCCACCCTCACTTCAACCCTCCTAACTCTCTCTTGACCACCACTTCAACCCCCAACTCTCTCCACCCCCACTTAAACCGCCTCTCTTCACCCTCCTAACTCTCTCCACCCCTTCTCTCTTCACCCCTCTCTCCATCCCATTTCTCCAACCCCTCTCTCTCCACCCCTCTCTCCCCCTCTCTCCACCCCCACTTCATCCCCTAACTCTCTCCACCCCTCTCTCTTCACCCCTCTCTTCACCCCCTCTTGCTTCACACCTTCTCTCTTCAATCCCACCTAACCCCTCTCTCTTCACCTCTTGCTTTGCCCCCTCTCTCCACCCCTCTCTCTTCACCCCTTCTTCACGCCCACTTTGCCACTTTCTCCCACCCTCTCTTCAGCCCCTTCTCTCTCTCTCCACCCCATCACTTCACCCCCTCTTCTTTCCACCCCCACTTCAGCCCTCTGTCTCTCCACTCCCGTCTCTTCACCCCAGTCCCTCTCTTCACCCCCTCTCCATCATTCTTTAACCCCTCTCCACCCAACTTCACCCCTGTTTCTCTCTCTCTCTCTCTCTCTCTCTCTCTCTCTCTCTCTCCCTATACCCCCATCTTTTTCACCTCTCTCTCTCTCTCCACCCATTCTCTCTTCACCTCGTCTCTTCACCACTCTCCACCCCCACTGCAAGCCCTCTCTCTCTCTCTCTTCGCCCCTCTCTCGCTTCACTTCTCTCACTTGCTCCCTCTGACTCCCTTTATCTGTCCACTCTCTTCCTTCCCCTCTCTCTCCCACTCACTCTTTTTCTCCCCCTCTTTGTCTCTTTCTCTTTCTCTCTTCCTCCTCTTCTTCCTCCATCTCCCTTCTTGCTCTCTCTCTCTCTCTCTCTCTCTCTCTCTCTCTCTGTTGAAATAGATATTTGTGTAAATGTGTACTGTGATATTTGAGATCGACAGTGCATAAACCTTTTTAAAAGAAGTAATTTATTTCCAATATGTTGCCCATGAGTGATCAAAAACAGTTAAGTAAATATTTTTGTTAATAGTACTGCCACAGTTTAATCTAAACGTTTTGTACCCAGAGTGACACATACACACACACACACACACACACACACACACACACACACACACACACAGGCATGCACCGTTCTCTCACACACACACACACACACACACACACACACACACACACACACACACACACATTTGTAAGCTTCTCACTGTGTTCCTAGTTGTAGTGTTGCGCTCAAGGCCTCAGTGAGTTCTTCCTTTCTTAATGCTATTCTTTCGATTCAGCCGCACATCACGGCCCACGGCACACGCCGGGGTGTTTAATAGGTATGAGATGGACAATGTATTCCTTTGCTTCAATTTGTTACTGAAATCTTTCCATTTTTGATGATTGGATTCAAGCTGGCAGTTTTATATAATGTCAGTAATGTCAGCGGTGCTTCAAGCATCTCAAGTGGTGTGAAAGTAAATGTCGAAATTATCATTCAACCCGAGCTCATGAAAAGGAGGAGTCAATAGGATAGTCTGTTTCCATGCATGCTCGGTCTGTGTGTGTGTGTGTGTGTGTGTGTGTGTGTGTGTGTGTGTATGCGTGTGTGTGTGTGTGTGTGTGTGTGTGTGTGTGTGTGTGAATATATGTGTGTATATGTGTGTGTGTGTGTGTGTGTGTGTGTGTGTGTGTGTGTATGCGTGTGTGCATGTATACATGTGTGTGTGTGTGTGTGTGTGTGTGTGTGTGTGTGTGCGTGTATATGTGTGTATGTGTGTGTGTGTGTGTGTGCATTGAATCTCTGCCTGAATGTCTCTTGGCAAATGGAACCCTGGAACAGAACCTGATGATGTCACTGATGTGAGATTTTGCTTGATGTTCTTTGAATAAAAAGAACGTTATTTGTGGCTGGAACACAATTTTTAAATCAAACATTCCTTAAATGCAATGTTATTAAAAATACCAGTTTGGGTTTAAGTGGTTAGAAATTCAGCAGAAGTTGAAAAGTTGTGGGAATAATAAAGAATCTTTTAATTAACTACACTGATATATTCAATGTGATATATTCAAAAATCTATGGGCTTCACTTACAGGGATAAAATTTCACTTTAAAATCTTCTGTATTAACTCTTTAAAATCTAAAATTAACAAAAACTTAAACCTTCTGCTTTGATGTTTATGGCTTTATTTTAAAAGTAATTCTTGGGCTTAGCATAAATGAATAAATTAAAGTTTCTAGTTAGGGTGGAACGATAGTGTAGTGGTTAGTACATCTGCCTCACAGCATGTAGGTCCTGGGTCCGATTCCTGGGTTTGGTGTTTCTGTGTGGAGTTGCATGTTCTCCCTGTGCTTGTGTGGGTTTCCTCTGTGTACTCTGGTTTTCTCCCACAATCCAAAAACATGCACAGACTCCCAATGTGAGTGTGAATGGTTCTGTGTGTGTGTGTGTTGCCCTGAGATGGCCGGGTGAACTGTTCAGGAATAAGCAGCTTTGAAAATGAATGGATGAATATATATACAGTTATAAAATACCAGAAGCATGACTTGGTTTGATGGGTAAAAGTGTATAAAGAAGTTAAATTGTTTATTGTTTATTGCTTGCTACCCAATGGATTTCAGTGATGGTACAGAAGACACTTTCTGGATATTAAACCTGTTTATGGGTTGGGGCTGGTGGGGTCCATCACCATAGCAAACAAGAAGGGGCTCAGAGCTGACCCTTAATGCAGTCCCACCTACACCTTGAACTCTTCTGTCACACCGACAGCAACCTCACCACTGTCTTACATCTCTCATACATGTCCCGCACCACTCTAACTTGGCACCCTGTCATATGCTTTCTCCAGATACACAAAGGCACAATGCAGCTCCTTCTGACCTGCTCTGTACTTTTCTATTAACATCCTCAAAGCAAACACTGCATCTGTGGTGCTCTTTCTTGGCATGAAACCAAACTGTTGTTCACAAATGCTGACCTCTGCCCTTAGTCGAGCTTCTACTATTCTTTCCCATAACTTCATTGTATGGCTCATCAACTTTATCCCTCGGTAGTTGCCACAACTCCATACAACATCTCCCTTGTTCTTAAAAATGGGCACAAGCACACTTCTCCATTCCTCCGGCATCTGCTCACTCTCTAAGACCTTGTTGAATGTTCTTTTCAGAAAATTTACTGCTACCTCTCCTAGATACTTCCATACCTCCACCGGTATGTCATCAGGGCCAACTGCCTTTCCACTCTTCATCCTCTTCAATGCCCTCCTCACTTCACCCTTACTAATTTTTGCTACTTCCTGGTCCTCAACAGTCACCTCTTCTACTCTTTTTTCTCTCTCATTTTCCTCATTCATCAGCTCTTCAAAGTACTCTTTCCATATTCGCAACACTTTTCTGACATCAGTCAATACATTTCCCTCTCTGTCCTTAATCACTCTAACTTGCTGCATGTTCTTCCCATCTCTGCTGTGCCAACCTGTATAAATCATCTCAAAATTTTCTCCCTCCTTACTGTCCAACCTAGCATACAAATACACCCTCTGTTTGGCCGTTGACACTGCTACCTTCGCCTTACGCTGTGTCTCCCTATACTCCTGTTTCCTCTCTTCGGTCCTCTCACTGTCCCACTTCTTCTTAGCTAACCTCTTCTTTTGTACACACTCCTGCACTTTCTCATTCCACCACCAAGTGTCCTTATCTACTGTCCTTCCAGAGGACACGCCAAGTACTCTCCTACCTGTCTCCCTGATCACGTAGCTGTAGTTGTCCAGTCATCTGGAAGTACTTCCTGACCACCCAAAACCTGTTTCAACTTCTTGAAGACAACATGTCACTCTTCCTTTTTCAGCTTCCACCACTTTCTCTTCTGCGCTGCCTTTGCCTTCTTCACCTTTCTTACCATCAGCGTCATCCTGCACACCATCATCCTATGCTGTTTGGCAACATTCTCACCCACTACTACTTTGCAGTCACTGACTTCCTTCAATTTACATCCTGTGTGCTCCTATCTCCGCTTTTATAAGTCACCCTATGCTCCTCTCTCTTCTGGAAGAAAGTGTTCACCACAGCCATTTTCAATCTTTTTGCAAAATCTATCAACATCTGTTCTTCTGTGTTCCTGTCCTGGATACCAAACCTGCCCATCACTTCCTCGTCCCCTCTGTTGCCTGCACCAACATGTCCGTTGAAGTCTGCACCAATGACCTCTCTTTCACCTCTGGGGGTACTCTGCATCACTTCATCTAACTCTCTCCAGAATCTCTCCTTCTCTTCTAGCTCACATCTTGCCTGTGGGGCATAAGCACTAACAACATTGAACATCACACCTTCAATTTCTAACTCGAGACTCATCACTTTGTCTGACACTCTTTTCACTTCTAGAACATTCCTGACAAACCCCTCCTTCAAGATGACTCCTACGCCATTTCTCTTCCCATCCACACCATGAAAAAACAGCTTAAGCCCCACTCCTAAGCTTGCTACCTTTCCACCTGGTCTCCTGAACCCACAGTATGTCCACCTTCCTCCTCTGCATCATGTCAGCCAGCTCTCTACCTTTTCCTGTCATAGTTCCAACATTCAAAGTCCCCACTCTCAGTCCTAAACTCATGTTTTCCTCTTCTCTCTCTGCCTACGAACACGCCTCCCGCCTCTACTTCTTCAACCTCTTCTTCTTCAACCAACAGTAGTCCAATTTTCACCAGCACCCTGTTGGTTAACAGCACTGATGGCGGTTGTTGTTAACCCAGGCCTCGACCGATCCAGTATGAAATTTGCCTTTACAGTTTGCATTTTGTATTCTGGAAAAAGTTTAACGCCAGATGCCCTTCCTGTCGCAACCCTCTGCATTTATCCAGGCTTGGGACCGGCGTGAGGGTGGGCACTTGTTTGTGCCCCCCCTCATGGCTGTATTACACTATATATATATATATATATATATATATATATATATATATATATATATATATAAAACTGAACTGGGAAGAAGGAGGGGCACGTTCAGTCTGTCGTTTGTAAACAATGGATGCAGCGTCATTATGTCATTGCGTCATTATGTCAGCGTACTACGTAGGTACGTCTAAACTCAAAATTTGACTTTTTTTTGGAAAAAAACCCCCAATAAAATCGAAAAAAATGTAAAACAGATGAACGTAAGTCGGGGAGCGTCTGTATTCTGACTTACTGTGGCTAAGCTTCATTCCTCTCCTTTCCAGGGCATACCTCCACCTCTCTAGATTTTCCTGCACTTGTTCTCTGCTCTCACGACAGATCACAATATCATCTGCAAACATCACAGTCGATGGGGAATCTTGTCTAACCTCGTCTGTCAGCCTGTTCACCCCATAGCAAACAAGAAGGGGCTCAGAGCTGACCCTTGATGCAGTCCCACCTCCACCTTTAATTCTTCGGTCACGCCAACAGCACACCTCACCACTGTTTTACATCTCATACATGTCCTGCATCACTCTAACATATTTCTCTGCCACTCCAAACTTCCTCATGCAATACCACAGTCCCTCTCTCGGCACCCTGCCATATGCTTTCTCCAAATCCACAAAGGCACAATGCAGTTCTGTCTGACCTTAAATGTGTACCAGTAAAAATATACTGGGAAGGTAGCCTGCGATGGTCTAGTATCCCATCCAGGAGGAGTTGAACTACTAGTCCCTTCATGCTATGGAAACCGGGGCTAAGCACCAGTCTGATGAGCCACTATGACTCGGGTGTAAAAAGCCCAGCAGACTTTCCGTATGGGTTCTAAGCTCACGGTTGTTTAGTGTGTTAGCTGTTGAAGACATATACAGCACACAATGCACCCTCTGCCCAAAGTGTTCAATAATGAATATTTAAGTGGATTGCTATAATCTTTCCAATAACCTATTCATACATTTTTACACAGCAAAGAGGGTACTGCTGTTAGTAATAATAATAATAAAAATTCTGCAGTGTGTGCCGCCACACAGGTCACAGAATCCCACATACTGCCATTAGATGTTACTACTACCTTCACCTGCAAATACTTGTGTTTCCATGAGTGTTGTATGGCAGCCGATATGCATCGAAATGTACTATTTGAATAAACGCATTGTACTTCATAGGGGGAAATATGTACATTCATTAACTTCCTGACATGAAATTGGACAAAATGTGAAAGTGTTTGTGGGTGTACATTTCGACACCACTGAATCTATTGCAAACAGATAGACAGACAGACAGACTGACAGACAGACACATATTGGATTTTATATATTACAGTAGAACCTCGGTTTTCAAACTTAATTAATTCATAAATGTTGTTCTAAAACTGATTTGTTTGTAAACTGAAACATATTTTCTCATAAGAAACAATGTATAATGGATAAAATAATGGACCTCCTCCTCACACCACAATCATATAACAATCATATAATACAACATCCCAACTTGTAACACGGTGGCGGCACGGTGCTGTAGTGATTAGTACCTCCTCTTCACAGCAAGAAGACCTGGGTTTGATTCGTATTATTGTGTGAGTGTTGGCTCTGAGATGGTCTGGCAAGCTGTACCTTGCCCTTGCCCAGAGTCGACTTAGATGAGATGGACGCCAACCACCCCCCGAACTTAATTAGGAGTAAGAAGCTTAAAAAATGAATGATGATTCATTACCTGTGAGATTTCCTTTCAGCTTTTCCCATTATCAGGAGTCGCCTCAGCGAATGATTCACACGTTTGATTTGTCATAGGTTTTTACGTCGGATGCCCTTCCTAACACAGCCCTTTAGCAGCGGACAGAAACATGCTGATGGCTTTGCAGCTACTCTTTTTACGAAAGTCATCAATGGTTCTTTTACATGAACATCTCACTATAGACAGTGAGAGACATGGCCTGCCTTTGATAACCCAGTTAGTTGCACTGGGGGGACAGTGACAACCCTGTGGGGACTCGAACCCCCAACCTTAGGATCAGCGATCCTGTGCCCTATACCACTAGACCACCACTGTCCCTGATTATTGATTACCTGTACCAACTGAATAATCAATATAGTTTTAAATTTGAAGAAAGTTTCATCATTTTCATAATTTCCTTCAATTTCTTTCTTCACCTTGTTGTCATCACTTTCCTTTTTTCGTCTTTACATTTTCAGCGAATTTCCCAGGTCACACAGTGGCTTTGTGATGAAACGATATAAAAGAAACAATACGCAACACAACAAATATCACCAAAATCTGAGAAAAGTTCAGAATGGGTGTCGTGTGGAACATCTCTGGGAGTCGAGAAACCATTTCTGAGCTTGAGTTCCTGGAATTACATTCTCAGTATAAAATGTCACTTATAAACACTTTGGCTCAACCTAAGATATTTTACCATGAATTACTGAACTAAAATTCTAGAATTAGGTTCTTCTCCTTTTTCTTTTCCTTTCGGCTGCTCCCTTCAGGGCTCACCACAGCGAATCATCTACTTCCATCTCACCCTATCCTCAGAAATTAGGTTCTTGAGCTAAAACTCCTGGACTAACATTCTTTCAGTAAAGGTCGGCTTACAGTTCTTGAAATCAAACTTTTAGAATTAAGTTTAAGTCTAAAATTTGAAAGTTTAAGTTACAATACTTCAGCAAAAATACCCTGGAGTAAAATTTGTGGGTAGTTCCAGTTCCAGGAACTTTTTAAGTACATAATCAGAAGATCCTGACCTTGAGCTTAAGTTCCAGGATTTCAATTCCTGAGCTGAAGTTTGTAGAATTAAATTTCTGACTTAAAGTTCCTATAATCATCTGGAATAAAGCTATTAGAATTACATTACGGTAGGCCCCCATTTCCGCGATGGTTCAGTTCCACCCCTTCCCACGGATCAAGAAAATCTGTGAGTTATTGATGCGGTATTAAAACCATATGTATGATATTTCATGCGCTAAAATCTGCTTGTTAAACACATTCTATAGCCAGTCTTACTCATTAATACAGTAGTAATGCAGTAACGTGGAGTAATGATTAAATTAAAAACTTTTTAATTTTGTACTGTTATAAGATTTATTAATGAATAACGCGCTTAGACTCCTTACCAGAAGCTAGAGAAGATGCAGGGCGTTTGAGTGACATCATACACTTGAGTGACATCATTGGGGTTAAATTATCATTAAAAACCACACGTAAAAAACGTGAATTCACAATTCAAATAATCACGTTGATTACATGTATGCGAAGGAGAAAAAAAAGAGATGTACACATCATCTGCAACCAATCAGCAGGAGGGAGAAACAAAGGCTCTCAGTCATTGGCTAAATTTGAATCATGTGCCAGTTACTTCCAGGTTTGTCATCAATCCGCGAATATGAAGGGGCGTGAGCACTGAACCGCGAATGGTCAAGGGCCTACTGTACTGGAATTAAATTGTTGCTTTTTCTGGGATTATGTTTCTCAAATTTACTTGGATTACTTTTTTTTTAATTTCCCAGAGTTTCTCTAAAAATTTGTTTTCTAATATCCTTGGGCTCCAGTTTCGGAGATAAGCTTTCGGATCCTCACATCACAGCATGCGCTACAGTTCAGAATGTAGGAGAAGGGTCGAGCCTTACCAGGTCAGATCCAGGGGCTTTGATTTGGAGGCGGAACTTGGTGCCAACATTTTGGCCCGGCGCCTTGCACTAGAGATTGTTACCATGACGACCCGACACAAGACTACAGTGTTGACCTTAACATGAGAAGCAGGAAAAGATGTGACTGTAAAACCCAAAATAACCAAAACGTACACACACACACACACACACACACACACACACACACACACACACACACACACACACACACACACACACGCACACACACTCACACACACTCACACACACACACACACACACACACACACTTACTGTAAGCACGAACAGTACAGGCCCCACAAAAGCCCAAATAATATCAGACTTGGTGTTGAGCCAGCAATGTTGCTCCGCCTTGTACTTTTTCAGCGACACTGTCAAGGTTACAGAGACAATGACAACTGGCAAACCTGGGAGTGGTGCGCACACACACACACACACACACACACACACACACACACACACACACACACACACACACACACACACACACACACACAAACACACACACACACACACACACACATTATTATCACAGTTATCATTATTAGTTTATCAGCTGTCTGTCTAAAAGTATAGAACAGGAAATGATAATGAACTCAGATAAACATGAATCACACACACACACACACACACACACACACACACACACACCCACACACACACACACACACACACACACACCCCAGCCTAGTGCATAGTAGAATCTCATTCTTCTGTCCTCGCTGATGTTCACAGAGACGACTTTGCTCCAGAGCAGCAGCCCTTCAACCAGCATCCAGCAGAACGAGGCCAGGAAGAAGAGGTGAAGGAGAGCCGTCACCACCAAACACAGATCCTACAAAACACCACTGCACTGTTTCATTCTCAAATCTGATTGGTCAGAAGGTGTTGATATATTTTCTAGAACAGCAGCTCGGTCCATATTGCAGGCTTTATATTATTATGCTGTTTCTAACACATCACATATCATCTCTATAGTAACAGCATAAAAAGCTAAAAACAAATGTAATGACTGATATGCTGAAGTCCTGAATTCTTCGCAGTCAGTGCTACAGCTACGACTTCGGGACCAACGAGTTTATGATTTAAGACTTCTTGATGACTCGACAAGTCGTTTTATTTTTGAAAAAACTTCAATAAAGGGAATGAAAGAGAGGCTGGTCAGAGAACAGCTGTTAATATCTGATATAGTATCAGTGAGAACATGATGTCAGACATTTGATAAGATTGAATGGAAAATACATTAAAAAACCCCTGTGAACGGAGTCTCTTGTTTTTCTTAATCCCATTATGGTCATAGGGAAGCTGAAGTCTATCTCAGCCGACATGGGGCAAATACAAGGTACCTCGTAAAAAGCCCACGGTTTGGCAGACTCTCTTATCAAGAGTGATTACAATTATCATTTTTATACAACTGAGCAACTGAGGTTTCAGGGCTTTGCTCAAGGGCCCAACAGTGGTGACAGGGGAAATTGAACAGCTGACCTTCAGATCAGTAACCTAATGCTACCACTGCCCATCAGACCACCGCAGGGCCAACATACACAACCATTCACACTCTCACTTGTGCCAATAAGCAACTAGGAACAACCAGTTAGACTGGTGTGCATATCTTTGGGCTGTGGGAGGAAACCGGAGTACCCGGAGCAAACCCATACAAGCATGACGAGAACATGCAAACCACACACAAAAGCCCTCGGTGAGCTCAGGACTCAAACTCAGGACCTTCTTGCAGTTACAGTTTTAAGATAATACTGTAAGTCAGCTTTCTGAGAGAATGAGGTAAACATTGAGATAATAACTCAGAAGGTTGAGATAAGTCAACGCTTTGATATGATAAGCCAAATATTGGAAATAAATAAGGTACAAAAATAAGATTAAAAAATAGGTGTAAGTTCAAATGCAGAATTCTGAGACAATGTAATTTTATGTCATAGTTTTTTTACTATAATTTACAATCTTGAGATAGTCACTAGGCAGTGCTGGTCTGGTGGTAACATGCTGGATCGCTGATCCTAAGGTTGTGGGTTTGAGTCCCACTCTCCACAAGGTTGTCACTACAGTGCAGTGCAGTTAATTGGGTTATCGAAGGCCGGACATGTGTCTCACTGTCTATGGTGAGAGGTTCATATAAAAGAACCATTGCCAACTTTTGTCAAGAGTGGCTGCATAGCCATCAGCGTGTTTCTGTCCTGTGATGGCCCGATGAGCCATCCAGGGTGTACTCTGCCCTCACCCAGAGTCAGCTGAGATGGGCACCAGCCTCCCTGCAACCCTAATTAGTATTAATTGGTTCAGAAGATGAATGAATGTACAGTAGTCACTCAGATCTTTGAGATTATACAGAATTCTGAGATAATGAGTAAAGATTGTAAATAAAGGATCTGAATTTTACATTTACGAGTTAACATTTTTACACATTTTATTTCGTGCACTTGGCAGACATCCTTATTCGGAATGACTTACTTTCGTCTTTTTTAATATAACTTAACAGTTGAGGGTTAAAGGCTTTTTTCAAGGACCCAACAGTGGTGGTACTAGGGCTTAAACCGCCAACCGTTGGAGCAGTAATCCAGAACCTTAAGCACTGAGCCACCACTGCTCAGTCGGATTTAACATTTAAAATTCTATATATTTAACATAAGTTAACTATTATTGAGGGGCAGTGGTGGCCCGGGTGTAAGGTGCTGGATTACCAATCCCAAGGCTCGGGGCTCAAGCCCCCGAGGATATGCAGATAATCATTGCATAAAACCATAATGTACCTGGTGAGCAGAAGCCCAGTAGCTGAAGATGAGGAGAAACTGAGCTGAAGCCAAAGCTACAATCAGATTTTTGTGCACTGTGGTGCGGTCAGATTTTGGGACACTAGAGGGAGACATAAAGCAGGGAATAGACCCAAGACACACACACGCGCGCACGCGCACACACACACACACACACACACACACACACACACACACACACACAAACTAGTTAGAAAAAAGACAAATAAAAAAAAGCATGAGGAAGTGCATGTAAGTAGGCAAAGGCAGGGCACAAATAAGGCACCTAAACAGGTCGCCAGACCATTGGAGGGCCAACATACACACAGCCTTTCACATTCACACTCACACCTAGGGGCAATTTAGAACAGCAAATTAGCCTAATATACATTTATTTGGATTGTGGGAGGAAACCAGAGTACCCAAAGGAAAACCATGTAAGTATGGAGGAATACAAAACCCCCGAGAGATGCCTGAGCCTCCTGACTCAAACTCAGGCAGGACCTTCTCCCTCTGAGGTGGATGTGCTAACCACTACACCGCCATGTCACCTCTGGGTTGCTTAAAGAAAAACTGGACATCTAAGTCTCCCTGTGATGAATTGGAAATGCTACATGAGCACCACTGAGATCGAGCAGATATTATAATGGTTTCCCCTTTAACTAATTAGTATTCACATACGGAAGGACTTTTTTTGTTCATGTATAGGGTAAATGGGGGCAGAAGCTACTTGTTACATGTAAAGACAGTCTCATGACATTATGTTGAATCTATGAATGAATAAAGAAATATACACACTCTCTTTGCTCTCACCTGACAGCAATGAAGAGGATGAAGGTGAAGATCAGCCCACAGAGAGACACCCCGCAACCAACGAAGCTCAGGATCTGTAAACCTCTCTCATCCTCCGGGGTGTGCTGCGGATCACAGAGACAATCATACAAACTGTTTTGTGCTTTACATGTGATACCATCCTCACAAAATTTCACCGAGTTTATTATACATCGTCGTACAATTTTAATGCAATACTATGCAGGGAGATATTTGCTCCCCTGTCAATCAAAGATGCAGTAGCAAATTGTGGGTGTTTTTGAGCTCATGTATGTGTAAGAGGGCGGACAGTACTTTCTGTAATGTAATATGCTGCCATGATTGACTGGCTTGTAGGCAAAAACAAAATTAGGAATTGAAACCAAACATTGTCTGGTTGGCTTATATTAAAAAAAGAAGAAAAAAAACATGGGAGGGATTTCACTGCTAAACGGGTACGGTATATAAAGATATATTCCTTTCAGGGGAAAAACTTTTGAGGAAAACTATTACCTAAATTAGGAAACGTGGACGACTCTGTTATAAAATGTAATGAATTCCAAAATAAGGATAAAAATACAGTAGGCCCTTGACTATTCGCGGTTTTGCCCTCACACATGCGCATATTTGCGGACTGCCGAGCAACTGTCATGTGATTCAAATTCAGCCAATGGCTGTCTTCCTTCCTGTTGATTGGTTGAGATGATGTATACGCCCCTTTTTCCTCATTCGCGCACAAGTTGTCAATGAGCCTTTTTTTAGTGTGTTTGAATTACCAGTTAAGCTCTATGATGCCACTTAAACGCTGGCTAAGTGCCAGAAAAAGGTAATGACGTTGGATGTCTCTTCTGAAGAAATAAGACTTTCTCCTGAAGAAACGACAGTTTCCTCTGAAGTGCCTGAAGAGGAATAATCATCTGAATTGTTGTAAAGCACTGTAGTATTAGTCTTTTTAAATTATTATTCCAGTACAGTACCAGTACCTAAGTTAATGTTTAGAATGTTTGTGTGTGAGATTGTATGTTCTGTAGCATGTTTAACAAATGATACCAAAAGGATAAACTTGAATATGTCATTACACTTCATGTCCGTTTACATTGTACGTGATGACTCCAAGATGGCGCTCCCTAGAGGGCGACGTCGTGGAGTTCTCAGAGTCAAATTGTTTCTTTGTTTGTTTTAATTTGTTTGTTGTTTTGTATGTTGTTGTTTGTTTGTTTTTTGCACTATGACCGGGCGACCCTACTACAGCTATGATAACGCATTCCTTTCGGACATTTAGAACTGAGCCCGCTCAACCCTATCCTGAGTTAACATGCTACAACAGCTCAATGCTAGCAGCACTCGGGATGACAATAAGCCCAGGTGGAGACGTGGCAGGCAGGGAGGGGCCGAATGATGACTCCGGCGCTTGGTTAGCAGTGGAAGGACAGCACTTCTGGTCATACTGCTTGTAAATGTTCAATTTCTGTGAAACAAGATGGACCAGCTTCATGCTCAGATTGCAATGCAGAGGGATCTACAGGACTACTCCATGCTGTGTTTCTGTGAAACATGGCTCGAGGAGAGTACACGGCCTTCAGGGATGACCGAAGCACAGCAGATAGGAACAAGGCCCACGGCAGATCTCGTTAAATAAACCTGTTATACTGACTGTAGATTATCTCTAAATCTTGCTCTGAGAATGTGGAACATCTAACTTTGAAGTTGTGGCCATTTTGTTTATACAGAGAATTGTTCATTTTTTTTTTCCAGACAAAGGGCCTTGTTGCTATCCACAGCCAAAATATTTTTAAAATCCAGTGGTACTTCATCTAACACGTGTTCCTGATGAAGAGTGTTCCATTGTACGAGCTTCGAACCCACCAAAAATCTGCTCTATCCAACGAGCAAAAATCGACTTCACGAGCTCTCCTCAAAATGGCTTTTCCAAGCTGATTAGCTTTGTATTCTTCCACGTGTATTCCTCTGCGCTCCAAGAATGCCTTGTGCTGTGCTTCTCAATTATTTTCTGTAACTCCCCTCGAGGAAGAAAAAAAAAAAACATTTCATGCCCCCCTGATAAGTGTTTACTGCACTTCATATCGTTTTCCCAGTGCTTTTTCCCTACAACATAGATTGACAATGAGAGTGCCACTGCCAACTACTGTAGTGGATACGGAATTACACTTAATTCTGGTACAGTGTGGCATTCCGCGCTGGAATTCGTAGTGTGCACACACATAAAATTCTCCTCTTCCTCTTTCACCTCCTCTGTTACGCACCACCTCCTACCTGCCCACGTGAGCTTTTTCCCGAGTAGGCTGAGATAGACTCTAGCCTCCCTGTGACTGTAGTAGGATTACTCAGTTTAAAATGAATGAAGAAATAAAATAACATGAACAGTCTTAAATTACTGGCCTGTACCAATTGGCGTATATATTGTTCTGCAGCTAAACCCCTCATGTTTAAATGAACATTATGTATGTAAACACCCTGACCTGCATCACAATCTTTCCTCCAGACATACCTGAACTTCGTATATCTGCAGAAGCAACGCAAAGTTGGTGGTGTGGTTACAATAACAGGAAGTCTTATCTTCTTGTGAGGAAATGATCTCACAGCCGTCAGTTGACCATCCTCCTCTGTCTTCATCCCTGATATACAAAATGCAAGCATGTCAGAAGTCTGAAACATAAACATCAACAGAAACATTAGTATCCGAATACGAACACACTTACAGGAGTTCGAAATCCCAGAAGGCGCAGATCGGCTTCTGAACAGTCCTTGAAGTGTGCTAGAGAAAAACCAGTGAGATTTTTAAAGTCATTGTGCTACCATGTCAATTCGCAATTCATTTAAAAATAAAATCTTGATTTTGAATGAAAAGGTTACCTGAATGTGATGGCGGAGCGTATACTGCACACCAAGACTGATGAATTTCCCATCAGCCATCACTGTGCTGGAAATGAGCGATGAGCCCAGGACTGTGCCCTTATATCTATAACACACAATCACATACTATGTCACAACAACTTAGCTGATTAGCTTTAATATTATTACACCAGGGATTATACATCATAGAGAAATAATAATACTTATTTTAGGGCAGTAGTAATATGCCCTAAAATTAAAAGTAAAAGCAAAATTAGTGGTTTAAGCTGCTCTATCATGGTGTGGATGGGAAGACAAATGGAGTAGGAATCATCTTGAAGGAGGGGTTGGTCCGGAATGTTCTAGAAGTGAAAAGAGTGTCAGACAGAGTGATGAGTCTCAAGTTAGAAATTGAAGGTGTGATGTTCAATGTTGTTAGTGCTTATGCCCCACAGGCAGGATGTGAGCTAGAAGAGAAGGAGATATTCTGGAGTGAGTTAAATGAAGTGATGCAGAGTACCCCCAGAGGTGAAAGAGTGGTCATTGGAGCATGGAAATGTTCAATGGACATTCAATGGAAATGTTGTTGCAGGCATCAGAGGGGGCAAGGAAGTGATGGGCAGGTTTGGTATCCAGGACAGAAACACAGAAGGACATATGTTGATAGATTTTGCAAAAAGGATGGAAATGGCTGTGGTGAATACTTTCTTCCAGAAGAGACAGGAGCATAGGGTGACTTATAAAAGCGGAGGTAGGAGCACATAGGTAGACTACATCTTGTGTAGACGATGCAATTTGAAGGAAGTCAATGACTGCAAAGTAGTAATGGGCGAGAGTGTTACCAAATAGCATAGGATGGTGGTGTGCAGGATGACGCTGATTGTGAGGAAGGTGAGGAAGGTAAAGGCAGAGCAGAAGACAAAGTGGTGGAAGCTGAAAAAGGAAAAGTCATGTTGTCTTCAAGGAGGAGTTGAAACAGGCTCTGGGTGGTCAGGGAGTGCTTCCAGATGACTGGACAACCACAGTAAATGTGATCAGGGAGACAGGTAGGAGAGCACTTGGTGTGTCCTCTGGAAGGAAAGTAGATAAGGAGACTTGGTGGTGGAATGAGGAAGTGCAGGAGTGTGTACAAAGGAAGAGGTTAGCTAAGAAGTGGGACATTGAGAGGCCCGAAGAGAGTAAACAGGAGTACAGGGAGATACAGTGTAAGATGAAGGTAGCGGTGTCAAAGGCCAAACAGAGGGCGTGTGATGACTTGTATGCTAGGTTGAACAGTAAGGAGGGAGAAATTGATTTATACAGCTTGGCACAGCAGAGAAATAGAGATGGGAAGGATGTGCAGCAAGTTAGGGTGATAAAGGACAGAGAGAGAAATGTATTGACTGATGACAAAAGTGTGCTGGGAAGATGGAAAGAGTACACTGAAGAGCTGATGAATGAGGAAAATGAGAGCAAACTGTTGAGGACCAGGAAGTAGCAAAGATTAGTAATGGTGAAGTGAGGAGGGCATTGAAGAGGATGAAGAGTGGAAAGGCAGTTGGTCCTGATGACATACCTGTGAAGGTATGGAAGTGTCTCAGTGAGGTAGCAGTAGATTTTCTGACAAGAACATTCAACAAGGTCTTAGAGAGTGAGCAGATGCCAGAGGAATGGAGGAGAAGTGTGTTGGTGCCCATTTTTAAGAACAAGGGAGATGTACAAAGTTGTGGCAACTACAGAGGAAATACAGTTGATGAGCCATACGATGAAGTTATGGGAAAGAATAGTGGAAGCTAGACTAAGGGCAGAGGTCAGCATTTGTGAACAACAGTTTGGTTTCATGCCAAGAAAGAGCACCTCAGATGCAGTGTTTGCTTTGAGGATGTTAATAGAGAAGTACAGGGAAGGTCAGAGGGTGCTGCATTGCACCTTTGTGTATCTGGAGAAAGCATATGACAGGGTGCCGAGAGAGAAACTGTGGTATTGCATGAAGAAGTGGCAGAGAAGTATGTTAGAGTGGTGCAGGACATGTATAAGAGATGTAAGATATGTTGAGGTGTGCTGTCAGCGTGACCGAACAATTCAAGGTGGAGGTGGGACTGCAACAAAGGTCAGCTCTGAGCCCCTTCTTGTTTGCTATAGTGATGGACAGGCTGAAAGACGAGGATAGATAAGAATCTCCATGGACTATGATGTTTGCGGATGACATTGTGATCTGTATTGAGAGCAGAGAACAAGTGGCAGAAAACCTAGAGAAGTGGAATTATGCCCTGGAAAGGAAGGGAATGAAGGTTAGCCTCAGTAAGACAGAATACATGTGTATGAATGAAAAGGACCCAAGAAGAACGGTGAGGTTACAGGGAGCAGAGATAAAAAAGGTGGAGGGTTTTAAGTACTTAGGCTCAACAGTCCAGAGCAATGCAGAGTGTAAAAAAGAGGTGAAGAAGCATGTGCAGGCAGGTTGGAATGGTTGGAGAAAAGTGTCCGGTGTGATGTGTGATAGGAGGATATCTGCAAGAATGAAGGGAAAAGTGTACAAGACGGTGATGAGGCCAGCGATGTTGTATGGTTTAGAAATAGTGGCACTGAGGAAAAGACAGGAGGCAGTGCTGGAGGTAGCAGAGATGAAAATGTTGAGGTTCTCTCTGGGAGTAACGAGGATGGATAGGATCAGGAATTAGTACATCAGAGGGACCACACATGTTATAGGTATTGGAGACAAAGTCAGAGAGGCTAGATTGAGATGGTTGAGATGGACATGTACAGAGGAGGGATAGTGAATATATTGGTAGTAGGATGCTGATGTTGGAAGTGCCAGGCAAAAGGCCTAGAGGAAAACCAAAGAATGGATTTACGGATGTGGTGAAGGAAAACATGAAGGTAGTTGGCGTAGGAGAAGACGATGCAGAGGACCGGGTAAGATGGAGGCAGATGATTTGCTGTGGCAACCCCTGAAGGGAACAGCAGAAAGGAAAAGAAGAAGAAGAAGGAGAGGGCAGTGGTCGTATACCTGGTGGTATAGGTGCTGGATTACTGATCCTAAGGTTGTGGGTTCAAGTCCCACCCTCAACGGGTTGTCACTGACACCCCCTTCCCCAGTGCAGCTAATTAGGTTATCAATGGCCGGCCATGTCTCTCACTGTCTATGATGAGAGGTTCATGTAAAAGAACCATTGCTGACTTTTGATAAGAGTAGCTGCCGAGCTGTCAGCGTGTTTATGCCCTACGATGGCCTGGCAAGATGTCCACAGTGTGCTTTGCTCTCGCCCAGAGTTGGCTGAGATGGCCACCAGCCACCCCGCGACCCTAATCAGGATTAATTGGTTCAGAAAATGAATAAATGAATGAATACTTACTTTAGTACTACTACTGATAATATTAGGGTGGCATGAGGGTTTTTGCTTCAGAGCAAAAAGGCCCTGGATTTGAATCCCGGGCTCGGCAGGGGCATTTTCGTGTGGAGTGTGCATGTTGTTTAATGCTTGTATGGGTTTTCTCTTGGTGCTCCGGTTTTTTCTCATAGTCCAAACATTAAAATAACTGACTTTTCCAAATTGCCCCTGGGTGTGAGCTGGAATAGCTGTGAGTGTTAGCCCCATGATGGACTGGTGGGCTGTTCAGGGTTTACCTTGCCTTCATCCAGCGTTAGTTAAGATAGGTACCACCCTTCTTGTAAACTTATTAGGGTTCAGAGCTGTCCATCAATCCAATTAATTATTATTATTGACAACAGTAACTTTGATAAATTCCCCAGTGCAGCTGACTGGGTTATCAAAGGCCGACCATGTCTCTCACTGTCTATGGTGTGAGGCATGTAAAATAACCATTGCTGACTTTCGACAAGAGTAGGCTGCAAAGCCGTCGGTGTGTTTCCGCCCTGCGATGGCCTGGCGAGCTGCCCAGGGTGTACTCTGCCCTCGCCCGAAGTTGGCTGGGATGGGCGCCAGCCTCCCCGCGACCCTAATTAGGATTAAGCGGTTACAGAAAATGAACTGATGATGAACTTTGATAAACGTTTGATGCAGTTACTCTGTTTATTGTAAATCTTAAATTTATTAGGACACATTTAAAGCAGTGGGCAGTGCTGGCTCAAATAGTTAAGACTCTAAGTTACTGATGAGAAGGTTGGGGTACCACCCGGCCCAGTACTCAAGTTCCCTAGCATCACCAAGTTGTCACTGTTAGGCCCTTGAGAAACCTGTCACCTTCAATGCCTTGTGGCCAAGTGCCATAACTGTAAACGTAAATATCAATGACGCGCTACAGCAGTTTCTGTAAATGAACTGTTACTATAGAAACAGTAATATATTTGAACATTTTTTTATTCTGAACAATCAGAATAAAAAATTTGAAGAATTTTGAAGTACTATAAGGTTAGTTGAATCAGACTCACTTGAAAGAGGCATCAGTGGTGGTAGGTATAAATGTGATGTTTTCCTTTCCATTCAAAAGTGGTGTCAAGGAGCCGTACCACGCGTTTAACAGCGTCACTGTTCCAAAACCTGGAGATGTACAAATTGCACATGATGGTCTAGAAGAACACATGGTTGGTTTTATTTATATATAAACTATTACACTGACTGGTGGATAAACTCAATTGCACTTTCAGCACTGTGAATCTAAAACTTAATTATTTTGGCACCATCCCACCGCTACCCCAATTTTAATGTTTTATATGAAAAAAATCAACTGAAAACATGAAGTTCTGACTAGTGTTACTGATCAGAACACTTTCAATATTGTGATTTTTTTTTCTCTCCAAATAAAAGCGAAGAAATGCAAGCAAACAAACTGACTAACCTAGTGACTTGAATTTCTCAGTTTTTGTACAGAAAACTTGTAACGTCTTTTTTGAAAAATGTGATCACGTGATAAATTTGCAACAGCAAGAGAGTCAAAAATGGGGACGCGCTAAAGTCAAGTATTGAAAACTACGAAAAAGAGCAAGATGTAAACACACCAAAGAACAGCAGAAAACGAGGATTTGTATCTCAGATCACTGGTCGAGGCAACAGGAGCTTCAGGAAGTAGCTTCAAACATGTTCAGATACAGTGGATTTTTGCTTGATTTGGAAGCAGATTTACATTTACAGCATTCAACAGACACTCGTATACAGAAGGACTTTTTCCTTTGCTTATATTTTATTATTTTTCATATACTGTTTCAATCCGGCCCCCACACCTGAACAAAAGAGCCGGCCCCTCCTTCATCCGGGAGTGCCCCGGACAGTGGTGGCCTGGTGGTAAGGTGCTGGATCACCTATCCGAAGGTTGGGGGTTTAAGCCACAATCTCAACAGGTTGCCACTGTCCCCGAGTGTAGCTAACTGGGTTATCAAAGGCTGGCCATGTCTCTCACTGCCTATGGCGAGAGGTTCATGTCAAAGAACCATAACTGACTTTTGTCAAAAGTCGCTGCATCACCATTGGTGTGTTTCTGCCCTGTGATGGCCTGGCGAGAGTCGGGTGAGATGGGCGCCAGCCTCCCCGGGATCCTAATTAGGATTAAACTGTTCAGAAAATGAAAAATATTTCCATCCCTAAAAGGAAATTATTGCTTCTGCATTTAAGCCATCCAAAGTGTGCATCACTGAATTGTGTGTACACAAACTTCAGCATTGTTCGGGTATTTTCACAATCAGCGGGAGATTTGCAAAAATGCCCTTAAAACACTTGAATACTTTTGTACCCCGTGATAGGCGTAAAATTGAGAAATCAGTATTTAGTTTTCATCATCATCATCATCATCATCATCATCATCATCATCATCATCATCATCATTTTCTTCTTCTTCTTCTTCTTCTTCTTCCACTTGATCAGGGGTCGTGTCGCAGGGGCTGTTCTAATAATTACATTTGTAAGCTTCAAATTCAAGGGAACACTTAGTTGTGTCCCTGCGATGGTCTGGCGAGCTGTCCAGGGTGTACTCTGCCCTCGGCCAAAGTTGGCTGGGATGGGCGCCAGCCTCCCCGCGACCCAAGTTAGGATTAAGTGGGTACAGAAAATGATGAACTTAGTTGTGTTAAATTGTTTTGTTTTTCAAAAGCCATGGGGTTGGCTATGTATAGTGAATACTTTGCACAGGAAATGCCTTCAACTTGAATGATTAGTGAGATGAATAAGCATAGCGAAGATAAAACATTCATTCACTTGCTTGTTTGGCTGGAATTATATTTTTTCAAACAAAAAAGAAGAATAGCGGAACTGTGGCACAGTGGTCAGCACAGTTGCTTCAAGAGGGCCTGGGTTCGAATACCAGGTTCAGGCTTGTCTGTGTGGAATTTGTGTGTTCTCCCATTCTGTCATTTGCATGTCGTCCCCCTTTCATCAGCGTAGATCTGTTTTCTCTTGCAGTCCAAAACCATGCAGAGTAGACTAATTGGGTGTTCCAAATCACCCCTAGATGTAAGTGTGTGTTGGCCCTGCGATGGTCTCGTGAGCTGTCCAGGGTGTACCCCAGCTGAGATGGGTGCCAACCTCCCTGCGACCCTAATTATAGATTTCGGGTGTAACATAGTGAGTATTTCTTTTTTACCCATGTTGATATTTTAGTTTTGAACCTTTATTTTTACTGTTGTTATTTCCAGACCAGTGTCATTGTGGGGCGGTGGTGGTCTAGTGGTTAGTGCGCAGGATCGCTGATTCTAGGGTTGGGGGTTCGGGTCCCCACAGGGTTGTCACTGTTCCCCCAGTGCAGATAACTGGGTTATCAAAGGCGGGCCATGTCTCTCACTGTCTATGGTGAGAGGTTCATGTAAAAGAACCATTGCTGACTTTCGTAAAGAGTAGCTGCAAAGCCATCAGTGTGTTTCTATGACCTGTAGAGGGATGGGCTCCACCAGGCCAAATCAGCCCAAGTCTCGCCATGAAGGCACCCCAACGACATCCTCAGATGTTAACGGATAAGTGAAGTGAAGTGAAGTGTCATTGTGGAGAACTGTGACTTCTTTGCCCAACAGGGGGCTCTCTTCCCTCCAATTACCATCTTCCTGCTCACGAGCAGCTAAACACAGACTCATGATTAATCGTGTGCCATGAGTTGCATTTATAAACAGCAGTGTAGACAGTTGAAGCCCATTGTCCTGTTAGAAAAAAGGTTCCAGCTGAAGAACTGCCATTATTTAATAAACATAAAAAAAATTGATTTTTCAAGCACTGCCTGGGGATTGTTGTTTCAATCAGCTTTCTGGCAGTCCCAAATCTGAACAAGCAAGAGTTTCGGGTGTCAACTCATTAAAAAGCAAGAATGCTACATAAAAATATAAGACGAAATCAGAGCACCCTGTAACTCAATACAGAAAGAGGCCTTCCTCAGAAGGTTCCTGATAAACTGACGTCAAAGCCCAAGCAATTCTATCGTGTAGACTCCATTCCTGTCACCCAGGAGACAACACCTGAAGAAGATGGCCCAGGACAGAGAACTACAAGAACCGCCATTGGCTCACATTTCACTTGATGCCAAGGGAGTGTGAGAGAGAGAGAGAGAGAGAGAGAGAGAGAGAGATTATCTGTTCAGTAACTCAGTGGATTAGTTTTCGAATCACAAGTTTTATTTGATTCTGATCCCTAATAATAGAGGATTAGGAGTTTTGAAGCCAAACGTCCACAACACCACCACCACCACAGGCAACAGCAACAAAGTGTCAAAGAGTTTGACGCCAGATATCACTCGTGTATTCATTTATTCATTCATTTTCTGAACCGCTTAATCGTAGTTCAGGTCATGGGGAGGCTGGTGCCTATCTCAGCTGACTCTGGGTGAGGCCAGGGTACACCCTGGACAGCTCGCTAGGCCATCGCACAGCCAACGCTCACACAACCATTCACACTCACACCTAGGGTCAATTTGGAATAGCCAATTAACCTACTGTGTATGTTTTTTCGGACTGTAGGAGGAAACCGGGGTACCCGGAGTAAACCCATACAAGCACGGAGAGAACATACAAACTCTACACAGAAATGACTGAGCTGGGACTCGAACCCAGGACCTTCTTGCAATCATTTCACCAATTGCTGGTGTATACATCCATTGATTCTTTCCTTATTTTTGTAGTAAAACTAGCCAAGTAAAATGCGCAACAATACAGAGTCAGCTGAAGGAAATATTCACGTACCCTCGTTATGGAGTTCCTGCATGCTTTGAGGTGGAACGGAAATGCAGTCCAGATCCGATGGATCGCCAATACTGAGACCGCAAAACTCTGATCCACGAAAATTCTCAGATACATTCTTCTGTCTGACTTGGAGTCCTGAGGCATGGTTAAACAGAGATAGCCTCATGGACACATATAATGGCAAAGCATAATATAATATGATATATGATCCCTTATAAACATGAGTAAATGTAAAACATATGGGGAGTGCTGAGAGGCATACTGATCTTGCTGCTGTTTATTTGCAGGTGACCCGTCTCCCCCAGGAGAAGCGGGCTGAGGTTAGATGTCATGCGGTCGATGGTCTGAACCACCACCATTGGGCCACTAACAACCTAAAGACAGAGAGAACAAGTTAACATTTCTCGATAGAAACTTTCCTACCAATGATCGTGTCTGTGGCTGTGGTCTTTAATACCATGCACTTCCACAGTTTTACCTCTCTGACTGTTTCCCATTTGTCCATTATCTCCTCACTCATGAGTGTATCCGCCAAACTGATGAAATTACGACTGAGTGCCTGTGCGGATGTGTGGCTCTGGTCGCCTGTAGGTGGAAGCTCAGCAACACGGGAAAGCATTCCAAGCAGACATGGAACATCTCTACTCTCCAGCTGGCCACGGGACTCCCGCAGGTAATTCCCAGAAACATTAAGTAGATGGGAGATGCTAGGCCAAGTGTCGTCTGCATCAGGCATACCAAGGATATCACCAGAGGTCTGAAACACCAAACAGTTCACACTAAAATCACATTTTGAAGGCAAAAGAACCTCAAAATTCTTGACATATTTTGATGGAGCAAATTAGTTTGACTAGATCCCTCACCATCCATCACCCTTTAGGACAGCAGTTCACAACCCTGATCCTGGAGGACTCCCTTTACTGTTTTTCTTCTCAACACAACTGATTGAACAAATTAGCGAAGTAATAGATATTTTTTTACTTGAGACTGGTGTGACACAGCAGAGAAAGCACTAAAAAGTGCAGGACAGTGGGGTCCTCTAAGACCAGGGTGGGGAATTTCTGCTCTAGGACACAGTGATGCACCAGGTACTAGTGCAGGGTTCCTGATCCAGTCCTGAATTCCTGGTGCTGTCAATGAGAGTTCCTTACATTCTTGTAATGTCTGTGCAAGTTTCCTCCAGGTACTCTGTTTTTCTTCCACTTTTCTAAATCACATCCGTAAGTGAAATGTCCGGACTACATTGTCCCAAACGATAGGCATCAGATCCACCATAATACTCAAGATAAATGATGGGTCATTTCCAGAATGTACCTCTGTTTAATTGTGATTATGAAATGATTGGATAGTGCAGGTAGACTACAGACTTCACGAATGTTGTGAGTATTTATTCAGTCACTTTCAGTACATGCTGCTCAGGGTCCCAGTGAATGATGACTTTTCACTGCTGGTGATATGAACTCTTTTTCCCCCACAAATATTTAGGACTTACAGTTGTTATATAACCAACCGGACTCCATTTTGGACTGTAATGAATTTATCATATATATATATATATATATATATATATATATATATATATATATATATGTAAAAATAAAAGGACAGAACAAAGACTTTCTATTGAAACTTCATTTTCACTACACATCTGTTTCAAGGGGTGATGAAACCATCCTCTCTCTTCAGGTGATTACAGAAGAATCTTCTGGACTTTTTTTATTTTTACTTATATTTGCTCTACGAAAAAGTATTGAGCACTCTCTTACGGAAGGAGCGACTCAGAAAATTATCTCTCTCTCTCTCTCTCTCTCTCTCTCTATATATATATATATATAGAGGCACTCCACCGAATGTAGGAGCTTGTCACAAGTAACGTATGGTGCTTGTGAGACAAAGTGCAGCTTATTTGGACTTCTGATCTTTGAAGTGAGCAAGTGCGCGTTGAATACTTGTTTAGTACTCAACCTTCACTTGCTCACTTGAAAGATCGGAAGTCCAGATAATCCGCGCTTTGTCTCAAAAGCAGCATACGTCACTTGCGCTTACATTCGGTTGAGCGCCTCACATATATTGTATTATTTTTGCTTTGACCAAATGAGGATGAGGTTTTCTTTTAGGCCTGGTTCCTCTCAAGGTTTCTTCCTTTAGCATTTAAGTAAGTAAGGTAGTCTTTTGGGCATTTTACACCCGAGCATAGTGGCTCATCATGCCGGTGCTTATTCCCGGTTTCCATAGCTTGAAGCTACCAGAGTTCAACTCCTCCTTGATGGGACGCTAGTCCGTCACAGGTTATCTTCCCAGTATATTTTTACTGGTACCATTTATACTGCTGGGTGAACAGGTTTTCATCATGTTAAGACCTTGCCCAGGGGTCTTAGCACAGTGGGGGTCTAACTGGGATTCAAACACACAACCTTCTGATCATGAGCCCAACATCCTAACCACTATACCACCTTCCCCTTTTCTTGCATTTACTGAGGGAGTTTTTCCTTGCCACCATCACAGCGGGTGATGCTCAGGAGTGATGTGTAGGATTTGTAGAAAATGTTTAAATTCTTTTATACTTTGTAAATTCCTGCTTTTACTGTGTAAAGCTGCTTTGCGACAATGGTAATTGTAAAAATGAGCAATACAAATAAAACTGAAGAGAATTGAATTGAATACAGAACCTAGACTGGGAGCATTGGGGAAGAGGTAGAGGTGGAAATACACTCTCGTTTGGATGCAAGACAATCACAGGGCATCAGAAATTCAGACCTAGAAAGCAATTTAGTGTAACAGTCCAAGATACTGGAATGTTTCTGGAAAATAAATGAAACTCGGTAAGGAAAATTGCTGTCGCACAGACTGCAAGCCAAGCTTAGGTTCGTTCTATATACCCTGGCAGCAGTGTCTTCAGATCCATTCATTCCTTCACTCATTTGCCAAACTGTTTAATACTTCTTGAAACATAGGGATGCTGGAGTCGATCTCAGTCGATTATGGTCGAAAGCCGGGAACACCCTGAACATTTCACCAATCCATTGCAGAGCCAACACACTCACAGGACCATTCACAATCACAATAAAAAATTGGCAAAGCCATTTAGCTCAATAGGCATCGGAGTGCATGAGGGGGCAGTGGTGGCTGATCCTAGGTTTGGGGGTTCGAGTCCCACTCTCCACAACGTTGTCACTGTCCCCCCCAGTGCAGCTGACAGGGTTATCAAAGGCCGACCATGAATCTCACTGTCTATGGTGAGAGGTTCATTTTAAAGAACCATTGCTGACCTTCATCAAGAGTAGCTGCACAGCCGTCAGCGTGTTTCTGCCCTTGCTAAAGGGTTGTGTCAGGAAGGGCGCCAGACGTAAAAACCTATGCCAAATCAAATATGCGAATAATTAATATGACTTCCATGAAGATAGAGGCAGATGATTTGCTGTTGTGACCCCTGAAGGGAACAGCCGAAAGGAAAACAAGACACATCAGAGTGCATGTAAGAAACCTGTACAAGCACCGGTAGAACATGCAAACTCCACACAGAAATGCCCTCACAGAGCCTAGGACTCAAACCCAGGACCTGTCTCCTGTGAGACAGATGTGCTAACCACTACACCAAAATGCTGGTCCCTTGAGATCATGGTAGAGTCAAAATCAAATACAAATAAAAGCAAGAGCGACTCAAGATCAAGAGAATGAAATCCATGGCATTGTTTTATGAGGACATGTCTATACTTTGTCTGGATGTCTTAATTTGTCCACAATGCTGTGCTCACAAAGAAAACATCTTGATTACTTCTTATCATTTTTCATCTCCCCATCTGTCCAAATATCCATCCATCCATCCATAATAAATGAAATGCTTACCATGCCTTTTTGCATTAAGTTTTGCATAAAAGGACTTGGGTGCGAAATCAACGAGTCTTCCAACTCTTTCTTCTTTACATAACGTTCTGAAAGGTACACAAAATACATTGATGCACATCACATATGTTGGTAATTTGATGCTTATTCCCCGGATAAACAAATACAACCAGATTCACATACAAACAGCATACAAACCTTTGCTGATCTTACAGATGAAGGGATGAGAGTTTGAGCAAGGTATTGTGCTGTATCTGGGTTCACCATCACTAAAGTCAGTCAGAACTCGGCAGGAATCCTGCTCTTTGTGTTTCTGCTGTAGAGGACCTGGAGATTTTTCAAAGATTTGTTATTTCCTTGTTCCTTCACAATCTTACCAAATAACCTACTTTCCAAGGGGGTTTTATTACATGTTTTTGTATCATTCTGGCATATGAGCCACGCTAGTGCTTCCATCTTGAGTGTTTGTCCTTGGACCAGAGCCTCGGTATTGAAATTGAAGTATATATATATATACTCACCAGGGCATTGCACCATCCCTGAGATCTCCTTTACTGTAGTGTGGAGAGTTAAATTGCGCTCTTGCCAGCTGAAAAATGGTCTCAGATTTGAAGCAGTTGAACATGTGAAAAGAGTCTGAATATGTCTATCGGTCAGCCATGTATTCCAAATGTTTAGATCTGTCATATTCCCCAAAAATGGCTCAGTGAAATTCCCCCCAAAAGAATCCTGGTCCTGTCCAAGAATAAATATTCCATTTCCATAGATATCCCTGGATGGAGTTTTGTCCGAGGCTGAGTCACGCTTTTCCCCATCCACATAAATATCCCAAAGACCACCAAATTTTCGCCATGTAACACAAATCTGATGCCAGTCACCATTGTTGGGAAACCAAGCTTTGTAAGAATAATGCTTTCCATGGATGATGAGGGCCAGCAAGACCTGTCGCTTAGCCTTGTCTAAGCATCCTCGGAGCTGGAATTCATTTGTCAAGGCAGGTGCAGCATAGGAGAACAGAGTTGCCACACCGTCATGGTGTGGGGCAAACTGGGCACGTAAGCATACGCTCACAGCGGACAGTGGAGGAAACGAGGCCTCCACTCGGGCGTACCCATCTTTAGAGTTACCAGAGAAGAACAATCCTGAGAGGACAACATCTGCCACAAAAAATACATTAAAAAAAATACATATTTCAGGGTGTCAGTGCTAATTCTGCTTACTTATAGTCACCCATTATTCAACACACACATGATCCAATTGAACGTAGTCATGTTTTGCTAATCGAAAGATTATACAAAATGCCCACAATCCTGCTGTGTCTCATTCATACATTTTCTAAGCTGCATAATCCTAATTACGGTCAAGGAGAGACTATTGCCCATCTCAGCCAACTCTGTGTGAGTGCAGGGTAACCTCTCACACTCATACCTAGGGGAGATTTGGAACAGCCAATTAGTCTACTGTGCAAATGTGGGAGGAAACTGGAGTACCCAGAGGAAACACATGCAAGCACAGGAAGAACATGCAAACTACACACTGAAACACCCAAAACCTGGGACTCGAACCCAGGTCTTCATGCACTGAGACATGCTAACCCTACACCACTGTGCTGCCTGTGTCTCACAGATAGTGATGCTAAATTGAAGCAGATGGTAACATGTGCTCAATGAAAATATTGACAGCATCTTCTTAGGATACAAGCCACCATTTAAAACATCATGAGGCAAATAAATACATAAATGTCTGCAGACAATGGGACATTAGTCCCATTTGGGATGGGACATTAGTCCATCACAGGTTACCTTCCCAGTATATGTTTACTGGTACCCATTTATACTGCTGGGTGAACAGAGACACACTTGTGGCTGAGACCTTGCCCAGAGATCATAGCACAGTGGAGAAGGGGGGGGGGGGGTCCTATCTGGGATTTGAACTCATAACCACCCGATCATGAGCACAGCACCCTAACCACTACTCCACCGATCCCACAGTGTCTACTCTTGATTAAAACCAAGCCTCCAGGTCAACACTTGAACTATGGGTAACATAAACAAAGATAAATATCATGTTCCATAATGTGAAGGTTGCTATCAGTACTAAAAAGCAAAAAACACTGTACTGTATATAAAACATTTTGAATTGATTGCTAATTGCAACCTGTCTAGTGCTTTGTCGTCAACAACCCACCATCCCTTCCACTTTAGAAGCGATACCTCCCTTCCTCAGAAAACTTACTCTCTTTGGAATGACTCTGCCTGGATGCTGGTTTGGGTCTGTTGCTGTTTCTGACCCAGACTGGACGGTGCATCTGGGCTTGAGCCAAAACTTGCCTCATGCTTTCTTCATCCTCGTGCTCACCCTGAATGATAAGGGAACTGAAACGACTCTGGCAGTATTGGAAAGCCTGGACGAAGTTGCAGGATGCATTCACCAGCTGGAACACGGTAACTGGAGTCTGAAGTGGATGGCTAGAGAGGGCCACAGAATCTACCATGGGACAAGGTTTCACTGTAATCATTGTGGATGTTGTTTTTTTCCAAAGAAAATCAGAATCATATTTTGCAATAATTGACAAAAGTAATGATTACAGACACCTTAAAGTAGAAATCTATCCCTAAAGGTCATGCAATTATCCGAATATGGTCAATTTATACTTTAATGTCTCAGATGCACATGTACACTGCAGGAGCCAAAGCCCTCCCAACCAGGAGAGGCACCCAAAGCTTCAATTACAGATCCAACTCTTCTTTTCCTTTCGGCTGTTCCCTTCAGGGGTCGCCACAGCAAATGATCTGCCTCCATCTCTCCCTATCCTCTGCATCTTCTACTCTTACTCCAACGACCTTCATGTCCGCCTTCACCACATCCATAAATCTTCTCTTTCGTCTTCCTCTGGGCCTTCTGCCTGGTAGTTCCAACCTCAACATCCTACTACCAATATACTCACTATCTCTCCTCTGTACATGTCCAAACCATCTCAATCTAGCCTCTCTGACTTTGTCTCCAAAACATCTAACATGTGCTGTCCCTCTGATGTACTCATTTCTGATCCTATCCATCCTCGTTACTCCCAAACAGAACCTCAACATTTTCATCTCTGCTACCTCCAACTCTGACTCCTGTCTTTTCCCCAGGGACACTGTCTCTAAACCATACAACATCGTTGGCCTCATCACCGTCTTGCACACTTTTCCCTTCATTCTTGCCGATGCTCTCCTATCACACATCACACCGGACACTTTTCTCCATCCATTCCAGCCTGCCTGCACACGCTTCTTCACCTCTTTTCCACACTCTCCATTGCTCTGGATTGTTGAGCCTAAGTACTTAAAATCCTCCACCTTCCTTATCTCTGCAACCTCACCGTTCCTCTTGGGTCCTTGTCGTTCACACACATGTATTCTGTCTTACTGAGACTAACCTTCATTCCCCTCCTTTCCAGGGCATACCTCCACCTCTCTAGATTTTCCTCCACCTGTTCTCTGCTCTCACTACAGATCAGGATGTCATCTGTAAACATCATAGTCCATGGAGATTCTTGTCTAACCTCGTTTGTCAACCTGTCCATCACCATAGCAAACAAGAAGGGGCTGAGAGCTGACCCTTGATGCAGTCCCACCTCCACCTTGAACTCTTCTGTTACACCGACAGCACACCTCACCACTGTCTTACATCTCTCATACATGTCCTGCACCACCCTAACATACTTCTCTGCCACTCCAGATTTCCTCATACAATACCACAGTTCTTCTCTCGGCACCCTGTCATATGCTTTCTCCAGATCCACAAAGGCACAATGCAGCTCCTTCTGACCTTCTCTGTACTATTAACATCCTCAAAGCAAACACTGCATCTGTGGTGCACTTTCTTGGCATGAAACCAAACTGTTGTTCACAATTACAGATCCAACTCTGGGACACAAAGTCAATCAAACACCTTCATTTTGGCTAAAGAAAAAAAAAATTAAACTCACCCACGATGCATCTCTCTGACAGTGCTTCTTGGAATGACTCTGTTGATATATTTTCTGTGCTGGAAGTGTCTACCGTCCTCGATGCAAAACTTTCAGAAAACTGTCAGGGCCATATAAAAAAGAACAGACTTATTGTCTGTTAGACCATACCATTCATTTTCTGAACTGCTTAATCCAAATTAAAGTTGCAGGGATGCAACTGGACAGCTTGCCAGGCCATCGCAGGGCAGAAATACACTGACTGCTATGCAGCTACTGTTGTCGAAAGTCAGCAATGGTTCTTTTATGTTAACCTCACACCATAGACAGTGAGAGACATGGCCGGCCTTTGATAACTCAGTTAGCTGCACTGGGGGGGGGGGGGGTGACAACCTGTTGATAGTGGGGCTTGGGATCAATGAGCCAGCACCTTAAAACCAAGCCACCACTGCCCAGGTGAAGTGTGCATATACATATACACAGTGGTACCTCACTTTACGAAAGTCTAACCAAAGGAAAAATTCAGGTTATGAAACGCATTTTCCTAAAATTTTTGTCTCTGGATACGAAACAAGTTCACATTACGAAAGCGCAATCTTAAAAATTAATATGCGCCATTCAAACAATGTGCGAGTTGCATTCCCATTGGTTGTCTCCCAACACCCCGCCCCGCTGGCCTCCCATTTGCTAGGAGGCAGCTGAATCTCCATAATACAGTACTGTACCCATAATGCTTTGCCTGTGCCTTTGACCCATTGTTCGTTACATGCGTGAAGGAGAGTTCTACTGTTGGTTCGGGAGTTTCATGAGTTTTTTTGAGTGTGCTCATTGCAGCGTAATTTTTCGTTATTAATCATGAGCTCCAAGAAAGTGATTCCCAGTCAGACTGGAAAGAAGAAACGGGCTCTGTTATCAATAAAAGTAAAACAGGAGATGATAAAAAAATGAAAGTGGGATGCGGGTGAGTGAAACCGCAAAGGAGTCTGGCCGAAAGCCCTCCACAATCAGGACGATATTGAAGCAAAGAAGAGGTTGACGAGATGGAGAGACTGTTACTCCTTTGGATAAAGGAGAAAGAAATTGCCGGAGATACAGTGACTGAGCAAGGGCGTAGGCTAGGGGGGTGCACAGGGTGTATGTGCACCCCCCACAGCAGGAGTTGAGTTCCACTGGACAAGAAATTATGTGTATTCACAATCTTATAAATAAACTTAATGACTGTTATTGAGGTGAAAGTCGGAGATAAGTTCCACATGACTCGAGTCAGGAAGTAAACCGGAAATTAACTGGCACTGCGAATGCGAAAGCCCGAGCTGACCAATCAACAAGCATAATATTATCAGCAAGCAATATTAGCTGAACACTGTCAACCAAACAAAGTGCGAGTGTGAGAATAAAGCACACTTTGTTAGTACCGCCTCCGGCTCCTGCACATGTGTTAGAACACAAACTTTGACGCACAGAGAATGAATGGCTAAAATAATCATAAGCCATCTGTATCTGCAGCCGAATGGTCAGTACTTTTATAAAACTAATAGCATGTTTTTGTGCTGTAAATATGTATTAATATTTGTTTGTGCCTTTGAATAGATAAATAACTTTAGCTCAAATTATACATTTATTTAGCACATGTACTTGCAGATGTAGTTTGAAATATATTTGAGAATGCTTTTGGTTGAACTGTAATATTTGATTGCAGTTCACCCCTGTATAGACAGCCATTTTTCAAGTTACAATCCTACCCACAGGTGTACCTGGTTCCCCCAAAGCAACGTGCTTAGTAAAATAATTATTAAATTGCTAAAATTATGTGAAAGATTATGTGAAAGTGTTTATAAAGTGCAAATGTTGTAAAATAGATTTAATTGTTTTTGTAATTGAACTGTAAATCCATCTTTGTTAAATTGTAGTGTGTAGTGTACTCTGGTGCATTGAGATCCATTAGTGTTGTATAATTGTATAACATAATTTATAAGACCTCTACACCAATTTTAATTATGACCCAAAATTATGTATTTGTTCTTGTTTTTCTCTACACTCCTTTAAGGCTTAGGCCTATAGCCCCTGGGACTCAAGTTCTGGTAACCAAGATGTGCACCCCCCCCCCACCCCCCCATGCTCAGACCACCTACGCCCTTGCGGAGGTGATTATTTCGGAAAAAGCAACCGCCATATTTAAGGACCTCCTGAAGAAGGTAATTTTCTTTTACTTTTAACACATATTGTAAACAAAATTGGTGTATTTTTATAATTTTTAAAGGGTTTATGTTGTAGTATTGGGAGCCTTGGAACGAATCACGCATTTTACATGTAAAATGTGGTTAAATTTACGAAAAATGCAGGTTACGAAAAAGGCGCTGGAATGGATTCATTTCGTAAAGTGAGGAACCACTGTATCCCCCAGTGCAGCTAACTGGGTTATCAAAGGCGGGCCATGTCTCTCACTGTCTATGGTGAGAGGCATGTAAAAGAACCATTGCTGACTTTCTTAAAGAGTAGCTGCAAAGTCGTCAGCGTGTTTCTGTCCCTTGTTAAAATGGTTGTGACAGGAAGGGCATCCGACGAAAAAAACCCTATGCCAAATCAAATGTGCGAACCAGATGATTTGCTGTGGTGACTCCCGAGAAAGGGAAAAAGCCGAAAGGAAACGAAGAAGAAGAAGAAGAAGAAGAAGAGGTACCACTGTATAAGGTCCAGCCGCTCTCGAAATGAGTTGTTTCCGAGATGGGTGGCTTCAGAGCCCAAGCAATTTAAATTAAGACTTTCTTTTTTATCTTAAAATTATATACCGTGCATGTCATGTTAAACAGGGACAGTGGTGGCCTGGTGGTAAAGGGCACTCGATCGCTGGTCCTAAGGTAGGGGGTTTGAGTCCCACTCTCCACAAGGTTGTCACTGTCCCCCAGTGCAGCTAACTGGGTTATCAAAGGCTGGCCATGTCTCTCACTGTCTATGGTGTGAGACATGTAAAAGAACCATTGAAGACTTCCATAAAGAATAGGCTGCATAGCCCAGAGTTGGCTGAGATGGATGCGACCCTAAGGATTACGCTTTCAGTGAATGGCAGGTTATATAAAATGAATGATAAAATAACATAGTTGTTCATACACTCCTGCTGGTAGGATCATCGGAAAAATTTTTTTTTTAGTTTACCAAATACAACTGACCTTGTGACAATGAAACAACATCAAAGTGATCAATGCACAATCCCAATTTATTTGCCCTTGAGTGGACCCATACACCATACTTGGTGATTCTGTGCAATTTTCTTCCAAAATCATCATACAAGTTGTATTGATTGAATGAACATCGCGGGGACATCGTGAGACACAGAGAGACATACGGACAATTAGTTCGGCCACTGAGTATAGCACTATGTGGTCTGCCCATTACATGGGATATCCCTCTGCAAAATATTTATTCATTCATTTACTGAACCGATTAATCAATTAGGGTCGTGAGGAGTCTGGCGGGCATCTCAGACGACTCGCGGTGTGGGCGACCCTGGACAGCTCGCCAGGCCATCACATGGCTGTAAAAACTTTTAATAAAAATTTCAAAGATGTAAATAATGTAGAAGTTGAAGTATCTAGAAGAAAAGTAGATATTCTCAGAGTCATCATCCCAATAACGTACATTTTATATTTCACTCAGAATGGAGTTTTAAAGCAATATTAACTCTTTAGGTGTCATCATCCATAGTTAAGCTATGCTACTGTAACCTTAGCTTTGCTAGCAATCATTGGAAAACCAAAGCTAAAACAAGTAACTATTTTAAATACTTTGTTTTTATTTAGTCCAATTAACTCTATTTCACATCTTTTCACTTTATGGATGTGAGCGACAAACATTGAGATCAACTACATAGTGACTTCTCAATACATCTGTTTCAATGTGAATCATTCATTTTCTGCAACCACTTAATCCTAATTAGGGTTGTGGGGAGGCTGGCGCCCATCCCAGCCAACTTCAGGTGAGGGCAGAGTACACCCTGGACAGCTCGCCATGCCATCACAGTGCAGAAACACACTGATGGCTATGCAGCTACTCTTGTCGAAAGTCAGCAATGGTTCTTTTACATGAACCTCACACCAGAGACAGTGAGCGACATGGCCGGCCTTTGATAACCCAGTCAGCTGCACTGGGGGGGAAGCAGTGACAACCCGTGCAGAGTGGGGCTTGAACCCACAACCTTATCAGTGGTACAGCACCTTTTACCACCAAGTCACGAATACTGCTCTGCAATAAGAATCATGAACACTTTAAATTTTGCCATAACTAACATAAAATCTGTACTTTATTTTATTTTGCTGACACTTTAATTTAAGGATTTGATACATTTTTAAAGCTAAAAACCACAATCTGTAATTTTACGTTTATAAAGGTACATTTATAGAGTGCGAATAATAATATAGAAGCTATTCTGCTATTTGCACCCAAATTATTTCTCTGGATATTTATATCAGGTTGGGTAAAAGGTAAAGGCCAAGAAATGTTAAATAAATAAATAAATAATAATAATTAAAAAAAAGCCGGAATATATTTTATAGATGTAAATATGTTCATATATTAAACAAATTTATTATACATACATAACAGGATTAGTCAGAAATTTCAAAAGTTCATGCTAGTGCTGTCCCTTGCTAAAGGGTTGTGTCAGGAAGGGCGGCCGACGTAGAAACTGGTTCATGTCATTTAAAGAGGAATTAGTGGAATTGTTTTGAATGAGATTGTCTATGTAAAGCTAGTAGTAATAATCACATGATTACCATCAGCAAGACGACCATCAGCAGGACAGGAGACATCTTCCCATCTGGAAGCAGCAGCACAGAGGAGAGTGATCGTAATATATAGATATATATGTGATCGTAATATATATAAATAAATAAATAAATATTAAAAATCTGGTCAATGATTATAGAGTAAATGCATCGATACTAAAATTCCTGATCATCCAGGCTGGAACACGGAACATAACTCGAAAAATCACGACCGTCCAACTGTGTCAGAGTTCCTCTATTTTTCAAACAGTGTTCTGCTTTTACCAGAAGGATAGCTCAACTTCTTCATTCTCCCGGCAACGTGAACACAAAGTCATACGTGAGAGGGACAAAGTGACAGATCATTTTGAATAAAATGAAAGAAGACTTACATGGGGAAAGACGGTGGACGTTTCGAGGAATCTTCTGTCCCTCGGAGTGAGATGCTTCTTTTTCTGTCCTGCCACACATCTGTCTTGCTGTGTGTGTGTGTGTGTGTGTGTGTGTGTGTGTGTGTGTGTGTGTGTGTGTGTGTGTGTGTGTGTATTAGTGTATATATATATATATATCCAAATTTAAGTGTCAGATCTTCTCTCCAGGATCACATCTTGATCCTACCTTGCTTCTTTCATCACCATCCAGCATCTGTCCATGTGTGTATGTGTAGAGGGGTAAAAAGGTGCGTTTTTTTTTTTTTTTGGTACAAACCACCACCTCACCCCCCCCCACGCCACCCTCCCCAACCTGGCACAGCCTACCGTTCAGCCCAGAGCTTTGTCATGCTAATGGTCTTCATTTATTACAACAGTGTAGCCCAAGTGGAGAGAAAGTTCATCGGCTCATAGAGTTCATCAAGAACACCGAGAGATCTTACACACATAAACACACATAATAACACACACACACACACACACACACACACACACACACACACACACACACACACACACACACACACACACACAGACACACACACACACACACACACGCACACACACACACACACACACACACAAACACACATACACACACACACACACACACACACACACACACACACGCACACGCACTAACTCTCCAGCAAGGTTCTATTGTGGTCTGGTATGTAAACAGATGACTTTATGAGTGAGAGTGGGATTTAAAAAAGACTTGAAAGTAATTCTACATTTATAATAAAAGAGGATGACACGAGTGCGAGTCCTGCGCTGAGAGTGTTGTATAATTACAGGAAGAGAATCCTTTCTGTTTTGTTCAGAGTTCTGTGTAAATTACACCACTGTGTGTATTCATCTCATTTGTATTCATCCTGGATACAAACACACCCTATTGGCCACTTGTGAATCCGACCACAATGACCGGATTGCTGCTTATAAAATTCCACACAAAGGCAAACTGGAAATACTTATAATAATTGTTTTAATGATAATTACTATACATAGTACTATTTACTATACATGTATATGTATCATCATCATCATCATCATCATCATCATCATCATCATCTTCCTTTGCTTAATCCGGGGTCACGTTACGGAGGCAGCAGCCGAAGCAATGAGATCCAGACGTCCCTCCAGGTCTGGAGGTCGGCCTACTGCCCGTGGAGCTCAGCCGGGCCCAGCCTGAAAAGGAGACATGGGACCACCCTCCGATGGACCCACCAGCTGTGGGGAAGCTACAGACGTCAGGTGCAGTGTGAGTTGGGTGGCAGCCGAAGGCATGGGTTGTCGGATGGAGAAATACCAACTTGATATACAGTAGTCGAACTCACCTCAACGTATAGCTTGGCAGAATACAAACAGCTCTTCAGGACATCGCAGGGCTATATATTAGCATATCCTGAAAAGGTAGTGTAAACGAGCTATTAACCTAATCATCTGAATCAACCAATTAACTCTAAACACCTGCAAAAGATTCCTGTGGCTTTTAAAAACTCCCAGCCTGGTTCATTACTCAAAACCGCAATCATGGGTAAGACTGCCGACCTGACTGCTGTCCAGAAGGCCATCATTGACACCCTCAAGCAAGAGGGTAAGACACAGAAAGAAATCTCTGAGCGAATAGGCTGTTCCCAGAGTGCTGTATCAAGGAACCTCAGTGGGACGTCTGTGGGAAGGAAAAAGTGTGGCAGAAAACGCTGCACAACCAGAAGAGGTGACCGGACCCTGAGGAAGATTGTGGAGAAGGGCCGATTCCAGATCTTTGGGGGACCTGTGGAAGCAGTGGACTGAGTCTGGAGTAGCAACATCCAGAGCCACCGTGCACAGGCGTGTGCAGGAAATGGGCTACAGGTGCCGCAGCCTGACCTGGGCTACAGAGAAGCAGCACTGGACTGTTGCTCAGTGGTCCAAAGTACTTTTTTCGGATGAAAGCAAATTTTGCATGTCATTCGGAAATTGCGGTGCCAGAGTCTGGAGGAAGACTGGGGAGAAGGAAATGCCAAAATGCCTGAAGTCCAGTGTCAAGTACCCACAGTCAGTGATGGTCTGGGGTGCCATGTCAGCTGCTGGTGTTGGTCCACTGTGTTTTATCAAGGGCGGGGTCAATGCAGCTCGCTATCAGGAGATTTTGGAGCACTTCATGCTTCCATCTGCTGAAAAGCTTTATGGAGATGAAGATTTCATTTTTCAGCACGACCTGGCACCTGCTCACAGTGCCAAAACCACTGCTAAATGGTTTACTGACCATGGTATTACTGTGCTCAATTGGCCTGCTAACTCTCCTGAACTGAAGCCCATAGAGAATCTGTGGGATATTGTGAAGAAAAAGTTGAGAGACACCAGACCCAACACTGTGGATGAGCTTAAGGCCGCTATCGAAGCATCCTGGGCCTCCGTAACACCTCAGCAGTGCCACAGGCTGATTGTCTCCATGCCACGCCACATTGAAGCAGTCATTTCTGCAAAAGGATTCCCGACCAAGTATTGAGTGCATAACTGAACATAATTATTTGAAGGTTGACTTTTTTGTATTAAAAACACTTTTTTATTGGTCGGATGAAATATGCTAATTTTTTGAGATAGGGATTTTTGGTTTTTCTTTACTTTTTTGCCAAAATGATCAATATTAAAACAATAAAAGGCTTGAGCTACTTCAGTTGTGTGTAATGAATCTAAAATATATGAAAATCTAATGTTTATCAGTACATTACAGAAAATAATGAACTTTATCACAATATGCTAATTTTTTGAGAAGGACCTGTATGTATATATATATATATATATATATATATATATATATATATATATATATATATATATATATATATACACACACAGACACGCTCACTTCACCTGGGCAATGGTGGCCTGGTATTAAGGTGCTAGATTACTGAGTCCAAGGTTAAGGGTTCAAGCCCCACTGTCAACGGGTTGTCACTGTCCCCCCAGTGCAGCTCTCTAGGTTATCAAAGGCAGGCCATGTCTCTCACTGTCTCTGGAGAGAGCTTCATGTAAAAGAACCATTGCTGACCTTCATCAAGAATAACTGCATAGCCGTCAGTGTGTTTCTGCCCCGCCGTGGCCTGGTGAGTTGTCCAAGGTACTCAGCCCTCACCCAGTGTTGGCTGAGATGGGCGCCAGCCTCCCTGGAAACCTAATTTGGATTAAGCAGTTCAGAAAATGAATGACACTGATGAAAAAAAGGAAATTAATAATTGGGTATCATGACAGCAATAGGAATTATTTTATTGATGATAAAAGTATTTTGTTGCTTCTCATCATGATGCGCTCCATAGCAACAGTGTATTGTTCAGAAATAACAGATTAATGATGAATGATGTGATTGACCAATCAGAATCGAGTATTCAAATACGCTGTTTAATAATAATACGTAGTTTAAGTTTTATTTTTACATTTATTACCATAAAAGTTTCATTATCGCTGCATTTAAATTAAATAGTGAACAACAACAACAAACAAACAAACAAATAAATAAATTATACACTTTTCTCCCATCGACTGATAACCTTTAAACCAGTAGTGTGCCACCTACCTTTAATGTAGTGGTTAGCACGACCGTCACATGGCATAGAAGGTCTTGGGTTCAAGTCCCGGATTCGGCGAGACCGTTTGAATGTGTTGTTTGCATGTTCTGTGGATTCCTTCCGCAGTCCAAAGACATTCTATCGCAACTTTCCCCTCGGTATGAGTATAAATGTGAATGAATTTGTGTGTGTTGGCCCTGTGAGAGACTGGCGAGTTGTTCAGGGTGTAAACTGTGTAGAATGAAGCGAGACTCCATTCTCTTCATATTAATCCTACTACGTAAGTAGTTAGACCTGAAAAGTAAAAGGTTTGGTGAGTAAATGAATGAATAAAATTTTAGTTCTATAATCATTAATGTGTCGGTTCATAAAATAAAGTAAAGTCCATTGGGCTTTTTACACCCAAGCCATAGTGGATCATCAGGCCGGTGCTGATCCCTGGTTTTCATAGTGTGAAGTGACTAGGAGTTCAACTCCTCCTGGATGGGACGCTAGTCCATCGCCGGTTACCTTCCCAATATATTTTATTGGTACCCATTAATACTGCTGGGCGCACAGAGGCACAATTGGAGTTAAGACTTTGCCCAGGGGTCTTAGCACAGTTGGGATCTAACTGGGATTCAAACACACAACCTCTCGATCATGAGCACAACACCCTAACCACTACGCTACCAGCCCCACGTATGTTAATTTCAGTTCATTTTCTGTAACCGCTTAATCCTAATTAAGCTCACGGGAAGGCTGGCGCCCATCCCAGCCGAGTCTGGGCAAGGGCAGAATACACCTAGACAGCTCGCTAGGCCATCACAGGGCAGAAACACACTGGAGGCTTTGCAGCTCAGTTAATTTTCTGTAACCGCTTCATCCTAATTAGGGTTGCGGGGAGGCTGGTGCCCATCCCAGCCAACTCAGGGCGAGGGCAGAGTATACCCTGGACAGCTCGCCAGGCCATCGCAGGGCGGAAACACGCTGATGGCTTTGCGGCTACTCTTGTCAAAAGTCAGCAATGGTTCTTTTACATGAACCTCACACCATAGACAGTGAGAGACACGGCCGGCCCTCGATAACCCAGTTAGCTGCACTGGGGGGGGAGGCAGTGACAACCTTGTGGACAGTGGGACTCGAACCTTCAACCTTATAATCAGCGATCCAGCACCCTATACCACTAGGCCACGAGGCCAGCACTGCCGCCCCACGTATGTAAGGTTCATAATGTACATTAAATAATAAATAAGTATAAAACAAAACCGACCAAGACCTCCCACTTTAAACAACAAAAACAACAAAACAAATGTCTGGGCGAAAGTGGGGTGCATATTAAATAGCTCGCCAGACCATTGCAGGACCAACACACATACAACCGTTCACACCTAGGGCGATTTGGAACAGACAATTAGCTTACTGTGCAACTGTTGGAGGAGACTGGAGTTCCTAGAGGAAACCCAGGCTAGCACTGGAAGAGCATGCAAACCATACACGGAAATGCCCCTAACCTGGGATTCGAACCCAGGCCTTCTTAACACGATGGCCCTGTGTCGCCCATCTCTCACAAATACCGAAGTTAAATTGAAGCAGATGGCAATGTGTGCGTGTAACATGACTCTCACCACAGACAGTGAGAGACATGGACGGCCCTTGATATCCCAGTTAGCTGCACCGGGGGGGGGGGGGCAGTACTGACAAGTCGGTGATAGTGGGGCTTGAATACGTGACCTTCGGATCAGTATTTGAATTGAAAATTTAAAAGTATAATGGCTGATTCCACTAAAAGTAGTTTTCCATCTCACATCACGCCTTGCAAAAGACCAGGAGGTGAGACCTGCATCTAAACATCAATTTTTTTCAAACTCCTGCTCATGAAACGGTCAATATAACAAATTGTCCATGAGTCGTACAATCACTCTGAAGGAAATGATGGTGAAATGAAACAGAAACCAACTTCCTGGTTCAGTGGTTGGTTTTATACTCTGATGTCTGAAAGTAAATGAAGTCGCTGTGTATCGCACTCTTAATTTACGGGTGATAATAGTCTCCAGTACTATACTGTAGGAGTACAGAACAAGACGTGGGCCGACATGTCAGAGCACATGACTCAGTGGGGGTTTTTCCAACCAGCAGTCATACTGACGACAAAGGCTGGAGAAAGAGTTTGAGTCTGACTCAAGGACTCATTCTGCATGTCAAACAGAGCGCCATGAATCTCAGGCTACAAACCTCATGGCTTTGGGACTAAAGGAGGAGGAGGAGGTGGAGGAGGAGGAGGAGGAGGAGGAAAAGAAGAAAGAAGCTCCAGGCATGTTTTTAGAGGAACCCTGAGCAACAGACCACCGGCACTTCACGGAGATCTGAAAGTACCTCTTTTAAATGCTGACTTTGTCACAGAAGGCACGCGATCACTCAGCCAACAGAAGGCTTTGAAAATATCGCTTACCCAGAAACTTTAGGAACACTTCCAAACATAACCGAAACATTTTTTATCCAAATTTACTGTTACAAAATTATTATGAAGTACCGACACTGGTAATTACAAATTACAAATTGCGAGTAATTACATTGTCTTTTAATATGCATTCTGTTTAAAAAAATAATTAACCACATTAATGACTTTTTAAAATACTGTCTATCTTTCTATCTACAGTAAAACCTCCGCTGACGAATGCTTAAGCTCACGAACTTTTCGCCTCAAGAACATTAAATTTGCGAGCATATAGTCTCTGCTGACGAACTAGTTTTCGGCGGACGAATCAAACCACACGGTCGAACAGCGCCACGGTGGCGGCCACGAGAAGCTGACGCACGCTCACGGCGTCACAGTTCGTCACCCCCTTTCTTTGAGTGCGGAAGTGGTTTGTGTTTGCTAGACATTTTGGACCATATTGAGTGTACTTTTGCTATTATGGGACCGAAAAAGACCCCACCACAGGCGGAGATCATTGAAAAACACGAACGAGGTGTGCGTTTGTGTGACTCAGCGTCCCAGTACCAGTACGCTAAGTCTACCACCATCCTTAAGAACAAGGAAGCTATTAAGGGTGCGTGTGTGGCTAAGGGTGTTTCCAAACAGTAGGCGTTTCCAAACACTCCTTCCAAACAGTAAGTCCCTCCCTCCCTCCTCCTCCCACTCCATTCTATCAAGCCGTCAACTACCATCACAAAGGTAAATAAAACGACTTTATTATACAGTACAGTTTATTTCTTTAATTACAATACAATAGACATTTATTATACATAAAATAAGGTATATTTTTGTGTAGTTTTAAGGCTTATTTAGTAGAAAATTATGTTTTATGGGGACCTGGGAACAGATTATTCTCATTTTAATGGTTTCTTATGGGAAATAAATGTTCGGAAGACGAACTTTTCGCCTTACACACACTTTCTGGGAACCAATTATGTTCGTGAGCTGAGGTATCACTCTATTTGTCTGTCTGTCTGTATGTATGTATGTATGTATGTATGTATACAAGTTTATATACAGTATATATTTATATAACAGTCAGTGCTGGTTTGAGTTCTGGGTCCGGCAAGGCCGTTTCTGTGCTTGTTTGGGTTTCTTGGTGTACTCTGGTTTCCTCCCAAAGTTCAAAGATATGGACATTAGGCTAACTGACTGCTAGGTGTGCATGTGAATGGTTTTGTGTGTATGTTTGCCCTGTGATGGCCTGATAAACTGTTCTGGATGTACCTTGCATTCACCCACAGTCAGCTGAGATAGGCTTCAGCCTCACTGTGACCCCAGTAGGATTAAGTGAATTGGTAAATGCACAAGCGTGAGAAAGTAGTATATATATACAGTATACACTATATATATATATATATATATATATATATATATATATATATACACACACACACACACACACACACTATATACACACTATATACACTATATACACTACATATATATATATATATATATATATATATATATATATATATATATATATATATATATATACAGTGTATATAGTGCATTCAAATCAGAATTTAGGAAACATGGACCTCCATTTAACTCGCAGCACATTTCCAGAATTTGGCGGATGCTTTTATCCAGCACAACTTACATTTTTTTATACAACTGAGCAATTGAGGGTTAAGGGCCTTGCTCAAGGGCCCAACAGTGCTGGCTGACCTGCGGATTAACCCATCACCTTAGTAACCAAGTCATTCATTCTCTAAACTGCTTAATCCTTAATTAGGTTGACGGGGAGGCTGGTGCCCATATTAGCCAAGTCTGGGTGAAATATTCAAAGGTAGAACATTTTTTAAAATTGCATTTATATGTAATCCTCTGTGCAATAATCTTACTCACACAGAAACATTAAGAAAAACACAAGATTTGTGATATAATTAATTTGAAAGTTGCCCGAGTTCCCTTTTAAGTTCTTCAGGTTTCACTTATCCATGCCTCTGCACTCCACCTGGATTAAACTGCTGTTTTTCCCCCTCACATTCTGTCTGGACAAAAGAAAGCTTCCGTTCATTTTCTCCTCAGCTATTAAAATCATTGACCAGCCCTTTCTCTTCCTCCCACTGTCCCTCTCCAGCACTGTCGTTGATTTGGCCCATGCATTTCCATGGTGATATAAGGCCTGTGAGAATGGCATGGCAACATCAAATAGTCTCCAGGCCACGAACAAGAAGAAACAAAAGACGTAGTGACCGACATGCAGAGAGAGCAAGGGCCTCCTTCCCAGAACCCACCCTCACCCCAACCCCCACCAGCCCACTAAAACACCCCTCTTCGGGGTGAAACATTCACCCTGCTTGGGACACCATGTGAATGTTTTGAAATTTTCTATTGACTTTGCAATTTCCATGAAATGGAGACACATGCTGAATCTCACAGGGAGAGCAATAAGGCTAGTCATGTGACCACAAAACAGAAAACAAGGACAGCGTGATGATGTGAAATATCTGCTATGGGTTTAATATTTTTCCTTCCATGGCAATTCGAATTAAAAAAAAAATAAGGTAAAGTTTGTTGGGCTCTCTACACCCGAGCAATAGAGGCTCATCAGACCGGTGCTTATCCCCGGTTTCCACAGCGTGAAGCGACTAGGTCAGGAGTTCAACTCCTCCTGGATGGGACGCTAGTCCATCGCAGGTTACCTTTCCAGTATATTTTTACTGGTACCCATTTATACTGCTGGATGAACAGGGGCACACTGTTTGTGGTTAAGACCTTGCCCAGGGGTCTTAGTGGGGGTCCAACTGGGAGTCAAACACACAACCTCCTGATCATGAGCACAGCACCCTAACCACTACGCCACTGGCACCATCCACGGAAATTCAAATGGAAGACATTTATTAAAGAATATTTTATTTAATCCATTAATTGTTGCATTTCAGGTCCAGAATATCTCCAGCTGCATCCTTTTTAAACGTTCTCTCTCTCTCTCTCTCTCTCTCTCTCTCTCTCTCTCTCTCTCTCTAATCATCTGTAGATTATCAATATCACTATGTCGCGTGTTCAAACTCTTGGTTCCTCTCAAGCACAGCACAGTGGATCTGATCAGACTTACAGAGTTTCACTCTTATCCAGTTCATTATAATACTGGAGTCAATTTGTTTATTCGTTCTGCTCCTCTTCCTGGACCTACGTGTCAGCCTCGCCCATTTGCCGGAGCCTATTATTAAGTGTACCTCAGGATAATGTTAAATCATATTTCATACATATATTTATGGTATATCTTTAAATAGATTTTATTCCATTTCTATTTTTATTTGTTCTTTAATGTCATTTCACTTTAACTTTTGACCAACAGCCCTGTTCGTATCTCTGGATGGTTCTGATGGGAGATTTTGTGTTGTTTTTTTGTTTTGTGTTGATTTTGGGTTTTGGCCTTATTTTTGTGGCATTTTCCTTAACTTTCCCTCTATTCTTCCTTAAGTTCCTTATTTGTTAATAAGATGAATGCATATTTATTTATTTTAAAAAAACCCCGCGATGCACTGAAGTCGCATTAATTGAAGTGCAATGTAGCAAAGTAGTCCCGGGGCGGGATGTTGGGAGAAAGCCAATGGGAGAGCAGCTCGTGCATTGTTTGAATTTTTGAGATGGCACATTTCTAAACATGAATTTGTTTCGTATCCAGAGACAGAAATTTTAGGTAACCTGGATTTTTTGTTTGTTGGGTCTTTCGTAAGGTAAGGTACCACTGTGTGTGTGTATGTATATATATATATATATATATATATATATATATATATATATATATATATATATATATATATATATTAGGGTGGCCCTTATTTTTAAAGTTTTTAATTTGTCACCTCTCACCCTGGCATTTTGTTCCATTTAATAAGAAGCCACTTTGTGCAAAAAAATCATGAAAATTTTATCACTTTTAGGCTATGCTCAAAAACACTGAAATTTTGAAGTATAATACTATTTGAACAACAACAAAAAAAAAAACAATGTCAAGTTTGAAATGTGAGGTTCTTTTAGTTTTGTAGCTCATGAACAATTGTCTCTTTTCTGGCACTCTATGGTCCTGAATGATCTAAAGGAGGAACTGATGTTGTTCTTCATTCTTAGATAGAAGGCCACTGTATTCCTGTACAAAAGCAACACTGCGTTCTGTCATGCCATTCACAACACGCAGTTCAGATACAACTTTCAAAGCTATGTTGAAATCCGAATCTTCTTCCCAGGTTTGTGGGTCCTTCTGCAAATAACTATCAGGATGATCTAGTATTTTGAAGAAATTGAGTGTCTTTTGGGATACAAAGTCACATAGTCTCATCCCAGATATAGCTGAAGTCTTCAAGGAGATCCTGCTTGGTGAATTGGGCAATCCTTCCAGATCAAGTGCCCCAGCCATTGCCTGCTTCTCAGTAACACGCTGAAGCCGTATTAATTAAAGCACGAAGTAGTGAGTGACCCCCCCTCTCTCTCTCTCTCCCCCTCTCTGTCTGTCTAAAAACCTCCTGTATCCTTTCATGTTATGGCAAAACCGCAGTGTCGCAAAGATATCACAAAACTTATACTTATACCGCTAACACTGGAGACTCCTTCCCTAAATTTTAAACAGATGACATACTTGTATTTTTCTAATCCCACAATGTGTGTGAATTTGCTGTTACCATAGAAATGATAACTTGTTAGAAAGCGTTTTTAATTCGTGGCTGCACTATGACGTTATAGAAAACTAATCAACACCTGACCACAGAATGAAGAATTCTGGAGTGCTGTGGCGTTGTATTGTGTGGAGCAATGTCTTCGCAATTGGGCTACTTCCATAATTCAAGGATCACCGCCTTGCACTGACAGCCGTCGGCTATTGTAAGAAAAAAGAAAAAGAAGACACTCAGCATGAAGGTGTGAAAAAGGAAAAAGGACAGCATGTTGTCGCAATGATTTAGCTACTGTTAGCTCTGGGATGACATTTTTATTCATAAAACTCATCATCAGCAGCAGCAGCATCATCATCATCATGCTAGTTACGTCTGTATTTCTAGTCAGTACATGAAGAAAATTCTCTCCCTGTGAAACTATCAGTCCTATTCGACAGCTCATGTTTGTTGAACTCTAATCTGGTTTCAGCAGACACACTTTACGGCCATTTTCCCTCCGCCATTAATCAGGTGCTCTGCCAGCCAGCGCATCTCCATGGAAACGATCTTTCACCGCCATATGCCATAAATGCAGAAAGTGTCAAGAGGCAAACAAAGAGCTGAACGTGAGGAGAGAGAAACAAGCAGACCAATCAGAGAGAAGGAGAGGATGATGATGTCACAATGAATGGTGACAGAAAAGACACACACACACACACACACACACACACACACACACACACACACAAACACACACAAACACACACACACACAAACACACACACACACACACACACACAGAAGGAGAGAGAAGAAAAGTTCTGCTACACACTGACACCATGTGGCTATTCAGTGGATGAGTCTTAAAAATCTTTTTTTCATCCATCATTGAGTTTTCATAATGTCTCTGGCTTGCATGAATTTCTATCTGGCTCACTGATTTCGTCCTACTGGCCAAAGACATACAATTCGAGCTAATTTTCTCTTCTACGTTGCCCATATGGGTGAGTGTGAGTGTGAATGTTTGTGTGTGCATTGGCACTGCGATGATCTGCAAGTAGTAAAGGAACACTTTAACACTTTTAGGAACGTGGGAACACCCACATTCACCCAGTGCCGGCTGAGACGGGCTCCAGCCTCGCGGCAACCCTAGTATAAGTTAAAGGTTTGTCACGTGAGTGAGTGTGTCTAATATCTAAATATAATTCTTTTGCAGACATCAAGCCAAATTCATTCATTCATTCATTTTCAGAAAGATGTAATCCTAATGAGACTCACAGGGAGTGGGGCCAGTGGCGTAGTGGTTAGGGTACTGGGCTCATGATTGGGAGGTTGTGTGTTGAAATCCCAGTTAGAATCTCACTGTGCTAAAACCCCTGGGCAAGGTCTTAACCACAAGTGTGCCTCTGTTCACCCAGCAGTATAAAAGGGTCTTTTTCTTTTCCTTTTGGCTGTTCCCTTCAGGGGTCGCCACAGCAAATCATCCACCGCCATCTCACCCTATCCTCTGCATCTTCTTCTCTTACTCCAACTACCTTCATGTCTTCCTTCACCACATCCATAAATCTCTTCTTTGGTCTTCCTCTAGGCCTTCTGCCTGGTAGTTCCAACCTCAGCATCCTACTGCCAATATACTCACTATCCCTCCTCTGTACATGTCCAAACCATCTCAATCTAGCCTCTCTGACTTTGTCTCCAAAACATATTACATGGGCTGTCCCTCTGATATACTCATTTCTGATCCTATCCATCCTCGTTTATCCTTTCATCTTGACACCCTGTCATATGCTTTTTCCAGATCCACAAAGGCACAATGGAATTCCCTCTGACCTTCTCTGTACTTCTCTATTAACATCCTCAAAGCAAACACTGCATCTGTGGTGCTCTTTCTTGGCATGAAACCAAACTGTTGTAAACAAATGCTTACCTCTGCCCTTAGTCTAGCTTCCACGATGGCTCATCAACTTTATCCCTCTGTAAATGGGTACCAGTAAAAATATACTGGGAAGGTAACCTGCTATGGACTAGTGTCCCATCCAGGAGGAGTTGAATTCCGAGTCGCTTCACGCTATGGAAACCAGGGATAAGCACCGGCCTGATGAGCCACTAGACTCAGGTGTGAAAAGCCCAATCTCATTCTACTCTGGGCAAGGGCAGAGTAAACCCTGAACAGGCCATCACAGGGCAGAAACACACTGACACCTATGCAGCCTACTCTTAACAAAATATAGCAATAGTTCTTAACATGCCTCTCACCTCAGACATTGGAGACATGGTCATTTGATGACCCAGTTAGCTACACTTGGAGGGGGAGACAACACTGAAAACCTGGTGATAATGAGACTTAAACCCCCAACCTAATCCAGCACCCAACACCCAGACCACCACTTCCTCTTCAAGCCAAGTTTTAAATCCACATAAAAATTATTTCTAGGTTTCAGCGCACCATGGAGCATGGAAATGTTCAAAGGGAGTCTTTATTCAATCCCTTAAGTCAGGGGTCCTCAACCCCAAGTCCATGGACCGGTGCTGGTCCATGGATCATTTGATACTGGTCTGCAAACAAAGTTTTTCATGGTACAAATTATAGTTTTTTTATTAGAGCTTCCGGATCTTATTTTGAAAAAAATGACTGTTTTTGACATTAGCAAGAAAGCCTGAAAGCCCTTCTTCCATTTCCAACAATATATCTTTGTGAGGCGGGGTTTTCTGTAGTGACAGCCAATAAAAAAACGGGACTACAGGGTT
>CM045729.1:14808579-14826079 GCA_024760905.1 Plotosus lineatus
AGAATGGTAACCTGACTTCCCTCATCATGAATATCTTCTGAAGAGTTTCTGACCAATCAGATTTGAGAATTTGTATGTAAATGGCATTTGTTCTAATGCTGGCTTGTGTGTATGCCTCAAAGACATTGAGTTAAGAACACGACTGTGTTCATCGAAGAAGGTGTGGAGAGCATCACTCATGGCTTCAGATGAGTGCGGCCCCTTGCTGGTCGAGTTGTGGCTCCTGCAGGAACTTGCTTTAGTGCACATGTCCATACAGGTGAATAAGGAAAAGGAGCTGTGTATATCTGTGAGTCTATGTATGTGCATCTCTCTCTCTCTCTCTCTCTCTCTCTCTCTCTTGCTCTCTCTCTCTCTCTCTCTCTCTCTCTCAGGGTTTAAGTGCTGTCTGAGATGGTGTTCGGTTACACCGCTCTCTCTTCGACCTCACACACACACACTCCTGCCAGCATCAAAGCCTGACTTTCCATCACTCCTGGCATTACGATGTATGTTTGACTTGGGCACTGTGTGCAGCGAGACGGATCTGCCAGTGAATGATAACTCGGAAATAACAGAATGCTAACATTTCAAAGATTCTCCGATTTCAAAGATTTTCAAGGGTGAATGGTATTTGGGGTGGAAATGCTATTAAGGTATTAGATGGAGAAACAATACAGAAAGTCAAGCTGTTGTTTGTTCCATTTGTTAAAACGCACTATTTTTTTTAAATCATGTTTATTCTGTCTGATATAAGGACGCACTGGGTTAAGCTTCACGTGGCTTGTCCTTTAATTCTTCAGTGTGGAGTCTCAGTATTCAATCAAGTAATTAATAAATACAGTGGTACCTCACCTTACGAAACTAGTCCGTTCCAGAAGTGGTTTCGTAACCTGATTTTTTTCGTAAGTTGAGCTGCATTTTATATGTAAAAGGCCTGATTTGTTCCAAGGCCCCCAATACTACCCCCTAAACCCTTTAAAAATGATAAAAGTATATCTTTTAACGCCTCCTACTGCTTCAATATCATTCCGATGGTAGATGGGTTTCGGCCATATTCCTTTGCGATATCACTCAACCGCATGCCACAAGCCCGCTTCTTCTTTTCACTCGCACCGGGAATCACTTTCACCAGGAATCCCACGTACGTGTGAGCGTGTGTGTGTGTGTGTGTGTGTGTGTGTGTGTGTGTGTGTGTGTGTGTGTGTGTGTGTTTGTGTGTGTGTCTGTGCGTGTGTGTTGACCATGTCTTCTTAGCAGAGTTATAATCTTACAAATGTTTATGCCAGGTTAAAAGCCTGAGCCAAAAAATAAAGTTGCAATGAGCACACTCGAAAAACTCACGAAACAACAATAACTGTTCTTTACGCATGTTAGAACTCCGTGACGAACAATGGGTCGAAGGCACACGAAAAGCATCATGGGTATTATGGAGATGCAGCTGGAGAGCCAGCGGGGCGGGATGTTGGGAGATAGCCAATGGGAGGGAGCTGCATCATTCCTCTTAGCGAATGGGGTGTTGAGAGATAGCCAATTGGAGGCCAGCAAGGCGGGATGTTGGGAGATAGTCAATGGAGAGCAACTCATGTATTGTTTGATTTCTTTTTTATTGACCATGTGTTCTTAGCGGAGTTTAATCTTACAAATGTTTATGCAAGGTTAAAAGCCTGAGCCAAAAAATAAAGTTGCAATGAGCACACTCGAAAACTCCATGAAACTGCTCAAGGGGGCTGTGTCATCCCTCCTAGCCAATGGGAGGCCAGCGGGGTGGGATGTTGGGAGATAGTCAATGGAGAGCAACTCGTACATTGTTTGAATGTTTGAATGGTGCGTTTGAATGTTTGATTGGCAGATTTGTCGTGTTTCGTAAGGAGAACTTGTTTTGTATGCGGAGACAAAAAAATTTTGGAAAATGTTTTTCGTAACCTGGATTTTTCATTTTCTGGGACTATCGTAAGGTGCGGTACCACTGTACTGGAAGGGCAACCACATGCACACAGTCCTAACAAATGAATGATACTTATAACGTTAAAAAAAAAACAAAAAAAAAACATTTTTGGGAATATACAAATAATGTAATCACAACGTTTGTACAATGTTGTTCAAGCATAAATTGTTATCTGGAATATTCTTTACTTTAGGTTTATAGTAATATACTTTAAAGGGGCTTATTCACTTCCCAGATATATGAAATAAAGATGAAATATGATGCCATCTCTGGGAAATTAAATGGAATCGGACACAATATGTCTTTCTGAAAGCTTCTGTTTACTCTCACATGCGAGTATCGGTGACCCCTGCACTTGGCGCCATGATATCAGTAAACATCCCCCAATTTTTTATTTCTCTTGAGATCATATTTGACCTTTTCTGTTTCAATGGTGGCATATGATTAAAGGTGCTGGATCACTGATCCTAAGGTTGAGGTTCAAACGCCACTCTCAACAGATTCCCACGTCCATCCCCAGTGCAGCGAACTGGGTTATCAAAGGCGGGCCATGTCTCTCACTGTCTATGGTGTGAGGCATGTAAAGGAAGCATTGCTGACTTTTGACAAGAGTAGCAGCATAGCGGTCAGCGTGCTCCTGCGATAGCCTGGCAAGCCGTCCAGGGTGTATTCTGCCTTCATCCTGAGTCGGCTGGGATGGACGCCAGCCTCCCCGTGACCCTAATTAGGATTAAGCGTTCATGTTTTTTAACACTTGATCTCTGACTTTTCCACTTTCTCCTAATTAGTGTTGTACTGCCAAGTTATCAGTTATGCACAAAACCATTCATTTGGTCACATGGTTTTGTTGTTGTTATTGTTATTGTCATTGTTAGTGTTATTGCAAACACATAAAACCTAAATAAGAGGTAGACCAGGTGAATAGGAGATACTAAGCCACTAAGCTGGGGTGGTTTTCCCAGGAAACCTTTATATGCATCGCAAATGAACTGATCATCAGATATTCACTTATAATGGACCAATCTATACTTTTTCACTGACATTCAGATTCATTTCTCAGTTTTTCAGCTTGTACCCACAGCTCTTCCTTAATTTTAGCCAAAAGTTTATCAAAAATATAAAGTTCCCAGAAAACCTCATTATTTTTCAACACATATTAAATTTAAAAGCAGATATTAGTCCTAAATCCAAGTCCATCAAATACAATTGATGGTTCCTTCATTAGCTCTGTGCTTGGATTCTGTTCTTCCGGTTGGGTACAGCTCTCTGTGAATTGTATAGCTAAATATAAACTTGTTTTCTTTTTAAAACTATACAGCTGCAAAAAGTCATAAACATTAACAATTTGTTCAGGAAACCGTTTATTCCAAAACATCTGCTCGTATTGCCCTGTACAGGAACCGCTACAACCTGCCAATTCTGGTAGGATGTGGAAAAAAACCTCATTTCTCAATTTTCCATCCTCAGTCAGGCTCTGAACCTTTTTTTTTTTTTTTTTTTTTGAATGGCGCTCTTGGCCCCTTGCCGAGTGAGAGGGCGGTTGAAAGATGCCGCCGTAGATTGTGGAGGTGGAGAGCTGATTGAAGGGAATGAAGGGATGAGAGAGAAGAGGGGTGAGGATTGACATGGGGGAGGTCACTCCTTCTCCTAGCAGGGGTCAGCCACAGGTAAGAGGGCATTGTGACTGACCCGAATAAAACAGAGCCGGTTCCCACGACTGCTGACCCCATGGTTGAGTACTTAGAATGAACACACCTGAGCTGATAATTGGAGGGAAAATCTTTACCTGTAGTGAGAAGGAAGGTAAATCTTTAAGTACCTTATAGGTAAATTTAAAGGAAAGTAAGACAATCTGTTGTCCATTCTGTGGACAGTGTCATAGTCACAGAACATCTTGCAAACACACAGACATATTCTATCTTCAATTCATAGGTGGAGGGCCTTATGAGATGAATATTATCAGGCTGACTATGATGGCTTGGTAGTGTATCTGAAATCTATCGGTGTTACTCATTTCTTGTTCTTAACAAGACAACGTCTCCAAATAAACCAAAAAACATTTTTCTCGACATGCCAGGCTTCTCTCCATCTGTGCACCACCATACGATTCTTAGTTGTTACCACAACTTAGTTGTCACCAACAAGCTAGGGTTACCTTTTAAACCAGTCATGTTCAGGGTGTCTCAGTGGTGTAGTGGTTAGTGTGTCTGCCACAAGCCTAGATTTGAGTACCAGGTTTAGCAAGGGTGTTTCTGTGGGGAATTTGCATGTTGTTCCTTGGGGGACCCCCCCAGTCCAAAGGAATGTACATTAGACTAATTGGCTATCCACATGGATTGGAGCCCAACAATTTTTGTATCAAGACCCATCGTTACAGGAGTGAATTTACCGTTATCCTTTCCTTGATGGGCAATGGACCACACTCATGCTATGAATCTTACTGATATTTAGCTCAAATTAACAGTGAACCTCCATTGTTTGGATTATGTGGTCTGTTGGTCACTGAGTTGCAGACGCTTAGCCCAGGTCTTGAGTCCAGACATAAGGTTTTGACCCATGTAGGGCAGTGGTGGCTCATTAGTTAAGACTCTGGATTAGTGGTCTAAAGGTGGTCATTGGTTCAAGTTTCCATACCATGATACAGGCTACTGTGGGCCCTTGAGCAAGGCCCTTAACCCTCAATTGCTGTTTTAAGTGTAAATCACTCTGGATAAGAGTGTTTACCAAATGCCATGAATGTGAATGTAAAAGAGGTCTTTCCTTGTCCTGTCTTGAATGAACATTGTATATTAGCTAGTTTGGGTTTTGTAAAGCCCAGGACAGTGTTGGCCTGGTGGTAAGGTGCTGGGTCACTGCTCCCCAAGTTGGGGGTTCAAGCCTCATTTTCAACGGGTTGTCACTGTCCCTCCAGTGAAGCTAACTGGGTCATCAAAGACCAGCCATATCTCTCACTGTCTATGGTGAGAGGCATGTATCTAACTTTCATCAAGAGGAGCTGCATAGCCATCAAAATGTACTCTGACATCGCCCAGAGTCGACTGAGATAGGCGCCAGCCTCCCAGCAACCCTAATTAGGATTAAACTGTTCATAGAATGAATGAATGGGTTTTGTGAATCCACATGTCATCACCACGCATGGAAGTATGGCTCTAGGTCAACACTATGCTTGGAAGGGAACCCTACAAGACGTCAAGTTTATCCTTAATGATGCAAATGTCCTCTCACCCGCTTACCATTATCTCAATCGCAGTGTACCGTATTCTAACCACCTTACCCTCACCCCAATGGTCACATGTAGCTTCTTTATTCAAGATACCTCCAAGGTAAGAGGTCACCCTGGTTTTAAGGTACATGCTTGCAAACTCTACACTCAAAGTTTGAATCTGGGGTGAATTTTCGGTCACCCGATTCCAGTAAAGGTTGGAGAGGTCTTTACTTGTACTGCATGTGTTGCAGCTTTGTAGTTTTGCCAAGGTTGTATAGGTGTGATTAACAAGTAAGCCATGAAAAGAAGGCAGTTTGGGACAATTCCAAGAATCCAGAGTAGACCATACCACGCCCTCTTCCATTCAAGGGATCAATCTTTGTTGCCAAGTCGATTTAGTTCAAGTCAATATGTATCTCACTGATAGCCAGAAACTGTAATGATAGCAATTTTTATAATCTCAGAGATCAGTGTAATTTTTCAGAATTTTTAACCTCAGGGCTAGGGGTAGTTGTAGCATGGTATCGCTGGGCTTCAAACTCATGATCTTAGTACCCATTTTGTGAACTGTATAGAACAATTGAGTGATTATCAAGATAAACACACTTTTAAAAGAAAGAGTAAATATAATACACTGTCTGTACAAATAACATGTTCTCCACTTCAATGTTTTATTGGACTACCTTTAGCCTTGATTATGGGCACATAATCGCCATGGCATTGTTTGCCCAAACTTAAGCAACATCACATTTTTTCCATCCAGAGTTAGGTACATTTATCAATGACATCTTGAATTAATGGCAAAAAATCAAACCACTATATAAAGTCATTTCCAGCACATTCCAATACTTTCAGTAGAGTGGGGGTGCCAGTTCCTGCGTGAAAATCAACATTCTCCCTGATACCCAGATTTCACTGGAGCATGGAATGCACTCTACGGAAGAGCTTCGGCATTTTCACATGGAAAATGGGTCAAAAACCTACGGAAAATTGTACCTTCGGAACATTCGGATAATTCACGGAATGTTCACAGAAAGCAAGGAACACTCGAGGAACGACTACGGCACGGCTCCGTTTTAAAAGGAACAGCTATGGAATGATTGGGGCAGTGGTGGTCTAGTGGTATAGGGTGCTGGATCACTGATCCAAAGGTTGGGAGTTCGAGTCCCACTCTTCACAAGGTTGTCACTGTCCCCCCCCAGTGCGGCTAACTGGATTATCAAAGGCGGTCCATGTCTCTCACTGTCTATAGTGAGAGGCATGTAAAAGAACCATTGCTGACTTTCGTAAAGAGTAGGCTGCAAAGTCGTCAGCATGTTTCTGTCCCTTGCTAAAAAGGGTTGTGACAGGAAGGGCATCCAATGTAAAAAAAAAAAATCTGCCAAATCAAACGTGCGAATCAGATGATTCACTGTGGCAACTCCCGAGTATAAGGGAAAAAGCCGAAAGAAAGACAGACAGCTACGGAATGATTGGGGAATGAAGGCAGAATGTTGACGTTCAACACGGAATGACTGAGGAATGACTGAGGAATACCCGGTGTAACCAGGTATGTGCAAGATGTTTATAATTTACAATAAATTTAAAATGTAACATATGTTAATATGTTCAATATCAATAATGTCAATATGTTCCTTTTATCTGCACCTTAATAAATCATTCCACACTAAATACCATGCACACAAGTCCAAACCACAGTGATGATAACTTTAAAACTTTATTACATGGACAGGAAAACAGAAAAAATAAAGTGAATGAACTGGAATAATTTATAGTGGAATTTACTTCCTTGAGTGTTCTGCAAGCCTTCCGTGTTATCCGCCACCATTCCGCAAATGTTGTATGTATTCCACGAACCTTCCGTGAGTATTCCATGGGGATTCTGTGGCTGCTTTCGACCATCCAGAAGGGGGAAGTCTCACGGAATGGTCAAGGAATGCTGGCGGAATAAAAGGAATGATCACGGAACATTTGAGGAAATGACGGAACGTTTGCGGAACAACTGAAGAACCTAAGGGAACACTGTCGGAAGATTTTTCTGTGAACGTGCTTTTGAACATGTTCAAAAGCACGTTCGGGGAAGATTTTCATTTGCTGGAAGCGGAGGAATGCATTCGGAATCATACGGAAGGACACGGAAGATGACGGAACGACTGAGAAATGTTGGAGGATTGACGGCATTTTTGCTTCCGCAAGTCTGTCGCGCTCCAGTGAAATGGGGGTATAAACCACTCTTTCAATATTTGAACCTGAATTTATATCTCTCCCATTAGGGAGGAAAAAGACCTTTGGTGGGAAAACCTGGTAATTCGGTACATTCAGGTCATCAGCTGACTTCATTTTATTGCCACATAATTCTGTTGAGCCTCGACCTGACCAACTGGAGCAACAATGCAATGGTAATCACATGCTGCATTCAAGGCTAAAAATATACTTTTTCAAACTAGTATTGGTGGGTGTTGGAGATCGAGGACATCTGTAACTATTAAATAAAGAATTGTATAAAGTGTACTAATTACACGGGAGTTGTTCATTCATTCGTCCATTTTCTGAACCGCTTAATCCTAATTAGGGTTGCAGGGAAGCTGGTGCCCATCTGAGGGCAGAGTACACCCTGAACAGCTCTCTCGGCCATCGCAGGGCAGAAGCATGCTGATGGCAACCCAGTGGCTTACTCTTCCAAACCTCAGCAATGGTTCTTTAACATGTCTCTCACTACAGACGGTGAGAGTCATGGCTGGCCTTTGATACCCAAGTTAGCTGCACTGGGGGGGGACAGCACTGACAACTTGGTGATAGTGGGGTGACAGTTTGAACCCCTGACCTTCGGATCAGTAAGCCAGCACCCTACCACCAGGCCACCATATGAGTTGTACAGTGGTATGAATTTCAAGTCAAGAATATTTGTTGGTGTGGGAGAGAGATTTTGATATCTGAATTTGCTGGCTTGTGGAAGGACACTTGTTCATGAGGCTTTTGTAGTTGTGTTGGTGGTGGGGGTGGGGTGGGAGTACAGGGTTAGGGGACTAGCAGTGAGTGAAAATAGAAAATGGAAAATTCCTGGGTGAAGTGCAGCGGTTTGTGATCAGGTGTGAACTGCGGCAAGATCAGAGCAAGGGGAGAGAGGAAGGGCGGAGCTGACGACTAGACAGCTGCTCAAATCCACTCCAAACAGAACAGTTGAAACAACAAACAACGACCCGTGAAGAGTTACTGTAATATGTGATCAGGCACGCTGAGTACCTGATGATAAGTCGCTGGGTACTTGATGATAAGATTCCTTTTTTCGCCAATAAATAAATATTCTTGGAAAACATTCCGGTCAATTCTCAGGCTGCGTTTAAATGGTGAGGTTTTATTTTTGTTGTGCTTTCTGGGTGGGGCATGACAGGGCGTCTCTGAGCTCAGACTCTGTGGAGGTGTTAATGTGTGAGAAATGCAGAGAGATGTTTCATGGGCTAATTTTATCAGAGGGAATTTCCAGCTATTGGTCAGCTAGAGCAGTTTGTTGTTGGACAAGATGTGAAAAATAGGACTGAAAAATACACCCTTGACAGATGTATCGGTTCTAATAATTTGCAATCTCCATATTGAGACATTAATTATTGGAGTTGAAATAAAACTATTCCGACAGTAACATACTGTACTCAGCGACTCGTATTCAAATTCTAAACACATTACATATCAAATCCGACATTATCTAGTTACAGTAAACTTGTGTAACTTCTGCTCGGCTATAATGTTGATTTCTTTGGCATTGGCAATAATGTTGTGCTTAATCCTACTAGGGTCGTTGGGAAGCTGGAGACTTTTCAGCCAACTCTGAGCAAAGGTATGGTTAACCCTGAAGAGCTCCAAAAAAAAAAAAAAAACCCAGGGCAACACACAAACATTCCCACTCACATCCATACCTAAGCGCAATTTGGAACATCCAATTAACATAATACGCACATCTTTGGACTGGAAAAGGAAACCAGAGCATCCAGAGGAAACAACACAGGAAGAACATTCAAACTCCACACGGAAATGAAACCTGGGATTCAAATCCAGAACCTTTTTTACTTTGAGGTGGATGTGCTAACCACTACACCACCGCACCACCCCGCCCCATGATGGAATGTGCTGAAACTGGAGGCTCCTTCCATCCATCCATCTATTCATATCCATTCCATCTATATTTTAGATATCTCTGGGCAAAGGTACACATTTAAATGGCTTGCCAGTCCATCATGAGGCCAACACACAAAACCATTCACATTTACCCTCACACCTAGTGGCTATTTGGAACAGTCGATTTTCCTAATATGCATGTCTATGGAAGGTAGGAGAAAATCGGAGTCTGTGGAGGAAACCCATACCTGCATGGGGAAGACATGCAAACTCGATAAAGAAACACTCTCGCTGAGCGCTGGACACACTCACATGGGAGAATCCTTTCATGAACATTAAAAAAGCGATTGTTTGTAAACTTGAAAATCAAATTTGCATCATCAGCAGAGCTGGTGTATTCAACACCTCACCCCTAACCAATTAAAATCTTCATGTGCTCTATGCTATTTAATGATGAAAGACAGGCTCCGTAATAAGAACTAATCTGATACCTCACCTTACGAAATTAATCTGTTCCAGAGCCTTTTTCTTAACCTGGATTTTTCTTAAATTGAACCGCATTTTACATGTAAAACATGTGATTCGTTCCAAGGCCCCCAATACTACCCCCTAAACCCTTTAAAAATTATAAAAGTATACATTTTAAGAACCCCTTCTGCTTCAATATCGTACCGATGGTAGACGGGTTTGGCCATATTCCTTTGCGATATCACTCAACCGCATGCCACAAGCCCGCTTCTTTTCACTCACACCAGAAATCACACGCGCGTGTGTGTATGTGTGCGCGTGTGTATGTGTGTGTATGTGTGTTGACCATGTCTTCTTAGCAGAGTAATAATCTTACAAATGTTTATGGAAGGTTAAAAGCCTGAGTCAAAAAAATAAAATTGCCATGAGCACACTCAAAAAACTCATGAAACAACAGTAACTATCCTATACAAAAAAAGCATTATGATGCAGCTCCATAATAGCCAATGGGAGGGAGCTGCATCATCCCTCCTAGCCAATGGGAGAGCAGCGGTGCGAGATGTTGGGAAATATCAAATGGGAGAGCAGCTCGTGCATTGTTTGAATGTTTGAATGGCGCGTTTGAATGTTTGAATGGCCCCTTTTGGCGCGTTTCGTAAGGAGAACTTGTTTCGTATACAAAGACAAAAAATTTTCGAAAATGTTTTTCGTAATCTGGATTTTTCGTTTGCTGGGACTATCGTAAGATGCGGTACCACTGTATATGCATATTGCCGTATATTTGACTGACGCTATGTCATATCATAATCCTAATTAGGGTCGCGGAGAGGCTGGCGCCCATCCCAGCTGACTCAGGTCTAGGGCAGAGTACACCCTGGACTGCTTGCCAGGCCATCGCAGGGCAGAAACAAGGGTGACCGCTATGCAGCTACTCTTGTCGAAAGTCAGCAATGATTGTTTTACATGAACTTCACACCATAGACAGTGAGAGACATGACCGGCCTTTGATAACCCAGTTAGCTGCACTGGGGGACGCTATAATGTAAGGCTGTCAATTCTTCATTATTGAAAAATGTCATTTAAGCAAAAATGTCTAAACATTTGAATATGATACAGATATTATTGAAACAGTTCATCTCATACCCCTGATCAAGGTTCAGTTGGGACTCTTTTGTCCAGCAACAGGACAAGCAGTTGGAATTGGGGGAAGGGACAGGTCTCAGCTAGCATGTTCACAATCACTGAAACATCTGTGTTATTTTTAAGGAGCAAAATGTCAGCGTGCAGTGAATAGTCTAGGGGATCGTCTGTTCTCGTGTGTGTGTGTGTGTGTGTGTGTGAGAGAGAGTGTGTGTGTGGGACTAGAGAGGTCAGGTCAAAGCCATAACGCAGGTATAAGATACAGCCCACGTTGAGCCACACATTAAGGGCAGAACACGCTCTTGGAGATGAAATGATGCTTGGTTTAATCAGGATATTTAATTTATGCTTAATATATAAACTTTTTTTTTAATTAATTAAAAAAAAAAAAGGTAGATCAGGAATGGAACCCAACTGAAAAAGAAAGAAGCATGTTAAAAATGCGACCTCTAATTTATTAGAGATTGGTTCTGCTCCAGGACAGAAGAGACCGATGTGTCCCAGTGGAGACGTCCATTCTATTAGACAACATGGAAATTTCATGCCCTCACTGAAGATTCATGGATCCATCAGGCATCGTGATCACGTCCACGTCACATTTAAACACACATCAGAAGAATCTTCATCTCACTTCGAATAAAATCTTCAGCCAAATTACAGGAAATTACCGTAAGTACTGTTGTACTTGGGATCGGAGTCCTGCGTTTTATTTAACATCATTTTAGGTCACATGTTTACTTAGATGAGTATAAATGTACGCCTCTGATCAAGAAGACAATTTTTTTGCTGGATATTATAAATTCATAATTTGCATTTCAGCTGGCCTGGGCAAAGACGGGGTACACCCTGAACAATTACACACATAACATTGTAAATAATTTAACCATAGCATAAATATTTTAGCCCAGAATAGTAAAAATCAGATTTATTATCTCAGAATTCTGTGTTACCTCAAAGACCTGAGTTATTATCTCTAAAAAATTCTGACTTGCATTTCTAACATGCTCACACTCACTCACTCAGGGAGGATGGTGCCTATCTTAATTGATAGGTTGCGAAGGTGGGGTACACCCTAAAAAGCATATTAGACCATTATGGGGCCAATGCACACACAGACACACATATGCACTCACTAACAAACAGTCACTCTCACAAGTTAGGGGAAATTTTGGAAGAGTTTGTGCAGGTATTTGTATTGTATGATGAAACGAGATCACAGTGAGGAAACATGCAAGCACACGAGAAACATGCAAACTCTAGCCAGAAACATGAACATGAACAAGGAACATGCTACATTACTGGATATTAATACTTCTATTACATTCTTTCAATTGTACCACTTGGCATATCAAAGAACAAGAGCCCATTCTCATGGGATTAGAACCTTATAACTATGAATCTTCAATAAAGAAAGTTGCAAAGTTTCTAGGTAGAACTTCTTTAAAATGCTCAGATTATTAACCACTTAAAAAAACCTTGTAGATGGTTAGCATGCACAATGGTTAGCATGTCCATCTCACAGCATGAAGGCCCTCGATTCAAGTTCCAGGCTTGACAAGAGTGTTTCTGTGTGCCGTTTGCCTGTTCACCTTATGCTTGTGTGGGTTTCCTCTGGGTGGTGTTATCATTTCTCTCTTTCTATGTGGGTTTATTAATTATTAAGAAACAAGTTAATTAAGTCAAAAATTAAGCCATTCATCTCAGCTGAATCCCAGCTCTACAAAATAGTTAAATGTAAATGTGAGAGCTACTTCCATTGTGTCAACAAGATTAGCATCTCTAACCATCCCATGGTTTGTTCCTTTGGCAGAATCCTGAAAAATTGAGATAGAAACCAAAACCACTTGGTTCCTTTCTTTCTTTCTTTCTTTCTTTCTTTCTTTCTTTCTTTCATTTTTTTTTAGAAAACTAACTAGTAAGACAACCATTGGCAAGTACAAAATTCCCTACATAAAAATCTTTGCCTGGGTAATTTCCCCAAATATACATTATTCCCATAAATACTCATGTGATTTATGCTGAGATAATATACTTTTACTACTTGTTTAACATGTGCATTATCTTAAACATCATATTAACTTATTACATTAGGTCTTCTTTTGCTTTGTTGACAATATCCATTATGAATCTTCTGTATGTTACAAGAATAGCATAGGACCAAGCATACAACTTTGATTAATTAAAAGTAACCAAAGCAGTACAAAGGCAGACTGGGGTTAAATCAAAGACAACACAGGTTTTGGATTGAGATGGGTTGTCTTTTATTTTACCTAGGTGTTGTTGGGGGGTGAAGGCCTAGGCTTCATTATAGGGATCAAGGGGGTGGGGGAACTAGTTCAAATTTATTGCCTGTGTCAGCTGTGTCAAATTTGGCAAGCTCAAATGGTCAGCTTGCAAATGGTTGGGGTAAAACTAAGGGTCAGCAGCAGACCCTGTAGTAATTATCCATTTCATACTGTCTGAGGCTTTATGAGTGGAGAAACTACATCATGCCATTAATGTATTGGTATCAGTTTGTGCCCAGTTGGCACATCTGCCTCACAGCAAAATGGTCCTGGATTTGGGTCCTGGGCTCAGCAAGGACATTTGTATACGGAGTTTGCATGTTCTTCCAGTTTGCATGTGCTTGTGTGGGTTTCCTCATGGAACTTCAGTGTCCTCTCACAGTCCAAAGATGTGCACATTGGGCTAATTGGCTGTTCCAAATTGCCACTATTTTGTGAGTGTGACTGTGAATATTTGTGAGTGTGTGTGTGTGTGTGTGTGTGTGTGTGTGTGTGTGTGTGTGTGTGTGTGTGTGTGTGTGTGTGTGTTTGTTTGCCCTATGATAGTCTGACGAGCTGTCCAGTGTGTACTCAAAATTCACTCAGTGTAGGCTGAGATAGGCTCCAGCCAGTGGTTCAGCAAATAAGTGAGTATGTAATGTTTCAGCAACTATCAGGTCCATTAGTCAGGAGGATGCCCAGTAAGAGAAATGACAAAAAAAAATAGCATGGCACTGGGAATAGTCTCTAAAGTTTTTTTTTTAAGTTTTTCCTTTTTTCATCTCCCTCTCTTTTGCACACATTCTCAAAGTTCATTTTTTTCCACAGACAGAAGACCACCCACTTTTTTCGAAGCTTTGTCACTACTTTTGTGGGGTAAGAAAAGAGAAGCCAGTTGTTCTTTATGCAGGTTGTCTTTTACGATGTGGTTTAAGCTGTTAGACCACCAATCGACCTTTCACTTGCTTCACTGGGATGCAGCCACAGATAATTGGCTATCAGGTAATGGCTACAATGACCTAAGGGTCATCGCAAGAACAAAATTTACAAGGTTTAACCAATGCAATTCTGCTTGTGTAGATTATGATTGCAACACTCAATACATTTTCAACTCATTGGTGTCTTCAAAAATAAATGGCATGATTTCACCAATAAACAACACAGTGACATAGAGGTAGATATGTCCACATCACAGAAAGAAGGTCCTGGGTTTTTGTGTGGAGTTTGGGTGTTCCCCCAGTTCTTGAGCCCCAGTTCCTTCTCACAGTCCAAAGACATGTACATTAGGGTAACTGGTTTTGCCAAATTGTCCCTAGGTGTGAGTGTACGGTTGGGTGTGTGTTGGCCCTACATTGGTTTGGAGAGCTTTTCTCGCCTTCTCCCAGTGTCGGCTTGATAGGTTCCAGGGTAACTATGACCCTGGTAGGATTATGAGGTTCTGGAGTTGGAAGAATCAATGTTACCAAAGGCTGCTTGGACAAAGTAAAAGATTGCAACATCCATCCACGCATCTATCCATCTATGATCTATACTGCTTTGTCAGGGTCATAAGTGAGCTGGAGCCAATTCAAGCTGTCTTCAGTGAAGAATCTATGACAAAATATCATAATCTGTTGTCGATGTACATACAAATAAGTTGTATTGTATTGATAGAGAAGTTGAGAAGAATGCAAGTGGACATGACTATGCTTATATGGATCCTTGACCAACTGTTGACAAGAATCAGATTCTGTGGCATGGACCCTGTTTGTCGAAATGGCCGCTGAGAAACACTGCACCACCACCACCATCACCAGAGTGAACCATGTTCTTCAACTAGTGCAATATAGACATTCATTACAGGTTGTATCTCTGACACCTTCAGACATTTTCTAATGACTCTCTGTTGGACAGGTGCATCAAGGATAGACATGAAAAAGAGGAGATTGTCAGGACAACAATTTCAAGCAGTGGGGAGGAAAAACCATTTATTTCCACCTTGGCGAAGAATAATGAAAGTGTGGTGGAATATGAGAGTAAGAGGAGAATGATAGCCAACCCAATGACCCCCTTCAAAGATTTTCTGATGACTCTGTGATGGTCGGCTGCATTAAGGATGGACAAGAAGGAGAGAAGAAAATCCTGGTCAACAATTTCAAGCAGTGGCTCAGGATGAACCATATGCTTTCCAATGGGTAAAGACCAAGGGAATAGTGCTGGAATATGGGAGGAAGAAGTGAACCACAGCAAGTCAAATTGATATCACGGGTTCTTGGTGGAAGGTAAGATTTCCTTTTGCCTTTTCCCTTTTATCAGGGGTCGCCACAGCAAATGATTTGCACGTTTGAATTGGCATAGGTTTTACATCGGATGCCCTTCCTGACACAACCCTTTAGCAAGGGACAAAAATACGCCGACGGCCATAGACGGCCATAGACACCATAGACAGTGAGAGAAATGGCTGGCCTTCGATAACCCAGTTAGTTGCACCGGGGGGGGGGGGGGCAGTGACAACCTTGTGGAGAGTAGGACTCTAACCCCGAAACTTAGGATCAGCAATCCAGCGCCCTATACCACCAGGCCACCACTGCCCACTCCTTGGTGGAAGGTCTTGAGCAAAAAAAACCAGGGAATGGGCAGACTATATTCTGAGGAAGCTAAGGTCCTTTTTTATTTGCAACAAGATAGTTGGAGTCTTGTTCAAATGTAACTCCATCTGGAAAAAGGAGTCTGCAATAAATGTCAATGTATACCACTGGTAGAAATGTGGACTTCAACCATGTCTACACATTAAAGCTCAAACAAGCATGAATCGTTGTCTCTGTGCATGATGTGTCATGTTTTCTGGAAAGTCTCAAAGTTTTTAAGTGTAAATAATTTAAATGTAAATAGAGATTTTTATTGTATTCATTTGTTTAGGGTATGTACTCAGGGCAAGTAGGGCTGTTGGACCAGAGCTACTCTGCTGTTGTTGCTAGGTAGTTGTTGAGTTATTTCCATCATGGGGTTAACACCAGTAAAACTAGCCAAGACGCAAATAAATAAGATCGGGTTGCAGGGTCTTAGATCTCTCTGGCACTTTGTAGACGAAATAAGGGCTGGGGTGTGTATGTGTGTGTGTGTGTGGGGGGGGTTGAAGAAAGGGGTAGATAAGTAGAACCCGTCACTTCTCTCTTTTACACAGCTACTTTCAAAAGCACACGGCCACCACCATTAGCATCCTGCTGGGTCTATGAGGAGTCGAGAGGTAGCGCTAAAACTTTCTGTCCTTTACCTGTTCTCAGCTGTGGGACGTCAGCCAGTGTGGCACGTCCCATTCTGTATTCTCCATGTTGGATTAGGAGGTGTGGATGCTTTTTTCAGAGCACAGGTATTTAGGACATTAGAACAGCTCAGCATAATGACTCATGGGGACTGACAAAGATTGAGCGTTCTCTTATATTTGGGCCGTAGATGATCTGCAATTCAAATTCACCTTTCACAGCAACAGCCTTTCTTTAGATATGTGATGTTTTGATGTTGTAAACCTGTATTTTTTTTTAAATATCATAAATCAAACAGAGGGAATCCGAGATTTCTTTAACCTGCAGAGTTTTCCCACGTGTTAGTAGCACATCTGATGGTTCACACCAATGACATGTCAGTCTGGGATGTTTATCAAGCATCGATCTGTCCTCCTGAACCAAACTACAAACTGATGGGTGGAGAACATGCCAATGGCCATCTCAACACAAATGACGCACTAACAATCAGCCAAACAGAAAATCAGCGCGAATGATTAGTGATTAGTGGCGGTTCATGTCTCATCAGATGAATTTATTACCATTTTAATTTTAATAATACTTTTTTATGTACCTACTGTATATATTTGACGATTTAGTTGGGGCAGTGGTGGCCTAGTCGTACAGGGCGCTGGATCTAAATAGTCAAATATATACAGTAGATAAATAAAAAAAGTATTATTAAAGTTAAAATGGTAATAAATTCATCTGATACTTTATTCTAAATTCTAAATTAATTTAGATACTTTAGTTACAATCTCTAAATTACACTCAAAACATTGCACGGAAGAGACTTGTTTGTGTGTCCAGATGGTTTGTAAATAAGGTTGTTTTAATAAAAGCTATTAATTACATGGTGGCAGTGGTGGCCTAGTGGTACATGGTGCTGGATCGCTGATCCTAAGGTCAGGGGTTCGCGTCCCACTCTCCACAAGGTTGTCACCCCCACCCTCACCCCACCCCAGTGCAGCTAACTGGGTTATCAAAGGCCGGCCACTGTCTATGGTGTGAGGTTCATGTAAAAGAACCATTGCTGACTTTCATAAACAGTAGCTGCAAAGCCGTCAGCATGTTTCAATGTGAAAGGACCTGACCACCATCACATTACCTTGGTCGAGAGTACGCG
>CM045729.1:14831079-14893579 GCA_024760905.1 Plotosus lineatus
AAAAATCCTTTATAGGATTTATAGGATATAATCCCTGCGATGGCCTGGCGAGCTGTCCAGGGTGTACTCTTCCCTCGCCCTGAGTTGGCTGGGATGGGCACCAGCCTCCCCACGACCCTAATTAGGATGAAGCGGTTACAGAAAATGAACCTTTATAGAACATTCAAAATAGTTCCTTATAACAAATAACTTATTTACTTCCCTGCAATGGTCTGACAAGCTGTTCATGGTGGACCAGGCCTTCACCTAGAGTCACATGATCCCACCACTAAACATATGAATGAATCCTACATTTATGACATTTGGCACACACCCCTATCCACCGTTCATTATTTTTATCCTGAGGGTTAAGAGCTTTGCTCAAGGACCCAACAATGGCAGCTTGGCGGCACTGGGTGGGGCTTGAACTCTCAACCATCTGCTCAGGGAGCCAGAGAATCGACCGCTAAGCCACCACTGCCACACGTCTTTTACCTTAAACAACACGCAGACAGGTTCTTCCAAAAACCCTAAAACTTGTGTTGGATAAATAAATTGTTTAATTTCCGTAAAAAAGACTTGATGGTTCTTCAGGGAACATTACCCACAGAACATGCATGGAGGTCTTTAGATAGAGAGTGTGTAGTTGTGTAGCTTTCTGAACAACCACTAAGAGATCCTTAGGCCTTGTTGCCTTCTTCCGAGAACACCGAGAAAGATTCTGACATCCAAACAACCTCCAATCCTTCATTACAAACATTAATGTGCCTCCAATATGTTCATTATGGGTTCCTCGGATGTTTGGTTTGCTTTTTTACAGCAGGTAGAACCCTTTAAGGTGCTTGTACATGGATACCTTTTTCTTTTGATGAATGCGTTGTTGTTTTATTTGTACCACATACAACTGTACAATCATTTAATATTACAAATTATGTGGATGGTCTTTGATAAGCTTTTTTTTTTAAAATGCAAACAGAAAAAATAATAAGGCAGTGGTGGCCTGGTGGATCAAACCCCACTCTCCATGAATTGTCACTCCCCCCCCAAGTGCAGCTAACTGGGTTATCAAAGACCGGCCATGTCTCTCACTGCCTATGGTGTGAGGCTGTAAAAGAACCATTGATGACTTTCAACCAGAGTAGCTGCATGGCCGTCAACGTGTTTCCGCCCTGCGATGGCCTGGTGAGTTGACCAGGGTGTACTTTACCCTCGCCTGGAATCAGCTGCAATGGGCGCCAGCCCCTCCGTGACCCTAAATAAGATTAAAAGGTTACAGAAAATGAATGAAAATAACAATAATTTTAAGTGTCCTGTGGAGGGTCCATATGGTGGTATACATGTTAGGACATCCACCTTACAGAAAGAGGGTTCTAGGTTCAAGTCTTGGGCTTGGCAATGGTGCATTTGTGTGGAGTTTTTCTGTTCTCCCAGTGATTGAGAAGGTTTCTTCCAGACACTCCAGTTTCCTGCCACAATCTGGTTGTTCCAGATTACCCTCATTTTTAAGTTTGAATAGTTGTGTGTGTGTGTGTGTGTGTGTGTGTTGGCATTGTGATGGGTTGTCAATCTGTTACAATGTACTCAATATTCACCAAAATTGGCTGAGATAGGCTCTAGCGTCCCGACGGCATGAGTAGCTCCTGGAGAACCCCCTTTCATGCATAGCAATGTTTTACATGTTCTAACACACTTGATGCATGTGTTGAAGCCAGAGGGTTCTCCTAGGCCAGACACCTGCTTCTGTAGAACTGTTTTTAAGTGTTATAAAGTGTTGCCTTGCAATAGACCTACCACTTGTTCCAGCTGCACCCTGAAGTCAGATGGGATTGGTTCCGGCTGTCCCGGAACCCTGACAGAAAACTGGTATAGATAATGGATAGATGTAATAAAGCGTTTTTATCTGTCATTAATCAAAACTTCACAAAGGATTCCATGTGTTTTAACTGTTCAGTGATGTGTGTTTCTGTGTTGCAGCCAGGCTGTACGTGGAGACGGATACATTCGGCAGTCGGGTTCGGATCAAAGGAGCAGAGAGCGGACGATACCTCTGTATGAACCAACAAGGAAAGTTGGTGGGCAAGGTATATAGTAACGCCATAATAATGACACGGTTCTCATGACTTCCTGAACCTCAGCGCACACAGTACAGTCCCCTACCCTCTTATAAACGGTGTCTGGATGGAGGTTCGAGGGATTTATGGGGAGTTGGCTTTGTAAAAATTCTTAAAGAGCCCTTCATCACTGTTCTTCCTGTGGTAGTGTGGGTTTCCTCATGGTACTCTGGTTTCCTCCCACAACCCAAAAGACAAGTGGTTTAGGCTAAATGGCCCCTCCAAAATGGCTTTAGGTGTGAATGTTGTGTGTGTGGCCCTGTGATGCACTTACTCAGCTATTCATCAGATTACAATCTGAATGATTGTTCAAAGGTTGTTTAATGAGGAACTGGATAAATAAAGGCTCTTAAATTGCTCAAAGGGTTCTACCTCATAGATTTTCTGCAAGGGAACATTTTTGAGATCATCCAGTAAAAGGAACCGTAAATTCAAACGGTTCCTTTAAACTGAGGAGCACATTCAAGTGCTGTTTTCTTAGCTATGCTACTCTAGTATTTCATTCATTCATTTTCTGTAACATCATCATCATCATCATCATCTTCTTCTTCTTCTTCTTCTTCTTCTTCCTCTTCTTCTTCTTATTCTGCTTCTTCCGGGGTTGAATTGCAGGTGCAACAACCTAAGCAATGAGATCCAGATGTTCCTCTCCCCAGCCACTTACTCCAGCTCTTCTGAGGGGACACCAAGGTGTTCCGAGAAAAGCCGAGGAGAAATATAGTCCCACTAGCATGCTCTAGGTTGACCCCAGGGTCTCTTCCTGGTTGGACATGTTCGAAACACCACACCAGGGAGGTGTTGGGGAGGCATTCTGACCAGATGCCCAAGCCACCTCAACTGGTCCCTCTCAATGCGGAGGAGCAGCGGTTCTACTCCGAGCTCTCCCTGGATGGTATAGCTTTTCACCTTATATCTAAGGGAGAGCCCCCATCACCCGGCAAAGGAAGCTCATTTCAGCCGCTTGTATCTGCGATCTTGTTCTTTCGGTCACTACCCAAAGCTTGTTACCATAGGTGAGGGTTGGAACGTACATCAACTGGTAAATTGAGAGCTTTGCCTTGTGACTCAGCTCAATCTTCACCACGACGGACTGGTACACACTCGGCTTTACAGCAGAGGCTGCAGCAATCCGTCTGTTGATCTCCTGCTCCATCTTTCCCTCTCTCGTGAACAAGACTCCAAGATACGTAAAATCCTCCACTTGGGGCAGGACCTCATTCCTGACCCAAAGGGTGCATTTCATCCTTATCTGACTGAGAACCATGGCCTTGGACTTGGAGCTGCTGAGTTTCATCCCGGCCGCTTCACACTCAACTGCAAATCGCTCCAATGAAAGCTGGAGGTCCCGGCTTGATGAAGTCAAAAGGACAACATTTTCTGAATGTTCCGAAGATCCGATGGCAACCAAACCAGAACCCCTCAACGCCTCGGCTGCACCTAGAAATTCTGTCCATAAAAATTATGAACAGAATCGGTGACAAAGGACAGCGACAAAGGACGGACTCCAACACTCACCAGAAACGAATTTGACCAGTTGTTACCAATATGGACCAAACTTTAACTCCAGTGATACAGCAATCAAGTGGCCTATAGCAACGAGTCCAGAACACCATACTCCCAGAGCACCCTCCACAAGATAGCCCAAGGGGACATGGTGAAAATCCTTATCCAAATGCACAAAACACATGTGGACAGATTGGGCAAACTTCCATGCCCCCTCCAAGATCCTGTGGAGTGTATAGAGTTGGTCAAGAGTGCCATGGCCAAGACAAAAACCACATTGTTCCTCCTGAATCCAAGGTTTGAATCCTTCTCTCCAGTACCCCTTCATAGACTTTCCTGGGTAGGCTGAGCAGTGTGATTCCCCGATAATTGGAAAACACCCTCCGGTCCCCCTTTTTATAAAGGGCGACGACCACTTCGGTTTGCTAATCCAGAGGTACAGCCCCAGATGACCATGCGATGTTGCAGAGACATGTCAATCAAGACAGTGCTACAGCATCCAGAGCCCTGAAATATTCGGAGCGGATCTTATTCAACCCCAGAGCTTGACCACCGAGGAACTTTTTGACTACTTCAATGACTTCAGTTCCAGTGATGGGCAGACTCCCGACCAAACCCCCAGGGTCTTCCTCCTCCATGGAGAGTGTGTTGGTAGGATTGAGGAGGTCTTCAAAGTATTCCTTCCACCTCTCGAAGACATCCCCAGTCGAGGTGAGCAGCTCCCCACCACCACTGTACACAGTATTTTTGGAGAACTGTTTCCCCCTCTTGAGACATCGGATGGCAGTCTAGAACCTTTTTGAGGCCAACCAATAATCACTCTCCAGGCCCTCACCGAACTTCTCCCACACCTGAGATTTTGCATCTGCGACAGCTTCAGCTGCAGCATATTTGTCCTGCCGGTACCTATCTGCTGCTTCGGGAGTCCCACAGGCCAATAAGACCTGATAGGCCTTCTTTTTCAGCTAGACGGCCCCTTCACCACAGGTGTCCACCACCGGGTTTGGGGGTTACCGCCACGACAAGCACACGAAACATGGACTATTCGGATTCCATGTCACCTGCCTCCTTCGGAACATGGTTATAGCTCTGCAGGAGGTGGCAGTTAAAGGCCTCTCTGAAAGGAGACTCCGACAAACATTTCCTGCAGACCTTAATTACACGCTTGGGCCTGCCAGGTCTGCAGGGTGGCCTTCCCCGCCATCGAAGCCAGCTCACCACCCCTCCTTGAATCGCCACATTATCGTGGTGGAGGGGTTTGTGTGACCTAATGATCCTAGGAGCTATGTTGTTGGAGGCATAATGCCTTTGGTAGGGTCACCCAAGGTAAACAGGTCCTGGGTGAAGGTCCAGACAAAGTACGGTTCAGAAGACCTCTATGCCAAATAAAATGAAAACAAGCACACAGTTTCCTTGTCCGGATGCAGGTCACAGGGGTTCCCCCCTGGAGCCAGGTCTGGGGGAGGGGCTCGAAGGTGAGCGCCTAGTGGTCGGGCTTCTGCCCATGGAGCCCGGCCCGGCCCAGCCCGAAAACGAGACATGGGTCCACCCTCCCATGGACCCACCACCTCTGGGAGGGGATATAGGGGTTGGGTGCAATGTGAGTTGGGTGGCAGCTGAAGGCTTGGGTTCTGTCGGACCGATCCTCTGTTAATGACTCTGACTCTTGGGACATGGAATGTCACCTCTCTGGTTGGTAAGGAGCCTGAATTGGTGCATGAGGTGGAGAGATACCGAATAGATATACTAGCAGTCAGGCTCACCTCAATGCATAGCTTGGGCTCTGGAACCACCCATCTCGAGAGAGGCTGGACCTTATTCCATTCTGGAGTTGCTCATGGGGAGAGGCGGCAAGCCAGTGTGGGCTTCCTTATTGCCCCCCCCCGTCTCGGTGCCCAAACGTTGGGGTTCTCCCCGATCAATGAAAGGGTAGCTTACCTCCACCTTCATTGTGTGGGGACGGGTCCTGACTGTTAATTTGTGTTTATGCACCAAATGACAGTTCAGAGTAACCACCTTTCTTGTAGTCTTTAGGGGGTGTGCTGGAGAACGCTCGCTTGGGAGACTCACTCGTTGTCCTGGGAGACTTCAATGCCCATGTGGGCAAAAATAGTGTGATTTTCTGTAACCTCTTAATCCTAATTAGGGTAGCGGGGAGGCTGGCGCCCATCCCAACCGGCTCTGGGCAAGGGCAGAGTACACCCTGGACAGCTCACCAGGCCATTGCAGGGCAGAAACACGCTGACGGTTATGCAGCTTCCTCTTGAAAAAAAGTCAGCAATGGTTCTTTTACAGCCTCACACCATAGACAGTGAGAGACATGACTGTCCCTTGATAACCCAGTTGGCTGCACTGGGGGGGCAGTGACAACCTGAGAGTGGGTCTTGAATCCCCAACCTTGGGATCAGTGATCCAGCATCTTTGCCACTAAACCACCACTGCCCCCTACTCTAGTAGTATGTTAAAATAAAAGTTCAACAGGAGACCTAAACTGATTGTTTTTACCCTTCCTTTATAAAGATTTAGAATTCTCATGGAGTCTTTCTCAGCCCACTGGCAATTCAGAGACTGTCAATAGTTCTATACAGGACATTTTCATCAGAAACAGTTCTAAGTATCACATTTCACTCACTTCACTTATCCCTTAACATCCTGGGATGTCGTTGGGGCGCCTTCATGGCGAGACTTGGGCTGATTTGGCCTGGCGGAGCCCATCCCTCTCCAGGTCATAGAAACACGCTGACGGCTTTGAAGCTACTCTTTACAAAAGTCAGCAATGGTTCTTTTACATGCCTCTCACCATAGACACTGAGAGACATGGCCTGCCTTTGATAACCCAGTTAGCTGCACTGGGGGGACAGTGATAACCCTGTGGGGTCTTGAACCCCCAACCTTAGGATCAGCGATCCTGCGCCCTAACCACTAGACCACCACTGCCTCAGGTAGCACATTTACTTACTAAAATAACCTGTTAAGAGCCCAGTGAGAAGCACAGACTGCATAAACCAAATCCATAAAACGTTCTTCAAGGATTTATTTGCAGAGGTAAGCAAAGGCTGTAAGAATCATGAAAGAGTTCTGTGTTAAATCCTCTCTGATGGGAAACCATCCTGTTTTAAGAACAATGAAGAACATAATAATCTAAGAGTGCATATATTGTCCCGTGGGATCTGTTTCAGTGGTTCAGGGTGTAAGTTTGTACATGAAACGATCAGAGTTCCGTTAAGAGTAATGTATGGAACCTCCTTATGAATTCATATGAGTGTATTGCTATGGATTAATGCATTAATTGAATCAGAACCCTTTAGAACTATAAGCCTGAACCAATTACTAAGTCAGTTTGGCTAAAAAAAAAGGATTGTCGGGTTCTAGATATTAAATAGAAAATAAAATCTAATTGTTTCTTTTCTGCATGGTGCATTAATCATTGAGGAGACCACACAAGAGTCAAGGAACCGAACAGTTTAAAACCTTTTCTGAGAACATACTTTAAAACATTTCCGATATGAAGAAAAAGGATTTATTATAGGATTCTATCTAAAAAGTCTCCCTTTTTAAGGGATCTAGATATAATCGATTAATCTCAGAATGTCTTGTGCATGAGACAGAGATTTTTAAAAAGTAGATCATTTAGTTTCTTGTTTTCTTTTTAACACTTTGAATGAATCACAAAGAAATAATAATTTATGAGCGCAAACCTCCACCAAGCTGATGAAAAAAACTAAAGTACAAATAAACAATCTGTTGGACCTGCTGGAATACAACACTTCTTTAAAAAAAGAAAAGGTCCAATCTCACAATGTTAAAGAATCATTCAAAAATCCTGCATATTGAAGTTAATTGTCTTTAAAATCAGACTGAGTTTTCTTTGTCAGAGTCTCTGCCTGAAGTAGAAATTTCATAAAAATCCCTACATAACAGTTTTTGTGTACTTTTACAAACACAAACCTAATCTAAAATATTATCTCCTGGTTTGGAAAGAGAATGTTCGATAGGAAACAGTGCCCCCTGCTGTCCGTGGTAAGAATCATCCTAAAAAGGAATGTTTACCTTGATTTGTCCTTTAGAGTTTCTCCATAGTTGAACTCAGACTTAATGCTTTAAATTCTTAAAATTGCTCTTTAATGATTTCCTACATACTTCTCCTATTTCAAGTACCTTTCACCTACATACCACATGTTCCGACATACCATACATTCATAAGAGATTTATTCAGTAATGACCAGCAAAGTGGAGTTTGTAATCTACGCCACACATATCCAAGCAATACTCAGCAGTAGTAGGTGGCATGTTGGCATAGTGGTTAGCCTGGCTCATAGCAAGAAGGTTCTGGGTTCGATTCCCGGTTCGGGTGTTTCTGTGCAGAGTTTGCATGTCCTCCCCGTGCTTGTGTGGGTTTCCTCCAGGTACTCTGGTTTCCTCCCACAGTTCAGAAACATTCACATTAGGTTAACTGGCTGTTCCAAATCAGTCCTAGGTGTGAGTGTTGGTCCTGTGCTGGCCTGGCGAGCCATCCAAGGTGTACCTCGACCTAGTCCAGAGTTGGCTGAGATGGGCACCAGTCGCCCCATGGTCCGAATTAGGATTAATCGGTAATAGTGCATTGTTTCTAAATGACGATCATGATACTCTGGGACACATTCTTTGGACACACAAGCACCAGATATGGCCAACAGCAGGGAATATGTGTATTTTTATTTTAACCACCTGCCAGCTTGGCTAAACTAAGCTTTACATTGTTTTTGCAAGAACATTGCAACTTTCCATTAATGCACCCTACACACATCTTCTCGTGTGAGCCTCATAGACATTAACATCATGAATAGAAATAAAATGAGAAGATTTGAGACCTGGATCTCTCCACAGCTCTGCTCAGAGCAGTATAATCCTTGAAGAGATATTAAGATGCTCTTTAAAGTTCTACTTTCTTATTTGCTGAACAGTTAAGGTCACAGAGAGGATGGAGCCTATCTCAGCCTACTAGGGGTAGAGCCAGGGTACACCCTGAACAGCTCACCAGCCTTTTGCACAACCAAAACACACACATTCAACACTCACACCTAGGACAATTGGATAGGAGTAAATTCTCACTTTTATCTCTCAGTCTCTGCCGAACGGCTTAATTCTAGTAAGGTCACTGGGAAGCTGGAGTCCATCTCAGCTGACACTGGACGAAGGCAAGTACACCCGGAAGAGCTCCTCAGACCATCGAGCTCCTCAGACCATCATAGGACAAACACACACACACACACATACACACACACACACACACACACACACACACACACATACACACACACACACACACACACATACACACACAAAACCATTCAGACGCACACCTACAGGCAATTTGGAATAGACAATTAGCGTAATGTGCATGTATTTGGATGGTGGAAGGAAACCGGAGAACCCAGAGGAAACCCTGCAAGCACAGGAAGAACACCAAATCACCACAGAAACAGCTGGCCTGGGACACGCTACCCAGTACACTGAGAGAAGTAACCAGACAGGCAGACAGACAGACATTTTGTTCAGTTTAAGGCCACTGGCCCATAATACATACGTAAATAAATGTATATACAGGGGTCCCTCACTTTCCGCGGTTAATGGGGACCGAGACCACCGATTTCCATCAAGTAGGATCGACCCCCGTTTTTAATGGCACATTGACCGCCATCAGTGCTGTCAACCAACAGGGTGCTGATGGAAATTGGACTACTGATGGTCGAAGACGTCGAAGAAGGAGAGGCGGGAGGCGTGTCCGTAGGCAGAGAGAGAAGAGGAAATGCGTGAGCCTAAGACTGAGAGTAGGGACTTGGAACTATGCAAGGAAAAGATAAGGAGCTGGCTGACATGATGCAGAGGAGGAAGGTGGACATACTGTGTGTTCAGGAGACCAGGTGGTAAGATAGCAAGGCTAGAAGCTTAGGACCAGGGTTTAAGCTGTTTTATCATGGTGTGGATGGGAAGAGAAATGGAGTAGGAGTCATCTTGAAGGAGGGGTTTGTCAGGAATGTTCTAGAAGTGAAAAGAGTGTCAGACAGAGTGATGAGTCTCAAGTTAGAAATTTAAGGCGTGATAGTCAATGTTGTTAGTGCTTATGCCCCACAGGCAGGATGTAAGTAAGAAGAGAAGGAGACATTCTGGAGTGAGTTAGATGAAGTCATGCAGAGTAACCTCAGAGGTGAAAGAGTGGTCATTGGAGCAGACTTCAATGGACATGTTGGTGCAGGCAACAGAGGGGACGAGGAAGTGATGGGCAGGTTTGGTATCCCGGACAGGAACACAGAAGGACAGATGTTGATCGATTTTGCAAAAAGGATGGAAATGGCTGTGGTGAATACTTTCTTCAAGAAGAAACAGGAGCATAGAGTGACTTATGAAAGCGGAGGTAAGAGCACACAGGTAGACTACATCTTGTGGAGGCGATGTAATTTGAAGGAAGTCAGTGACTGCAAAGTAGTAGTGGGTGAGAGTGTTGCCAAACAGCATAGGATGGTGGTGTGCAGGATGACACTGATGGTAAGAAAGATGAAAAAGGCAAAGGCAGAGCAGAAGACAAAGTGGTGGAAGCTGAAAAAGGAAGAGTGTTGTATTTTCCTTCAAGGAGGAGTTGAAACAGGCTTTGGGTAGTCAGGAAGTGCTTCCAGATGACTGGACAACCACAGCCAATGTGATCAGGGAGACCGGTAGGAGAGTACTTGGTGTGTCCTCTGGAAGGAAAGTAGATAAGGAAACTTGGTGGTGGAATGAGGAAGTGCAGGAGTGTGTACAAAAGAAGAGGTTAGCCAAGAAGAAGTGGGACATTGAGAGGACCGAAGAGAGTAAACAGGAGTACAGGGAGACACAGCGTAAGGCGAAGGTAGCGGTGTAAAAGGCCAAACAGAGGGCGTATGATGACTTGTATGATAGGTTGAACAGTAAGGAGGGAGAAAATGATTTATACAGGCTAGCACAGCAGAGAAATAGAGATGGGAAAGACGTGCAGGAAGTTAGAGTGATTAAGGACAGAGAGGGAAATGTATTGACTGATGACAGAAGTGTGCTGGGAAGATGGAAAGAGTACTTTGAAGAGCTGATGAATGAGGAAAATGAGAGAGAAAAAAGAGTAGAAGGGGTGACCGTTGAGGAGCAGGAAGTAGCAAAGATTAGTAAGGGAGAAGTGAGGAGGGCATTGAAGAGTGGAAAGGCAGTTGGCCCTGATGACATACCAGTTGAGGTATGGAAGTGTCTAGAGAAGGTAGCAGTAGATTTTCTGACAAGAATATTCAACAAGGTCTTAGAAAGTGAGCAGATGCCAGAGGAATGGAGGAGAAGTGTGCTTGTGCCCATTTTTAAGAACAAGGGAGATGTACAGAGTTGTGGCAACTACAGAGGGATAAAGTTGATGAGCCATACAATGAAGCTATGGGAAAGAATAGTGGAAGCAAGACTAAGGGCAGAGGTCAGCATTTGTGAACAACAGTTTGGCTTCATGCCAAGAAAGAGCACCACAGATGCAGTGTTTGCTTTGAGGATGTTAATAGAGAAGTACAGAGAAGGTCAGAAGGAGCTGCATTGTGCCTTTGTGGATCTGGAGAAAGCATATGACAGGGTGCCGAGAGAAGAACTGTGGTATTGTATGAGGAAGTCTGGAGTGACAGAGAAGTATGTTAGAGTGGTGCAGGACATGTATGAGAGATGTAAGACAGTGGTGAGGTGTGCTGTCGGTGTGACAGAAGAGTTCAAGGTGGAGGTGGGACTGCATCAAGGGTCAGCTCTCAGCCCCTTCTTGTTTGCTATGGTGATGGACAGGCTGACAGACGAGGTTAGACAAGAATCTCCATGGACTATGATGTTTGCAGATGACATCGTGATCTGTAGTGAGAGCAGAGAACAAGTGGAGGAAAATCTAGAGAGGTGGAGGTATGCCCTGGAAAGGAGGGGATTGAAGGTTAGTCTCAGTAAGACAGAATACATGTGTGTGAATGACAAGGACCCAAGAGTAACTTTGAGGTTACAGGGGGCAGAGATAAAGAAGGTAGAGGATTTTAAGTACTTAGGCTCAACAATCCAGAGCAATGGAGAGTGTGGAAAAGAGGTGAAGAAGCGCGTGCAGGCAGGTTGGAATGGATGGAGAAAAGTGTCCGGTGTGATGGATAGGAGAGTATCGGCAAGAGTGAAGGGAAAAGTGTACAAGACGGTGATGAGGCCAGCAATGTTGTATGGTTTAGAGACAGTGGCCCTGGGGAAAAGACAGGAGTCAGAGTTGGAGGTAGCAGAGATGAAAATGTTGAGGTTCTCTTTGGGAGTAACGAGGATGGATAGGATCAGAAATGAGTACATCAGAGGGACAGCACATGTTAGATGTTTTGGAGATAAAGTCAGAGTGGCTAGATTGAGATGGTTTGGACATGTACAGACGAGGGATCGTGAGTATATTGGTAGTATGATGCTGAGGTTGGAACTACCAGGCAAAAGGCCCAGAGGAAGACCAAAGAGAAGATTTATGGATGTGGTGAAGGCAGACATGAAGGTCGTTGGAGTAAGAGTAGAAGATGCAGAGGATAGGGAGAGATGGAGGCAGATCATTTGCTATGGCGACCCCTGAAGGGAACAGCGAAAGGAAAAGAAGAAGATTCATTTGTTGAAGACATTAGATTAACAAATCTATATTTTGATAGTGGGTAGTTCATATGTTTAGCAAAAGATAATTTTTTATAACACTGTAGACATTGCAATAAAGCAGTGCAGGGATCCCTCACATTCTGTGGTTAATAGGGACCGAGATTTTCTCGCGACCGCCGAATTCCACGAAGTAGGATCAACTCCACTGACTGAAGTATATGTACATGTATATGTGCATATAATATCAATAAATAAAACAAAAAATGCTATAAATGCTTATAATAACAATTAATCATTCAAAAATAATGCATAAGATGTAAATAAAATATAAACACTCACACATACAGATGCGTGCCTCACGTAAAAATGTAACTAGTTTTGATGGGAGGTTTTGGGTTGTTTTTTGTTTATTTAGGGTTTTTTTTTTTTTGCATAATTGGCCCTGTTTTTGCAGCATTTTTTGTGACGACGGGAGCTTTCAGTAGGACCCAAAGATGCAGGTACGATGATACAAATGACTTTTATTGAACACAGAGCAGGCACTGGAGTACGGGGCAGTGGTGGTCTAGTGGTATGGGGTGCTGGATCGCTGATCCAGAGGTTGGGGGTTCGAGTCCCACTCTCCACAAGGTTGTCACTGCCCCCCCCCCAGTGCAGCTAACTGAGTTATCAAAAGCGGGCCATGTCTCTCACTGTCTATGGTGAGAGGCATGTAAAAGAACCATTTCTGATTTTTGTAAAGAGTAGGCTGCAAAGTCGTCAGCGTGTTTCTGTCCCTTGCTAAAAGGATTATGACAGGAAGGGCATCCGACGTAAAAACCTCTGCCAAATCAAACGTGTGAAACAGATGATTCGCTGTGGCGACTCCCGAGTAAAAAAAAAAGGGAAAAAAGCTGAAAGGAAGACAGACAGAGCAGGCACTGGAGTACGGGGAATCGTGATCACTGTAGAGGTGAGGGAAAACCTGAGAATCACAAAGGGAAATATCAAAGCAGGAACTGATCGAGCACAGAGCTGTGAACCAGGAGCCAGAGAGATTACAGGGAAACGGGATCGTTTGGAGGGACAATCTTTTAGCGCTGAGAGGATTGCTCTGCTCATCTTTATAGCCCAGTGATGACTGTGTGGAATCAGGTGTGTTCTCCGGACTCCGAGAGGTTATAGAGTCGCTGATAAGGGAGTGTGGAACCTGGGAGTAATTCGATGGCACAATCGTATGGTCGATGCGGTCGTAGCGAACAGGCCCAGTCCTTAATGAATGCTTCTTTCAAATCGTGATATTCCCTCGGGACACCAGCGAAGTCCATATCTCCCAGCTCGACCAGGGTTTGTGAAACTTGGGGGGGAGTGAGGGTACAGTCGACAGTAGGCAGTGTTGGAGGCAGTAGTCACTCCAGCTGCGTATGCTGAGTGTGCGCCAATCAATGTGGGAGTTATGGGTCTGCAGCCACGGCCACACCAACACCAGGGGAGAGAGAGGGGCAGAGAGGACAAACAGCTCCAAACACTCGTGGTGATTGTCAGACAGACTGAGCTTGACAAGCTTCATTTTGTGAGTGACACAAGCTATGAATCGGCTGTCAATGGCTACTACCTCCTTGGGGGTTTCAAGGTTGTACACGGGTAGGTCATGGAGCTTAACCATCCCAGAGTCAATGAAGTTAGCGTCGGCGTCTGTGTCGATGAATACGCTGACTGAGTGGGTATGTTGTGCAGAGTGCAGCCTACCTTGAACCTGCAGGTGCTTCCCGGGCATCTTGGAGGGATCTCTCACCTCTGCTCCTCTCCTGGCTGTCGGACCTGGCCACACTGGGCACTGGGTGAGGTAATACCCCTTTTCCGTGCAGTAAATGCAAAGACCCTTGGTCAGCCACCAATGCCTTTCCTCTGCCATCAGCCTGGTGCGGCCCAGCTGCATGGGCTCGTGGGAGTCGTCTTCCATCGGAGGAGAGAAATGCAAGGAGGGTCGAGGTGAGGCAGCCTTGGGCCTCACGAGGGCGCTCGGGGGCAGGTAGACAAGGCTAATCCGCTCTTCCCGGGATCTGTCTCTCTCTCTTCGCCGGTTGTCCAGCCTCATAGTCAAAGAGATCAGATCTTCAAGCGTCGCTGTCTCATCTCGTGCCGCAAGCTCATCCTTCAGCCTCTCATTCAGCCCCTGCAGGAAGGCCCCCTGCAGCACGGGGTCGTTCCAGCCGCTTTCTACGGTGAGGATCCGGAATCCAATGGCATATTCAGAGACTGATTGTGAGCTTTGCTGAATCCGCAGCAGCTGGCTGCTCACTTCCGCCCCTTTTGCCAGATGATCAAAGACTCTCTTCATCTCCAGCTTAAATAGATCGTAGTGCGAGCATAACTCTGGGGTATGGGTGGCGACTGCTAGCACCCAGGACGAGGCTTGACCTGTGAGCAGGCTCATCACAAACGCGGTCTTGGCTTGGTCGGTGGAGTATGTGAGCAGCTGCTGGCTGAAGAATAGCGAACACTGGTGGAGGAACTGAGCACATGAGCCGATCATACCTAAATACCTTGCTGGCATGGGGATGAGCGGCTCTCTGCACATGGAGAGAAGGGCTGATGATGCTGCCGGTGCGGAGAGTAAAGGGTGAGTGGGTGGGGTCGCGGCGGTGAGTTGGATGGGTAGGCGTTCATCCTTCTGCCGAGCTGCACCATGCTGGTGGTTAATCTTTGGAGGCTGTCCATAATTTGGTGCAGGGTGGAATCGAGCTGTCACAACAGGAGTCCCTGTTGGGACAATGCCTGCTGTAATTGGGCAGTCTCTGCTAGGTCAATTTTTTCAGCTAGAAGATTCTGTGACACCTGGAACTTTCAGTCGGACCCAAAGATTCAGGAGACCGAGTATGATGAGACAAATAACCTTCATTGAACACAGAGCAGGCACTGGAGTATGGGGAATCATCATCACCATAGAGGTGAGGGGAAACACAAAAACCAAAATCACTCAGGGAAATATCAAAGCGGGAACTGATTGAGCATGGAGCTGTGAACCAGGAGCCAGAGAGATCACGGGGAAACGGGATCATTTGGAGGGACAATCTTCTAGCGCTGGGAGGAGCACGCCGCTCATCTTTATAGCCCAGTGATGTCTGAGTGGAATCAGGTGTGTTCTCCGGACTCTGCCTGTGTGTGACAGCCACGCCCCTTGCCAGCACCTGCAGTGCATAAGGAGAGGGAAAGAGAGTTAAAAGCCACCAAACTCAGACCTACCCCAACACAGAACATGACAATTTTCCTTAACCTTTTCCCCTATTCTTCCTTAATTTCCTTATTTTTTTAATTCGATGAATGTTTAAAAAAAAAAAGTGATCTACTGAAGCTGCATGAATTGAAACGCGAGCCGATGAGGTATCTGATGAAATATGATGCAGAAATAACCAATAAACTTTAAACAGTTGAATATGAAGTGTTTTCAGATAACATCTGACTCATGGTTTCTGTTTATTTTAATGAAAATGAAACACTGCATGGTGTGAAAAATCAGCCGCTGCTCTTTTCCCATAGGCCAGCGGCCGAGGCAGGGACTGTATCTTTACTGAGATTGTCCTGGAGAACAACTACACCGCCTTCCAGAATGCCAAGTACGACGGCTGGTATGTCGCCTTTACAAAGAAAGGGAGACCTATGAAAGCCTCCAAAACCAGGCAGAACCAGAGAGAAGTCCACTTCATCAAGCGGCTCCACAAAGGCCCGCTTCCCTTCCCCAACTCGGACCGATTGAAGCACTTCGAATTCATCAGCTTCCCTCCAATGGGGCGGGCCAAACGCAACCGGAAGTCACACGTGGCTTCATAACCCATGACTCCACAGATCTTCTGGACTGATACATTCTTTTATACTTTTATATATATATATATATATATATATATATATATATATATATATATATATATATATATATATGTGTGTGTGTGTGTCTGTGTGTCTGTATATATATATATATATGTGTGTGTGTCTGTGTGTGTGTGTGTGTGTGTGTATATATATATATATATATATATATATATATATATATATATATATATATATATATATATATATATATATATATATATATATATATATATATAAAACAAGACAAAAGCAGAAGAAGAAGCTATATATTTTTATATTTTCATAGTTAATGGACACAAAAATACAAAAAAAGGAGAGATGACAAGTTATAAAGGGGTCAGGCTTTTTGTACATACATATGAGAGATGATGTATATATTTAATAAGTTTGAGTTGTGTGAGCGCTTTGTGAAGAGACGGATGGGACACTGAATTACGGCGTACTCAGTAATAAATAAGATCATAAAAAATAGATTGCTAATTTTTAGTACACAGTATCAATCGGAGGTTGGAGCAGGACAGGGGCGGAGTACAGTGGTGGGGTGCTTAGCAGATTCGACTTCCACCAATTTCCGAACTTGGCTAGGGCGTTTCCGCCCAGAGCTTGCACGTTCTCCACATGCTTACATGAGCTTCATCTGTTCACATCTGGTTTCCACCCACAGTCGAAAGGCATGCGCATGTGCTCGTTAAAGGAGCCCATTCACTTCCCAGGTAGACTACATAAAGATGAAATACAGTGTTATTTATCAATATGAAATAAACTGGAATCAGTCACAATGTCTTTCTGAAACCATTTGCTTACTCCTGTACATGAGTCTCAGTGACCCTTGCATCAGCCCTCCATGATATTAGTAAACATTTTCATCTTGGGGCAAGAACACAGTGCAGAACTATCATAACAAACGGCGACCGACAACACAAACATGGATGACGCCAATAGTGAAAATGACTGAATCATTTGTCTTTGTATTGTTTTTATTGTTGTTATAAATGGACATAGAACCCAGACACGATGGAGTACAGGTCAATAAGAGCTACTAAGCCCCGATACTGAGCTGGGGCTGAAAAATTGAGAATTAGGCCATAATGACCTGGTAATGGAGGATAAAACACACAAGCGAACACACACCTTTAAAGATCATTCTGATGACATTAAGATGGTAGGCTGATGGTAACCACATAACAAGACAAGGCTTTCATGTCAGAGTCGATTGTTTTTAACCACACTGTAAACTTCCAAGTTATACAACATGTGAAAATCGAAACTGATGGACAGGATGGTGGGTGGACGGCTTTTTGTGTTTATTCCAGGCCCGGGTGAAATGAAGGTGAAATGGCATTTTCAGATTATGGTACATTGAAAGAGACGCTTCTGGCAAATTCAATGAAATCAGCCGGAGCCTCAACGACACGCCCTGTACGTGTTTGAACAGCGACAATAATGTTTCAGTCACGACATCCAAACCACGAGCTGTTGTGTTTTTAATAGGATTACCAGCAACACAGCTGCATGACACATTTAGCCAGGGCTTAAGTCTGATGATCCGAAATAAATGCCGGGATAATTTAATGTAAACTTCTTCCTGGTGTCGTGTCTGGCATCGCAATCGCACGCGGGCTGTATGACAGATCAGTTCTAATCAATTAATCACAAGACAAATGAAGGGTGAACATTTCACACTATTTTTAACACACACACATACACACACACACACACATACTCAAAGACACACAGACACGCACACATGCACACACACACACAGACACACACAAACACACACACACACACACACACACACATACACTCACAAACTCACGAACACACAAACACACACATGCTCACACACAGACACACACACTCACACACACGCACACAAACACACGCACACACACACACACACACATACACACACTCACAGACACACAGACACACACACACACACTCACAGACACACACACACACACACACACACACTCTGACACACACTCACACACACACTCTCACACACACGCATACACACACACACACACGCACACACACACTCACACACACAGACACACACTCACAGACAAACACACTCTCACAGACACACGCACACACACACACACACACGCGCACACACACGCACACACACACACATGCACACACATACACATACACACACACACACATACACATACACACACACACACACACACACACACCTCAGGGCAATCTGGAACAGCCAGTTAGCTTAATGTGCCTTGTGCTGTGAAAAGAAACAAGAGTCCCAGAGGAACCCCACACAAGCACAGGAAGGACATCTCAACTCCACACAGAAACACCATCGTCAAGCACGAAACTCGAACCCAGAGGCTTCTTGATGTAAGGCGGACTTGCTAACCACTACACCACGGAGCTAATCCTAAAAAAAATAACAAATCAAGAAGTAAAATTATACTTTCAGTAAAAAGAATGAAGAAAACCAAGATGGTGACAGGTTTGAGTCCCAGGCTTGGTGAGGGCATTTCTATATGAAGTTTCCATGTTTGCTCTGTGCTTGTGCAGGTTTTCTTCCATTACTCCGGCTTCCATTCACAGTTCAAAATTTCCCCGAGGTGTGAGTGTAAACTCGAGTGTGTGTGTGTGTGTGTGTGTGTTTGTGTGTGTGTGTTTGTGTGTGTGTGTGTGTGTGTGTGTGTGTGTGTGTAGGCCCTGGAATGGTTATGGTTGGAATGGTTAAGCTGTTAAAGGTGTACCCCATGTTTGGCCCACTATTGGTTAAGATAGACTCCAGCTTCCTTGTGACCCCTCCAGTTGGTTTAAACAGTTTGGGAAATAAGTGCGTGAAAAGCATTCCTGCATACAAAATGCTAATGTCACTATTTCATTATGTTTTTATATTAATTATCTTATTACTGTATACAAAAATATGCTGATTTTTAGTAAAGTAATTTTAACTTTTACACTTTTATATTTACAATTAAGTATTTTTGAACACAACATGTGTATTAAATAAACCGATGCAGTGTTGAAAGGTGGAACGGTGGCGTAGTACACCCGCCTCACTGGAAGAAGGCCTGGGTTCGATACCCAGCGCGTGCGTTTCTGTGTGGAGTTTGGATGTTCTCCTCGTACTTGTGTGGGTTTCCTCTTGATACGCCAGTTTCCTCCCACAGTCCAAAAACATCCACAGTAGGCTAATTGGCTGTTTTCAAATCGCCTCTAGGTATGAGTGTGAGTGTGAATGCTGGCTCTGGGATGGTCTGGCGAGCTGTCCAGATTGTGCCCTGCCCTTGCCCAGAGTAGGCTGAGATGGGCCCCAGTAGTGTGAGTGGGTTGCTCAGTAGTGAATCCTGACCTGAACCATGTGGATATATAGATTATTGCAATGGTGTTAAACAGCCACAAGATGGCGCCATAAACGCAGTTATTGTGATTGTCCACGCCCTGGTTAAATGGCGGCCTGCTGTATTTGGCACTTGACATCCATCGTATTATTAAGAAACTTGTTTTTCGTGCTTTTAGCTCTGAAATAGAGAGGTTTTAAGAATTAATCTCAGAATTTGATGTAATCTAATATAATCCTGACAATATAATAGCGCAGAGTGTAGTGAAAAACTCCCTTCATGATTTCTGGGTGAATTAAATGATAAATATACCTTTATTTTATGATTAATCGATTACATATATCAAAAAATGCAATATTAGGATAATAAATGGTGTATCTAAGGACAATAAAATCAGAAAAATCACGCAAAGCGAGGAGAAAAATAGTTATAAGCCATATTTACTTCACACTAATTGCACTCAAGATAGCAATAAACAAAAATATTTGTGCAAATTTTTTTTTAATTATTATTTCTTGTAGAGAACATTTAGCTAAATCGTGTTTTTATTATAGTTTGTGTAGTCTTTTTGGTTGTAGTTAACATGTAAAGCATTTATTATTTCCTCACATAGTTTTAATAATACTGCACTAAGTAGCAGCACAAAGCTAGCATACAGTATTAGCATTATTATTATTATTATTGTTGTTGTTGTTGTTGTTGTTGTACTAACAGTTTACCCTTTAATTTTACTGTAAACCTGCTTTATTTATTTCATTTTCTAAGCTGCTTAATCTCAGCCAACTACAGTCGAGGGCAGGGTACACCCTGGAAAACTCACCAGGCCATCACAGGGTAAACACTCACACCTAGGGTCGATTTGGAACAGCCAATCAGCCTACTGTGAATGTTTCTGGACTGTGGGAGGAAACCGGAGTACCTGGAGGTAACCCACGCAAGCACGGGGAAAACATGCAAACTCCACACAGAAACGCCAGAGCTGGGAATCGAACCCAGGACCTTCTTGCTGTGAGGCGGACGTAATAAATACAACTCTACCGCTATGTACCACCACTTTCTTTCATTCATTTAGATCAAAATGATCATCTGGCCCAGGAGGCCCAGGAGGCCCAGGAGGCACGGTGGAGTAAAGATTAGCATGTTCCGTCTCAGAGAAAGTAGGGCCTTCTTTCGATTCCCGGTCACAGTGAAGGTGTTTCTGTGTGGAGTTTGCATGTTCTCCTCATGCTTGCGTGGGTTTCCTCCAAAGTCCTTCGATTTCCTCACATAGTTCAAAGACATTAAGCTGATCGGCAGTTCCAATTTGCCCCTAGATGTGAGCGTAAATAGTTACGTCTGTGTTCTCTTCCCGGTTGGATACGCCACACCAGGTGGAAGCACCGCACCGTGGAGGTGCTGGGGTGAGTGAATGAAAGAAAGATTACTGGGACCACCCTGAGTCCGCTGGTTAAAACAGGTAGCCTAATAAAACTAATGTTACTGCCATAAAGCTATAATACAGATATTAGACTATCGACAAGCCGGAGCCAACAGACGTGAGACGACATGAGGAGGAAACCTAAAGAGGAACCTGACTCAAAGGGGAAGTTTTCCTGATCTCAATGATTCATGGTGCGATAAGTAAATCATTAAAGGACACGGGTGTACAAGAGCACAGATATCCAGTCATCTACTGAGCATGCTTTATAGTAAAATTGCCCAGTAGTACATGGGTTATCTTTGGTTTGTTCATTTTTGGCTGAATATGAAGGTTTCCTGAAACTTACAGCCTCAGTATCTCTTATTCACCCGCTAATCAGCAATGATGACGCAACTGCTATTGGTTTCACTTCCATCAGTTTGTACTTTCATATTTTTAGCTTTTTTTGTTGTTGTTGTTGTTGTTGTGACTTACACCGAGATCTAAAGAAGTGCTTGACCTACCACCGTCAAATTCTCTGGGTAGCAGCTTGGATCAAAAAGTTGAAATGTGGTTATGAAAAGATCATTGTAGGTCAAGTTGTAGGTCAACAAAATTGAATGAAGGGAAAAGTGTACAAGACGGTGTTGAAGCCAGCAATGTTGTATGGTTTAGAAAAAGTGACGCTGGGGAAAAGATAGCAGGCAGAGCTGGAGGTAGCAGAGATGAAAATGTTGAGGTTCTCTTTGGGAGTAACGAGGATGGATAGGATCAGGAATGAGGACATCAGAGGGACAGCACATATTAGAGGTTTTGGAGACAAAGTCAGAGAGGCTAGATTGAGATGGTTTGGACATGTACAGAGGAGGGATAGTGAATATATTGGTAGGAGGATGCTGAGGCTGGAACTACCAGAAGGCCTAGAGGGAGACCAAAGAGGAGATTCATGGATGTAGTGAAGGAGGACATGAAGGTAATGGGAGTAAGAAAAGAAGATGCAGAGGGTAGGATAAGATGGAAGCAGATGATTCACTGTGGCGACCCCTGAAGGGAACAGCCGAAAGGAAAAGAAGAAGATGAGCAGTGTGATTACAGGAGTTTTTCCTGGCTATAATACTGATTGTTGCATTATAGTAAGGTGAAATCTTTTGGGCTTTTTTTTACACCCGAGCCTAGTGCTTATCCCTGGTTTCCATAGCGTGAAGCGACCAGGAGTTCATCTTCTCCTGGATGGGATGCTAGTCCATCACAGGTTACCTTCCCAGTATATTTTTACTGGTACCCATTTATACTGCTGGGGGAAAAGAGGCACACTTGTGGTTAAGACCTTGCCCAGGGGTCTTAGCACAGTGGGGATCTAAGTGGGATTCGAGCACACAACCTACTGACTATGAACCCAGCACCCTAACCACTACATCACCGACCCCACACTGCATTATAGTAACCTAGCATTAACTACATAGAATGACCAGTGTTAATATTATAGACTCATACTCAGGGAAATCCTAATGAGCTGAAGAAATGAGGTGAAGAAGCGCGTGGAGGTGAAGAAGCACATGGAGGTGAAGAAGCGCGTGCAGGCAAGTTGGAATGGATGGAGAAAAGTGTCCGGTGTGATGTGTGATAGGAAGGTATCGGCAAGAATGAAAGGAAAAGTGTACAAGATGGTGTTGAGGCCAGCGATGTTGTATGGTTTAGAGACAGTGGCCCTGGGGAAAAGACAGGAGGCAGAGTTGGAGGTAGCAGAGACGAAAATGTTGAGGTTCTCTTTGGGAGTAACGAGGATGGATAGGATCAGAAACGAGTACATCAGAGGGACAGCACATGTTAGCTGTTTTGGAGGCAAAGTCAGAGAGGCTAGATTGAGATGGTTTGGACATGTACAGAGGACGGATAGTGAGTATATTGGTAGTAGGATGCTGAGGTTGGAACTACCAGGCAGAAGGCCCAGAGGAAGACCAAAGAGAAGATTTATGGATGTGGTGAAGGCGGACATGAAGGTCGTTGGAGTCAGAGTAGAAGATGCAGAGGATAGGGAGAGATGGAGGCAGATCATTTGCTGTTGCGACCCCTGAAGGGAACAGCCGAAAGAAAAAGCAGAAGACTCAGGGAAATCCTAGGGGTTTTATTCTACCTGTTGTTCCTCCACGTGAACTGCAGGGTGGAGAAGATGGAATTCACCCCCATTAATATCAGAAGCAGCCTCTTGCTGCTCACTTCCCCAGGGAGAGACCAGGCACGGTTGATAAAGTGATTGGAATACTAATGCCACTCTGCATCTCAAGCTCTTTGCCAACAGTGGTTGATTTTAAAGTCAACAAAAGAAATTTCACAGTGGGAGTGGTAGGGGCGGAAAAGCAAAGGGGGTGAAGCTATAGCTATTTCAATACTTTTCTCTTTCTTTGTTTTTAAATAAATACCATGATTTCCCAAAAATATTATGGACTTACCTCAAAAAGCTTATTTCAGAGGGTGAGTTAAGCTACATGCTAGCAGGTAAAACCCTCATAATGAATATGAAGAAAGCTAACTTTGAAGCTAATGCTGCCAGACATAAACAAAAGACCCCAAAACCAGTCTAAATACTGTAGTTTACTCGCTAGCCATCTGGCCTATTATGAAGTAATTATTGCTAATTATAATAATTTATTCACTATTTTCCATAAAATGATCAAAAAAATAATATAAACAGGGTTAATATACACACACACACACTGTATATATCCAGGGATCCCTCATTACTTCACGCTTCAATTCATGCAGCATCAGTGCATCGCGTTTTTTTTTTAATATTATTCTTCTTTTCCTTTCGCCTTTTCCCTTCAGGGGTCACCATAGCAAACCATCTGCCTCCATCTTACCCTATCTTCTGTATCTTCTACTCTTACTCCAACTACTTTCATGTCCTCCTTCACCACATCCATAAATAAATCTTCTCTTTGGTTTTTAAATATTCATCGAATTAAAAATAAGGATATTAAGAAGGAATGGGGGAAAAGTTAAGGAAAATGCCACAAAACAAGGCCAATTATGCAAAAAAAAAACAAAAAAAAAAAACAAAAAAAAAAACAGGAAAAAACCCAACCCAAAACCTCCCATCAAAACTATTTACATTTTCATGTGAGGTGCGCATCTGCGTGTGCATGCGTGTGTCTGTATGTGTGTGTATTTATACTTGCTGCTTGGGTAACAGCCTGTCCCTCATTACTCCCTACCCAGGCTCTGTGCACTGGGGAGTATCACCAGTCGGGATACTGGCCAGAGCACAGCCATAGTCCTTCGGGACTGACGGAGGCCTACGCTATATTTTATTTACATCTTATGCATTATTTTTGAATGTTTATTTGTTATTATAAGCATTTATAGCATTGAATATGTATTTATTGTTATTATATACACATATACATGTATACATTATGGATGTGGTGAAGGAGGACATGAAGGTAGTTGGAGTAAGAGTAGACGATACAGAGGATAGGGTGAGATGGAGGCGGATGGTTTGCTGTGGCGAGCCCTGAAAGGAAAAGCCGAAAGGAAAAGAAGAAGATATACACATATACTATACATGTCCATATACCTCAGGCAGGATCGCGGGGAGATCTGCGTCCCAATTAACCGCGGAAAGTGAGGGATCCCATGTACTAGCAATGGTCAAATTTTTTATTATATTTGGATCATAGTAAAAATACTTCGATTGAAGCTTTTTTGGTATGCTAGTAATAAATCTAGTAATAAACACTTGGTGAAGATGAAGTACACCCTGAACAGCTCATCAAACTATTGCATTGCCAACACACTTATACACAGCCTTTAACGCCCACTTCCACACCTAGGGGCAATTTAGAAAAGCCAGTTAGCCTAATCCACATGTCTCTTGGGAAGAGATCGGAGTACCTGTGAGTACCTGTGATAACTGTTTTGATGGGTTATTACAAGGTGTCCCTGTGGTGTACACCTTGTAATAACCCATCAAAACAGTTATCCATCCATTTTCCAAACCGCCTAATCTTACTAGAGTTTCAGGGAGTCTGGAACCTATCATGGCCAGCTCTGGTAGAAGGCGAGGTACATCCTGAACGGCTTTCCAGTCCATCACAGGGCCAAAACACACACACAACCATTTACATTCATATCGTCACCTTGGAGCAATTTGGAACAGCCAGTTAGTGAATTGTACATGTCTTTGGATTGTGGGAGGAACCCGGATTACCCGAAGGAAACCAACACAAACACAACAATATGCAATCAGATCAGTTCAAAAACGTTTCTCATTCTATAATGCGGACAGGGCCTGAGAGCGTCCAGTTGATATAATGCGCATATATTTGGACTATAGGACAAAACCAGAGTACCCTGAGAAAATCATACATAAAACTCCACATAGAAAGGCCCTTGTTTGGCGGTCTGATTCGAACATGTAACTGTGAGGCGATCGAGTTAACCATTGAGCCACAGCGCCGGCCTCTGGAAGTCTTTCTAATGTCGGGTGTCATACATGTTTGTTTTTCTTGATCTATTTACTCATTCATTTTCTGAACCATTTAATCCAGATGGTTGAAAATACACACAGGTTATAAATATTTATGAGATTAAACCAGATGGCGTTTACATGCGCGGTGGTGGGTGATCTGCATTTATCAATTTTCTTTCTTTTGTACCATGGCTCACACTGAGGGATACTTTTTACCTCCCTGCCTCCAGAATCCCTGTACAGATCAATACAAATCAATATCGGACTGTTTAATCCATCCCCAGCGCTGGACCAGAGCAGAAGGTTAAGGGTGTGGCAATATATAACCTCTTAAACAAAGAGCTAGCGCTTCATTATGGACCTTTTATCATTAATTTCTTTGAAATTTCTATTGAATAACTGCCTGTAGTCTGTGTGGTATTTATTCATTGCCTAATCATTCAGAATAATTGCACACTCAAATACAGATGGATCTTTTTGATCTGTGAATCAGCCTCTGAGAACAATGGCGGGACTGTGGGTTAGTGGCTAATGCGATGATAATAGACGCTAGCTCTTCAGAGGACACTGATATACTGTACCCAGTTTAAAAGGCAGTGTCTGTGTGTTTTTGTGTATATGTGAAAGGAATAGTCTATATGGCTACTAAAGGGGAAGCTGTGTGTGTGTGTGTGTGTGTGTGTGTGTGTGTGTGTGTGTGTTCATAGCAGCTGAGTCAGCCTTGTATAAAGGAAGGTCTCCTTTGGGAGCACGCGCCTGACTCACCATTAGCTTGCTAGCTTCCTCAGATGCAGTACTGTTGACAGGGGGAGGGCAAAAAGGATTGGACTGAAGCAGGGCTTGGCCGAGTTACACCGACAGCTTCTTCCTCAAAGTGCCAGTATCTCACTTCTTAGCACTTTAAGGGAAACAGCCTGACTGTTTCTGTGTGGAGTGTGCATGCTCTCCCTGTGCTTGTTTGGGTTTCCTCTGGGTACTCCAGTTTCCTCCCACCGTCCAAAAACATGGACGGTAGGTTAATTAGTTGTGCCATATCGACCCTAGGTGTGAGAGTGAGTGTGAATAGTTGTGTGAGTGTTGGCCCTGCAACGGTCTGGTGAGATGTCCAAGGTGTACCCCGCCCTCGCCCGGAGTCGGCTGAGATGGGTGCCAGCCTCCCTGCGACCCTAATTAGAATTAAGCGATTCAAAAAAATGAATGAATTTACATAGAGAGCTCCTTCAGATTATAAAGCTTATTCATGCTGATGTATTTTTTCAAACAAACCTTTCAAGTGTTTATTTATAGGTAGCACGGCTGCTGGAGCCTATGTCAGCCAACTCTGAGCTGAAGCTGGTACACCCGGAATATCTCATTAGTCCATTGCAGGACAAAAGCACACACACACACACACACACACACACACACACACACACACACACACACAAACATTCACACTCTCACATGCAGGTAAATTGAAACAGTTAGTTAACATTTTGAGCAAGTTTTTGGACTGTCGGAGGAAACCTGAGTACCTGGAGGAAACCCATGCAAGTATAAGGTGAATATTCAAAGCCTACACTGAGCCCAAAACTCAAACCCTGGATCTTCTTGCTGCGAGGCAGATGTGCTAACCAGTACATGATGCCCCACTTCCAAATGTCATACTAATAAAATGTTGGTCAGTTGTAAAGGAAAGACTTTACTGCTGATAAAGATGGGCAAAGAACATTAGTCTTTAATTGATACATTTGTATTCATAGCACACACACACACACACACACACACACACACACACACACAAAACCCACCAGTATTACTTTTGAGTCCTGCCACACCTCAAGATTTGTAGCCTGATCTCCTACTAAATCGATTAGCCATTAAGCTGTAGAACCTGCACTGCAGAAGCAGAGCTGGATGAAATGGGGGAAGTGTTGTGAGATGATGCAGCACACACTGGCTCTTTTGTTTCCCAATTTAGAATTTGGATATAACTACTGATTAGAAAGTACAGGGGAGGATCAAAAAGAGTAGTTAAATTTAGGCTAGCAGTTTTGAGTGTGTGTGTGTGTGTGTGTGTGTGTGTGTGTGTGTGTGTGTGTGTGTGTGTGTGTGTGCATTAAAAAGAAACAGCGTTTTGTTTTAATTTTTTTTTTTTCAGAATTGCATCAGCAGGTTTTTCTCCAGAGAAGCCTGCTAATATCCCATCTGTTTGTCTGCTTCTGGTCATCTGAAGAAAGCCCTTGAGACCACTTAAATATACCCTGCCCCCTTCATGACAGCACATGAAGCACCATATAGGACATTCTCTCTCTCTCTCTAAGAGTCAGGCCAACTGTACCAAAGCAGCTGAATGTTGCTCAGCCTTCACCCTCCTTTCAAAGATCTGCTATTACATAAACATTGATGAAACAAGACAAGTGTTCATAGGTGTATACAGTATACTGTATTTTTCCATTGTTTGTCTCCATCACAAGCAGGCCACATGCAAAACAAAAGGGACTCTCTGTTTCATTACAAGTCTATACAACAAGCAGCTGAGGGGGATGGATAGAGTAGAGGTACATTTATTGTAGGCTGAATCACAGCTTGGTAATAGCCTGGAATAGGAAATGATTCGAGCTGAGCTGTAAACACCTCCCAAACACTTTTCAGTGAGGAGGAAATCACATGCTGGTGCATGTGGGGAAATTGCATCTGCAGTCTGTGTAATAAGCTGCTTGTGGTGGTGAAAGAACATTTGGTGTATACTTGCTTGTTGAATGCACACTGGGAGTATTTAAACTGAAATGAAAGCTTGCATACAGCAAAGAATTTCCAAACACTTATTGTATATTTAGGTGGGGACACCTCTGTGTTCTTACAGCATGTTAGTTTGACAGCCCTACTCATGGAGGTTGGGTGAGGGTTAGGGTTGTCAGACCAACGGGCTGTCAGAAATTAAGGTTCTAACCTATTCATGCATCGTCTTTAAATATGTTTCTGATCACTAAACTGGTACTTTTTTCAACTACCCACCTTCAAACTTGAATAAATATTTCTATGTCCAAGTTTATTTGTGAATTAATGCATCAAAATCTTTAGTGCATGCCTGAGAGATATCATATCAAAATATGTAGTTATGGTAAACAATTTGAAATAATTCAAATCGCAAAACTGGTAAATGAACACCAGACTTGAAACCGGATGGATAATACAGGTGTACCTCGACTTAAATCGTTTCAAGTTAAGTCGTTCTCGATTATACTGTACATCAGTTTTCAAAAAATACATGGAAAAAAAAGTTTTAAATAAAAATAAAGTTTGTCATTATAATCATATACTGTATTATATATTACAGTAAGCCCCCGCATATTCGCAGTTCTCCGTTCGCTGCCCTGCATACTAGCAGATTTTGCTCTCAAAGGCTTTTTTAAATAATGTTTTTAAATTAGCACAGTGCTTCTCAATTATTTTCTATGATGCCCCTCTAGGAAAAAAAAAACATTTCACGATCCCCAGCACCCCGCGCATGACTATAAATAGTATTATTTCCCTGTAAAATTGTTATGAATAAAGCTCTCCATAAAATTCTATCTTTATTAACATTAAAACTAATAAAGCAATAAATAATAATAAAAAACACTTAATTCTAGTACAGTATGGCAAAAAAGCATGTTCCCCATGGTCATATGCGCTCCCCCTGGCATCACACCACGAGAAGCACTCAATTAGCGGCAGCCTCGGCAAATTATACATATGCATCATCATGACATTACTGGTAGGTGATTCAAATTTAGCCAATGGTTGAGAGCTTTTCTTTCTCCCTCCTGCTGATTGGTTACAGATGATGTGTACACCTCTTTTATTCTCCTTCACACACATGTTATTAACATGATTGCTTGAATTTTGAATTCAAATTTTTAGTGTGTTTTTAATTATTATTAAAGCCCTTTTTTGGATATGGTGAAGGCGGACATGAAGGTAGTTAGTGTAAGAGAAGAAGATGCCGAGGATAGGGTGAGATGGAAGCAGATGATTCACTGTGGCGACCCCTGAAGGGAACAGACGAAAGGAAAAGAAGAAGTCCTATGATGCCACTCAAACGCCCTGCATCTTCTGTAGCTTCTGGTAAGGAGCCTCGGCGCTTTATTCATTAATAAATACCACAGTACAAAATTAAAACGTTTTTATTTAGTCATTACTCAGTGTTATTGCATTATTAATGTATTAATGAGTAAGACTGGCTATAGAATGAGTTTAAGAAGCAGATTTTAGCACATATAATATCATACATAGGGTTTTAAAACCGTATCAATAATTCGCGGATTTCCATGATCCGCGGGTGGGGGAGGAACATAACCCTCAAGTCTCTCGTCACCCTGTCATATGCTTTCTCCAAATCCACAAAGGCACAATGGAGTTCCCTCTGACCTTCTCTGTACTTCTCCATTAACATCCTCAAAGCAAACACTGCATCTGTGGTGCTCTTACTTGACATAAAACCAAACTGTTGTTCACAAATGCTGACCTCTGCCTTTAGTCTAGCTTCCACTATTCTTTCCCATAACTTCATCATATGGCTCATCAACTTTATCCCTCTGTAGTTGCCACTACTCTGCACATCTCCCTTGTTCTTAAAAATGGGCACGAGCACACTTCTCCTCCATTCCTCTGGCATCCTTTCACTCTCTAAGACCTTGTTGAATGTTCTTGTCAGAAAATCTACTGCTACCTCCCCTAGACACTTCCATAGCTCCACCGGTATGTCATCAGGACCAACTGCCTTTCCACTCTTCATCCTCTTCAATGCCCTCCTCACTTCACCCTTTCTAATCTTTGCTACTTCCTGGTCCTCAACAGTCACCTCTTCTACTCTTTTTTCTCTCTCATTTTCCTCATTCGTCAGCTTTTCAAAGTACTTTTTCCATCTTCCCAGCATACTTCTGTCATCAGTCAACACGTTTCCCACTCTGTCCTTAATCACTCTATATTGCTGCACGTCCTTGCCATCTCTATTTCTCTGCTGTGCTAACCTGTATAAATCATTTTCTCCCTCCTTACTGTCCAACCTAGCGTACAAGTCATCATACGCCCTCTGTTTGCCCTTTGACACAGCTACTTTTGCCTTACGCTGTCTCCCTGTACTCCTGTTTGCACTCTTCGGTCCTCTCTATGTCCCATTTCTTCTTAGCTCAGCTCTTCTTTTGTACACACTCCTGCACTTCCTCATTCCACCACCAAGTCTCCTTATCTACTGTCCTTCCATAGGACACACCAAGTACTCTCCTACCTGTCTCCCTGATCACATTAGCTGTAGTTGTCCAGTCATCTGGAAGCACTTCCTGACCACCCAAAACCTGTTTCAACTCCTCCTTCAAGCCAACACGACACTCTTCCTTTTTCAGCTTCCACCACTTTATCTTCTGCTCTGCCTTTGCTTTCTTCACCTTTCTTACCATCAGCATCATCCTGCACACCACCATCCTATGCTGTTTGGCAACACTCTCACCCACTACTACTCTGCAGTCACTGACTTCCTTCAAATTACATTGCCTACACAAGATGTAGTCTACTTGTGTGCTCCTGCCTCCACTTTTATAAGTCACCCTATGCTCCTCTCTCTTCTGGAAGAAAGTATTCACCACAGCCATTTCCATCCTTTTTGCAAAATCTACCAACATCTGTCCTTCTGTGTTCCTGTCCGGGATACCAAACCTGCCCATCACTTCCTTGTCCCCTCTGTTGCCTGCACCAACATGTCCATTGAAGTCTGCCCCAATGACCACTTTTTCACCTCTGGGGGTACTCTGCATCACGTCATCTAAATCACTCCAGAATCTCTCCTTCTCTTCTAGCTCACATCCTGCCTGTGGGGCATAAGCAGTAACAATATTGAACATCACACCTTCCATTTCTAACTTGAGACTAATCACTCTGTGTGACACTCTTTTCACTTCTAGAACATTCCTAACAAACTCCTCCTTCAAGATGACTCCTACTCCATTTCTCTTCCCATCCACACCATGATAAAACAGTTTAAACCTGCTCCTAAGCTTCTAGCCTTGCTACCGTTCCACCTGGTCTCCTGAACACACAGTATGTCCACCTTCCTCCTCTGCATCATGTTAGCCAGCTCTCTACCTTTTCCTGTCATAGTTCCAACATTCAAAGTCCCCACTCTCAGTCCTAGACTCATGCTTTTCCTCCTCTCTGCCTACAGACACGCCTCCCGCCTCTCCTTCTTTGACCTCTCCTTCTTCGACCAACAGTAGTCCAATTTCCACCAGCACCCTGTTGGTTAACAGCACTGATGGCGGCTGTTGTTAACCCGGGCCTCGACCGATCCGGTATGAAATTTGTCTTTACGGTGTGCATTTTTTATTCTAGCAAAAGTTTTACGCCGGATGCGCTTCCTGACGCAACCCTCTGCATTTATCCGGGCTTGGGACCGGCGTGAGGGTGGGCACTTGTTTGTGCCCCCCCTCACGGCTGCATTGCATACAGCTAACAAATCTGGCAAGAAAATACTTGTAAGCTTCCAATGATTTTTAAGCTTTTAACTCTTTGCCAGTAGATGGAGATGGGCCCAAGATTTGTACAAAGATCCAAGTAGGCAAAAGCAGGAAGGGAAGAACGGTCGCATTCTAACACATTCCTAAACATTAACTGCGGAATTAGATATGGATCGGCAATCCCCAACTGCTTTATTTTACTCAGATACCACGCCCTCTGGTCACCTGTCAGATGATTGACAATGTCTGACAATATTACAGTGTCATTGCTTTTGCCTTCGACACGCTCGCATATTTTGCTTTCGCTGTCATTATTGGTTGTTGTTGAAGCCATGCTGAGTGAATCGTGTGTGTGTGTGTGTGTGTTCTGGATCACGCTTGCCGTCCAAGATGGCGCATGAAGGTATTGGGGTCACCTGACTGCAAAACCCCAATTCATTGGCCTGCTACTCGCTCAATCTCGGGCTCTAGGTAAAAGCGCTGACTCATCTATTAGGCAGCTTTACATAAGGTACACTGTCAAAACATCAATCCTTGCGCGTTGAGGCTCAGTCGATGACGTCAGCGACTGCTTTAAAACGAGGACATACACTTGCGTCCATAAAAATTGCTAAAATCGCTCGATTCGGTTCTGGTTAAAATATTAAAAAAATAAAGAAATATAACGAAATAAGAATATATAAAGACATTATATTATTAAGACAATATATTATAAGACATGTAATAGAGAAAAATGTAAAATACATCATCACCTAAAAATAAGCCCATGTATCATATTTCGGTATGAAAATTAATATAAGCCCTGTCTTATTTTCGGGGAAACACGGTATATATATCCCAATCAAGAAAACCCATCAATGCCTGTTCTTCTTGAGGACACTGAAGACGAACCACCTGCCCGCTGACATCTTGGGTCACTTCTACTGCTGCACAATAGAAAGCATCCTGACCAACTGCGTTACAGTCTGGTATGGGACTTGCTCTGTCGCTGACCCCAAGACACTGCAGCGGGAGGTGAAAAATGCCCAACGCATCACAGGGACTCCACTTATTGCTATTGAGGATGTCCACAAGAAGAGATGTCTTCATATTCTCTCCTCTCATATTGCCAACAGACTCTTTCAGCTCTTCCCTTTCAGAAGGTGCTTCAGGAGCTTTCGGACAAAAACCAACAGGTTAAGAACAACTTCTTCCCCAAAGCTGTCCCTCTACCAAACTCAGTCCCCTGCTAAACCGTCCCTTCCCATCCACATTATATCATAGCAGTACCACTCATACCATTCATGCACATGTACTTGCTTCCATTGTTCTAGTTTATTCACAGTGCTTTTCTTCCGTTACTGTGTATACATTCATAGCATACCTTATATCTGTATATTTGCCCATATATACATTCACACACAGCACATCTGTATATTTGCATATTACATATATATTTTGTTCTTCTGTATAGTAATATAGAACATATGTATATTGCTATTATGTAACCTAATGCTAATTTATTCTCACCTTTACACTGCCCATATCTGTACAAAATTGCTCACATAACTGATTTATACATAATCTGTACATTACTATTGACACCTTTTACGCTGCCCTTATCTGTACATAACTGCTTTTAACTGTTCATACTGTACATATTCGTTATCTCGTTAAATTAAACCTGGTTTACTGACTGTAGATTATCTCTAAACCTTGCTCTGAGAATGGAGAACATCTAACTTTGAAGTTGCAGCCATTTTGTCTACCCAGAGAACTGTCCCAACAAAACAATGGGCATAGTGCAATATAAATATAATTATAATATAACATAATACTAGTATAATATAATTTAGTGGAATTTCATTTATTGTGGTTATCTACTGATTTATTTATTGTATTATTATTATTATTATTATTATTATTATTATTATTATTATTATTATTATTATATTGTTTACTGGGTCTGTGTAAGGTCCTTTTAAATATAGAATTTTTATGTATTTATTTTATAGCAGTTTGTGTGTTGTTGATTTGAATCTTCTTTTCTGTTTGTAACTTGACTCCTTGAATAACCTAGGTGGCGCTGCTCATTGGCGACGCACGTCGTAATAATATGACGTAACCAAAATTTCCTCCGGGATAAAAAAGTATTATCTTATCTTATCTTATCTTATCTCGTATTGTATATATTGCACTTACTGCTCTCTGCACTTCTGATTGGCTGCCACACTTTTAGTCACCCTGCATTTATAATGTGTAATGGAAACAAAGTTGAATTTAATCTAATTTTATCTAAACATCCACTGTTGTATATTTACACTCCACTTTTTATCATATTGATAATATTTTACATATCACTTACTATCAGGATTCAATCTGTATCTGCTTATATAGCTATTACTAACCTCTAATTTCGGAATTGCATGTAGATATATTATGTATAATGTAGATTCCACATTTATATTTGTATATATTGTATATATTTGTCATTTTTTTAAAAACCTTTCTTTATCGAGACTTTATCTCAGTCTTACTTGTATGAGACAACTGTGTGCACACAATTTCCTCTGGGATCAATAAAGTATTCTGAATTGCCCCTAAGTGTAGAAATAAGTGTGAATGGTTTTGTGTCTTGGCCTCACAATGGTCTGGCTCAGGATGTACCCCACCTTTGCCCATTGTTGACTTAGAGGTTGTAGCCTCCCCACAACCCTAGTAGGAGTAATCGGTTTGGAAAATAGCTTTATTTAATTTCATGTTTACCACTAAATGGGCTCACTCCCTCATTTCACTGTGAAATATGCATGATTCAAACGAACATGACATAAATCATAAATGTATTATACATATATGAAGATATTGCAGGAGTAGGAGGGATAGCTAGCCGGCTAACTATTTTTTTTTCTTAATATCTTTATTGTTTTATCTAGTTAATTAAGCACAAAAATGCTTGTTGTTTCTTCAACATTAAAATTTCATACCTTCCTTTAATAACTTCTCCAATAATCAGGAAGAAAGACAGCTGAAACGATTGCACTTAGACAAGGCAGGCTGCGGAAGAAGGATGATGGTTTGATGGTGGTTTCTTGAAGTACATGGTCAAGAACCTCAGATCAGTTCTGATGGTTATTTGTGTTACTGTTAGCATCTGATTTCAGTATTCAGCTATTGATGGGATTGTGATTTCTGTGGAATGTGCAGCTCCTCGAGTTTACATCATAACACTGAGTTTGTGTGTGTATATGGATGGGGTGAGCCCCTGTGTCCTGTGCCTCCCAGCTCCACAAGGGCCCACCCTCTCCCCTTTTCTCTTCACTATGTACACGACAAACTTCAGCTACTGCACAGAGACCTGCCATCTTCAGAAGTTTTCTGATGACTCTGCTGTAGTCGGACGTATCACTGGAGGGCTGCGGTGGATTCCCTCGTGATGGTGTGAGCAGAATCATCTGCAGCTTAAAGTGACAAAGCCCAAATAACTGATTGTGGATTTTAGGATCCAAAACACCAGTGACTCCTGTTTCCATTCAGGGTGTCAATGTGGAAATGGTGGAGGATTACAAATACCTTGTAGTTCATATTGACAATAAACTGGACTGGGTTAAGAACACGACCGCACTTTTCAAGAAGGGCCAGAGCCGTCTCTATCTTTTAAGGTGGCTGAGGCCATTTAACATCCATGGGATGCTATTCAGGATGTTCTATGAGTCTATTGCAGTCAGCGCTGTCCTCTTTGCCGTTGCATGCTGGGGCAGCAGACCAAGAATCGCAGACACAAACAGACTGAAGACTGATCCTCAAGGCCAGTAACCTTGTAGATATTGAGCTGAACTCTCTGGTGGTCATGTTGGAGAGGAGAATGTTGCCCAAAATAAAGACGATACTGAGCAATACCTTTCACCCACATCACAATCTACTGATAAGTTACAGGAGCTGTTCAGTGAGAGACTGATACCACCCAAATGCACTACAGTGTTATGGTCTGTGCTAGTTGACGCTGTTTAACTCTCTTTCTCTCTCTCTTTTTCTCTCTCTCTAGTATATTCCGAGTCATTCAGACATTAATACGAATTTCAAACTTTCAGGAAAATATGCTCGTTTCAATTTTATTTATTTTATTATTTTATTTATCCATTTTATTTACTGACATTATCAATAATTCTGAGGAATTGCATCAAATTCAATCCGTGTTTGCATGTTTACCTTCCTGGCAAAGCCAAGTCTCCCGTTACGCAATAATCTCACGGGATCTTACTGTTGTATTTTACTATGTGATTCGTTAATCTGCAGCAAGGTGAATGATTTCCACGAATCAACGGCTATCTTACTTGATAACCAGAGCCAATCACTGAACGGTTCTGGGAAACCCAAAATGGCGACGAAAAGAAAGCAACAATTTTTATCAGTATATTCAACAACTTATCCATTTATTAAGAAGCATGACAGATACATACACAGTGTGTAATGCGAAATTTAGCAATTTTGTTAAGATCTGTTGCCGGAGACTTAAGCCTTATAACAATCAAGGGCGAATGTTTGATGGTTTCCTTCCTTATAGAACATGATTGTGCACTTCTAGCATCAAACTACTTAAGAAACTTGATCAAGAATATTGTGGAAATGTTTGGACCAAAATCACAACTATCATTCAGCTGTAAGCGCACAAAAAGCACATACTGTACATAACAAAGGCTATGGCACAAGATTGTAAACAACAGTTGGTCAGTAAAATCATTTAGGATCATGCATAATATAATAATAAATATGCAATATATAATAATAATAATAATAATAATAATAATAATAATAATAATAATGAAATAGATTCTGTAACACCCTTATAATTATGTCAAATAAACATGGTTTTCTCAAATATGCTGTTTCATTATTAATTCAAAATACAGTAAAATTTGACAAAAATAACCTGTATGTCCGTATATATGTAATTTTGTGGCATCCTAATTTGAATATTGTACTAATTTTGTCAATTACTTCTTCTTCTTCTTCTTCTTCTTTTTCTTTTGGCTGTTCCCTTCATGGGTCACCACAAACGTGGCGACATGTGCTGTCCCTCTGATGTGCTCATTCCTGATCCTATACATCCTCGTTACTCCCAAAGAGAACCTCAACATTTTCATCTCTGCTACCTCCAGCTCTGCCTCCTGTCTTTTCCCCAGGGCCACTGTTTCTAAACCATACAACATCGCTGGCCTCATCATCGTCTTGTACACTTTTCCTTTCATTCTTGCCGATACCTTCCTATCACACATCACATCGACACTTTTCTCCATCCATTCCAACCTGCCTGCACACGCTTCTTCATCTCTTTTCCACACTCTCCATTGCTCTGTACTGTCGAGCCTAAGTACTTCAAATCCTCCAATTTCTTTATCTCTGCTCCCTGTAACCTCACCGTTCCTCTTGGGTCCTTGTCATTCACACCCATGTATCCTGTCTTACTTCAGCTAACCTTCATTCCTCTCCTTTCCAGGGCATACCTCCACCTCTCTAGATTTTCCTGTACTTGTTCTCCGCTCTCACTACAGATCACAATGTCATCCACAAACATCATAGTCCATGGAGATTCTTGTGTAACCTCGTCTGTCAACCTGTCCATCACCATAGCAAACAAGAAGGGGCTCAGAGCTGACCCTTGATGCAGTCCCACCTCCACTTGAACTCTTCTGTCACACTGACAGCACACCTCACCACTATCTTACATCTCTCATACATGTCCTGCAGCACTCTAACATACTTCTCTACTACTCCTGACTTCCTCATGCAATACCACAGTTCCTCTTTTGGCACCCTGTCAAATGCTTTCTCCAGATCCACAAAGGCACAATGCAGCTCCCTCTGACCTTCTCTGTACTTCTCTATTAACATCCTCAAAGCAAACACTGAATCTGTGGTGCTCTTTCTTGGCATGAAACCAAATTGTTGTTCACAAATGCTGACCTCTGCCCTTAGTCTAGCTTCCATTATAACTTCATCGTATGGCTCATCAACTTTATCCATTTGTAGTTGCCACAACTCTGCACGTCTCCCTTGTTCTTAAAAATGGGCACCAGCACACTAATTTTGTTTATTAAGGATACTAATTTTCAGCTCAAAATACTAATTTTTAGTTTATCGACTACAAAATGGTACTTTCTTAGGTTGGCAGCCGTGTATATATAGATATATGATAAGAGATTTACTTTTGGCTTTTTCCCTTTATCAGGGATCGCAACAGCGAATGATTCCACGTTTGATTTGGCATAGGTTTTTAAGTCGGATGCCCTTCCTGACACAACCCTTTAGCAAGGGACAGAAACACGCTGTCGGCTTTGCAGCTACTCTTTATGAAACTCAGCAATGGTTCTTTAACATTCCTCTCAACATAGACAGTGAGAGACATGGTCCCTTTGATAACACAGTTAGCTGCAAAGGTGTGTGTGTGTGTGTGTGTGTGTGGGTGGTGGTGGGGGGTGGGGTGCGGGTGGTGGTGGGGGTGGGGTGGGGTGGGGGTGGGGGAGGGGTGGTGGTGGGGGGAGGGGTGGGGTTTAGTGACAACCTTGTGGAGAGTGGGACTTGAACTCTAACTTTAGGATCAGCAATCCAGCGCCCTTTACCACCACTGCCCCTGTGTACAGATAGATAGATAGATAGATAGATAGATAGATAGATAGAAAGATAGATAGATAGATAGATAGATAGATAGATAGATTCTGTGTGTGCATATTTGTACTTTTTCTTTATTGAAATTTTATCTTATTCTGACTGCGTGCACACCCAACTATCTCCGGAATAATAAAGTACAGTATTCTGATTCGGATTCTAATATTTGACCCACAAAGATGGGCTTATGTCATTTTAGGGATGTACTAGTTTTACAACCTATGATCTTTATTTTTGGCAGTGTACTAGTATTGTGTTGTGGATGAATTGATATTTGGTGCCCTTAAGAATTACATATTTATATTTTGAAGCTTCATCTCTTTCTTCAATCGGTTCTAGTTCTATTCCTGATGAATAAAAAAAACTACGAGCAAATCAAAATATAATCTCTTCCTTCAATATATCTATAGCTTATCCCCAACCCCAAGCTATTTATATGCACTATGGGCCTTTTTCATGATTGCAAATTAATATTGGACATATTCTTTGCCAAATGTTGAACGTTATATTCGCAGAAATACGCAATACGTGCTAGCAAGGATTTTGATTAGCATGACTTCAGACAACCATATGCTGGCGTGACAAAGCTCAACGTTGCCGGTTTTGACTGAAAGTCCGTATCGACCAATCAACGACGAGGACCGATGTTCTGAAGCATATTTTTTTTTCACATTTCAACCAATAGATCACGGAGGTCGGTGTTTGTGGGGCGGCTCTTCCCATGTAGTTATAAAGAGGGGGAGAAGCAGCGGTTTCTTCATTTCTGTGGAAGGAAAAGACAGGGCAGTTTATATTTGTAAGATTTCGCTACCTCTGAAAACAACAAAAAGCAGAGATGAGGGAAATTGTGCATCTTCAGGCTGGTCAGTGTGGTAACCAGATCGGAGCTAAGGTTAGTACGAAATATATATGTATTTAGGATTTTTTTAGGGTTCAACTTGAAATGTTTTGTTCATTTAAGCATAAATTAAATTTAAAATTCACGATTTGTGCTATTTTTTGACGTAAAATCCGCATTTTCCGACTTTAAGACGTTTTTGAATGTAAGACGTTGTGAGTAGTCGCCGCCATTGTGCCTGTGTGAATGAAAAGAATGAAAATGGGTCGCCATATCCATGTGCTTCCTTATTGCTCATTTAAACGTGGCACTGGAGATAAAATAAGGAATTGAACCGTTAAAATTTACCAAGTGTTATTTCCTTGTACACTAGACACATTTTGGCTCCAAACGTTGAATAAAACGGTTATTTATCAACTGTAAGGAGGGCGGAAAGTAAGAGTTTCTTATTATGAATTTGCCTACGTCGGTATGTTTTATTTATCTAATTTGCGTCAGATGCCAATTAATTTGATATTAAAATTTTCACGTTTATTCATTCTGACCGAAGGCCTCGTCTGGCGCGCACCGCGCCTTTCAGCCGGATATGGGTGGGGCGGGGTCTGAGAGACGTCAGCACAGAGATCATTGCTGATGGATTTCAGCCAATCGGCGCGAGCTTCGCGCGCGCGGGTTTCCACTTAAAAAAAAAATCTAGACATCGGTTAATTTGTGGCGGTTATATTTTTGAATGTGCAGCCGGGTGCGCGTGCTTATTACATGCTTTGTGATTGGCCGCTTTTGTCGCGCGCGATACTCCAGCGAAGTCTAATGGCCCAGATTAATGCTGCAATGCGGAGGCTAATCTCACCGCATGGTGTTCATTTTCGGACTTGAGTTAGTTTCACTCACTTTTCACATTCGATTTAAATAAACAGAATTATCCCTTTCCATGGGTATACATTGTGTAGAGGTTTGGCTGTGTTGTATTATAGGCTTTGTATATACTTTATTAGCATTGTTAAAGCTAAACACAAAGTAGTTTGTTAGCTATTATGATTTTGTTTGTTTTTTCACGTGTGACTTTACAATGGAAATTTTATTGAAAGTTGATTCATGAATCATGGTTAAAAAAACCCAGTTAACGTGACATTTAATGCTTTCACTTATTTTTCTTTCAGTTCTGGGAGGTTATTAGCGACGAGCATGGCATCGACCCAACTGGCACTTACCATGGAGACAGTGATCTCCAGCTGGACAGGATTAATGTCTACTACAATGAGGCTTCTGGTATATTCCTTAATTTATTTTATATATATATATAAATAAAAAATGAGGTGTATGGTCTTGTTCACTTTAGCTTTTGTTGTGTTTTTAGGTGGAAAATATGTTCCCCGTGCTGTTCTGGTGGACTTGGAGCCTGGTACCATGGACTCGGTGCGATCTGGACCTTTTGGTCAGGTCTTTAGGCCAGACAACTTTGTTTTTGGTGAGTTTGGTTTGAATTTAGTTACTGTAAGGTGAAGTTGATCATGAAAAGTTAGTGATGTATTCCACTTGCATAAAATGTGCAGGTCAGAGTGGTGCAGGAAACAACTGGGCCAAGGGGCACTACACTGAGGGTGCTGAGCTCGTCGACTCTGTGCTAGATGTGGTGCGTAAAGAGGCAGAGAGCTGTGACTGCCTGCAGGGCTTCCAGCTCACCCACTCCCTAGGTGGTGGCACTGGCTCTGGTATGGGCACACTGCTGATCAGCAAGATACGCGAAGAGTATCCTGACCGCATCATGAACACGTTCAGTGTGGTACCTTCACCCAAAGTGTCTGACACAGTCGTAGAGCCCTACAACGCCACATTATCTGTGCACCAGCTGGTTGAAAACACTGACGAGACCTATTGTATTGACAACGAAGCTCTTTACGATATCTGCTTCCGCACACTAAAGCTCACAACGCCGTCGTACGGTGACCTCAACCATTTAGTCTCAGCCACCATGAGCGGCGTCACCACCTGTCTCCGTTTTCCCGGGCAGCTCAACGCAGATCTGCGCAAGCTGGCTGTGAACATGGTACCCTTCCCACGTCTGCACTTTTTCATGCCCGGGTTTGCCCCCTTGACCAGCAGGGGAAGCCAGCAGTACCGCTCACTCACGGTCCCTGAGCTGACGCAGCAGATGTTTGATGCCAAGAACATGATGGCAGCCTGCGACCCACGACACGGCCGTTATCTCACCGTCGCCGCCATCTTCCGTGGCCGTATGTCCATGAAAGAAGTCGACGAGCAGATGTTGAACGTGCAAAATAAGAACAGCAGCTACTTTGTTGAATGGATCCCCAACAATGTCAAGACCGCTGTATGTGACATCCCACCACGAGGTCTCAAAATGGCAGCCACCTTTATTGGCAACAGCACTGCCATCCAAGAGCTCTTCAAACGAATCTCTGAGCAGTTCACGGCCATGTTCAGGCGCAAAGCTTTCCTGCACTGGTACACCGGCGAAGGTATGGATGAGATGGAGTTCACCGAAGCCGAGAGCAACATGAATGACCTGGTGTCCGAGTACCAACAGTACCAGGATGCCACTGCCGAGGAGGAGGGAGAGTTTGAAGAGGAAGGAGAGGAGGACCTCGCTTAAGTTTTGTTTGTGTATATGTTTATGTGCCAGGCTACAAATCTTTCCAAAGCTCAGTCTGTGTTTTTCTGCTGTTCATTTACTTTTCTGTACAGAAACCATAAAGTTCTTTCGATGTGTTTGAATTGTCAGTTTGCTTTCACATAAACATGAGTGAAGAATGAATTATCAAAGAATGTGGCACTGTTTGTTTTTTCTATAATTTAAATTTTTTTTTTTTTTTTTACCCCAACATTGTTTCAAAGTTCAAGATGAGCTTCACAGCCGAACAGGTTTGTGTGGAATTTCTGACGGATTCATGTGCTGATCCATTCTTGGGTGTAGCCAGGACATAATTTCCTCAAACTTAAATTAAAGTGCTTAGAGTTGAGTGGCTGCTGCCTATTTTTTCTAAATCAAGTTTAACATTGTTTTTAGTTACTCTATTGATGTTTGTCATTAATACAATCAGAGGAAATTGATCAATTGAAGTAGCTAATGACAGGAAGTGAGCTATTTGCTGAAGCAAAGCTTGTGTGGCTAGTTGAGCAACTTGAGACTTCCAGGCTTAAATTTAATACTGCTCCATTTCCTGCTGAACTCGAACACAGTTTAGATGTTTAGTCCCAAATGAGCAGTTTCATACCAGCATCAGAACTCTTAATACTTTTTAAGAACTTTAACATATCACCTGAGGAAGGAGACGGTTGTTTTAAAGAATTTGAACCAAACTAAATAGTGCATACAGTATATGTAATCTCACTGCATATATGTTGCAAATGGAGTACATGGAAACTGAATCGTTATTTTATTAAGAACTTGCATTACTTGGCAAAATGGGACATTCTAATTCCTTTGTCAAGGGTCCATTGGAGATCTTTAATTGTAAACCTATAGGAAAATTGGATTAAAAAAAGAAAAAAACAATTCCAGCATCCTCTGACGTTCTGGCATGCTAGTTTGCCACACGAGGGCGCTGTCGCTCAGGTGATGATTCTTCTCCACAGGAAGTAGGCAACGAGCCCCGTACTCAGTACCAGCAAACTCCAGCAGCACACTTTCATCACTTGGCCTTCCAACGTCTGCTTCACGCCAAAGCGAGTCACAAAACCTGACTTTGGGGGAAAGTATACAAATGCACCCGTTTGTTTCTTGCTGTGACTGCATGCACGACCTAGTGGAGTGGAGTAGCTACTACACAGCCTTCGGCACAGAACTCGCCTTAAGGCAGTTACTAAATTTCATCAAAATGTGACGGGGTTGACATGTTCTCTGCTCAAACGTTTCTCACTCATTTGCCAAACCACTTTAAATGTGGAGAGGCTGGAGCCTATCTCATCTGAGACTGGCAGAAGGTGAAGTACACCCTTAAACAGCCCAGTAGACCATTGCAGGGCCAAAACACCTTGATTCAATCTAGAACAGCCAGTTGGCCTATTGGACATGTCTGAATTTCAGAAGGAAACCCTTCCGAGCACAGGTCAAGCATGCAAACTTCATGCCCTCGCCGAGACCATGACTCGAACCCGGGACCTTTTTGCCTCTCTCTGTGGATGTACTAACTACTGCGCCACCCAAACATTTCTACATATGGATAATTGTGATTTTTTTTTTTTTGTCCCAAGGTAGTTTGTTAGCATAGATGATTAGCACTCACCCCATAGATCATATCATACCTATAACAGGTAAACCATTTTCATCTGCTCTGTATTCAATAGTTTATTCATCTAGATGCCGGAAAGGTTTAGTTCCAGTGAAGAACATTGAGTCCACTATTTCATCTCCCTGTCACTTCATGCCCTGTAACCAACTTACCCATCCTCCCTTGTCCCTGATCTCAGGGCAGATGGTTCTCTCAACGTAGTTTCCTACAGACAGTTGGAGCTGGGGCAGTACGTTGCTCATGCCATTCTGTTGACAATGCAGTGCCATCTGACCTGCCAGCACAAACACAGAGAGTACGGCGCTCCAGGCCAGGTCCCTGCGTCCTGTCTGAGAAAAGTGCTCGTCTAGGATGGACATCAGCACAGAACATGCTGTCTCCTCTTTCACGTCCCGGAAAATGCGTGGCCAGCGACGGAAGAAAATCGGGAAGCGTTGGAGGAGCTCGTCTCCTGCGTGGCGCAACGCTGCTGAGGCTCGAGAGGGTGCCGGGCCGAGCGGCGTACCTGGTTTGGCGGTTACATAGTTAATATAGTCATAGGCCATAAGGTAGGCCTCTCGCACCAGTGGATCAGCGCTGGACAGGCCCTGTCCAATCACAGGTTTATCTGACTGGGTCATCAATGGTATATCCAATCCGGGTGTCAGTTTTCAATTTGGATTTTGTTGCATGATGATCTGCCTTGGTGTTTTTAAATCTGGGTTCTACAAGCAGAGAAACAGGATTCACGTTCAATCACTTAATCCTAGCGGCAAAATTGCTGTGGTCCTTTAAGTCTGCAAGCGTCGCAGATACTTTGTTGTTCTTGGTGAAACATACTGCCTTATCAAATATCGCACACATCCACACATGCACACGGACCCATGTGGGCACAGACACTAGAATGACTCACCCCTTGAGAATTATCCGGAAAAAAATAAACCCAAGTCCAGCACTGCGGCCCAGTTAGCAGCATTGAATTAGATCTTTTGTCGGGTTCGTCGGTCAGCTGAGCTGCATGCTTGCTTGTGTATTTCGGCATGCGTTGTAATATGTTGACGCTGGTTATATTTAGCACACCCGCTGGTCAAATGTGTGCCATCTCAAAGCCTCTGACTACCAACATCTCCACCCCCTGCCCCCTGTGGCTTCAGCTAAAAATATTATACATGCAGATGAATGCGTTTCTTATCAAACCGATCAACTCTAAAGCTTAATTTTCATCCGACTGCGAACTGTCCAGTTGCACTATTTTGAACATTTCTTACATTAATACATGGTGGGATTGTGTCTGTGTCACAAATCTTTAACGCAAAAAACACTCTTAGATTAGGAATATAGCATCAGTGGGTGACACGATGGTGTAGGGGTTAGGAACTTGATAGCAAGAAGGTCCTGGGTGTGGGGTCTGCATGTTCTCTCTGTGCTTGTGTAGGTACTTTGGTTTCCTTTACAGTCCAAAGACATGCACATTGCGCTAATTGTCAGCTCCAAACTGTCTCTATGAGTGAGTGTGAATGATTGCATGTGTGAGTCTTGGCCCTCTAATGGTCTGCTGATCTCTTTCCCATGTTTCCTGACTACCAGTTGAGAGAGGCACCGCCTCCCTGTGGTTCTAGTAGGAGCAAGGGTTTGAAGAGTGAGACATTACTATTATTATTATTATTATTTGTTTTATTTATTTATTATTATTTTTTTTTAATGAATGGGATTGACCTGCATGCCTTAGCGTTAGACAAGCAGCAGAGGGAGCACTGCACAAACCTCAGCATTCAAAATGGATGACTTTCTCATCTTCTATCTTCTTCTTCTTCTTCTTCTTCTTCTTCTTCTTTTACTTTCGGCTGCTCCCTTCAGGGGTCACCACAGCAAATCATCCGCCTCCACCTCACCCTGTCCTCCGCATCTTCTTTTCTGACTCCAACTACCTTCATGTCTTCCTTCACCACATCCATCCTTCTTCGACGTCTTCGACCAACAGTAGTCCAATTTCCATCAGCACCCTGTTGATTGACAGCACTGATGGCGGTTGTTGTTAACCCGGGCCTCGACCGATCCGGTATGGGGGTAATATTTCTGATTTGCATCATAAATGTTTGGCATTGGTTTTACGTCGGATGCCCTTCCTGACACAACCCTCTGCATTTCTCCGGGCTTGGGACCGGCATGAGGGGGAGAGACACTGCTTAGTGCCACCCCCACCTCATGGCTGCATTACTTTCTCATCTTCTATCAAACCTTGGAAAGTTTTCAAGTGTGCCTCTGTTTACCCAGCAGAATAAATGGGTTCCAGCAAAAATATAATGGGAAGGTAACCTGCGATAGACTCGTGTCCCATCCAGGAGAAGTTGTACTCCTAATTGCTTCACGCTACAGCAGGGGTTGGGAACCTATGGCTCGTGAGCCAGATGTGGCTCTTTTGATGACTGCATCTGGGTCTCTGATAAATCAGGTGGCCTTTATTAACAGAATAACATACATAATTTTGCTGTCCTTTAAATAAAAATACATAAAAAAGCCATCAAATAAAAGAAAAACAGATCAATAAATCTCATGCATTTTCATCTATAAATCTATTTTCAACCACTTGTCGCTGTGGCACGCAGCGGAGAGCCAATCCTTTCCGTACTCCAGTGTGTGGGCGGGGCCGATACCTTGAAACTCTAATTTTATTGGATCATATGCAACAGCTTGCGAACGTTGTTTTTGGGTTAAGAGTTAAATTTCCCTCATTTTTGTTCTTCTCATTTGTAAGAAGCCAAGCAGAGCTGGCAAGCAAAACACAAATGGACAGACATGAAAAATCTTCAACCCACAGACCAGCTGATTGCCAAAACTTGGAAGGCGCTTCCTGTCACATACCAAACACTGCAGCGTGTGAGTCGTGCCGTATTGACCATGTTTGGGTCCACATGTGCACTCGAGCAGTCCTTCTCACACCTGAAAAGCATCAAAACCAACCTGCGGTCACGTTTAACAGATGGAAGCCTAAACACCTGCATGAAGCTGAAACCTCATCACGTATCAACCATACTACAAAGCCATCAGCAAAATCATGCAGCGGCAGAAGTCGCATTAATATTAAAAAAGTACTTTTCTTATTAATAAATAACTTTGTTATAACAATGTTGTTTAAAATAAATTCAAAGTCTTATTATATTCTAAAATTGTCTTCTTTTTCTATTTAGTTGTATTCAGTATTCATTTTTATATATACACTTATATATATATATATATATATATATATATATATATATATATATATATATATATATATATATATATATATATATATAGGATTTTCTGAGTAGATCCTTCCGTAGGAGAGTGCTCAATACTTTTGGTAGAGCAAATAAACAAAAATAAAGGACAGGACAAAGACTTTCTATTGAAACTCCATTTATCACTACAGATCTGTTTCGAGGGGTGGTGAAACCATCCTCTCTCTTCAGGTGATTATAGAAGAATAGTTCTTCTATAATCACCTGAAGAGAGAGGATGGTTTCACCACCCCTCGAAACAGATCTGTAGTGATAAATGGAGTTTCAATAGAAAGTCTTTGTCCTGTCCTTTTATTTTTGTGTATATATATATATATATATATATATATATATATATATATATATATATATATATATGTCTCTCAGATGATTAGGTTTTAAAATATGTATTTATTTTTGGCTCTCATAGTCAAAAAAGTTCCCGACCCCTGTGCTACAGAAACCTGGGATAAGCACTGGCCTGATGAGCCACTATGGCTCGGGTGTAAAATGCCCAACAGACTTTACCAGAGCTGCTTTACAGGTCATATTATAGTCAGGTAAACAAGAAACATGTGAACTATCTCATTTCATTGTTGTTTCTCAACATTAAATGTGACTAATGGGATAAAAAATCCAGTAAAATGAAAATTCACCACAGACGCAGTGGTGGCCTGGTGGTAAGGTGCTGGATTACCGATACTAAGGGCTTCAAGCCCCACTGTCAACGGTTGTCACTGCTGTCTTCTCAGTGCAGCTAACTGGGTTATCAAAGGCCGGCCATGTCTCTCACTGTCTGTGGCGAGAGGCATAAAAGAACCATGGCTGACTTCAGTCAAGAGTAGCTGCATAGCCGTCAGCGTGTTTCTGCCCTACGATGGCCTGGTGAGCTGTCCAGGGTGTACTTTGCCCACTCCCAGAATCAACTGCGATGGACCCCAGCCTCCCCATGACCATAATTAGTGTTAAGCGGTTCAGAACCTGAATGAATGGAAATTTGCTACCTGTTTGAGCCGACTAGGGTTGCAGGGAACCTGAGGCTTACCTCAATCAATTCTGGGCGAAGGCAGCGAACAGGTTGCTAGACTGTTGCATGGCCAGCAACACAACTGATCATACTCACATTCACACCAAGGGGCAATTTGGAACAGCATATTAGCCTAATGTACATGTCTTTAAATTGTAGAACGAAAGGGAAGTACAAGGAGAATGATGAGAACATGCAAACTCTGCAGGACCACCTAGCTTTAAATTGAGTGTGCAATCTATACGCCACAAAGGAGTGTGAAGTTATTGTTAAGTTATTGTATAGATCGCTAATATGCATAGCATTTGGCAGAGACCCTTACCCAGAGCGATTTTTTTTCTCAATTATACACGCAAGCAGCTGAGGATTAAGGTTTTGCTCAGGGGCCCACAAGTGGCAGTTTGATGGTTCTGGGGCTTGAACCTCTGACCTTCTGATCAGCTAGCAACCCAGAGCCTTAACTACTACTACTGTTCCAACACTGAATTTAATCTCTCTAGGGTAGTCTAGAACCTATTTCAGCCGACTCTGGGTGAGGGCAGGATATATAGCCTTACCTGCTTGCCAATCCATCACAGAGCGACCACACATACAACCATTGGACAATTTATACTGTTGGAGCAAACTGGAGAACCTAGAACGAACCCACGTAAGCAGTGGGAGATCACGCAAACTCCATACAGAACCTGGAACCTTCTTGCCTTGAGGCAGACGGGCTAATCACTACCCGACTGCACCCTGTCATAACATCATGCCCAGTTTCATTTGTCCCGTTTTGCCTTGGTTGAAACTGGCAGGCAGTCACTAGGAGGCAGTGCTGTACTGATAACCGTGGTTGTTTCAAGACCAATAGAATATTTCGACTTTTCCATTTAGAAAGCGTGATGCTTGTCTTGTCATCTAATCTGCCTGACCTGTTTTCCTGATTCAAAATTTAATAGATGGGGGTAAGGCATCTTTGTAATTCATTACTGTCTGACAGCCATTCGTTCCGGAAATGTGAACATGTTATTCTTGAGGTAATTAACGATGTTTATTAATAAGCCTGGCTCTGATTGTTGTGCGAGGCCATGGAGCCTTTCAAAAGAGCATGACAAAGCTTTAATATGCGACAGTGAGCTAAGTAATGAGTATGAAGTATTGCTCATCATCACCATTTCTGCCTCAAGTACTAATTACTTTTAATTATCACAGAGCAGAATGGACACACATTCTTGCTTTACCTAATGTACAAGAACAGACTTCTCATGCCGTCATAATGCTCTGTGGGAGTCTTTATTGTCCCTGACTCGGCTAATTTGACTTATTGTCTGACCTTAATTAGCATGAGCAACAAATGGAGATTGGAATTATGGAGCTTTTAAAAACTGAGTGATACTGAAATAAAGTGGAATTTTACACAAACGTAAAAAAAAAAAAAAAAAAAAAAAAAAAAAGTCATGATGCATGGACTCAATATCTGGACGCAACTTTATACTCATCCAATTTAATGTTCTCTAGAACCATACAGTACGTCCTGGTCCTGGGGCAATTTGGAGGACCTGTAGGAGTTTCCGGAGGTCTACTGGATAAAAGTGGAATATAATATTCATAGATATGATTTGTACATACAGTGATATCTTGACTTACGCTTGTCTTATATAACGAATTTTCCATGATCTGAGCTTCAATCCCACCAAAAATCTGCCCCATGCAACGAACAAAATTTTGATTTACGAGCTCTGCTGGGGAAATGTTTTTTCCAATTAGCCTCGTATTCTTTCACGTGTATTCTTCCATGCTCTGAGAACGCCTTGTGCAGTGCTTCTCAATTATTTTCTGTGATGCCCCTCTAGGAAGAAAAAAAAAAACATTTCATGCCTCCCCATCATCCCGTGCGAGACTATAAACAGTGTTTACTTCATATCGTTTGCTCGCTGCTTTTCCCCAACACCATAGCCTGACAATGAGAACGCCACTGCCTACTACTGTAGTGGATGCGCAATTACACTTAATTCCAGTACAGTATGGAAAAAAGCATGTTGCCCAGGGTCATATGCCCCCCCCCCCCATCACACCCACTATTTGAGAAACACTGGCCTTGTGGAAGCTCACCATGAGCCTTTCCTTTCTGGCATTCGTAGCGAGCACATGCACAAAATTCTCCTCCTCCTCCTCTGTTATGTACCACCTCGTGCCTGCCCACGTGACATCTTCGCCGCAGTCGATGATCGGAAGGGTTAGTTATAGTTAGACTTATTGTTTATTCTTGTTTTATTATTATTTATTATTAATTACTGTATTATTAATTTTAATGTACATGTATTATTATTATTATGAAATATTTATTGTTTTTACATATTTATCTTTAGTATATTAGGTCAAATATACGTGTTTGTGGCAGGTTATGTGTGTTTGGGAGGGAGTTGCAACGGATTAATTGGTTTTCTGTTCTTTCTTATGGGAATAATTGTTTCATATAACGAACTTTTAGGCTTACGAGCTCGCCCTCGGAACGGATTAAATTCATAAGCCAAGATACCACTGTATTCATGTATAGTCACATTAACCTACTAATTACTGTGGGTATTTTAAGCTTGCATTGAGCCCTCCATATGTACATATGCAGATGAGTTCTTTTTTGTTGAGCTGCCACGTTGCGTCATGTTTCCACAGTAGCTGACTTTGACAAATCAGACACTGACTATCGATATCTACTCTCATGGATTCATTTGCTAAACTGCTTACTCCTATTAGGGTCGCGGCATGACTGGAGCCCATCTCACCCAACACTGGGCAAAGGTGGGGCACAGCCTGAATATCTTACCAGACAAAATCAAACTCCGACAAACACACAAAACCATTCTCACTAACACCTTGGGGCAATCTGGAACAGCCATTTAGAATAATGTGCATGTCCTTAGGCTGTGAGAGGAAACCGGAGTACCTGGAAGAAACCCACACAAGCACAGTAAAAGAGTACAAACCCCACACAGAGATGACCTTACCAAACCTGAGACTTGAACCCAGGACCTTCTTGCTGTAAAGCAGATATGTTAACCACTACACAGCTGTGCCGCCCAAATTTTCCTTCAAAGCTTTTATTAATCAGTCATTATTTTTCCCCCACTGTGGCCTCGTTGTGGTTTCTGGGTGGTTTTTAAAGCCATTTAATTTCCTGTCAGAAGTGGATTGCTTGTTTGAGTGTGAGTCAGGGGGATTTGTGTTTTTGTTTTTACAGCATGTAGCTCTCAGCTCGAAGGTCAAACGTCATGCAAGATTTTAATGCACTGCTCATTTCCTGGACCAGCTAAGATAGAGATCAAAGTTTCTCATACGTCCGAGGTGTGTACACATGTCATCTGGACCACATCCCCATTCATGACTTTATTCATCAACAAACATTAATTTTGTGATATAACCATGCCGGCATGTCCCGACCTATTAAATTTCCTCGGGCAGATGCGGAATTGGATCACTGAGTACTTCTCCACTTATTTCTGTACTGTAACATCAAACATGTCTGCAGTGGTGATTATAATAAGGGACATGTGACAGTGATGCGGAACCAGCAACAGGACTGGTTAATATTTCCCACTGGTTATCGAAGGTTTGCATCATTTCTGAGTGTTTTACAACGTATCCACGTGGCATAGAAGACATCTTTATAAGATTCTTGATGAGGATTAGAAATTTAAAAATAAACAAAGTTAATAAAAATTACTTCAAATAAATGTTGTTAAGGACACATAGATTTATCCAAATATAAAACAATAGTTTGAATCATATTTCATAGAAAGAATGCATCCACCAACATACTACGTACTTACAAAACTCAACAAAGTCATTTGTTCATGGTCTTCATTATCTCAGTGGTAACTCTGGTGATTAGTGATTGGTTGTTGAGCTCTCTCTCGCTACGTCTACATCCAATCACAATGAATGGACGTCGATCCATGAAGCTTGAATGATGCTCATACAGGGATTGTCATGGCTGTGATCACAATGATGTACCGTATGGTTCGCTAGGCCACATACGAACTCACTCACACCTACGGGCAATTTGGAACAGCCAATTAACCCACTGTGCATGGTTTTGGATGGTGGCAGGAAACCAGAGTACCCAGAGGAAACCCACACAAGCAAGGGGAGAACATGCAAACTCCACACAGAAACGCCCAGGACTGTAATCGAACCCAGGCCTTCTTGCTGTGAGGCGGACGTGCTAACCACTACGCCACCATGCCGCCCTTGTTTGTTGATACTTAGTGATCAATGATTGGTTCCTGAGAACAGTGGTGGTCAGGAATTGCTTGTTAGGACCAAGTGTAATCAGGGATTGATTGCTGGGTACTGGTCATCAGTGATTGGTTGGTTTCTACAGTGGTGGTCAGTGATTGGCTGTTGGTGACTGGTGATTGATGATCGGTGATTGGTTGATAGAGAAAATTGTGATCAATGACTTGTTGCTATTTTGTAATCTAGATCATCGATGATTGCTTGTTAAGGGATTGGTTGTTGATCAATGATTGATCATGGGGGAGAATGGTGATTGGTGAATAGCTGTTGAGGAAATGGGGGATTAGGGTGCAGCCTAAGCAGTGAAGTCTAGATGCCCCTCCTTATCAGTCACTTCTTCCAGTGCTTTCGGAGGAGGGACAACGATTAGTTCCCAGACCAGCTGAGCGACTTAGTCTCTCTAGTGTGTTCTGGTCAACCCAGGCATCTCTTCCTGGTTGGATATACCAGATGCCCAAGCCACCTCAACCGGCTCCTCTCAAGACGGAGGAGCAACGGTTCTACTCCGAGTTCCTTTTGGATGACTGAGCTTCTTACCCTGTGTCTCTGAGCGAGAACTCCACGACCCTGCGAAGGAAGATTATTTGTATTTGTGATCTTGTTCTTTCGGACGCTACTTGAAGCTCATTCTACTTTTTGTGGATGATGTTGTCCTTTTGGCTTCATCATGCCAAGACCTCCAGCTCTCATTCAAGCGACTTACAGCTGAGTATGAAGTGGCCTGGATAAGGACCAGCACCGCCAAGTCCGAGGCCATGGTTTTCATTCAGAAAAGGGTGGAATGCACTGGGGACTGGAGTGAGGTCCTGCACCATCCTGCACCTGGATGAAAGTCGAGTAAGCCTGCTCACTTAGCTTCAAATTAGCACGGGCTGTGACTTGATCTGGAGAACTGTACAGAGTAAACGACCATCTCTAACATCCACTTAAAAAGTTATGAGGGTTTCTCTGTCCTTTTAAAATAAAGTTGCATATGGGTGAGGTAATCATTTACCTGGCAGCTCTCGTCATTTGCACAGTAGTTATAGTTATAACAATCTCTGGTATCCTTCGTGTCTGTTTTGTAGCGTTAACATCCGTGTGGTTGTGATATCTCATCTCCCGAGTCTTTTCATTCATTTTCTTTTTAAAATCTCAACGTGCTTGGTATTGTAATGCACGCAATTCAACTTCTTCCCATATTTTCTCTATAATTATAGATAAAGTGCTGTATTTGTGAACTGAAGTGCTTCTGGGTCATAAGCAACGGAACTTTGTTTTTCTTTTCTTTCGATCTTTTATGTAGTTATTACAGGAAAAGAGTCTCTGGTGATTGTTATTGTCAGTAGGACAGAGCTGCAGGTATTAATTGTGTTTTTGTGTTAGAAGGACAAATGAGAAAAGGATCAAAACAGAAGGAAAAGATCATGGGAGGAGAGAGAGTGAGAGAGAGGGAGAGAGAAAGGGAGAAAAGGATCGTGGGAGAGCGAGATAGAGGTAGAGAGAGAGAGAGAGAGGGAGTGAGAGAGACACAGAGAGGGAGAGAGAAAGGGAGAGATGTTGAGAGAGAGCAGGAGAGACAGAGAGAGAAGGAGGGAGAGAGAGAGAGAGAGAGAGAGAGAGAGAGAGAGAGAGAGAGAGAGAGCGGGAGAGACAGAAAAAGAGAGCGAGATAAAGAGCGAGAAATAGAGAGAGGGAGGGAGAGAGAGAGCACAAGAGAGCGACAGGGATGTTTTTATTGTATTGCACAAAGGGCATTTGTCAATTTCCCCTTCTATATCCACCTAGCACTTATCCGACCCCATCCATTATTCTTTTCATACTTTCTTCCTCACCAACCCCCTTCTATAGAAAGTGGCATTAAATGGAAGGACAAAGCAAAAACATTGATGGTGTTATTACCTTAAATAGAGACAAAGTGTGAGACACTATAATTTCACTGTTTTCATTGTTAACACGGTTCTCCAGTGGTCCTGAGGTGTCTCTAATATGAATATAGAAGGTTACACATTTTGGGAGGGCAGTGGTGGCCTGATGGTAAAGGTACTGGATTACTGATCCTAAGGTTGGGGGTTCAAGCTCCGCTCTCCATGGGTTGTCACTGTCACCCCAGTGCAGCTAACTGAGCTATCAAAGGCTGGCCATGTCTCTCACTGTCTATGGTGTGAGGTTCATGTAAAAGAACCATTGCTGACTTTTGACAAGAGTAGCTGCATAGCCGTCAGCGTTTTTCCGCTCTGCAATGGCCTGGCGAGATGTCCAGGGTGTACTCTGCCCTTGTCCGGAGTCGGATGGGATGGCCGCCAGCCTCCCCGCGACCCTAATTAGGATTAAGCAGTTCCATAAAATGAACAATGAACATTTTGGATCGATGTATATTGCATGTGCTGATAGGTTTTTTAAACAGTACCTGTTGACGTTAAAATTTTAGCTAGTTGCTGCTTATAACACACACACACACACACACACACACACACACACACACACACACACACACACACACACACACATAACATCATGCAAGCAGCGGAAGAGTATTTATCCACATAAAAGCATTCTCGCCATGCACAGGACTGGAACCCAGAACCTTCATGCAGTGAAGTAAGAGTGCTACCAATACAGCAAAGCGCCTCCTTGAGGAATCACACTATAAGGAATTTGCTTATAATCTTATAATAGGAGGAGGAGGAGGTGGATCCAAAATATTTTATTTGTTATGTGTAAATTTGCACGTTAACTAATGCTAAGCTAATGCTAACATGGCAGACATAGTAGTAGGCCTCCTTCAGTCGATATCGACTATGGAAACTGTGCCCTTTCACTGTCAGTTCGTAGTACTTCGTTCTAAACAATGCCGCCTGTGGCTTATGAGGCCAATGCGGGAATGACAGTCCTTGCCACACGAGGAGCAGATGTGAATAGATGCGGCAGAGTCAGTTGTTTTCTCTTTTCGCCTGGCCCTTTTTTGATGGCTTCATTGATGATTTTCTCTTCACCTGCCTTCAGTTGCTTTTGGAAGAGGCAGCGCCAGCTGCTGCGGTCTGCCGCAATGTCTCCTAGCTCTCGGTGTCGATTTCCAAGGCTTTCATGTCTCGTTTGCACACGTCCTTGTACCTCAGCTGTGGGCAGCCACGGGTTCGTTTGCCAACGGCAAGTTCTCCATAGAGGATGTCCTTAGGGATTCTGCTATCCTCCATGCGGCAGCACGTGGACAATCCATCGCATTCTGCGCTGTCTGAGTAGTGTGTACATGGTGGGGAGACTAGCTCAGTCCAAGACCTTGGTGTTGGGTACCTTGTCTCTCCAGTTGATGCTGAGGATACAGCAGAGGCTTTGCAGGTGGAAACTATTTAGCTTCCGCTTTTGCTTGCTGTAGGTTGTCCTTGCTCCCGTATAGGAGGGTGCTGACGACGCAGGCATTATATACAGCCATCTTAGTTTTGGTAGTCAGCTTGAGGTTGTCCCAGACACAAGTGGCTAATCTCCCCAGCATTGTTGCAGCCTTGCCAATACATTTGTTTAACTTGCTATCAAGGAACAGGTTCTCTGTGATGGTGGATCCCAGGTAGGTGACTCATGGACCACTTCCAGTTGGTAGTTGTTAATGATGATGACAGGTGGAGTATCCACGTCCTGACCCAACACTTTGGTCTTTTTTAAACTGATGGTCAGCCAGAAGTCATGGCAAGCATAAAAGAATCGGTTCATCAGTTGCTGGAGGTCATATTCTGTGTGTGCAGTGACAGCTGCATCGTCTGCAAAGAGCATGTCTCTTATGGTGGCTTCATGGACCTTAGTCTTTGTTCTGAGTCTTGTGATGTTGTACAGCTTGCCAACTGATCTTGTATGCATGTACATTCCTTCGGTCGAGGTCCCAAAGGCATGTTTAAGAAGGAGGAAGAAGAAAATGCCAAAGAGTGTCGGGGCAAGGATGCAGCCTTGTTTCACACCGCTCTTGATGTTGAAAGGTTCTGACATGCTGCCCTCATACTGAAAGGTTGCCTTCATGTAATCATGGAAAGATCTAATCATACTGTGCAGATTTGGGGGGCATCCGATCTTTAGGAGGATGTTGAAAGGCTAACCTGGTCCAGGCTAACCTGGTCAAATGCCTTGGATAGATCAATGAAGGCAATGTAGAGGTGTTTCTGTTGTTCCCTGCATTTCTCCTGGAGTTGGCGAATGGAGAAAATCATGTCCACTGTTGAGCGTTCTGAGCGGAAACCGCATTGGGATTCAGGATAGACACGTTCAGCCAGTTGCTGGAGTCGCGCAAGCAAGACACGAGCGTACACTTTGCTCACAATGCTCAAGAGAGAGATGCCTCTATAGTTGTTACAGTTGCTCCTGTCCTCTTTGTTCTTATACAGGGTGACGATTTTGACATCTTTCATGTCTTGAGGAACGCTGTCTTCATGCCAGCACTGGCAAAGGGTGTCATGTAGTGGCTGCAGGAGGGCAGACTTGCAGCGCTTGATGAGATCAGGAGGGATGCCATCTGTCCAGGGGCTTTACCGCAGGCCAAGATGTCGATAGCCTTGCTGAGTTCTTCCAGTGTTGGTTCGGCGTCTAAGTCCTCCATGATAAGTAGAGGTTTGATGGCATCCAATGCTGAGTCAACAACACTGTTCTCTCTGGAGTAAAGCTCAGAGAAGTGCTCTGCCCATGGCTTCATTTTTTTCTGCTTGTTGGTGATCAACCGATGGATTTGAGGGGTGCTGTTTTGCTCTGAGTTGGTCTGAGAGCTTTCGTGATCCCATTGTACATGCCTCTGATGTTACCTGTGTCCGCTGCAGACTGGATGTTGCGACTGAGCTCTTGCCAATACTTGTTGGCACATTTCCTTGCTGTCTGTTGGACTTTGCTTTGAGCTGCTCTTAATGCCTTAAGGGTCTTTTCACTTGGAGAACACTTATATTCAGCAAGGGCCACCCGTTTTGCTTCTATGTTAGGGGGGGGTCATCCCTGCGGACTTTGCATCGAACCAATCAGGGCTCCGGGAGGTCTTCTTTGCGAAGATGGCTAGTGCTGATGTATGAATGCACTCTCGTAGGTGGATCCAGGTGTCTGATGCTGTACTTCGAGGAATTTTTGTGGAGATGGCTTCTTCGAAGGTCTTTGCAAATTCTTTGATCTTTGCTTCTTGTTGCATCTTGATGGTGTTGATGCGAGGCTTCCCTTGAGGCTTGGCGCGGTGAAGTGTCTTTGGTGTCAGGCAGACCATGTAGCATCTGTGTCACAGTCTGTAGGCGGTCTGTGTCACAGTCTGCGCTGTGACAATTGCGGGTAAGAAGCATGTGCTTGAGGCTTGTGCGCCTGACGATTATCATGTCAAGTTTGTGCCAGTGTGTTGAGTGTGGATGACGCCAGGATAACCTGGTGTTGTAGCTTCGTCCGGAAGAAAGTGTTGCTCACACACAAGCTGTGGTAAGAGTGAAACTCTAGTAGACGTTGTCTGTTGTGATTGACCTTGCCAACTCCAAAGGAACCAAGGCAGGAGAGCCAGGAGTCTCGGTCGACACCCACCCTGGCATTAAAGTCATCCAAAAGGATGAGTTGTTTGTTGTTGGTGATGTTGTTGGTGACGACATTCAAGTTGGAGTAGAATTTGTCTTTAGCCTCAGGTGTTGATGTCAGAGTAGGGGCATAGGCACTGATGAGGGAGATTGGACTGTCCGAGGTGTAGCGGCGGAGAGTCAGCAGTCGTTCACATCCCTTGTCGCCACCACCACTGCCGCATGTATGTCATGCCTGTAACACGTGTGCCATGTCCATAGACAACACTGTGCTGATATTTAAATCATTAGCAGTGTTATATTTTAGGCTTGGTCCCTTTTTGGCCTCATCTGTCTTTTCTTTAACGTTATTCTTCAAACAGCTTCAAGATGAACGTAAAAAAAATAAATAATAAAAAGTCCAACTTTGAGTTTTGTATTGTCAACAGTGAGTTGAAGGTGATGGGAGTGGAGTGGAGGAAGGGGTGGGTGGAGAGAGGGTGATTCAACATTATCGATGAACAGCAGGATGGTGGCGGTCATTGCTCTCAGACCTTCATTTCTCTCTCAGTCAGAGGCCGCTGCACTGAATAGATAAAATTACACCGATTTCTCAAATAATTGAAAATACCGATCCCACCTTATGATCCACTCCTCCTCTCAGCATCCAGCGACATAAATCCCCCTGCCTCCATCTTTGTCTGTGTCGCTCTATTTCTCTGTCTGTATGTCTCTTTCTCATACAAAATCACAGAGCCTCAACAAAAGCTCCCTTTTTTTTGGTAGCACTTTAAATGGCCTCTACCTTATTTTGTCCTCAACCCCCCCACTGAACTGAATTGATGCAAACCGGCGGCATCCCAATTACCGTCTGCTGGCAGCATAACACACACTCTGGTGTGTCTCCAGGTCTAACACGCAAAAACACCCCGCTGTTGGAGATTGCAGGTATTGATGTTGTACCATTGTGTCCCATAGCGCAGCAGGATAAATAGTTTGGATAGTCAAGGCGTAATCGGGACACCTCGGGAGGAGAATTCTTTTTATTGATCTTCTCCTCTCCATTTGCTTGTGCAACTCTCAGACAAGAGAGACATTTTCAAAAGTCCTATTTCCATATACAAGACACCTAGGGACAGGTTTAATTGTGTGGGTTGAAGAGGCAGTGGTGGCCCGGTGGTAAAGTGCTGGATTACCAGTTCCAAAGTTGGGAGTTCTCTCTCTCTCTCTATCACCGGGTTGTCACTCCTCCTTCCCGTGCAGCTTACTGGGTTATCAAAGGCTGGCTATGACTCTCACTGTCTACGGTGAGAGGAATGTTAAAGAACCATTGCTGACTTTCATGAAAAGTAGGCTGTGATGGCCTGGTGAGCTGTCCAGGGTATATTCTACCCTTGCCCAGAGTTGGCTGAGATGGGTGCCAGCCAATATTCCCTCTAATTTTTCATGTGTCTGGGCATACACACAAGCTCTTTGAGCACACTGAGGACCACTGTGAGCAACATTAGATGTGCTCGCTGTGACCAGCCATTTCATCTTAAAAGAACCGCACTTCTTTTTTACTTTGGCTTGGTGAGTGGATGTGTCGCTGCCCGTTCGTTTCACCATGGTAAGGGTTAGTATTTGCGTCTCTTAACTCCGCCGCACTGTTGTTAACTAGTTAACCTGCTCGGCGTGTATGAGCGGGGCAAATATGCAAGCACTGTCAATGCTATGATTGTTCGTGTGGCGTAAGTGAACCGTATCATATCATTGGCTGGACACCTGTCACTCACTGAGTTACATTGCAAAATGGTACAGAAAACAATATTATTGGTTTAATTAATTAGATTAGATTAGGTCTAATATTAGATATTAATTAATACATTTCTGTTTAATTTTATTTTATGCACTGCATAGATTTTCTTGTGTGCTGAGAATGTGCAAGCAGTGCGCGGCGACTGCGCAAGCACGCAGCTTAGAGAGAACATTGGTGCCAGCCTTCCTGCAACCCTAATTAGGATTAAGCATTTCAGATATGAAGGGATTGGGTTGAAAATGTAAATTACTGTAGTGATGGTCTTTTATTTTCAAAAGAGTAACACAGAATTGCAAACGTTTGGCTGAGGAGGAATAGCATGTCAAATGCATGTGGAACTGTAGTCCTTATTCTATAGTTTGCCTTCTACTGCACTACAGAGTAAGAAACCCCACCCATCCATCCACTTGCTGAAGCGTTTAATCCTACTAAGGATGTGGGAGGTTAGAGCTCATCTCGGCCGCCCCACATCCCCGGTGTAGCTGCGATACATCCTGAACAAATAGGTATCGATTGTAGTCCATTGTAAGGCCAACATGCACAACCATTCACTCACATCTTCATCTAGGGGCAAGCTGGAACCACCAATTCGCCTAACATGCATGTCTTTGGACAGGGGGAGGAGGAAACCAGAGCACTCAGAGGAAACCCACACCACACAAGCATGCTGAAATGCCCTTTGCTGAGATGTACTAATCATGACGCTACCGTGCCGCCATATTACTAAACAGTGCACAGTATACTATAGTGCAGTGATCCCTCGCTACTTCACGCTTCAGTTCCTGCGGCTTCAGTGCATTGCGGGTTTTTCAAAAATATTCATGAAAAATAAAAAAAATAAGGAAAATTAGGGTAAAAGTTAAGTAAAATGCCACAAAACAAGGCCAATTATGCAAAAAACCAAAAAAACAAAATAAAAACAACCCAAACAAACAAAAAAACAACCCAAAACCCCTCAACAAAACTGCTTACATTTTTATATGAGGTGCGCATCTGAGTGTGTGCGCATGCATCTGTGTGTGCGTGCGCACATCTGTACATGTGTGTGCATCTGGGTGTGTGTTTGTGTGTGTATTTATATTTTATTTACATCTTATGCATTATTTTTTAATTTTTGATTGTTATAAGCATTTATAGTGTTGAATATGTATTTATTGACATTGTATAAACATATACATGCACGTATATGTCAGTCGGGGGGGGGGGGGGGGGTCGATCATATTTCGCGGAAATTCGCCATTCGCAAGAGTCTCGGTCCATATTAACTGTGAAAAGTGAGCGTTCACTGTATACTCACAGTCCAATCTAAATTCCTATTGTACAATAAGGCAATACACATGAATACGTATATCCGATTTGGTTGATTTTGTATGAGTGGTGGCTTAGTGATTAATGTGATGAGACACTGTTCTGAAGGTCAGTGGTTCAAGTCCCACTATCACCACTGTTCAGCCCTTGAACAAGACCCTTAACCCTCAATTTCTCAGTTGTGTAAAATTGATAATTATATTTTGCTTAGGATAAGAGCATTTGCCAAATTCTGCAAATATAAGATAAAGATAAAAGGATGTAATTATAGTAGTCCGCTGAGCTATAGACTGATGTGATATTAGGTTTGGGCAGCTCCTGAGCAATGGAATTGGACCATAATGCACTGGAGAACCAATACAACAGTGATAAAGTTTCTTGATCCGAAAGTTCCTCTGGAAAGAGCGAGTCTGCTAACTAGATTATTGCTATGAATAGCAACGAAGCCTATTAGCTTTAATGAGTGCTACTGTGAGGACATCGTGTTTGAGAGCCTGTACTTCACACTGACACAATTCCCTCACACTCTCAGCCCACACGCTTCTATCTTCAGGGTTGTTTTTAAACAAAGCGAAAAAACACACCTGAATGTCACCCCCTACCCTTTCCTTTAACTGATCAAATATTGCTATTTTTTCATCCAACGGCTATGTTTAGTAGGTAATGTTGCATGAGATCTCATTACACAGACGTTTGGCATGTATGAGGCGAGTACATCGCGGTGCCTGATTTGAGGAAAATGCGCCGATAAAGTTCAAGTGCCACTTGAATCATCCTACGTGTAAAAACTGACATGGAAGTTCTCTGCGTCCTTATCGTGTAAGTAAAATCACGTACCAAATGGGGACGGAGGAGAAGCTTGAAGTGCCGCAGACACACGCTAATTAACAGACGAATTACTGCAGAGAGACAAGGACGTGCTTTCAGACATCTTTTTCTCAAGTACTCATCACCTCCCACTCAGTTAGTTCTCTCTCTCTCTCTCTCTCTCTCTCTCTCTCTCTCCTCTCTCTCTCTCTCTCTCTCTGTGTGGGTCTCTTTCAGACACTTAATCAAGTATAATGAATCTAGGTCATCTTATAGTATAAATATATATATATATATATATATATATATATATATATATATATATATGGACTGTATCTTGATATCAGTAATGAAGCAGTGTGTGCTCTTAATTTTATGACAGCTATTTTTATCCAACAGACTTAAAGAAGCAAGCATTTTACTCGGCAGTATTTTATACACTTGCCGAATCACTTTAAGGCTATTAGGGGTTGCAGGGAGGCTGAAGTTTATCTCAGCCAACTCTAGGCATAATCTGGATACACACTGAACAGCTCAACCTATCCACTGCAGGGTGAACACACACTCATTCACAACTCCACTCACACCTCGGTGGAATTTGGACTAGCCGATTAGCCGAATGATCTAATGTCTTTGGACCGTGGGAGAAAAGCCACGCAAGCACTGGGGGACCATGCAGACTTCACACAAAAATGCCCTTACCAAGCCCGGGACACGAACCCAGGACCTTCTTGCTGTGTGGCGGACGTGCTGTTCACTACACCACACTACCACCCTGAGCTAGTTAATTAGGTTTAATTACCAGTTAATGTTAATGTTGCCTCTTTAGCAATAGTTATCCTACTTTATATTTAATTCTCTCAATAATAACAGTACAGTGTTTGATACTGGTACAGCTTAAACGGTACTGTATTAATGCCTTTTTTTTATGATTGCCTGGATGCTGGTGGCCTGCATGATGTTTTTACATCTGCATACAGACCCTGAGGCACAACAACGACCAGACTTTCTCTTCTGAGCTGCGATTTTCTTTGGGGGAAAAAAAGACATCGGTGACTCCACCCTTCAACACAAAAAGCTTATGTTGAGGTCTTATAACAAGTAATGTA
>CM045729.1:14898579-14901079 GCA_024760905.1 Plotosus lineatus
CACACACACACACACACACACACACACACACACACACACACACACACACACACACACACATATATATACAGTGATACCTCAGCTCACGAACATAATTGGTTCCCAGAAAGTGTGTGTGAGGCGAAAAGTTCGTCTTCCGAACATTTATTTCCCATAAGAAACCATTAAAATGAGAATAATCTGTTCCCAGGTCCCCATAAAACATAATTTTCTACTAAATAAGCCTTAAAACTACACAAAAATATACCTTATTTTATGTATAATAAATGTGCTATTGTATTGTAATTAAAGAAATAAACTGTACTGTATAATAAAGTCGTTTTATTTACCTTTGTGATGGTAGTTGACGGCTTGATGGAATGGAGTGGGAGGAGGAGGGAGGGAGGGACTTACTGTTTGGAAGGAGTGTTTGGAAACGCCTACTGTTTGGAAACACCCTTAGCCACACATGCACCCTTAATAGCTTCCTTGTTCTTAAGGATGGGAGCAATGGTAGACTTAGCGTACTGGTACTGGGACGCTGAGTCACACAAACGCACACCTCGTTCGTGTTTTTCAATGATCTCCGCCTGTGGTGGGGTCTTTTTCGGTCCCATAATAGCAAAAGTACACTCAATATGGTCCAAAATGTCTATCAAACACAAACCACTTCCGCACTCAAAGAAAGGGGTGTGACGAACTGTGACGCCGTGAGCGTGCGTCAGCTTCTCGTGGCCGCCACCGTGGCGCTGTTCGACAGCGTGGTTTGATTCGTCCGCCGAAAACTAGTTCGTCAGCAGAGACAATATGCTCGCAAATTTAATGTTCTTGAGGCGAAAAGTTCGTGAGCTTAAGCGTTTGTCAGCGGAGGTTTTACTGTATATATATATATATATATATATATATATATATATATATATATATATATAAATACTGAATACAACTAAATTGAAAAAGAAGACCTACAATTTGATACTCTGAGTTTATTTTAAACGCCATTGTCCATTGTCTTAACGAAGTTATTTATTAATAAGAAAAGTACTTATTACTATTAATGCGACTTCTGGTGCTGCATGGTGTTGCTGATGGCTTTATAGTCTGGTTGAGGTTCAGCTTCATGCAGGCGTTTAGGCTTCCATCTATTAAACGTGACCGCAGGTTGGTCTTGATGTTTTTCAGGTGTGAGAAGGACTGCTCGCGTGTGCATGTGGAGCCAAACATGGTCAATACGACACGACTCACACGATGCAGTGTTTATGTGACAGGAAGCGCGTCCCAAATTTTGGCAATCAGCTGGTCTGCGGGTTAAAGTTTTTCCATGTCTGTCCATTTGTGTTTGCTTGCCAGCTCTGCCTTGCTTTGTGCAAATGAGCTGATCATAAATGAGGGAAATTTATCTCTTTACTAAAAAACAACACACGCAGTCTGTGGCTGTTGTTATAATCCAATAGAATTAGAGTTTCAAGGTATGTGATCCGCCAGCATACTGGCGTGCAGAAAGGATTGTCTCTCCGCTGCGCGCCACAGTGACATGGCATTGAAATTAGATGTATAGATTTAAATGCGTGAGATTTATTCATATGTTTTTGTTTTATTTGATGGCTTTTTTGTATTTTTATTTAAATGACAGTGAATTTATGTATTCGTTATTCTGTTAAGAAAGACCTCCTGATTTATCTGAGAGCCAGATGCAATCATCAAAAGTGCCACATCTGGCTCACGAGCCATAGGTTCCCGACCCCTGATGTAAACGAACCATTACTGACTTTCGTAAAGTGTTGGCTGCATAGCCGTCAGCGTGTTTCTGCCCTGTGATGGCTTGGCGAGCTGTCCAGGGTGTATTCTGCCCTCGCCCAGAGTCAGCTGAGATTGACGCCAGGCTCCTCATGACCCTAATTAGGATTAAGCGGTTCAGAACATGAATGAATGGATGATATCATGTTTGTATGTTTTATGACCATCATGCAAAAGGTTGGTAGGTATGGTGCTGTTGTAGTTAGCACATCCACCTCACAGTAAGAAGGTCCTGGATTCCACTCCTGGGCTCTGTGAGTGTGTTTCAGTGTGGAGTTAGCATGTTCTTGCGTAGCTTTCCTTCGGGTACTCTAGACATTTCTCTCCTACAATCTAAAGAGATGCATATTAGACTAATTGGCTTTTCTAAATTGCCCCTAGGTATGAGTATGAGTGGTTATGTGTGTGCTGCTCTGGCAAGCTGTTCAAAGCTATACCAAGCCTCGGTGGGCTGAGAGAGCCTCCAGCCTCTAGGATCTTCTCGGATTAAATGGCTCGGTAAGTGAGTCAGAGTGAACTTTTGTACACATTTAAAAAAATGAAAACATGACAAATGTGTCACAAAAAAAATCAACATTTACCTCAGAAGTGTTTATAAATTTTAAAGAAGTTACCTCGTTTGGCTAGAATGGAATGTAAATTATATAGCGCTAATGGCTATCCATGGAACTTCAACACTGTGGTACGACTCTTAAACTTGGAGCGAACGTAAAATTTTGACCGACGA
>CM045729.1:14906079-14951079 GCA_024760905.1 Plotosus lineatus
GGCAGAGGTCAGCATTTGTGAACAACAGTTTGGTTTCATGCCAAGAAAGAGCACCACAGATGCAGTGTTTGCCTTGAGGATGTTAATAGAGAAGAACAGAGAAGGTCAGAAGGAGCTGCATTGTGCCTTTGTGGATATGGAGAAAGCATATGACAGGATGCCGAGAGAGGAACTGTTGTATTGCATGAGAAAGTCTGGAGTGGCAGAGGGGTATGTTAGAGTGGTGCAGGACATGTATAAGAGATGTAAGACTGTGCTGTCGGTGTGACAGAAAAGTTCAAGGTGGAGGTAGGACTGCATCAAGGGTCAGCTCTGAGCCCCTTCTTGTTTGCTATGGTGATGGACACGCTGACAGACGAGGTGAGACAAGAATCTCCATGGACTATGATGTTTGCAGATGACATTGTGATCTGCAGTGAGAGCAGAGAACAAGTGCAGGAAAATCTAGAGAGGTGGAGGTATGCCCTGGAAAGGAGGGGAATGAAGGTTAGCCTCAGTAAGACAGAATACATGTGTATGAATGACAAGGACCCAAGAGGAACGGTGAGGTTACAGGGAGAAGAAATAAGGAAGGTGGAGGATTTTAAGTACTTAGGCTCAACAATCCAGAGCAATGGAGTGTGTGGAAAAGAGGTGAAGAAGCGTGTACAGGCAGGTTGGAATGGTTGGAGAAAAGTGTCAGGTGTAATGTGTGGTAGGAAGGTATCGGCAAGAATGAAAGGAAAAGTGTACAAGATGGTGATGAGGCCAGCGATGTTGTATGGTTTAGAAACAGTGGCCCTGGGGAAAAGACAGGAGGCAGAGCTGGAGGTAGCAAAGATGAAAATGTTGAGGTTCTCACTGAGAGAAACGAGGATGGATAGGATCAGGAATGAGCACATCAGAGGGCCAGCACATGTAAAACGTTTTGGAGACAAAGTCAGAGAGGCTAGATTGAGATGGTTTGGACATGTACAGAGGAGCGATAGTAAGTATATTGGTAGTAGGATGTTGAGGTTGGAACTACCAGGCAGAAGGCCGAGAGGAAGACCAAAGAGACGATTCATGGATGTGGTGAAGGAGGACATGAAGGCAGTTGGTGTAAGAGAAGAAGATGCAGAGGACAGGGTGAGATGGAGGCAGGGTGTGTATTGCTTTTATGGACCGGTGTATATTTCTCTTATGGTCCAGTGTGCATTGCTCTTTTGGTCCAGTGTGCATTGTTCTAATGGACTGGTATGTATTGCTCTTATGGTCCAGTGTGTATTGCTCTTATGGACTGGTGTGTATTGCTCTTATGGTCCAGTGTGTATTGCTCTTATGGACTGGTGTGTATTGCTCTTTTGGTCCAGTGTGCATTGCTCTTATGGACTGGTGCCAAACACCCTTATAGTTCGTTGTGTATCACCCTTATAGATCACTGTGTATAGCTCTTATGGATTGGTGTGTATAGCTATTTTAGACTGATGTGCGTCACTCTTATGCACCGGTGTGTATTGCTCTTATGGACCGGTACGTATAGCTCTTCTGGACTGGTGTGCATTGCTCTTACAAACTGGTGTATATAGCTCTAATGGACTGGTGTATATTTCTCTTATGGACTGGTGTATATTGCGCTTACGGACTGGTGTGCAATACTCTTATGGTCCAGTGTGTATTTCTCTTATGGACCAGTATATATTGCTCTTATGAGTAATAATGCATTACATGCATTGATATTCATCCAAAAAAAACGTAACAGCACTTGAGACAAATTAAAAAAAAGAAACATTTTTAAAATTACATGTAATTATTTACTTAATAACCTGGTTTACTTGCTCTGTACAGAGAAATCTATAGAGAAATCTGAGCCACTGATGTTTTTAGACAAACCTCACACTCAGTTAGTAGGTAGTTTCGTCCTCTGTATTACATGCTATGATATGCAGATGATTCTGGAGATCATCTAAATGTGTTGCCTTTATGATGTCATCCGAAGACCAGCTTCTTCCCTCTGAGCAGTGTATGTACACCGCTTAATCTAGATGACCTAATTCGAAATTCCTGGACAAATGCAAATACGTAATCAGTGTGAAGCTGGCAGTTCATTCCTGTGATTTTTGGATTTAATAATAATAGAAATGCCGTCAGTCAGACCTCATCAGAGTAGTTTCTGTATGAGAGTATGTCGAGCAGCTGTATAAAGCAACACTGTGGGGGCCTCGTCACATGTGCCAAAGGCTTCGAACTGAAAACTGTCGCTTTCACTGCAAAAAAAGCATTAATTGTGTGCTGTGGTACTGAGCTCAGTTTCAGTTTGTACGGGTGTTTATGAAGGTGTTTCTTACTGCATCTGTTCCTCTCCACAGGGTGCTAATGAACAGTCTTAGTCACCTTGGCTGGAGATGTTGGGGGAAGTGGGGGTGATGGGGAGAGCTGAGAAGACATGCTCATTCTACTGTATATACCATCCATTGCACACACACACACACACACACACACATAATATTAAGCGGTTTGGCAAATGAGTAAGTTATGATATACAGTGGTACCTTGTCAAACGATTTTAATCCGTTCCGAGAGAAAGATTGTAAGCTGAAAAGTTCTTTAGCTGAAACAATTATTCATATAAGAAATAACAGAAAACCGATTAATCTATTCTAACCCCCTCCCAAACTCATATAACCTGCCACAAACACATATATTTGATCTAATTTATTAAAGATAAACATGTAAAAACAATAAATATTTCATAATAATAATACATCTACATTAACATTAATAATAATTAATAAAAAAAATAATAATAGAAGAATAAACAATAAGTCAACTAACTTTTCTGATCATCGACTGCGGTGACGATGTCACGTGGGCAGGCACGAGGTGGTGTGTAACAGAGGAGGAAGAGGAGAATTTTGTGCGTGTACTTGCTACGGATGACAGCGAGGAAAGGCTCGTGGTGAGCTCCCACAAGGCCAGTGTGTGATGCCAGGGGGGGCGCGTGTGACCCTGGGGAACATACTTTTTTGCCATACTGTGTTAGAATTAGGTGTAATTGGGCATCCACTACAGTAGTTGGCAGTGCTGCTCTCATTGTTGCCCTATGGTGTAGTAGGGAAAAAGCACCGAGCAAACGATATGAAGTGCATTGAACACTATTTATAGTCACACATGGGGGCTTGGCGGGGGTGGGTGGGGGGGGATTGAAATTTTTTTTTCTTCCTAGAGGGGGCATCACAGGAAATAATTGAGAAGCACTGCACAAGGTGTTCTCGGAGCGCGGAGGAATAGCTTGTAAAGTGAATTTTTGCTCGTTGGATGGAGCAGATTTTTGGTGGATTCGAAGCTTGTGTCATGGAAAAAGCGTTATAATGGACACTCGTTAGACGAGGTACCACTGTATTTGAAAAGAATATTATGAAATAATTTAATGTTATACTACTTTGTACATTACTTTTATAAGTTTTAAGTAAGAATTCCGACTAAACGCTAGTTTTAAGTTCTACTCTAATTTTTTTTTTTATGTGTAATTGACTTAAAATGTACTTGCGGTGGATTAGTGTTACGTGTTACTCCTATTTAAAACAATCGTGCATAATATCAGCGGTTCCTTCCGCCTACATCAGTCCTTGCAAAGTCGTTTTCAAAGCGAGCAAGTGTTCTGATTCTAGGCACGCTCAGAGACATTGTTGCTGTTCCAGCCTGGTAGTGATGTGAACTCGTTGGATTGGCCGGGCTGCGTCATTGACCCCGTGCATCATAACACAGCTAGTGCTGAGCAGCACAAACAACAAGCGTAGAAATTGCGGACAACTTTTCTGCCCCCCCAAACCAACTGACAACAGGTATGGCAAGTTGGCAGAACGATAGCTGCATACGCCATTATGAATTTACCATCACACACATTCCTGCCAGAATTCTCGTCTTTAGTCTCCTCAAAACACGTCAATATAGTCCAAAGTGCTAACACCATGCCCTTGTAATGGCCTGCAAGCTGTTCAGGGTGAACCCTGCCCTCGCCCAGAGTCAACTGAGATGTTCGACATCTATTAACCTCCCCGCTAATCCTCCTAATTAGAATTATGCGGTTCAGAAAAAGAAGGCATGGATGAATGCTGACACCACTTTCATGGACAAATGACTGCTAAAATGCTAACCACTATATATCCGCTAGTATCCCGTGGGATAAAATGACCAGTTTTGTGCGTTTTATGGTCATTTATGTTAAAATAAGAAAATGCATCTCTTCGAGGTATTACATACACACGCATTATGCTGTAAGGATGACTGATACTGCTACTCTGGACAGCTTGCAGGCCATCGAAGGGCCAACACTCACACGACCCAATTATATTATATATTGTGATGTATATTATTTGTATTGTATTTATTTATATTACATTTATATTGTAGAGTATAATTCCTTCATTCATTTTCTGTAACCACTTAATCCTAATTAGGGTCGTGGAGAGGCTGGCGCCCATCCCAGCTGACTCTGGGCGAGGGTAGAGTACACCATGGACTGCTCGCCAGGCCATCGCAGGGCGGAAACACGCTGAAGGCTATGCGGCTACTCTTGTCGAAAGTCAGCAATGGTTCTTTTGCATGAATTTTACACACCACGGACAGTGAGAGACACGGCCGACCTTTGATAACCCAGTTAGCTGCACTGGGGGGGGACAGTGACAACCCGTTGAGAGTGGGACTCGAACCTCCAACCTTAGGATCAGTGATCCAGCACCTTACCTCCAGGCCACCACTGCCCATATAGTACAACATATTATTATAGTACAGTATAGTAAATGCTAATTGTCTCAGGTTTCTCTAAACCTAAACTGTTCTCCAGGTGCCCCAATGTCTGTGGCAGCCCACTGCTGCGAGTGTGTGTGGGCTCACTTTTGATGGGTTAAATACAGAAGAAATAATTCACCTTGTAGGATTAATTCATTTTCTGAACCTCTTAATCCAAATTGGTGACATGGGGACTGTGGGTGAGGGCAGAGTACACCCTGGACAGCTCGATAGGCCATCACAGGGCAGAAACATGCTGACAGCTTTGCAGCTACTCTGGAGAAAAGTCAGCAATAGTTCTTTTACATGAACCTCTCACCATAGACAGTGAAAGACATGGCTGGCTTTTGATAGCCCAGTTAGCCACACTGCGGGGAATAGCAGTGATAACCGTTGACAGTGGGACTTGAACCACCCACCAGCCCTGGGATCAGTAATCCTGACCCTTACCACCACTTAAAGGGACTAATAATATCCATCTCCATATCGCTGTGAATAAACCAGCACTTTGTTTACGTCGTCTATGCCTCTAGACTGCTGCTGCACTCTATGCCGGAGGGCGTCCCCTGGTCCTCTGAGCTTGTGTGTGTGTGTGTGTGTGTGTGTGTGTGGGTTGGGGGGCATTGTTCTGATTTAATTTTAGCCAAACTGAACAGTACACATGTTTCCCATGAGGATCTCTACTTATTTCCCTGTGATGTTGCTTCTTATTATGTGTTCATTCAGCTCCCAAGTGAGTGGCAGCATCTGGCCTTTCCATGGGGGCCCAGCGCACCCCTCAACCTGCCCCCTTGATTACACACACTGTTTATTTACATGAAGCTGCCACCTGTGTGCTTGGGATTCATAGGGAAGTCGCTGATGAAGTGGTTAAATTTGCTGAATTATTTATGTTGAAAAATGTAGAATAATCCCTTTAAGTTTTATGAAGATTATCCATAATGATTCTGTTTAAAAATGTCTGCGTGGGATAGTGGCACAGCACATCCGCCACATAGCAAGAAGGTCAGGGGTTCGAGTCCTGGGTTAATGAGGGCATTTCTGTGTTCAGTTTGCATGTTCTCCATCGTTTGGGTGGGTTTCATCTGGGTGCTCTGGTTTCTTCCTACATTATAAAAATAGCAGTTGGCACAGTGACGTAGTGGTAAACACATCCGCCTCACAGCAAGAAGGTCCTGGGTTTAAGTCCCGAGCTAGGACGTTTCTGTGTTGAGTTTGCATGTCCTTCATGTGCTTGCATGGGTTTTCTCTGGGTACTCCGGTTTCTTCCCACAAGCCAAAGACATTCACATTAAGTGAATGGGATGTTACAAATTGCCCCTAGGTGTGAGCGTGAATGATTTCATGTTTGTGTGTTGGCTGTGAGATAGACCGGCAAACTGTTCAGGGTGTACCATGCCTTTGATGCGGATCAGCTGACTTAGGCTGCTATCTCCCTGTGAGTCAAGTACAGACCGGATTCCAAAAAAAGTTGGGATATTATACAAATTGTGAATAAAAACCAAATGCAATGATGTGGAAGTGCCAAATTTCAATATTTTATTCCGAATAGAACATAGATGACGGATCAAAAGTTTAAACTGAGAAAATGTATAATTTTAAGGGGAAAATATGTTGATTTTAAATTTCATGCTGTTAACAAATCTCAAAAAAGTTGGGACAAGACCATTTTCACCACTGTGAGGCGTCCCGTCTTCTTATAACAGTCTACAAACATCTGGGGACCGAGGAGACAAGTTTCTCAAGTTTAGAAATAGGAATGCTGTCCCATTCTTGTCTAATACAGGCCTCGAACTGTTCGACTGCCTCAGACCTTCTTTGTTGCGTCTTCCTCTTTATGATGCGCCAAATGTTCTGTAAAGATGAAAGATCTGGACTGCAGGCTGGACATTTCAATACCCGGATCCTTTTCCTACGCAGCCATGATGTTGTAATTAATGCTGCATGTGGTCTGGCATGATCATGTTGAAAAATGCAAGGTCTTCTCTGAAAGAGACGACGTCTGGATGGGAGCACATGTTGTTCTAGCACCTGAATATACCTTTCTGCATTGACTGTGCCTGTCCAGATGTGCAAGCTGCCCATGCCACACGTGCTCATGCAACCCCATACCATCACTGATGCAGGCTTCTGAACTGAGCGCTGATAACAATTTGGGTTGTCCTTGTCCTCTTTAGTCCGGATGACATGGCGTCCCAGTTTTCCATAAAGAACTTCGAATTGTGATTCGTCTGACCACAGAATAGTTTTCCACTTTGCCACACTCCATTTTAAATGACCTCTGTCCCAGAGAAAATGCCTGGGCTTCTGGGTCCTGTTTAGAAATGGCTTCTTCTTTGTACTGTAGAGTTTCAGATGGCGACGGAGGATGACACGATGGATTGTGTTCCCCGACAACGGTTTCTGGAAGTACTGCTGAGCCCATTCTGTGATTTCCTTTAAAGTAGCATTCCTGTTTGGGCTGCAGTGCCGTTTAAGGGCCCGAAGATAACGGACATCCAGTATGGCTTTTTGGCTTTGACCCTTACGCACAGAGATTGTTCCAGGTTCTCTAAATCTTTGGAGGATGTTATGCACTGTCGATAATGATAACTTCAAACTTTGCAATTTTTTGCTGGGAAACACCTTTCTGATATTCTCCACTATCTTTCTGTGCAAGATTGGAGGAATTGGTGATCTTCACTTCTTCAATTCTTCATCATCTTTGCTTCTGAGAGACACTGCCACTCTGAGAAGCTCTTTTTATACTCAGTCATTTTGCCACTTGACTTCATTAGTGGTAATTGGTCTTCCAGCTGTTCGTTATAAGTGTGATTGACTTTTCCAGCCTCTTATTGATACCTGTCCCAACTTTTTTGACATTTACTAACACCATGAAATTTAAAATCGACATATTTTTCCCTTAAAATGAAACATTTTCTCAGTTTAAACTTTTGACCCTGTCATCTAATGTTCTATTCGGAATAAAATATTGAAATTTGGCACTTCTACATCATTGCATTCAGTTTTTATTCTCTATTTGTATAGTGTCCCAATTTTTTTGGAATCCGAATGAATGAGTGACAAATGTAGGCGTATCCCTTTAAGAGTTCCTTAGAGATGAGCATTAGAGATTATTTTGGAAAATGTAGGCGTATCACACTAGGAGCTGTGTTTTATGGGTAATCCTTGATGGTGTCGTGCACGTACACTTAACAGTTGCACTTTATGGTTAAGGGCAGATCTTTATCAGTAAAACATGAAGCACGAGTCCAACCTTCCCTATTCGGCCTCTTTGAAACAGCTCATGCTGCTGAGCATACATAGCTGTTCATTTAAAATGCAAATGACTTTGTTGTCAATCTGAATGGGTGTTCTAATTAAAAACGTGCTGTCAAGGTGAAGAGGAGGTGGAGTGGGATGGGGTCGAATGATCTGAGGTACGCAGAGGAGCGAGGACATAATCAAGGTCTGTCGTAATGAGATATTACTGACAGAAGCTCTATTAAAGTCAAGGCTGGCATCAACATGGGAACCAGACCTCAGGGTGGACAGCACTTAACGTTTAACATGCATAAATATTGGCACCCCAGTAGGGCACTGAGACATTAGAAGGGGCTTGTTAATATGGATAAGAGACCAGTATTACTGTAAATGTCAGACATGCTCAGTGGTTGAATAGGCGAAGGTTAAAGGGCCAAATAGAGATGTTCATTCCGACCTGACATATCCAGTTTCACTCACTCATTTGTCAAACCTATTAATCCCACTAAGGTCACTGCAAAGCTGGAGTCTATCTCAGCCTCCACTGTATGACGGCAGAGAACACCCTGAACAGCTCGCCAGACCATCACATAGCCAAACACAAACACACACCACCATTCATGCTTACATCTAGGGGCAATTGAAACAGCCAGTTTGCCTATTGTACATGTCTTTGGACTATGGGAGGAAGTTCCTGGAGGAAACCAGTGCAAGCACAGGAAGAACATTCAAACTCCATACAAAAACACCCTCTGCAAACCCGGGAGCCGCACCTAGAACATTCTTGCTGTAAGGCAGATGTGCCAATCACTACACCACCATGCCAAATGAATATTCATGAGTAATTCGACTATAATATTCTTCAGCGTAAATCAGAGAAAACATTGAAAGTAACGACATCAGCTGTTCATATCATTTTTGCTTCATTTTATTTTTAACTCATGATTTTTTTTTAGTTTGTATGGTAATATTTATTCTGATTTATATACAGTATTTATTTTTATCTGTTAATTTCCAGAGTTATAGTTTTTACAATTTATGAATGATTTGTAACAAGCTTGTGTTTTACGGCCAGATAAAAAAATATATATATTCTGGTACTACTAAAATTATGTCTGAAAGCAAATAATGAGAAATAAATACATTTTTTTGTGAATGGGAGGAACTGTGGATAGAATCTACAGATTCCAGATGACACAGAATTATGGTTCAGATAATAGACACATTGCTCGAGTGATCATAAAACATTAGGAATGTTGTCTATTATACCACAGTGGTTGGCACGTCCACGTCACAGCGAGAAGGTCCTAGGTTCCGCTGGTGGTTTTGGGTGTTTCTGTGTGGAGTTTACACGTTCTCTCCATGTCTGCAGATGAGTGAATGAATAGTTATTGTGTTGGACTTACGTGTGAAGCTAGAAATGCTGCGGAATCTAGTGGGACTTCCTAACGTGAATGGACCATGCTAGATCCCCGGGGGCCAGATTTGTGAAGATTTGTGAAATGGGGCAAATTAGTGTGAAAATAAATACACAGACGGAATTGAGTGGTCAGTTCTGTTTTGTTGTATGGATGATATAGGAACAATACAAAAAAATTAACGAAGACATGTAGCTCATTCATTTAAACACTTTCAGATATTCCAACTAAATTAATACAAATGGAGAAAATTCTCTTGGTTCCACCAAACGTTTTTTTTTGTTTGTTTTTTTTGTACCTCGTTCCTGAGCATGCAGTAGGGACATTCCCAAGCACAGACATGATATGCTGCAGGGGAGATTTTCATTGATGCAAAGGTCTATTTGTCAAAATAAAGATATTGCCCCCCCTGCTGATAAATAGTGACACAACTTGCTGTCAGTTACGTACCACAAACCTCAGTGATTTGTTTAAATCACGGGTGCCAAACTAAAGGCCCGCGGGCCAGATTTGGACTCATTTTATGTGGCCCGTATGAGTTTTCAAAGATTATGATTATCATACATCCCTCGCATCAACTATTACCATGAAACCTAATTCATCATTCATTCCAGTAGGTGGCAGCAGCAGTCTTTTTCAAATAAAAAGCTAGTCATTCATAACTCAAGCAAGATTGCATGCTTGCTTATTACTGTTAAGCTTTGTCCGAAAATGCGAGTACATTTCTAAACATATCATTTTGCGATGGATTTCATAGTTGATCTTTAGAACAGATGTTCAGTGGTTCATTCGGCCCTCGATCACCTTAAAAGTTCATGTAGTGGCCCTCAGTGAACATGAGTTTGACACCCCCGGTTTAAATTATCACCACCCTAAAGATGTCATTCATTCATTTATACATTTTCTAAGTTGTATTTTCCTAATTGAACAGCTCACCAGGACAACACACATTCAACCAATCACACTCCCTTTCACACTCAGGGGCAATTTGGAACTGCCTTTCAGCTTACTGTGTATGTTTTTGGACTGTGGGAGGAAACCGTAGTACTCGGAGGGAACATGCAATCTCCTCACAGAAACACCCCGAGCGCAAAAATCAAACCTGGGACCTTGTTGCTGTGAGACGAACATGCTAATCTTTGCGCCACTGTGCCGCCCCCAAAGTAGTTGTTGTGTTCTTAAATAGGAACTCCACCAAAAACACGTGCAATGAGGTCAGACCCAAAAAAAAAAAAAAGAAAGAAAATCATGTACACGGCCTTTCATTGGTAATTTTACACTGCGACGCATAGTGACACACTAACGTAGTTGTTAGCATGTCTGTCTTATAGCAAGACGGTCATGTGCTTAAGTCCAAGTCCCAGTGACGGCGCTCCTGTGTGGAGGATGCCTGCTCGTTGACCTCGAAGTACTCCGGTTTCCTTCCACAATCCAAAGACATGCACATTCCAAATGTTCCAAAATTGCCTCTTTGAATGATTGCAACAAATGGATGTGCGTTGGCCCTGCAATCGATGATGAGCTGTTCAGGGTGTACCTTGCTTTCACCGAGAGTCAGCTGAGAAAGGCTCCAGAACTCAAACAACCCTGGAATTAAGTGGTTTGACAAATAAATGAACGAATAGATGTTTTAAACTCTAAAGACCTGTGTAATTCCAGCCCAGTCAGTTCAACCATGGCTAACGATAAATATATAATTATAAAAATATATCATAATAAAAGTCAGCCCTGATCTCCAACCCCAACCTTTTGTCATGTTCCACTGCAAATGAAAGACAGACAGACAGAGAGAGAGAGAGAGAGAGAGAGAGAGAGAGAGAGAGAGAGAGTGTATGTGTGTGGTGACAGGGGAGGGGGTGTTCTGGGTGTCAACTTGAACAGACTTCCATGTAGCTAATTTATTTACAGATTTAATTAGACCGATTGATCCCTCACAGTTCTGAGAGAGAGATAACAGGGGAGAAATGTTGCCAGCGCTACACTCGTTTAATTACTCTCTGCTGTTCCAGATCCCCATTCACCCACGTCTGGGGAGAAGCTTAATTAAAATCCTCATTATTTTACTTTTAATTAGTTCTCCCCTTCTTTTGTTTCCTTTCACCATATGGCCATGTTCCGTGGTCAAATTAACGTAATTGAGCTAATTAAGTCGATCGCCTTAATTATTCAAAGCCTTCTTATTGGCTGACTCGCTCCACCCTCCCCCAATATTCTGTCTCTTCTTCTCGCCATCTTTCCTTTTTTGACATTTTCAGCGCTGCGAAGTTCATAGTTGTCACGCGTGTATGAGTGTGCGTATATGGGTGTGTAATGCATCAGGGCCTTTTCATCCCACCTGCAAAGAGGCCTTCAAGAATGTTCGGAATGTAACAGTAATTTAGCCGGATACTATATATCCTTTTCCGGCGGCTCGGTGGCGTAGTGGTTAGCACATCCGGCTCACTGTAAGAAGGGGTTTGCTTCCCAGCCTGGGTGTTTCTGTGTGGAGTTTGCAGGTACTCCCCATGCTTGTGTGGGTTTCCTCTGGGTTCTCTGGTTTCCTTCAACGATCCAAAAGCATGCACAGTCGGTTAATTGGATGTTCCAAATCACCCGTAGATGTGAGTGTGAGTACGAATGGTTATGTGAATGTTGGCCCATAAATAGAAATGTTGGGGTGTACCCTGCCCTCGCCTGGAGTTGGCCGAGACGGGCGCCAGCCTCCCCGCGACCCTAATTAAGATTAAGCGGTTCAGAAAATGAATGAATGAATGAATGAATATCCTCCTCTATGTCCTCCTGCCCTGTGCAGAATCATGGGGATGACGAACTATGATATTAGACCTTTTACTTATAGGAATATGGGTTTCATTTGAGTCTTTTTTTTATTAAATTAAAGGCATGTCATATCCTTTGATATCACCCTCCGCTGGAAATGAGTCAATCTATACTAGTTGCGCAGGTGAGTGTGGAGGTGATAGTGAAAACTAAGAGGTCTGGGGAGTTGGACTGCTTGACATGGACATAAATGGACATCGTGATGTGACACCTAAAAGTTTCACATCATGACCAATTATCATGGGGCAGCCATAGCTTGGAAGTGGCTATATGACTGAAAGGTTGCTGGGTCGATTCCCGAACCACTATTCCCGAACCACAAAATGTGTGGCAGTAGGGGCACACACGCACACACGCACACACATACACACGCACACACATATACACACACACACACACACGTGCGCGTAAACAGTGAGCACTGAGCACATACACTTGGAGCTTTGGGCTGCCACATTGAGGGCACCCGGAGAGCAGTTGGGGGTTAGATGCCTTGCTCAAGGGCACTTCAGCCATTTTATGTGGAGGAAGGGAAGGTACTGCTCACTGTGCCCCTACTGTTTATGATTTCTCTCTTTAAACGACTCCTTTTCTTTGCAAACTGCAGTGGGACACTCAAGGGCTCATCACATATAACATCATGGCTGGTGAAGATCAGAGAACTTGAATAATAGAATAATGCATGCCCTCCTGTATTATGGTATGTCCTTTAAAACACCTCATATGATGTTAGGATGATAAATATATTTTGTATGTAAGGAAAATACAGTGAACTGATCATTAAGCCTTTTTCACAAACATGTGTGGGTTTCGTATGGTGGACTGGAATAGGTTTGGGTTGGGTGGGCTTGTGTAGGTTTTGGGGTGGACTGATGAAGGTTCGGATTGGGTGCACTGGAATTGGTTTGAGTGGGGAGGACTGGTGTAGGTTTAGGGGTGGACTGGAGTAGGTTTGGGTTGAGTGGGCTGGTGTATACTTGGTTTGGGTGGACTGGTGTAGGTTTTGGGGTGGACTGATGTGTGTTTGGGTGGGGTGCACTGGAATTAGTTTGGGTGGGGTGGACTGGAGTAGGTTAGGGTTGGGTGGGCTGGTGTAGGTATGGATGGGGTGGACTGACGTACGTTTGGACTGGCATAGGTTTGGGTTGGGTAGACTTGTGTAGGTTTGGACTAGTGTAGGTTCGGGTTGGGTGGGCTGGTGTAGATTTGGTTGGAATGGGCTGGTGTAGGTTTGGACTAGCGTAAGTTCAGGTTGGGTGGGCTGGTGTAGATTTGGTTGGAATGGGCTGGTGTAGGTTTGGACTAGCGTAGGTTCAGGTTGGGTGGGCTGGTGTAAGTTTGGGTGAGGTGGACTGGTGTAGGTTTGGATGAGGTGGGCTGGTGTAGGTTTGGACTAGTGTAGGTTCGGGTTGGGTGGACTGGTGTAGATTTGGTTGGAATGGGCTGGTGTAGGTTTGGACTAGTGTAGGTTCGGGTTGGGTGGGATGGTGTAGATTTGGTTGGAATGGGCTGGTGAAGGTTTGGGTGGGTAGACTTGTGTAGGTTTGGACTAGTGTAGGTTCGGGTTGGGTGGGCTGGTGTAGATTGGTTGGAATGGGCTGGTGAAGGTTTGGGTTTGGTGGACTGGTGTAGGTTTGGACTAGCGTAGGTTCAGGTTGGGTGGGCTGGTGTAGGTTTGGGTGGGGCAGACTGGTGTAGGTTTGGATGGGGTGGGCTGGTGTAGGTTTGAATGGGGTGGATTTGAAATCTGTGTAGTGCATTACATATTCGTCACATAGGAGGAATAAAGTCACAAGTAACCTTTATGTTGAAATTGGGATCTTTGCAATATCAGGGGTATAGAAGCCCACTATGTGTATATAAGTGGGCGGCACAGTGGAGAAGTGGTTAGCATACGCATTCCTCATGATTGGATGCAGATGTAGAGAGAGAGAGAGAGATGTGTGTATATAAAAAGCTATATTCTTGAGTTTCCTGAAGATCATATGCTTTGTACCTCTGTTATAGGGAAAACACTTTCAGGTCTATAACCAAATTGCACGATGTTCATATACAAGTGATACGATTGTTCCAAGAAAAAATTCCTTGTACGATATTCCCATGATGGCGCTGTGGCGGTATGTTCGGCTTGGGCCATTTCTGTGTGGAGTTTGCGTGGTGTGGGTTTTCTTCCGCCGTCCAAAAATATGCACAATAGGTGAAAATAGTTGTATGTATGTTGCCCTGCGATGGGCTAGTAGGGCTGTTCAGCACTTTTTCACAATTGGTTGACACACAACCACTGTATGAGAATTCTGTGCGATATACATGTATGTATAAGGATGTTCAGTGGGTTTAACATGGAGAAACCACAGGACGATTATAAGAAATATATACCACACATGACGCAAAAGCATTAGAAGTCGGTATCATAACACATCCGTAGGACATCGCAAGCCATCGCACAGCAGACCTAGGAAATGGACCTGACATCAATAATTAATTTTGAGTCTGAATTTGTTTTCACATGTCCAAAACCTGACGGCAAGGATCAACGATGGCATTTTCAGCAACACAACGGGTGAGTTTTGTGCGACACACCCGCCTCCAACTGTTTTTGTGGTTTGCCCAGGCAGGACATGATATCTACCTGATGTGTGTGACATATGTGAGAGGCCTAATTATGAAATAACCCAGCAGAGGGATCAGACCCTAACCACTACACCACCGGCCCCACTAGTATTCAGATGGCCCTTATAATAAAAGCTAAAAGCTTAACCAATAAAAGGTTGGGATTTATATATATATATATATATATATACATACATACATATATATATACATACTGTATTCGGTGGCATTACAATATTCATATAGTGGCAGTGGTGGCCTGGTGGTAAAGGGCACTGGATCGCTGAGCCTAAGGTTGGAGGTTTTGAGTCTCACCCTCCACAAGGTTGTCACTGTCCCCCCACTGCAGCTAACTGGGTTATCAAAGGCGGACCATGTCTCTCACTGTCTATGGTGAGAGGTTCATGTAAAAGAACCATTGCTGCCTTTCGTAAAGAGTAGCTGTAAAGCCATCAGCGTGTTTCTGTCCCTTGCTAAAGGGTTGTGTCAGGAAGGACATTCGACATAAAAACCTATGCCAAATCAAATGTGCAAATCAGATGATTCGCTGTGGCGACACCGAAAAGAAAATAAGAAGATATATACCGTCTGCGACGTAATAAGTGCCCTGCTCCAATAAGGCCCCCCCCCCCAATGTTTTTTATCTTACGTCTAATAACCGCCCATGTGTACTGGGAGCAAAATGGTATATCAAACTTACCAATTTTATTCGATCAGTTTCTGTAACGGTAAAATGAGGCGTTCACTGCCTGTGGAAGTGAGTTTACATGGTATTTCAAGCCCCCCGGCCACTTTTGAAATGTCTATAATGTTCATCAGTAACAACATATTTGATCATTCCTCCTTGCTTTAAAAAACAGGAAAATATTTTGGTAAGTGTCCAACAACCGATGAACCATTAGAAACTGCCACAACAAAACTATGGGATGATCTGAATGAGTGGAGCGATGGGCGAGATATGGACCTATCAGAAAGTGATGACGAAGATTTTTCTGCTCATCAACTTCATAAATTTGACCATGTGCTTTTGTTTATGGTCGTGTTGATTTTTCAACGTGCCATGTGCTAAGGTTGACATTTGTGTTGATTGGCTTGATTTTACTTTCCCGGAAAATGTTTAAAGGAACAGCACCGGAAGGGAAAAGTAAAGGGTCTTTTATTAAAAATTTATGGTGTTTTCTGTTTATTTTCAGCTTTCATGTAAGTAATTTGGTTGACACCACAAAATGAAGAATGCAAATACCAATAAAATATTTTATTGTTCTGTTATTATTCATGTTTTCCACCTCGATGGGAATAAGCACTTACCGTTCCACTTTTCTGTAAAATATTGTAACAAGCGCCCACCCACTCCAACTTTTCAAGTGCCCTGGGAACTTGTCATGTCGAATACAGTATATTATATATGTGTGTGTACAGTTTAATCCTCAAGTGACCAAACTATTTTGGTGACTAATATGACTGAGTGAGGTCATTAGTGACCCCATTGACTTTATAAAAAATATAAAAATATTCCTGTATAGACTGTTTTAGGGGTCTTCATATTTATTTCAGTCTCAAATATATTTGTCCATCATCTTATATAATAAGGTATGGAATTTGATATACAAGGATCCCTCTCTTAACATGATTAATTGGGACCAAGATCCCCCCGCGACCATCGAATTTTGCAAAGTAGGATCACCCCCCTGACTGACGTATACGTACATGCATATATGTTTATAATATTAATAAATACATATCCAATGCTATGAATGCTTATGCTAACAATTAAATATTCAAAAATAATTCATATGTTGTAAATAAAATATAAATACACACATACAGACACGCGCGCACTCAGATGTGCCCCTCACAAAAATGTAACTAGTTTTGATGGGAGGTTTCAAGTTGTTTTAAAAGGGAAATTAACCATTTAAACCAGGGGATTATTTAAAAAACAACAACAACAACATCCTGGTTGCTTCACTATATATGTTCTCAACTCTGATCTGAAAGTCAGATATTGTTAAGCCTTGACTGGATCAAAATACTTGCAAGATTGATTAATCTTTAAAGGATGACTGCCAGAATGTTGCATGTTCTAAGCAGAAAGGTCTCTCTGCTGTTGCCACATTTCCTACTTCTGATAGATGACTAATCGAGTACCGGACTAGATTATCGTTTTATGGTGATGACATCTGCTACCATCACGAGAAAGTTTTCATTTTATGATACTGAAGTTTGCAGGCAGGTTCATCCTGGCAGGACTTGGCTTGTTTCACTGCAAACACCTCTGTAGGAATTCCTTGATGCTGTATGTGATGCCTTTGATCAGCTTTGAGACCATCACGCCGTAATGACATCACAGGCTTCCTAACGAAGGTTGCTGAAAGAGGAACTTGCACCAAATGTCAAAGTCAAACTGCTCGACTTGGCAGAAAATTATAGTGCAAGATGTTGTGCAAGGACACCATTGGGACAATCATCATGCCATGATCCACCCTTTTGCTGATTTAAAAGGTGGAAAAGACAAAGTGTGACAGTTTGACAGTTATACCGGTACAGCCTTAAACACGACACAACTGCTGTTCATTGCTTCATATCTACTGTCATTCCCAGACTGTGACGGCACATCCCTGGTCTGCACAAGGTCATCTACTTTAGTGATGGTGCTGCTTCAATATAAAAACTACAAGAACTTTGCAAACTTGTCCAACCATGAAAAAGGACTTTTGGTATGAAGGCCGAGTAGCACTTTTTTGCCACCTCACAAAGTAAGAGTCCTGTGAAGGTACTGGTGGCACTGAAGTGCCTGGTTGCACGAACTGGTCTGCTGGCCACTGATGATGACCACATCCTCACTGCTGATTAGGAGTATGAATGGGTAATTACACACATTACGAATGTGAAATTCTTGTTGGTCAGCCAGGACTGTGATTGGAACTCGGTCTCGTTACAGCTTCATACCAATTCCTACTGGAAAACTGGCGGTGGAGAGAATTCCGTGCAGCTAACTGGGTTATCAAAGGCGGACCATGTCTCTCACTGTTTATGGTGAGAGGTTCATGTAAAAGAACCATTGCTGCCTTTCGTAAAGAGTAGCTGTAAAGCCATCAGCGTGTTTCTGTCCCTTGCTAAAGGGTTGTGTCAGGAAGGGCATCCAATGTAAAAACCTACGCCAAATCAAACATGCGAATCACGGATTGGCCGAGCCTTACAAAATTCTATCAACAAATGCAGGACAAATAGATTGACAAATTCTTGGTAGGAAACTTTTTTCAGATTAAAATTATTAAAACGGCGCCCGAATATATATGCCCAGGGTCATATATGACCCCCACTCGGTCGCTTGAAGGTTAAACATGTTCATAGGAGTCTAGGCATCAGCATGTAACCCCACTTTATTATCACAGATTCGAACCCCTCTTTGTGACACTGAGTCCTCTTCATCATGACTCCTCTTTCCCTTCATATCTCCTTCTCAAAAATAAACAAACAAAAAAAAACAACCCGTGATCTCTTCATAGATTCAGTCCCCCTTGCTGGTACGCACTCATCGTCCTTCGTCTCTTTGGTTGGACCCCAGGAATCGCTGCTTGAAGCGAATATTCTAATCATTTTTTTTGAACCTGGGACATGTGGTGAACTTCTCCTATGTTATTCAAACATAAGTGAGGCGCTCCAACGAATGTAGGTGCAAGTGACGTATGGTGCGTGTGAGACAAAGTACGGCATATCCGGACTTCCAATCTTTCAAGTGAGCAAGTGAAGGTTGAGTACTAAACAAATATTCAACACACACTTGCACACTTGAAAGATCGGAACTCCGAATAAGCCACGCTTTGTCTCACAAGCACCATACGTCACTTGCGACAAGCGCCTACATTCGGTGGAGCACCTCACATATAGTGTTGAGCTCGTGGAGGTGGACAGTTAGATTTAAAACAATCCTTTAAATGTCTTTTTTCCTTTATTTAAAGTGTTTAAGTGTTAAACACTTACAGTTTTGTTTTCTAAAAATAACTGGAATGTCGTAAGTTTGAATCCCACGACTCTCAGACACTGGAATTTTTCAGGAAGATTGTCTCGGAGCATCAGGAACCTGTCGTCGGTGTAGTATTTGAAACACGCCTGTCTCATTTTCCTTCATCTCCATCACATTCTTTCTTTCTTTCTCGATATGAGCCACAGAAACTCGAGCTATTAGACTCATTTGCATGTGTTAATATGATTAATTAGTGAGCATAAACACCTTTTTTTTCTATGACAGAAGCTGCACAGAAATCCATACACCTGCACTTTTTTTTTTTTTTTTTAAGTTCTGACGAACGTTAAAGCTCATCAGGCTAAGAGCCTTTTTCTTCCAGACCTGCTAATTGGCATCTGAATATGCGTGGCTAATTAGTAGTATGCAGATGAGGCTCACTTCGTCTGAGCTCAGTGTGTGAGTCGTGGCGTGGTGGCTGCGCAAACTGCGCCTGTGGTTTTTATACCTTGAGATATGAAGATAATCATAATTAATAAAATTGTACTCAAATTTTCTCATCATTTTGTTTAAAACTTTAGGAATTACACAAAAGACGACAATGGAAACAGACCAGAAGGTACGGACGGGATTTCACCCTTTGAGCTCCCAGTCATCAACGACCAGCTAATGTGGCATTGCTAATCTAAACCCATGTCACATGACAGCTGATGAAGCAAAGACTTGGTCACTAATGGCTGAATAAGGTTAAAATGGACACATGAGAGCGCTGCAATTACTAACTATACGATAAATACAATTACGCTATGCCATCAACGTAGTTTTGAATAATTGGTAAGATCCAACAAAAATGCGCCCATGGATGCACAATATCATGGATGTGTTGCATTATTTACAATAAAGATTGCTGGATAGCGTAATTATATGTTCGACGGGTATTGGCTTTGCGAAAGAAAATGATCTGATGGTGTTGCTCATGGTCTCTGTTGCTGCTCGAGGCTCTCCCGATGCTCCAGAGGATGTACGTCAGTGAAGGTTGAAAACTGTTACGTGTACTATAGTTAAACCAAACTCATCCTGAAGTTGTCAATTTTGCCATGTGGACAGACTGTTACACATCTGCTGGTCATCAGATCCCATGCGTTCCTTAAGCAATCATTCTCTGAATGTGCGGTCTATGTCTGGAACACCTCAGATCCACCCACATATCAGGTCTACCAGCCACGAGTCATGTCTACCGGACATCAATGGATGCAACTTGACACAAGTTCTAAACTACATGCATGCCCAGCGCAACCGTACAACCACAGGACGCCATTGCCTGAGGCTGTCTGTTAGAAGATTTGTGCAGATTAAACAGATCTTTCCTGACCAAGAACGCATTTGCCCAATGAGAAACCAATAAGAAACTCAAAAAACAAACAAACAGAGGATCTGAAAGTTTTTGTTCTCCATCAGATATCTGTCTGAGCTACCTAGCAAGGTGTGACTGCTTCCATAGAGTTCTCTCAGTACAGTCATACCTCACCTTACGAAATTAATCCGTTCCAGGAGTGGTTTTGTAACCTGATTTTTTTGTAAGTTGAGTCGCATTTTACATGTAAAAGGCCTGATTCGTGCCAAGGCCCCCAATCTTCTTCTTCTTTTCCTTTCGGCTTTTCCCTTCAGGGGTCGCCACAGCGAATCATCTGCCTCCATCTCACCCTATCCTTTGCATCTTCTTCTCTTACACCAACGACCTTCATGTCCTCCTTCACCACATCCATGAATCGTCTCTTTGGTCTTCCTCTAGGCCTTTTGCCTGGTAGTTCCAGCCTCAGCATCCTATTACCAATATACTCACTATCCCTCCTCTGTACATGTCCAAACCATCTCAATCTAGCCTCTCTGACTTTGTCGCCAAAACGTCTTACATGTGCTGTCCCTCTGATGTGCTCATTCCTAATCCTATCTATCCTCGTTACTCCCAAAGAGAACCTCAACATTTTCATCTCTGCTACCTCCAACTCTGCCTCCTGTCTTTTCCCCAGGGCCACTGTTTCTAACCCATACAACATCGTTGGCCTCAACACCGTCTTGTACACTTTTCCTTTCATTCTTGCCGATACCCTCCTATCACACATCACACCGGACACTTTTCTCCAACCATTCCAACCTGCCTGCACACGTTTCTTGACCTCTTTTCCACACTCTCCATTGCTCTGGATTGTTGAGCCTAAGTACTTAAAATCCTCCACCTTCCTTATCTCTGCTCCCTGTAATCTCACCGTTCCTCTTTGGTCCTTGTCATTCATGCACATGGATTCTGTCTTACTGAGGCTAATCTTCATTCCCCTCCTTTCCAGGGCATACCTCCACCTCTCTAGATTTTCCTGCACTTGTTCTCTGTTCTCACTACAGATCACAATGTCATCTGCAAACATCATAGTCCATGGGGAATCTTGCCTAACCTCATCTGTCAGCCTGTCCATCACCATAGCAAACAAGAAGGGGCTGAGAGCTGACCCTTGATGCAGTCCCACCTCCACCTTGAACTCTTCTGTCACACCGACAGCACACCTCACCACTGTCTTACATCTCTCATACATGTCCTGCACCACTCTAACATACTTCTCTGCCACTCCAGACTTCCTCATGCAATACCACAGTTCTTCTCTCGGCACCCTGTCATATGCTTTCTCCAGATCCACAAAGGCACAATGCAGCTCCCTCTGACCTTCTCTGTACTTCTCCATTAACATCCTCAAGGCAAACACTGCATCTGTGGTGCTCTTTCTTGGCATGAAACCAAACTGTTGTTCACAAATGCTGACTTCTGCCCTTAGTCTAGCTTCCACTATTCTTTCCCATAACTTCATCGTATGGCTCATCAACTTTATCCCTCTGTAGTTGCCACAACTCTGCACGTCTCCCTTGTTCTTAAAAATGGGCACCAGCACACTTCTCCTCCATTCCTCTGGCATCCTCTCACTCTCTAAGACCTTGTTAAATGTTCTTGTCAGAAAATCTACTGCTACCTCTCCTAGACACTTCCATACCTCCACCGGTATGTCATCAGGACCTACTGCCTTTCCATTCTTCATCCTCTTCAATGCCCTCCTCACTTCACCCTTACTAATCTTTGCTACTTCCTGGTCCTCAACAGTCACCTCTTCTACTCTTTTTTTCTCTCTGATTTTCCTCATTCATCAGCTCTTCAAAGTACTCTTTCCATCTTCCCAGCACACTTCTGTCATCAGTCAATACATTTCCCTCTCTGTCCTTTATCAATCTAACTTGCTGCACGTCCTTCCCATCTCTATTTCTCTGCTGTGCCAACCTATATAAATCATTTTCTCCCTCCTTACTTTCCAACCGAGCATACAAGTCATCAAACGCGCTCTGTTTGGCCTTTGACACTGCTACCTTTGCCTTACGCCGTGTCTCCCTGTACTCCTGTTTACTCTCTTCGGTTTTCTCAATGTCCCACTTCTTCTTAGCTAATCTCTTCCTTTGTACACACTCCTGCACGTCCTCATTCCACCACCAAGTCTCCTTATCTACTTTCCTTCCAGATGACACACCAAGTATTCTCCTACCTGTCTCCCTGATCACATTAGCTGTAGTTGTCCAGTCATCTGGAAGCACTTCCTGACCACCCAAAGCCTGTTTCAACTCCTCCTTGAAGACAACCCGACACTCTTCCTTTTTCAACTTCCACCACTTTGTCTTCTGCTCTGCCTTTGCCTTCTTCACCTTCCTCACCATCAGCATCATCCTGCACACCACCATCCTATGCTGTTTGGCAACACTCTCACCCACTATGACTTTGCAATCACTGACTTCCTTTAAATTACATCGCCTGTACAAGATGTAGTCTACCTGTGTGCTCCTACCTCCACTTTTATAAGTCACCCTATGCTCCTCTCTCTTCTGGAAGAAAGTATTCACCACAGCCATTTCCATCCTTTTTGCAAAATCTACCAACATCTGTCCTTCTGCGTTCCTGTCCTGGATACCAAACCTACCCATCACTTCCTCGTCCCCTCTGTTTCCTGCACCAACATGGCCATTGAAGTCTGCCCCAATGACCACTCTTTCACCTCTGGGGGTACTCTGCATCACGTCATTAACTCCCTCCAGAATCTCTCCTTCTCTTCTCGCTCACATCCTGTCTGTGGGGCATAAGCACTAACAACATTGACCATCACACCTTTAATTTCTAACTTGAGACTCATCACTCTGTCTGACACTCTTTTCACTTCTAGAACATTCCTGGCAAACTCCTCCTTCAAGATGACTCCGACTCCATTTCTCTTCCCATCCACACCGTGATAAAACAGCTTAAACCCTGCTCCTATGCTTCTAGCCTTGCGACCTTTCCACCTGGTCTCCTGAACACACAGTATGTCCACCTTCCTCCTCTGCATCATGTCAGCCAGCTCTCTACCTTTTCCTGTCATAGTTCCAACATTCAAAGTCCCTACTTTCAGTCCTAGACTCATGCCTTTCCTCTTCTCTCTCTGGCAACGGACACGCCTCCCGCCTCTCCTTCTTCGACCAACAGTAGTCCAATTTCCATCAGCACCCTGTTGGTTGACGGCACTGATGGCGGTCGTTGTTAACCCAGGCCTCGACCGATCCGGTATGTGGTTCCTTCTTGTGATTCGCATAGTTTATTTGGCATTTGTTTTACGCCGGATGCCCTTCCTGACGCAACCCTCTGCATTTATCCGGGCTTGGGACCGGCGTGAGGGAGAGACACTGGTTTGTGCTCCCCCCTCACGGCTGCATTGCCAAGGCCCCCAATACTACCCCCTAAAGCCTTAAAAAAATGAGTATACCTTTTAGGGCCTCCTTCTGCTTCAATATCGTACCGATGGTAGACGGGTTTCGGCCATATTTCTTTGCGATATCACTCAACCGCATGCCACAAGCCTGCATCTTTTCACTCGCACCGGGAATCACACGTGCGTGTGTGTTGACCATGTTTTCTTAGCAGAGTTATAATCTTACCAATGTTTATGCAAGGTTAAAATTCTGAACCAAAAAATAAAGTTGAAATGAGCACACGCGAAAAACTCAGTAAACAACTGTAACTCTGTCCTTTATGCGTGTTAGAACTCCATGACAAACAATGGATCGAAGGCACACGAAAAGCATAATGGGTATTATGGAGATGCAGCTCCCTCCTAGCCAATGGGAGGCCAGCGGGGCAAAGTGTTGGGAGATAGCCAATGGGAGAGCAATTCAAGCATTGTTTGAATTTTTGAGATGGCACTTTTCGTAACGTGAATTTTTTTTTGTATCCAGAGACGGAAATTTTAGGTAAATGTGTTTCGTAACTTGGATATTTCGTTTGTTGGGTCTTTCGTAAGGTGAGATTATTCAAGGGCAGAGAGAGAGAGAGAGAGAGAGAGAGTTTGTGCATGAGTAAGATGAGATGGAGGAGGAGGGGCTTTGTAGACTTGCAATACACTAAACAGTTAGCATGTGTGATTGTTTTCAGGCTGTGAATGGGAAGCAGTGAGTTCCTCTTAATTAGCTGGAAAGCAGATTAGGTTTTATTAAATTCGAACACAGGATCAGAGCAAAGTTCAGACTTCCCTGTGCCAATGTAAGAGCTCTCACACTCACACACACACACACACAATTAATTGCATCTGTAATGTTCTGAGCTTACTCACTCCTTTGGGTAATGCATTTTGCACCAACGGGAGTGAAGTTAATCACTACATGAACAAACAGCAATAAACAATAAGCATCATCAACCAATAAAAAAGGAGAACATTTATGCCAATTTTAAAGCATTTATTGTGTATTGTTTTAAATAAGTGTTACAGATTAACTACATGATTGAACCGTAACACATGGTACTGCTATAAAAAAAGTATTTACTCCTCTACCTTGAATGGTCCCGCCCCCCCCCAAGATTTAAGCCACCCACTGCCACTGGATTTGTCAGCTAAAGACGCAGAAATCAAAATTAAAGCACAGGCAGTGCAGTACTGCAGAAAACCACACTTTATCAAGGGTATCCAGCTTCCATGTTTAAAGTCCATATCAAATCCCATAGAGTCCATTAGAGATAAAACGTGGCCCAGAGAGAGTCTTGTGTATCAGGAAATCCTGCAGCTCCATTCTGAAAGTAAAGGAAGGAAAAAAAGAAGGGAGGAATTTCACAAGTTCCTGTGAAGGGGCCATGGAGCGAGTACGGAAGTACGTTATGATCTTTCAGGATGTGAGTTTAGAAGTGCATGCACATGAGAGCTGGAGAAGATAATGAGACCTGGGACTGAGCGAGATGAGTGGATGAAGTGAAGACCAAGACGAGGACGAGCTTTCAGCAAACCTGTCAAAACGAGACAACAGTTAGAGCTTCGTAATCAGCAAAACTACACAAAATTTATTTTAGTTGAAAAAGATACCCATAATGTGTAAAAGTTCCCACTTTAAGGTGCAGAACAGAATCTTTAGGTAATGATAATTTTCAGATTAAAACAAGAGGGATACTCATAGTATGAGGTACCTCCTCCAGGCATATATGGATTATTATAACTTGACATGGTTATAATTAAATGTCTCCCCCTAGTGGCTGTTGGTTGAACATTTTTCAACAAGTTAAAGATGATCAAATGCATGGATCAATTCCAACACATAATGGATTCTTTCTAAGGTTCAGACCCCACCCCTTCACAAATTTTAATAAAAATTGGATCAGAAGTGTGATCCTAACAGAAAAAACAAAATCCATAAAAATTGCTTGTGAAAAATTCTATCAAATTCCTGCTTCAAAACCGAGCCTTACACATCCTTGTCAGGTTCCACTTAGCAAGTTTTGTGAAAACCGAGCAGTACCGTGTCTGTATTTTGTTATTTTTGTGTAAGCTTACTAACGAACACACACACACACACACACACACACTCTCCCACCAATGTATGACACACCTTGACACTCAGCGTTCTGAAGGCCATGTTTTGTAACTTTTGTATTTTTCAACAAATATTTTATTTAATTATTTGGATTTCAGATTCTGACTTGAGTTCTTGAACAATCACCATAAATCAAGTTAGTGTATATATATATATATATATATATATATATATATATATATATATATATATATATATATATATATCGTGTGATAATCTCAAATAGCTTTCAAGCTGAATGAACGTCCTTGCTCATGCTAATTAGCATAGAAATTTGAGTGGAAACGAGGCAGGTTGCCGGATGGAGCTTTACGAACATGGGTGGAGATGGTGGTGGTGTCAAGGGCTAATTGATTTTAGTGTTCGATGCGAATTCTTGCCAAATGCATTATATCGTTGGCATCACGCATGGTTTTAAACACAGTTTATTTTATTATAGCAGGTTTCATTAAGTGAATATGCAAGTTTAGAGTTTTTACTTAATAGAGTCATTCTTTATCCCGGTGAGATTTTTTTTTGTTTTGTTTTTAGAAGTGTTGTATTGTAGCTAGCCAAGCAGGGGGTACTGTGCTGTGTATTTTCTTCTTTTGACTTGGTGGAGGTTTGTGCTCTCCAGATCCTGTTTTAAAATACGAATGAACTACTTCAAGCCGGTGTTGGTCCTCACTCACTTTTTGATCAGGCAGCACATGGTTGCCCTGAAGATGTGCGTTAAGCAGGTTGGCACTGGGTCTGTCATGCTCGCAGAAGATGGTACCGTTGACATAGTGGAAGCGGTCTCCAGGGACAAGACGGTTTCTGCACGTCGCACACGAGAAACACTGAGGAAGAGAAGAAACGATAGAAAAACAAATAAAGTGAAAAAACGGTGACGCCACGCTGCTGTACAGCAACATTAATCACTCAGACACGTACTTTAAGTATGGATTCGCAGACTGAAGGTGTCGGAACATCAGCATTAATAAGGCAAATATTTCAGTAATGAAACAGACGTGCTAATTTTTCTCATGAACTGCCTGGAAACCTGAAGGTGTTTCTGTGTAATTTCTATAACAGCTCTTCTGATAATCTACACGAACAGAGCGGAAAAAAAAAAAAAAAGTATAATCATCGATGTGGGAAGGTTTTCTCGGTTCATTTCGCAGTGGCTTACTGGTCAGTAGGTCCTGAGTTCAAGTCCCAGGCTTGGTGGAGAACGTTTCTGTGTCAAGTTTGCACGTTCTTCCTGAGTTTATGAGGGTTTCCTCCGGGTTCTCCAGTTTCCTCCCACAGTCCAAAGACATGGACATTAAGACTAAATGGCTGTTCCAAATTGCCCCTAATGTGAATACTTGTGTTTGTGTGTGTGTGTGTGTGTGTGTGTGTATGTATGTTGGCTACCCAAAGGACTGGTGACAGAGTGTACCCTGCCCTCACCCAGAATCAGCTCAGATAGACTCCTGCCTCCCTCAGAACCAAATAGGATCAAGTGGTTCAGTGAAAACTAGGCAGGGAATCCGCGAGAATTCGGCGTAAAGCTGTTGCTCCTTCACAAATCGAAAAAAGTTGAGGTGGTTCGGGCGTCTGATTAGGATGCCTCCTGGTCGCCTCCCTTTAGAGGTCTTCCAAGCATCTCCAGCTGGGAGGAAGCCCTGACGTAGACCCAGGACTCGCTGGAGGGATTATATGTCCTGTCTGGCCTGGGAATGGGACCGGTGGTGTAGTAGTTAGGGTGCTGGGCTCATAATTGAGAGATTGTTGGTTCTTGGTTAGACACCCAGTGTGCTAAGACCGTTGCGCAAGATCGCAACCATCCAGCAGTATAAATGGGAACCAGTAAAAATACTGGGAAGGTAACCGGTGATGGACTAGCGTCCCATCCAGGAGGAGATTAACTTCTAGGTCACTTCATGCTATAGAAACCAGGATGAACTCTGGCCTTTCAGCACGGGTGTCAAAGCCCAACAGTTTTACCTATACCTGGCCTGGGAATGACTCCGGATCCTCCAGTAGGCGCTAGAGTGCGTCACTGGGGCGAGGAATGCTGGGGTTTCCTTCCAAGGCTTGTTGTTTTTACGATTTGACCACGGATAGTGGCAGCGTTGATTATTTTTAATAATACTCATTGTCATCATTACTATTATTGCTACACTAACAATATTTGTAATAGGCATCATTTTTATCTGATCGCAGTGTTTGATGTGCACATCTTTGCTGTGCCATGAACACACACTCAGAACAGACAGGAGGTTAAACGTGATGAACTTTTTTTTGTTTTTGCTGGCAAGACACCAGCAGACTGGCTGTGGCACTCACCTTGAGGTGGTAGACGTTGCCCTGCGCCCTCATCACCATCTCACTGGGAGGGATCGACTGGCCACAGGCACTGCATGCACCTGTGTGCCCAAACAACCTGAAAGACAGACACACACACACACACACACACACACACACACACATGATGGGTGATATAGAATTTAAAATTAATTTTAGGAATTACAACATTCACTATCTGAATTTTTAAACGGCACCTCTGAGACAGTTCAAATATAATGAGCACATCATTAAGCACATGAAGCTTATCTTAACCATGGAAGGAAAAAAAAAAAAAAAAAAAAAAAAAACTATTGCAATACGAAGCGACTTATCAATGACACATTGAAGTGCTGGGAAAAGTGCACGAGTGCCAAAAGAAATGAGTCTGATGCAAATTAAAGTAAGAGCTGCACATCTACCAGCAGACCTGCGCAGCTTCAACAGCTCATTTGCATCGCAAATCAGGACGCCATCACCAACATGCCTTGTGTTAACTCGGGAGGAGTTTATAATTTGCTGTTGAATTAAAGACACAGAATTAAAAAAAAGAAGGAAAAAAAAAAAAAAAACGGATGGAATTTATTCCCAGACTGTAGCACAACACCGTTTTACCTCACCATTTCTTCCCTGTGCAGTGTTGGCTTTTGTGTTTGGTACCAGGGTCTGTGCAAGTGTTTGACATTGGTGCTGGGGTTGGTGTTGATACCCATGTTAGTGTAGGCATTTGGTTTTGGTAGTTGGTGCTTGTTCCAGGGCTGATGTACCTGCTTGGTGTTGGCATTAATTCCTAGGCTGATATTGGTGTAGGTACCCGTGTTTGGTCTTGATATTGGTGTTTGGTGTAGGCACCGGTGTTTGGTCTTGATATTGGTGTAGGCACCGATGTTTGGTCTTGATATTGGTGTAGACACCGGCGTTTGGTCTTGATATTGGTGTAGGCATCGACGTTTGGTCTTGATATTGGTGTTTGGTGTAGGTACTGGTGTTTGGTCTTTGTGTTTGGAGCCCACTGTGTTTAAACATACTGAATTCCATTAAAGTCATGTGTTTATTTACAAATTACTAAACAAACAAATTAAGGTTTCACAGTTACAGTTTGGTCCCAAAGCAATTTTACACAATTTCACATTAATAGATAATTCTGAACATTAAAGCCATGCATTGGGTCTGATGTTTGCTTCATAACTGAATGATGTGGCAATATTCAGTAATATTTCACTGGTAGACTTGAATGTTTTCAAGTATGAGGGGTGCACCAATGGGAGATATTAACAGGAAGTGGGTATATTATCAGTCAAAGGGTTGAAAGGTAGGGGGTGGGATTAAATAAGATTATTCTCCTTCCCACTCCCTTTAGATTATGGTACAGTTAACAATAAGTGAGGCCGGTGGCATAGTGGTTAGGGTGCTGGGCTCCTGATCGGGAGGATGTGTGTTCAAATCGCTGTTAAACCCCCACTGTGCCAAGACTCCTGGGCAAGGTCTCAACCACAAGTGTGCCTCTGTTCACCCAGCAGCATAAATGGGGACCAGTAAATATATACTGGGAAAGTAGCCTGAAATAGACTAGCTTCCCATCCCATGTCATTTCTTGTGGTTACAAAAAAACAAACAAACAAAAAAAAAACATAAAACCATTTAAATCTGAACGGGGCGGTGGTGGTCTGATGGTAAGGTGCTGGATTACCAACTGGGTTATCAAGGGCCAGCCATGTCTCGCACTGTCTGTAGTGTGAGGCATGTGAAAGAACCATCTCATCAAGAGTAGGCCCTTTCTGCCTGGTTAGCTGTCCAGGGTGTAGTATTCCCTTGCACAGAGTTGGCTGAGATGGGTGCCAGCCTCCCCGTGACCCTAATTAGTATCAAGTGGTTCAGAAATTGAATGAATGATTTTCAAGAAATCTTTTGATTCTCCTCCACCGCACTGCAACCTGCATGCAAACACAGACAGGTCAATGCATTCTACCATGTTTGGCAGTAATAACTTCAAAAAATAAATAAACAAATAAAAATCATAGCGTACGAACATACAGCCTACGTATTGAAAACAAGAATCATCCAGATGAGCGTCTCTCACTCTCAGCCCCTATTATAACCATCAGGTGAATGTAAATCTACAGTAAGACATCGAAGAACAAATTACGGGATAATGCAAGATGATTGCACCCATGCTATGTAAACGATATGTCAACCTGTATGTCAAACAACTGCAAATTACCGTTATATGCAGATGACAGCGTGTTGATTGTGTCCGATAAAGTCTATCTTCCTTTCGGCTTTTTCCCATTTACTCGGGAGTCGCCACAGCGAATCATCTGATTCACACGTTTGATCTGGCAGAGGTTTTTACGTGGGATGCCCTTCCTGTCACAACCCGTTTTAGCAAGGGGCAGAAACACGCTGACGGCTTTGCAGCTACTCTTACCAAAGTCAGCAATGGTTCTTTTACATGCCTCTCACCATAGACAGTGACAGACATGGCCTGCCTTTGATAACCCAGTTAGCCGCACTGGGGGGACTCAAACCCCCAACCTTTGAATCAGCGATCCAGCGCCCTATACCAATAGACCACCACCGCCCCCACATTGTGTCCGATAAAGATCCCAACAAAATATCAAATGTACTTAAGAAGAACGTCGAGTCGTGTTATCACTGGCTAATAGATAACAAACTGTCATTACTTTAGAAAACCAAAATGTTCACTGTTTAGGTCAAAACAAACTAAAACATGTTAAAAACTTTGAATTTTATGACCAGCACAATTGATTTCAATCAACAAAAAGTTAAATACTTCGGCATCTCACTAGATCAAGACTTGGCAGGCATTAATATAGACCAGGATTGTGTGATGTGGAATACGCATCTACAGCCTGGTACAGTGCTCTACCCAAACCTTTAAAAATAAATTACAAATTATACAAAATAAAGCTGTCAGGTACTCACTTTCCGCGGTGAATTGGGACCGAGATCCCCACGCGATCATCGAAATCCGCGAAGTAGGATCATCCCACCAACCCCCTCGACTAACGTACACGTACGTGTGTATATAATATCAATAAATACATATCCAATGCTATAAATGAAATAAATAAAATATAACTACACACACACATACAGACACGCACACGCACTCAGATGCGCACCTCACAAAAATGTAAGTAATTTTGATGGAAGGTTTTGGGTTGTTTTGGGTTTTTTTTTTTGCATAATTGGCCTTGTTTTTGCGGCATTTTCCTGAACTTCTTCCCCTATTCTCCCTTAATTTCCTTATTATTTTAATTTGATGAATATAAACACGATGCTCTCAAGCCACATGAATTGAAGCGTGAAGTAGTGAGGGATCACAGTTCAATTCATTTTCTGTAACCGCTTAATCCTAATTAGGGTCGCGGGGAGGCTGGCGCTCATCCCAGCCAACTTCAGGCGAGGGCAGAGTACACCCTGGACAGCTCGCCAAGCCATCGCAGGGCGGAAACATGCTGGCGGCTTTGCAGCTACTCTTGTCGAAAGTCAGCAATGGTTTGTTTACAGCCTCAAAATATAGGCAGTGAGAGACATGGCTGGCCTTTGATAACCCAGTTAGCTGCACTGGGGGACGACGACAGTGACAACCTTGTGGAGAGTGGGACTCACCACATTATACTATATTGACTTAAATAAGCTCTTTTCAATGTAACTTTTTTTTTTGTAATTGTAAGGTTTTCTCCACTTGAATACCTCACTTTATATCAGTGATGCAAATAATTGATCAGTTTACTTTATTTATTAGTAATTATATTGGTGTGTGCATTGTACAAATATTTTTATGCCATTTAAAAAAACCCAAATTATAAACTACTGTATGATATAAATTGTTATTAACTGAATATATTGCACTATATGTATGATAAATTGTAAATGTTGAAATCAAATAAAAAAATCAATAAATCAATTGGATGTAGCACTTTTTCCTCAATCAAAGATATGGTTCATATCATCCGATCTGTCCACTGTACTGTTACTTCAGCTCACATCAAAAACACAAACAAACAAACAAACAAAAAAACTTGAACCTGGAGCTCGATCTTCTCTGTAAACCACAGTTCAGTTTGGAACATAAAATTGGATGCATCACCATGGCAACATCAATTATATCTCTAACATTTACCATAAAAGGATGCATATAACTACCACTACTACCCTTCAGTCCCCCTGTGAAGGAAATCTCAGCAGGGGCGGGGCCTGGTTAGAACTTGGATGGGAGACTGCTTCTATGCTGTGGAGGATTAGTTAAAAGATCTGGCAACTTATTCCAAAATAAATCTGAATCCTGTGAGAATAGGAGTGAATTCAACTGAAGGCATGAGCATAACACACAGAACACACATAACACTATCATTAGGAATGGAAGTCTTGAGGTGGGCAGTGGTGGCCTGGTGGTAAGTCCCACTCTTCATGGGTTGTCACTTCTCCCCACCCCCCCACCCCCCAGTGCAGCTAAGTGGTCATCAAAGGCCGGCCATGTCTCTCACTGTCTACGGTGTGAGGTTCATGTAAAAGAACCATTGCTGACTTTTGACAAGAGTAGCTGCAAAGCCGTCAGAATGTTTCTGCCCTGCGATGGCCTGGTGAGCCTTCCAGGGTGTACTCTGCCCTCACTCCGAGTCGGCTGGGATGGGCGCCAGCCCCCCCTGACCCTAATTAGGATTAAGCGTTTACAGAAAGTGAACAGATGAAGTCTTGGGCTGTGCTGTTACATGAAAATAATCAATGATGCAGTGGAATTTTTATTTTTATTTTTTTTGCATAAAAGCACATCTGGAAGTGTTTTATTCGTCTTAACAATAGGGATGCTACTCAAGGATATGTGTATTTATTAAAAAAATGTGACGTAATTTTTATCCATTTGTAGTTACATTTAATGTTGGGACAATGTCCACGAAGCATAGTTCTTGCTGTTATTTCTAATTTTTATGTATATCAAGGTCTTTATTTTCAAAGTGCATTTCGTCATGTTATCGATATCCATATAAGGAGGTGGCGGGGGATATGATACACAGTGATACTGACCTGATGTAGTCGCTCCTACACAGGATCATGCCTCCTTTGCTGTAGCATGTGGTGCCGATGTCGCCCAGCTGAGCCTGGCAGCACGAGCACTTCAGGCAACGTGTGTGCCAGTAGCGCTCCATGGAGAAGAGCAGGAACCGGTCGGCGATCCGTCCTCCACATCCAGCACATGCACGCGAGACGCAGCCGGCTCCGCCCACCACCTGGCTGTTCACCATGCCTACAACCATATGGACAAAAATTACCACAACAACATCAACTTCTGTTGGAGTCTCAAAATAGATGCTCTCTCTCATGTATATACACACACATTATACAGGGCAAGAAATGAAGAAAATTTTCCACCAGACAGGGGGCAGGCAGAAGAAAAAATCTGCAGGACCCCGTGTTTGCAATGTAAAATTGTACTCAGGCCTATTACAGTATTACAACTACGTACATAGTTCGTTTTAAACAACATTAAAGTAGTTCGGTAACTCAAACTCTCAAAGTGTGGGTATAGATAGACATTGGTCCTGAAAAGTCCTCTTTGGACGTCGATTCTTTTCAGAATCTTTATAATCTCTGACATTACTGCTACTTGGTCCAGCGTCACTTTGGTCAGGTTTTCTTAAATTTTACAAACCAGTTAACTTTGTCTGCTTTGACGTTGTTAGTTACAGTTAAATTGTTTTTATTATACTCGCGCATTAGCGGAAAACCGGAAGTTACTGGTACGTGATTCAAATTTAGCCAGTGGCTGAGAGCTTTTGTTTCTCCCTCCTGCTGATTGGTTACAGATGATGTGTACACCTCTTTTTTTCCTCTTTCAACACACATGCCATCAACGTTATTGCTTGAATTGTAAATTCATGTTTTTTAGTGTGTTTTTAACGATTATTTAAGCACTATGATGTCATTCAAACGACCTGCATCTTCTCTAGCTTCTGGTAAGGAGTTTTCATTGAAGTCTCATCTTAGGCGATGGTGGATTGTTCATTTTACTGGAAAAGCCTTCTGCCTGACACGGGGCCGGTATTGGGCTGGATTTTTCCGAACCTAGAGAAATGCCAGCAAATTCCAGTGGGCCGGCGCTAGTTTCGCGCCTTGATAGATATATATCAATTCAATTCCTCATTCATTCCAAAATGTGTGGTGGTGGGAGAGTGAGCTGCACCTTCCATTCCTCCGCCTTCGTAGCTGAACTACCCTTGAGCAAGGTACCTAACCCCTAACTGCTCTCCCGGCACTGCACGTGTGGCAGTCCACTGCTCAGAGTGTGAGTGTTTACTTCGGATGGGTTCAATGCAAAGCCAAAATTCCCTTGCGGGATTAATAAAACATATTTAAATAAATGAAAAATACAGACGGCCCCCAACTTACGAAGACCCTTGTGTACGAAATCCTCAGTTTACGAAAAACAGTTTCCTCAGTTTCCGTCCGAGATACGAAACAACCCCCTCTTATGAAAAGAAATTCAAAATTCAAACGCGCCAATCAAAATTTCACACGACACGCTCTCATTGGCTGTCTCTCAACATCCCGCTCCGCTGGCCTCCCAGATAGAGATAGAAGGAAGCTTCACTCTTTAGTTTTTAGTTCATTTTTTTAAGTTGTTTTAATTCAGTAAATGTTTAATAAATGTGGGTGCATTTGAGCTCATCTGGAATTCCGATCGCTCAAGGAATCAAATTAAAGTTGACTTTGTCAAGCAGGGAATGCGCTTTGAATTCACGTCTTGTGGGCGTGGCCCGCGGGAGAGAGAGAGAGAGAGAGAGAGAGAAGGAATAATGCTTTAGTTTTTAAGGTGTTTTAAGTCAGTAAATGGTCAAGCAGGGAATGCGCTTTGAATTCACATATTGTGGGCATTGGCCCGCAGCATGCGCGCGGGAGAGAGAGAGAGAGAGAGAGAGAGAGAAGGAATAACGCTTTAGTTTTTATTTTTTTAAGTTGTTTAATACACTAAATGTTTAATAAATGTGGGTGCATTTGAGCTTATCTGGAATTCCGATCCCTCTAGGAATCAAATTATAGTTGAGTTTGTCAAGCAGGGAATGCGCTTTGAATTCCACGTCTTAAGGGCATGGCCCGCAGCGTGGGGGAGAAAGAGAGAGAGAGAGAGAGACACAAAGAGAGAGGTGTGTGTTAATAAAAAATGTTTAATAATGGTTTAATTAATAAATATTTTAATAAAATGTTTAAATGGTTTAACAAATAATTTTCTTTTACTTTTAACACAAATTTCATACAAAATTTGTGTACTTTTATCATTTTAAAAGGGTTTATGGGGTTTATCCAGTCCAAAGACTGGAGCCTTGGAACGAATTAGGCGTTTAACATGTAAGGTGCGACCCCACTTACGAAATCCTCGCAATATGAAAAGGGCTCTGGAACAGATTACTTTCGTAAGTTGGGGGCTGACTGTACAATTGTGTGCAAAAGTTTCGTCACCCAACAAAATCAAGCTTTTTCATTTTCCCTGATATTTCTCCTGTATCTTAGCCCAACACCATATTGTTCTTCGACTCACGGCAAGGGACTCGTTAAGTCTTAATCTCAAACCGTTTTCTTTTCTGTTTTATTTTAAATAAAATTCTGCAGTAATATGTAGTTCAGATAAATAATAAACTAAAAGGTCATGAGGCTGGGAAGTGTAGGAGGAAGGGTAGGAGCAGGGTGGGTGGTGGGTTAGTTTTGCACTTGTGGCTGTATTTGCCAAGCATAGCCTAGTCAGTGTGTATTTAAAAAAAATGTTTCTAGTGTTTCTGAAGGTTTCTTTATTGTGCTTCATGTTAACTGAAGCGTTCATCGAGTAAAATCTCCAGCACCACCAGTAAACAAACAAACACAAACCAAAAGATCATGAATTATAAAAGGAAATTAAGTAACTGCAATTATGTCCATGTATCAATCTTCTTCTTCTTTTCCTTTCGGCTTTTCCCTTCAGGGGTCGCCACAGCGAATCATCTGCCTCCATCTCACCCTATCCTTTGCATCTTCTTCTCTTACACCAACGACCTTCATGTCCTCCTTTACCACATCCATGAATGCGTCTCTTTGGTCTTCCTCTAGGCCTTTTGCCTGGTAGTTCCAGCCTCAGCATCCTATTACCAATATACTCACTATCCCTCCTCTGTACATGTCCAAACCATCTCAATCTAGCCTCTCTGACTTTGTCTCCAAAACGTCTTACATGTGCTGTCCCTCTGACGTACTCATTCCTAATCCTATCCATCCTCGTTACTCCCAAAGAGAACCTCAACATTTTCATCTCTGCTACCTCCAACTCTGCCTCCTGTCTTTTCCCCAGGGCCACTGTTTCTAACCCATACAGCATCAAGCTGGCCTCAACACCGCTTTTGTACACTTTTCCTTTCATTTTTGCCGGTACCCTCCTATCACACATCACACTGGACACTTTTCTCCAACCATTCCAACCTGCCTGCACACGCTTCTTGACCTCTTTTTCCACACTCGCCATTGCTCTGGATTGTTGAGCCTAAGTACTTAAAATCCTCCACCTTTCTTATCTCTGCTCCTGTAATCTCACCGTTCCTCTTTGGTCCTTGGCATTCATGCACATGTACTCTGTCTTACTGAGGCTAATCTTCATTCCCTCCTTTCCAGGGCATACCTCCACCTCTCTAGATTTTCCTGCACTTGTTCTCTGCTCTCACTACAGATTACAATGTCATCTGCAAACATCATAGTCCATGGGGAATCTTGTCTAACCTCGTCTGTCAGCCTGTCCATCACCATAGCGAACAAGAAGGGGCTGAGAGCTGACCCTTGATGCAGTCCCACCTCCACCTTGAACTCTTCTGTCACACCGACAGCACACCTCACCACTGTCTTACATCTCTCATACATGTCCTGCACCACTCTAACATACTTCTCTGCCACTCCAGACTTCCTCATGCAATACCACAGTTCTTCTCTCGGCACCCTGTCATATGCTTTCTCCAGATCCACAAAGGCACAATGCAGCTCCGTCTGACCTTCTCTGTACTTCTCCATTAACATCCTCAAGGCAAACACTGCATCTGTGGTGCTCTTTCTGGGCATGAAACCAAACTGTTGTTCACAAATGCTGACTTCTGCCCTTAGTCTAGCTTCCACTATTCTTTCCCATAACTTCATCGTATGGCTCATCAACTTTATCCCTCTGTAGTTGCCACAACTCTGCACGTCCATGTATCAATGATTTATGTAATTTACTGCACGTCACTGCAGATGATTCCAATGTCTAACATCCCATAATACCGTATAGAATTAAAAAAAAACACTGGTTAATAAATAAATCTGGTGGATTAAGTCATGGAATTTAAACTCATAAATACAGTAATGACCCTCACGTGCGTCCACAAGTGTGTGAATGTTCAGTCAGCATAAGCACACTAAGAACTCACACACACACACACACACACACACACAAGCGCGACTTTGCTAGTTTAAGGTATAACTGGATTTGCTCTTGATACAGTATAATTAAGTCCCTCATGACATGTAACCTGATACAGGAAGCTGATTATTCATAAACTCTGAGAGAGAGAGAGAACAAAACAGCAAAGTTAAATGTGTTTCATGAGAAAAGTTTCTGCAAAATACAAACCCCACAGCGAGTTCATGTGGCCTACACAGCTGCCAACACCTGTATAGCTAAAATAAATACCGTATCCGACGTAATAAGCGCCCTGTTAGAAAGTTACCCCCCCCCCCCCCCAGTGTTTTTTATCTTACGTCTAATAACCGCCCATGTGTACTGGGTAAGTTTGATCTACCATCTTGCTCCAATTTTATTCGATCAGTCTCTAAGCGTAAAATGAGGCGTTGACCGCCAGTAAAAGTGAGTTTACACAGTATTTCAAGACCCCCTGCCACTGGGGAATGTCTATAATGTTCATGAGTGACAACACATTTGATCGTTCCGCTGTGCTTTAAAAAACAGGAAAATATTTTGCTGTGCTCTCTTGGTAAACGTCCAAAAACCGAACCATTAGAAACTGCTACAACAAAACTATGGGATGCTGTGAATGAATGGAGCGATGAGCCAGATATAGACCTATCAGAAAGTGATGAGGATTTTTCAGCCGATTCTCCTGCTCACCAACTTCATACATTTAAGCACTAGCCATGTGCTTTTGTTTACGTTCGTGTTGATTGGTTCAACGTGCCATGTGCTAAAGTTGACTTTCGTGTTGACTGTCTCATTTTACTTCCGGGAAAATGTTTAAAGGAAATATTTAAAGGAAAAGCACCGGGAGGGAAAAGTAAGGGAAGGAAAAGTCGTTTTTTTTTTTTTTAATGATGCTGTTTTCGGTTTGTTTTCAGCTTTCATGTAAGTAGTTTGGTTTATAACACAAAATGAATAACACAAATAACAGTAAAACTCTTATTGTTCTGTTATTATTCTTGTTTTCCACCTTGATTCTAATAAGCATTTACCGTTCCACTTCGCTGGTAAACATTTGAATAAGCGCCCACCCAGTCCAATTTTTTAAGTGCACTGGGCGCTCATCACGTCATATATGGTAAGTTAATAAAAATACAAAAAAAATACAACAGCGACCAAAACATGCTGCATAATCTTCATTCATTTTCCGAACCACTTAATCCTAATTTATTATTTAATATTATTTGATTAGTTATGTTGTCTATATATATATATATATAAAAAATTGCTTGATTTGAGTACTTTTACCATGGTAGGGAGTGGTGGCCTGGTGGTATAGGGTGCTGGATCACTGATCCTAAGGTTGGGGGTTCGAGTCCCACTCTCCACAAGGTTGTCACTGTCCCCCCAGGTTTGCGAACTGGGTTATCAAAGGCTGGCCATGTCTCTCACTGTCTACGGTGAGAGGTTCATGTAAAAGAACCATTGCTGAATTTCATAGAGTAGCTGCATAGCTGACAGCATGTTTCCAACCTGCGATGACCTGGCGAGCTGTCCAGGGTGTACTCTGCCCTCGCCCGGAGTCGGCTGGGATGGGCGCTAGCCTCCCCACGACCCTAATTTGGATTTAGCGGTTACAGAAAATGATTAATTTTTACCCTGAAAATCCCTTTTGGCCCATTTTTATTTCCGAAACCTGCAAAGACTTGAGTATTTCTTGCACAAAAATTCAGAAAATTCAGGGAAAGCCGTATATCAGTATTGAGTACTTATCCATTTCCGAATCGCTTAATCCTAATTATAGTCACAGGGAGGCCGTTGCCCATCTCAACCATCTTTGGACTAGGGCAGAATACACCCTGGACAGCTCGCCAGGCCATCACAGGGCAGAAACACGCTGACTGCTATGCAGCGACTCTAAATGAAAGCCAACAATGGTTCTTTTACATGAACCTCTCACCACAGGCAGTGAGAGACATGGCCGGCCTTTGATAACCCAGTTAGCTGACCTGAAGGGGGACAACAATAGTGACAGTGGGGGTTAAACCCAGACTTTGGGATCAGTAATCCACCACTGCCCACAACATAATCTAATAACTTAAATATAAACTATTTTTTTTAATAAAAGAAAAAAATGGCAACATGGTGGCGTAGTGGTTAGCACCCCCACCTCACAGCAAGAAGGCCCTGGGTTGGATTTTCAGCTCGGGAGTTTCTGTGTGGAGTTTAGATGTTCTCCCCATGCATGGGTTTCCTCTGGGTACTCCAGTTTCCTCCCACAGTTCAAATATATGCACAGAAGGTTACCTGGCTGTTCCAAATCAGCCCTAGTGTGCGTGTGAATGCTTGTGTGAGTGTTGGCCCAGCAATGGCCTGGTGAGGTGTGCAAGATGTACCCCACCCTCGCCCCGGAGTCGGCTGAGATGGGTGCCAGCCTGCCCACAACCCTAATTAGGATTAAGCGGTTCAGAAAATGAATGAATGAATAAAGTAAAGGTGTAAAGTAGCGTGGAAAGAAACGGGAGGATTTAGAGTTTTAGACAGAAATTCTTCAGTAGCGGGAGCCGGTGGAGTAGGTGCTATGCGCATGACGGTGAGGTCATGGGTTCAGATCCATTTCAGAACCCCACCATAGTAAAAAACCCCAGGGCAACCACAATCACCCGTCCATCCTGCAGTATTCACAGGTACCAGAAACACGTGAGCTGTGAGGGTGTACCCGGCCTTCCAGTGGAAAAATGACCCATAAACATTTTCTTTCAGTTTCTGCTCTTGTTATGTTCCTGTGCAGTATATATCAGGTGTTCATCATCAGATGCTTTACATATTGCAGAAGAGTCTCCTCAATGTTCTCTATGTAATTAATCAAAATACTATACAAGACCCAGTGCGGCTAACTGGGTTATCAAAGGCCAGCCATGTCGCTCCCTGCCTATGGTGTGAAGTTCATGTAAAAGAACCACCGCTGACTTCCGATAACAGTAGCTGCATAGCCATCAGCTTGTTTCTGCCCTGCGATGGCCTGGCAAGCTGTCCAAGGTATACTTGTGCTCTCGTCCGGAGTCGGCTGGGATAGGCGCCAGCCTTCCCATGACCCTAATTAGGATTAAGCGGTATACACAATTTTTATATCGTATATCTGCATAAAAATGCAAATGGTCAAAACAAAACTCATACCGGATCGGTCGAGGCCCGGGTTAACAAAGACTGCCATCAGTGCTGTCAACCAACAGGGTGCTGATGGAAATTGGACTACTGCTGGTCGAAGACATCGAAGAAGGAGAGGTGGGAGGCGTGTCCGTAGGCAGAGAGAGAAGAGGAAAGGCGTGAGCCTAGGACTGAGAGTAGGGACTTTGAATGTTGGAACTATGCAAAGAAAAGGTAGCGAGCTGGCTGACATGATGCAGAGGAGGAAGGTGGACATACTGTGTGTTCAGGAGACCAGGTGGAAAGGTAGCAAAGCTAAAAGCTCAGGAGCAGGGTTTAAGCCGTTTTATCACGGTGTGGATGGGAAGAGAAATGGAGTCGGAATCATCTTGAAGGAGGGGTTGGTCAGGAATGTTCTAGAAGTGAAAAGAGTGCCAGACAGAGTGATGAGTCTCAAGTTAGAAATTGAAGGCGTGATGGTCAATGTTGTTAGTGCTTATGCCCCACAGGCAGGATGTAAGCTAGAAGAGAAGGAGAGATTCTGGAGTGAGTTAGATGAAGTGATGCAGAGTACCCCCAGAGGTGAAAGAGTGGTCATTGGTGTTGACTTCAATGGACATGTTGGTGCAGGAAACAGAGGGGATGAGGAAGTGATGGGCAGGTTTGGTATCCAGAACAGGAACACAGAAGGACAGATGTTGATCGATTTTGCAAAAAGGATGGAAATTGCTGTGGTGAATACTTTCTTCAAGAAGAAACAGGAGCATAGGGTGACTTATGAAAGCGGAGGTAAGAGCACACAGGTAGACTACATCTTGTGAAGGCGATGTAATTTGAAGGAAGTCAGTGACTGCAAAGTAGTAGTGGGTGAGAGTGTTGCCAAACAGCATAGGATGGTGGTGTGCAGGATGACTCTGATGGTGAGAAAGGTGAAAAAGGCAAAGGCAGAGCAGAAGACAAAGTGGTGGAAGCTGAAAAAGGAAGAGTGTCGTGTTGTCTTCAAGGAGGAGTTGAAACAGGCTTTGAGTGGTCAGGAAGTGCTTCCAGATGACTGGACAACCACAGCAAATGTGATCAGGGAGACAGGTAGGAGAGTACTTGGTGTGTTCTCTGGAAGGAAAGCAGATAAGGAAACTTGGTGGCGGAATGAGGAAGTGCAGGAGTGTGTACAAAGGAAGAGGTTAGCCAAGGAGAAGTGGGACATAGAGAGGACCGAAGAGAGTAAACAGGAGTACAGGGAGACACAGCGTAAGGCGAAGGTAGCGGTGTCAAAGGCCAAACAGAGAGCGTAGATGACTTGTATGATAGGTTGGACAGTAAGGAGGGAGAAAATGATTTATACAGGTTAGCACAGCAGAGAAATAGAGATGGGAAAGACGTGCAGCAAGTTCGAGTGATAAAGGACAGAGAGGGAAATGTATTGACTGATGACAGAAGTGTGCTGGGAAGATGGAAAGAGTACTTTGAAGCAATGTTCCCTCTAATTTTTCATGTGTCCGAACAAACACATAAGCTCCCTGAGCACACTGAGGACCACTGTGAGCGACATCAGGTGTGCACGCTGTGGCCACACCGCGACACCAGTATCACACTTCAAAGCTTTAGATCATGGCAAGTTTCATGGCTTATTAAAAGAATCAAATTGCAGCAGCAATTTTCATTAGTTTACTTTTATTATAAGTGATTTGGCCCACTTAAAATTAAAGACAATCTTGTTTTTCATGAGATGTGTAGTATGTTATATGTGAGAGTCCTGCTTTAGACATGGGAGGAGTCCTGCTTTGGCAATGGAAAGAGTCCTGCTTTGGCCTAAAAGAGGACCAGTTGTTGCCTGGCTTAGGGTCCAGTTCTGGAAGAAATGATACATATACACCTTTCAGACATAACATTTTGTTATGTTTTGTTAAAACATTCACATTTTGCACAATGAAGTGTGCTGTTGCTTGTGATACAGTGTAAATTCATGTAACTCTTTGTCTTTAAAATATCTAATTACTCAGTTTTTTATTAGCATTTCTACTGCCTGTAAATGATCCAAGTTCATTGATTGAGTTCACAAATTCAAAGGCATAGTTTTTGCTTCGCCAGCTTTCTGGTATACTCACATACTTTGCCATGTGATCGTGGATTTGTTGAACTGACAGCATTGATGCATTCATTTTGATGGCAAGTAAAATATTGTCAATGAGAATTTTAACTTGCCCGGGGTCAGATTTTGTTTTGAGTGACAGCTCGTTCCTCTTCTGTCGGTCTTTTGCACTCTCCCGCAATAATGTGCCAATCCCCTGTCCCATCTTGAGTTTTCGTACATTTCCAACAGCTTTCAAATGACTTTTCTGCTGAATGTGACGCTTGAGGTAGTCCAACTTCCATTCAGTCCACATTTTCCCCCCTGAAAACTCACTTGCTACTTTGGCTTCGCTGCACGTTTTGCAGAGTAGACCTTTCTCACTCGAAAAAGAAAAAATATCACCCAGTTTCACTGCTTGTTCTTCTATTTGCACATACTCCGACAGTCATTCCATCTTAAATGAACCGCATTTCTTTTTTACTTTGGCTTGGTGAGTGGATGTGTCGCTGCCCGTTCGTTTCGCCATGATAAGGCGTTAGCATTTGCGTCTCTTAACTCCGCCGCACTGGTGTTAGCTTGCTAACCTGCACGGCGCGTGTAGGCTATGACAATGTATTAGCAATGTCAATGCTATGATTGGCTGCGTAGCGGAAGTGAACCTTATCGTTTCATTGGCTGGACACCTGTCATTCGCCGAGTTACAACGCAATTAATATGTTTATGTTGAATTTTATTTTATGCGCTGCATAGAGTTTCTTGTGCGCTGAGGTGTGCGAGCACCTGTGCACGCACGCAGCTTAGAGGGAACACTGCTTTGAAGAGCTGATGAATGAGGAAAATGAGAGAGAGAAAAAAAAAAAAAAAAAAAAAAGAGAAGAGTAGAAGGGGTGACCGTTGAGGAGCAGGATGTAGCAAAGAGTAGTAAGGGAGAAGTGAGGAGGGCATTGAAGAGGATGAAGAGTGGAAAGGCAGTTGGCCCTGATGACATACCAGTTGAGGTATGGAAGTGTCTAGGGGAGATAGCAGTAGAAAGAGCACCACAGATGCAGTGTTTGCTTTGACGATGTTAATAGAGAAGTACAGAGAAGGTCAGAAGGAGCTGCATTGTGCCTTTGCGGATCTGGAGAAAGCATATGACAGGGTGCCGAGAGAAGAACTGTGGTATTGTATGAGGAAATCTGGAGTGGCAGAGAAGTATGTTAGGGTGGTGCAGGACATGTATGAGAGATGTAAGACAGTGGTGAGGTGTGCTGTCGGTGTGACAGAAGAGTTCAAGGTGGAGGTGGGACTGCATCAAGGGTCAGCTCTCAGCCCCTTCTTGTTTGCTATGGTGATGGACAGGCTGACAGACGAGGTTAGACAAGAATCTCCATGGACTATGATGTTTGCAGATGACATCGTGATCTGTAGTGAGAGCAGAGAACAAGTGGAGGAAAATCTAGAGAGGTGGAGGTATGCCCTGGAAAGGAGGGGAATGAAGATTATCCTCAGTAAGACAGAATACATGTGTGTGAACGACAAGGACCCAAGAGGAACGGTGAGATTACAGGGGGCAGAGATAAGAAAGGTGGAGGATTTTAAGTACTTAGGCTCAACAATCCAGAGCGATGGAGAGTGTGGAAAAGAGGTGAAGAAGCGCGTGCAGGCAGGTTGGAATGGATGGAGAAAAGTGTCCGGTGTGATGTGTGATAGGAGAGTATCGGCAAGAATGAAGGGAAAAGTGTACAAGACGGTGATGAGGCCAGCGATGTTGCATGGTTTAGAGACAGTGGCACTGAGGAAAAGTTGGAGGTAGCAGAGATGAAAATGTTGAGGTTCTCTTTGGGAGTAACAAGGATGGATAGGATCAGAAACGAGTACATCAGAGGGACAGCACATGTTAGATGTTTTGGAGACAAAGTCAGAGAGGCTAGATTGAGATGGTTTGGACATGTACAGAGGCGGGATAGTGAGTATATTGGTAGTCGGATGCTGAGGTTGGAACTACCAGGCAGAAGGCCCAGAGGAAGACCAAAGAGAAGATTTATGGATGTGGTGAAAGCGGACATGAAGGTCGTTGGAGTCAGAGTAGAAGATGTAGAGGATATGAAGAGATGGAGGCACATCATTTGCTGTGGCGACCCCTGAAGGGAACAGCCCGAAATAAAAAGAAGAAGAAGATCTGCAACACACCTGTCTATAACATCATCAATACGACACATTAAAATAAAAACAAGCCTTTATGTTATGAATAGGGTAGGCGGTTGCATTCTCACTTAAACTAAAAATAAACAAATAATAGAAGATGGAGACGGAGCTGAAATTTTAACCACATCATGTAATTTCATTTTGACTTACAAATTCAATTTGC
>CM045729.1:14956079-14961079 GCA_024760905.1 Plotosus lineatus
GGTGATTACTGCTCTCCCCCAGTGCAGCTAACTGGGTTATCAAAGGCTGGCATTATCTCTCACCCTCTTTTGTGAGAGGCATTTAAAGGAACCATTTCTGACTTTCCTAAAGTATGTTTCTGCTCTGCGTTGGCCTGGCAAGCTGTTCAGGGTGTACTATGAACTAGCGCAGAATTGGCAAAAGCTGGGCATCAGTATACCCAAAACCATAGTTAGGATTAAGTGGTTCAGAAAATGAATATTTACTTGATAACTGTATGAGTGTAGTTTGTGTCCTTAGTACTCTCTTAGTATTCTCTGCACCTACAGCTGATCCCGAGAGTCACTTACAGGAGATTATGTCATGAATGCATCTACGAGGGAAACCTATGCATCCCTTTCCCAGAGACACTCTCCAGATCCTCCTGATGATCCCACGGCATCCCAGACTAGATGGGATATAGTTCCACCAGTGAGTTCAGGGTACCCCTGGCTTCCTCCCATTTGAATGTGAACCTGAAATAGCTCTGGGTGGGGCAGTAGGCTTCCCAATCAGATGGCTGTACCACTTCGGCTGACTCTTTTCAGCATAGGTGGCATGGTGTTGCAGTGGTTTGAATGTCTGCTTCACAGCAAAGCTGTCCTGAGTTCGAGTCCTGGGCTAAACAAGGGGTTTTCAGTGTGGAATTAGCAGTTTCTTCGTGGGCTTACACTGAGTACTCTGGTTTCCTCCCACAGTCCAGGAACATGCACATTAGGCTAATTAGCTGTTCCAAACTGCAGTCCATGATAAATTGTATCTTGTTAGAACATTAACTTGTTAAAACCTGTAAAAAATACTTGTTTAAAACACCTTTTCATGTGAAACTGTAAAACTTTGAATCTGTGACGTCTTGTGATTGGTTGAAAGGACGGAGCCCTCTGATTGGCTGGATAAATCCGGGTTATAAAAAGTCAAGAGTAGCTTTAAATGAGTCTCAAAATTTAAAAATGCTGAACATGATTCACGACTGAACACAAATTCCACACACAAACACTCATCTCATCTCATCTTCCGCTTAATCAGGGGTTGGGGTGCAGGGACAGCAGCCTAAGCAATGAGGTCCAGACATCCGTCTCCCCAGCCACTTCCTCCAGCTCTTCTGGGGGGACACTGAGGTGTCCCAGACAAGCCGAGAGACATAGTTCCTCCAGCATGTTCTAGGTCGACCCCAGGGTCTCTTCCCGGTTAGACATGCCCGAAACACACCAGGGAGGCATTTGGGCGATATTCTAACTAGATACCCGAGCCACCTCAACTAGCTCCTCTCAATACGGAGGAGCAGAGGTTCTACTCCATGCTCCTCCTGGATAGCTGAGCTTCTCACCTTATCTCTAAGGGAGATCCCCAGCACCTGGCGAAGGAAGCTCATTTCAGCGATTTGTATCCACGATCTTGGTCACTTCCGAAAGCTCATGACCATAGGTGAGGGTTGGAATGTAGATCGACTGGTAAATTGAGATCTTTGCCTTGCGGTTCAGCTCCTTCTTCACCATGATGGACTGGTACAGGCTCCACTTTACAGCAGAGGCTGCAGCAATCCGTCTGTCGATCTCCCGCTCCATCCTTCCCTCACTCATGAACAAGATCCTGAGATACTTAAATTTCTCCTCTTGGGGCAGGACCTCATTCCCAACCCAGAGGGTGCATTCCACTGTTGTCCAACTGAAAACCATGGCCTCGGACTTGAAGGTGCTGATTTTCATCCCAGCCGCTTCGCACTTGACTGCGACTCGCTCCAATGGCCACAAAACCAGAATCCGTCAACGCCTCGACTGCACCCAGAGATTCTGTCCATGAAAATTATGAGCAGAATTGGTGATAAAGGACAGCCTTTGTGGACTCCAACCCTTCCCGGAAACAAATCCGACCTGTTGTTCCCAATACACACACACAATACATAATTTTAAAAAAGATTGTAAAAGCAGATTCTACAGTTTGTATATAAATGTCACATGTGACAAGTTTCAAAATGCTTACATTTATGGATTTCTATTACGTAGAATATATTTAAAACATTGATCCGTACATCAAAAATACATCTATGGCACCTTATTCATTTAAATTATTTTCATTTATTAACAATGTTTAAAATATTGTAGCTGTATTGAAATTTATTTTGTAGTTACAGTCATTCGTTCACACATAAATTTCAAAATACATTCAATAATGGGGCGGTATGGTGCTGTAGGGATGAGCACCTCCCACCTCACAGCAAAAACTTCTTGGGTTCAAGCCCTGTGGGTTTCTGTGTGGAGTTTGCATGCCCTCCTTGTGCTAACATGGGTTTTCTCCAGGTAACTTCAGTTTTCTCCAGGTAACTTCAGTTTTCTCCAATAATCCAAAGACATACACATTAAGCTAATTGAGTATTCCAAATTGCCCCAGGTGCAAATGTGAATGTCAATGGTAGAGTTGTGTCGATACCGATACAGTATAAAAAATGCCATCAAAAAAACCCCCCTTAAAAATCGGGACCGGTATCATAGCACCCCAGTCTACCTGCCCATCTGATACCACATGATAAATGTGGTCTTACGCAAATTAACTGTTCTCGATCCTGGAAATGTCCCACACTATAGAAAACATGTTATCCGATTGTTCGAAACCACAAAGAAGTGGTTCTAGTTGTAACCTCCACTATCCAGGGATAGCATGTCCGCATGTAAACAGCAACATGTATGTTACGCAAGACAACAGTTTTCAGGGGTGACACCCCTTTTACCAAATTCAACACTGGTAATCTTACTAAGTATTTAAAGACCAAAGCAGCAGGAGAAATGCGAGGTGGTTCTGTGGGGGCGAGCCACTGGGCTCAGCTATCTGAGCCCATCCACCACTTCCTCCAACTTCACGACTGAAACGCTTTTGAGTAAGGTACCCAAAACCCAACTGTTCGAAGAATGTGCTCACAGTTTGTGTGCTCACTTTGGATGGGTTAAAAGCAGAGTGTAATTTCCCTGGCAAGATCAAGACCATATAATAAAAAATTGCACCATTCAAGTGTATGATGAGTTCACAAAGAAAAAAAAAGGTAGGAACTGCAGCAAAGAAAATTTCAACAGCATGATTACTTTCACAGTTCTAACAAACTAGCAGATAGCAGACAAACTAGTCAACTTGAAATGACTACCTTTAGAAAGCAGTGCTAAACAGTTAGCTTACAGGAATCGTAGTAATCATCAATCCTGAAGATTGATTACAGATCTTCAAATGCATGGGTATTGGATTGTATCGGCAGGTACCGAAAGGGGAAGGAAGTATTGGTATTGGTAATGGGAAGGAAATAATCATATTGAACATCTTTAGTGAATGGTTGTGTGCGTTGGTCCTGGGATGGTCTGGCAAGCTCTTCAGGGTATACTCCACCTTCGCTCAGCCTGTGACCCTAGGAAAGGATAAAGCCATTCAGAAACTGATGACATGGCTTGGCATGACATATTTAAGAATTGTTCTGTAGGCATTTATTCCTTTCGAGATTATTGTAGCTCCATAGACATCTGGTTCTCCAAGGCCTTCATGCATTTTAGAACCGTGGCCTCCATGGCGGTTTTCTAGCGGCATCTGTCTTCTTCCTTTTGGTCTTTGGGTTCTGAAAGGTAAAAATGAAAAAAATGGCATCAAAACCTACGACGATTCATCCAGAGTATTTCGGTCATCTCATCTTTGTGCACGCAAATTTTACTGATCTGCACTTTTTTATTTACAAAATGATTTAAATGAATAATGAAAAGTCCAATTTTTTTATTGTGATTTCTCCAGGGCATAAAAATACATTGAGCAAAAATTTTGCACACTCAAAAAGTTATAGGCATGTTTACCACTGTGTTACATCACCTTTTCCTTTAAAGAAAATCAATTACCTCAACTTTACCCGAGCTCGAAACATTAAACTATACTTTAATCGATGACACAACACCCTCAGACTGAAGTACCCACACAAGCTCCCCAAAGTCTTGCAGAAATCACACACTACACATACGTGGTGCCGTATCTCACATACATACACCCAAAGTAACGCCCCTTCCATTATGGCAAATCACTCTGACATGCATCTTTTAATTTGGAAAAACACTCGTGTAGTTAATTAAGCGTATTGTTATTGTGGACACTTCAAGGCAACAAGTCCTAGAAAAACACTAAAGGTATCCTTTTCATTCATTCATTCATTTTATAAGATACTTAATCTGAATTAGCATCGTGGTAGCATCATGGTAAGGCTAGCACCAATCTCAGCCAACTCTGGGTGAGGGTGAGGTCCACCCTGGACGGCTTGCCAGGCAATCGCAGGGCCAACGCTCACACGCAACCATTCACACTCACACCTCGGGGTGATTTGGAACAGCCAATTAGCCTACAGTACATGTTTTTGGACTATGGGAGGAAACCGGAGTACTCGGAGGAAATCTATGCAAGCACAGGGAGAACATACAAACTCCACACAGAAATGCCTGAGTTGGGAATCCCACCAAGGACCTTTTTGCTGTGAGGCAGATGTGCTAATACGCCACCATGCCCCCCCCCCCCCACTTCATTTATTTTATCAGAATTTTTAAAATGTGATTTTATAATTACCTTTAATTGTTTGATGATAGTTCGATTTAACACGCTTTCCATGGCCCAGATCCCGTTTCCCATTGTCTCGTGTCTCAATGTCCAACCAGTGTGTTGTGACAATGTCACAGAGAGGGGCAGTCCACTGTGTGATGTCACATCATCACTTACTGATTTACCAACCCTCTCTGTGATGTCGTCATCCACTGAAGGACCTACAGACTCTGTGATAGTCACAAAGAGCTTTACACGCTGCTTCTAGTTACACATTTTTGTCTGAGAACCAAGACTCATTCTTAAGAATCATTGGTTTTGCAGTTGAAATTTTGTTCATTCTTGCCTGATTACAAAGCTTAACCTTTTAGGACCCTATTGTCCTCATATGGGGACGTCATATTTCTTCCCAATTATATTCTGCATATGTCTT
>CM045729.1:14966079-15016079 GCA_024760905.1 Plotosus lineatus
AAATGATCTTGTCTGCAATGACAAGCAATGAAATTCCACAATAGTTACCACATTCCGATTTGTCTCTTTTCTTAAGGACTCTGACAATATCCGCATCTCGTAGGTCCAGCTCTTGCTCCTCTTTTTCCCAAATGAGTAGGACAATTTCAATCCCTCCATGCTTAAATATCTCTGATATTCCATCGATGCCTGGAGTTTTTCCTTTTTTCATCTGTACGATAGCTGTTCTCACACTATCTTCTTACTGTACACCAAAAATACCGACAGCCTGTCCGTTTCGCTACCGGACAATATCTATTGGACGATGCAGCAAATTGAGTTAACTGAGAGCACAAACTGGGGGGTTGGGATGCAGAATAAATTGCCATTCCGACACACCTCACGGAAACCCTCGACACCAGTCAATCCTGAAGTTACTCCAAACACCACGTTATTCCTGAACCTTCTCAGTTTGGCAGGAATCTTGCTTCATCGCAGAGTTCAGGATATGAAGTCTTTATATTGTTAGTGTAAACAGACACAGAACCAAAACAAGATGTAAAACAGGTGACGAAGCAATACTAATCTTCACTAGGCTCTATTCACTAGTGAACTGGTGGGTACCTTTAAAAAGATTTCCTACATTTCTGACCTAATTAAAATTGGAAGTGACTAAAACGTTTTTTAAAGGAAAACTCAATAATCAAGGCAAAACTGTTGCTTCATCAATATCGAAGATAGAATGCATACTCTTTCATTTTCAGTGATGAGCCCCAAATCCTTCAGTTGTTTCTTCCTCGATGGCTGCTGGAAAAAGTACTTCAGGTGCGGATCGTGCAGATTATTATACTTCAGTTCTATTTTGACATCGCTCTCAGTGAATCCTACAGATCCTTTATAGAGCTATCTGAAAAAAATCATAGCATGAGTTAAAGCTGAGACACACACACACACACACACACACACAAAGTTCTAGTGAAGGTATGGATAGGATAAGGATAGAATGATCAGGAAGATGACGTGGTACGTATGCCAGTTAAAAGACGTTCAACCACTCACACATTCTCCAAGTTTGCCTCGAGTTAGCGGTGGGCGAAGACTCTGGTTCTTTTTAGTGTTGGCACTTGTCATTTTGTTCTGAAACACCCAAAAAGTGCAGAAGAAAAAACACCATGTAAACCAGGGGTGTCAAACTTGTGCCAGAAAGGGCCATGTGGCTGCAGGTTTTTGTTTCAACCAAGCAGCAGCACACCTGACTTTGCTCATTTAATCAACTCATCTGAGTCTTCAGGCCGCTGATTGGTCAATCTGTGTGCTCTGTACAGAGACTGACCAATCAACTGCCTGAACACTCAACTCAGTTGATAAATGAGCAAAGTAAATGAGCAATGTCTCACCATTTTGCAATTTCTATCGTCATGGAAACTTGAATTACTTTTAAAAGCTATTGCACACCATTCCCTATCAGGTTACCGACATTTCTCAAAGGATTAGGCCACACAATTCTGTGAAATTTTTATGGAAAAAGGTGAATAATAGTAATAATAATCATCATAATAATAATAATTGGAAAATTGGTAAGAAATTTGGAATGTTTACCGGCAGCATGGTGCATAGTTTTATTTATTAATTTTTGCCAGTTATGAAAAAGACAATCTAGGTCAATAAGGTGCAAAAACTAACCCGTTTAAAGTTTGAATCGTGATTGTACGGTAAGGTGAAGGTGGGCAAAAACGTTGGGGTTTTTTTGTTCCATGACAATTTTGCACTGACTCCTATGGAAAATTTATTTGCAGTATATATTTATTTTTTTAAACAAGTTTCATCAAAGCAAATCTCTTATAAAAGCTAGCTCACACTATTCCTGAACAAGTCACACATATTGACATAAAATTTGGTCTCCCAGATTTGGACCACATTTATCTGAAAACTGTCTATGGCAGAATAACTATTATAATAACTAATAATAGTTGGGGGTAAGATTTTACCAGACACACAATAAATATAACAAACATGCCAGATTTTAAAGTTTCTTGCTGCAGCAGGCAAACATAATAATAATAATAATAATAATAATAATAATAATAATAATAATAATCAGCTAGTTATTATAACAATACAAGCTAAGTTAATATAAGCTAATGCTAATATGCTATTGAGCTACCTAGATATTTGCTTGTGGATCAACTAACTAGCTGTTCAATGCTAATGGTTTAAATCTGAAACATTGAAGAGTTACCAAGGCACAGAGATACAATTTTCTCATGAAATGTTAAATGCGGAGGAACCAATAAAAATACTCTTTAACCACTTACACAGTCTCGAAGTTTGCTTGGAGTTAACGGTTGGCAAAGACCCAGCAGGTTCTTCTTAGTATTGATGGTTTTTGTCTTGTCCTGAAACATCTGAATGGTGCAGAAGAAAAAAACACCATGTAAACCTTTCATTTCATACAAAATACTTCTCTCACGGCAATGGCCGGGGAACTGTCTAGGCTGTACTCTGCCCTCGCCCAGAGTTGGCTGAAATTTGTGCGAGTCTTTCTGTGACACCAATTAGGATTAAGCGGTTCAGAAAATGTATGAACAAATTAATCAATATTCCACTCATTCCTCCAAGTAGAGGTAATGATTGAAATAAGCCAAGTGAGGCAAAAAGGGCGGGCACAGAGTTCAACTAAGCTGAATTTTTATGTGACAGGACTTGAGTAATAACCAATCAGAGCTTTAAGGTAATGGTGACTGACAGACTAATCAATTTGCAAAATGCGCTAATCAATTTGTTCCTCAAAACATTTTCCGTAGCAAAACAATGAGCATAAGGTTTATTGACTCCGCCTGGATCAGTGTTGATGAGCAGCTTATTATGGTTGTGTGCTTTATGACCGCACTCATAAATTTTACAAGAATAACAATAATTGGGAATTCCATGCTTGGTTTCGTGTTCTAGAAACAGTTGGCATTTCTGGTGAGTAATAGATTTATATAGGTTTAACTCTTCCAAGTTCATGATACTCTAGAGTTCATGTTCCATATTTACCATGCAATACTATATATATAAAAAAGAAATAAGCTATTTATAACAATATAATCTAATAACATCATGCTAGATAGTGCCCACAGATCCACACTTCCTGCAGGAAAATTGCTGCTCACTGCTCATGATTTAATTCTGAAAAGTGGTAAAGCATGCCACGTTACCCTAGGAAACCAGAGCATGATTTGTGTGGTGCAAGACAATTTACATGCACCTCGAATTGCTTGTTGCTTATCATTTCCTGTGTGGTTGCCAAGAAAATTCATTGAAATGAGGGGCCTTATTTTCTCAGGTAGTGTGAAGTGGGAGGTTACCAGTTCAAAGCTCTTCAATCACTACTTACACATTCTTCATGTTTGCCTCGAGTTAACGGTTGGCAGAGACCTGGGTTTGCCCTACTGCTGATGGTGTTTTTGTTCTGAAACATCTGAAAAGTGCAAAAAACATTTTAACCTTTCATTTCATTCAGAATATTTCTCATCACTTCATTTTACACATCAAATTCATCTGCACTTCTTTATTTACAGTTTATAGGAAATAATGAAGCGAACAGCCAAGTGAAGTCAGAGAACACCAGTGAAAAGTGGTAAGAGGTAAAATTTTCCAAAGTGTCAGTAAGTGGGAATGTACAGAGTTCAACTGATCTGACTTTTCACAAAATGTGATCAAACCAATCAGAGTTTAAAGATAAGACCGATTGACAGATTGCCACCAAAGTCTGAGTTCCCCAAAATATTTTTCATAAGAAAACAATGAACACGAGTTAAATGATTCCACCTAAATCGGATTTGATGTGCAGCTCATTATTGGTGTGTGCTTTTTGACTCCACACAGAAGCTTTAGAAAGATAATAATCAGAAACACCATGCTTGGCTCCATACTTCCAAAATGTTTGCCATTTATTGTAAGTATATATTTATACTGTATATGTTTGATGCTTCTTGGGTCATTTATGTTGTATTGCAACAGTAATTTTAGAAAGATAACAACCTGAAACCTCACACTTGGTTCCATGCTTCAAAACCAGCCAGCGTTTCCTGTGAGTATATATATATTTATATAGGACATAGGATTAATACATAGTGGCTCATGATGCACAAGTCTCTTTTCTATACTTACCATGCAAATTAATTAGCAGAAAATTCCTGCAAAAATATTTGAATATTTACCTGCAGTGTGCTGCATGACAACCAGGTGTACAGATGGCTATGAGGCAGCAATTCATTTTGTACGGTGTTTTTTTTAATTGAAATATAAACTTATATACGGGTGGGTGGAGTCCATGTGTGTGATTTGATGTCACAGAGATCAAATATGTGAAGATGTCACAAAGGATTTTTTTACCCATGTTTTCCCATTCATTCCCAGAATTTTTTTGGTGATTTTTTTTGTCATTATAATAGTTTGAACCAGGAGGCAAATGATTCGCTGTGGCGACCCCTGAAGGGAACAGCCGAAAGGAAATGAAGATAGTAGCTTGAACCACTAGCAAAAGTCATTCCATACCCTTCTTCTTGCTTCTAATATATGACTGGGGGGGGGCGGGGGTGGGGGGCTGTTTGAGGCATTGGTTTTCAAAATGTACAAATAAAAATCTGGAATGTGTCGTGTGCATTTTTGTATTCAGGCCCCTTTACACTGATAATCCAAAATAAAAATCCAGTGTATCCAATTGCCTTCAGAAGTTACCTAATTAGTAAAAAGTTGCCCACTTGTGTGTAATATAGTCACAGTGTAAATACAGTTGTTCTGTAAAGGCTTCAGAGGTTTGCTAGAGAACATTAGTGAACAGTCAATCAGAATCGGAATCAGGATACTTTATTGATCCCGGAGGAAATTGTGTTAGCGCTGCAGTCCATGAAAGTAAAAGTTCAGAACAAACAGCATCATGAAGCCCAAGGAACACCTGACAGGAGGGAAGTTTATAGCTGGGTTAGGTTATTTAACAATATCCCAAAGTTTTGAACATCTCACGGAGCATTGTTCAATTAATCATCCCAAAATATAAAAATTATGGCACATGTACAAACCTACCAAGACTATGAACTAAATTTGTTTTTTGCCACTTAAAGTCAATAAAAGCCAGTTAAATGAGTGAGGAGAGGTGCAATTCTTGCATATAATATAACATTAATGAATATTAATTATTAAAATCTCTTCAACCACTTACACATTCTCCAAGTTTGCCTCGAGATAATGAATTGCAAAGACTCGGTTTCATCTTACTGCTCATGGTGTTTGGTGTTTCGTTCGGACACATCTGAAAAGGACAAGAAAAATACCATGTAAACTTTTATTCTATACAGAATATTTCTCATCCCTTCATTTTACACATCAAATACATTACCTTTCGTGTGACCTATGCGGAAGGTACAGTAACACACTGATTTTTCAGAAATCGTGTGTCTGTCTGTCCTTTGTCGATGAGTGTGCTCTTGGACCAAGTAAGTTATTACCGTTTGAGTAAGCTATTGTTCAGTGTTATTAGTACTAGGCAATTGCGATCTTACGGAAGTTGTACTTGAGTGGGACTGGTAGAGTGAACACATGTGTTCACTGACCTTTCGTGTGCTATTGGGTACTTGGATGCACGCATGCTCTGTCTAACTTGATGAAAAAGTTGAGATTCACATTATCTAATTAGATCCCAACATTAGACTTGTTGGAAAGTTCCTGTCCATGTGCCTGTTGTAATTTAGAACTTACAGACGTTGTTCTAAAGTAAAGTAATATTACATTAGTCTTTACATTTACATATTCCTCACACCATTCCTGTTCACGCCGCATGTTTGATATATAAGATTGGGGGGGGGGGGGGTGTCTCTGTATAAGATTTTGAATAGTTGCCTACAGTTTAGATACACGAGGGCAGTGGTGGCTTGGTGGTAAAGGTGCTGGATCATTGATCCTCTAAGGTTGGGGGTTCAAGCCCCACTCTCCACGGGTTATCACTGTTTCCCCCCAGTGCAACTAACTGGGTTATCAAAGGCCAGCCTTGTCTCCCACTGTCTATGGTGTGAGGTTCATGTAAAAGAACTATTGCTGACTTTTGTAAACAGTAGGCTGCACAGCCATCAGCGTGTTTCTGCGTGTGATGGCCTGGCGAGCTGTCCAGTGTGTACTTGCCCGGAATCAACTGGGATCTGCGACAGCCTCCCCAGGCCTTGATTAGGATTAAGCGGTAACAGAAAATGAATGAATGAATGAGTTTATGTACACATCATGGCTGTGAGGCAGCACTACATTTTTGTGTGGAAGTGTATGTGTGGAGACAAAGAGGAAGATGAGTGGTGATGAAGAGGACTTTTACTTGTGGTATTTAGGAAATTATGTCACAAAGGGATTGAAACCTGTGATGACACAAATATTTTTCCTTTTTATCATGCTTTACCTAAAGGACATTTTTTCAGTTTTGTGCGATTTTTGAAATATAACTCGAATTGCAACTAGAAGTCATTCCACACCATTTCCGCTCAAGCCGCACGTTTTGATATATAATTTGAAGGCAAACAATAATATTAAAAAGTATAAAGAATGACAATGTTTGTCTGCAATCTAACAAAATATTAATGCTATTCATTATGGTAATGTTCACTTATATTGGCTAAAATGATTAGTTATTACTGAACTAGCTAGACGCTGCTCGTGAATCGACACTTCCTGAAGAAAACTGTTTTTATGGCTTATGGCTTCACTCTGAAACATTTGCAAATGGGAAATGTGTGAAAGAGTTACTTGGGTAACCAGATAGAGATTTGCATTTTATGAAATGATTTACATTCCCCTCTAATCACTTGTAGGAGGATACCAGTTCAAAGCTCTGAAACCACTTACACATTGTCCAAGTTTGCCTCGAGTTAACGGTTGGCAGAGACCTGGGTTTGTCCTACTGTTGATGGTATTTGTTTTGTTCTCAAACATCTGAAAAGTGCAGAAAGTAAACATGTAAACCTTTCCTTTCATTCAGCATATTTCTCCCATTCATGCATTTTTCACATCAAGTCCAATATTAATCTGCACTTCTTTGTTTACAATTTACAGTAAAGAATGAAGCGAACAGCCAAATAAAGACAGAGAACACCAGCAAAAAGAGTATAACCAGACTGGGTTCCCCAAAGAATTTTCCATAGGGAAACAATTGAACATGAATTTAATCAACGGGGTAAACAGACTTGTACATGAACAAGATTCTTGTGTATTAGGAGCAAATCGCATGCCACTCTAACCACTTTTCAATGATCGCTATCTGAATGCTGCTTATAGTCAGTGAAAAAGTGAAATGAACGATGAGAGGTGAACTTTCCTGATGCAACACGATGTGAATTTATACCAGTTAAAAGTTCTTCAAACACTTACACATTCTTCAAGTTTGCCTTCAATTAATGGTTGACAGGGATCCGGGTTCTTCTGACTGTTGATGGAGTTTGTTTTGTTCTGAAACATCTGAAAAATACAGAAGAAAAACATCAGGTAAAGCTTTCATTTCATTTGTTCATTGTTTCATTCAATCATTTTCTGAACTGCTTAATCATAATTAGGGTCACAGGGCGGCTGGCACCCATCTCCGCCGACTCTGCGTGAAGGCATAGTACACCCTGGACATCTCACCAGACCATCACAGGGCAGAAACACGCTGATATGATGCAAATGTCAGCAATGGTTCTTTTACATGACAGTGAGAGACATGGTCAGCATTGGATACCCAGTTAGCTGATCCGGGGGGAAAGTAATGCCAACCGTTAATAGTGGGGCTTGAACCTCCTGACCTTGGGATCAGTAATCCAGCATCCTACCATCCATCCACCACTGTCCCCACCATTTGCACTTAATCAACGTTATTCTTTCTATAGATGGATTTCCTCCAGGTACTCTGGGTTCCTTCCATAATCCAAAGACATTCATTCACATTAGTCTAAATGATTGTTCCAAATTGCCTCCAGTTGTCAGATTGAGTGTGAATGGTTGTGTGTGTTGCTACTTTTCAGGGTGTACCCAGTCATCTGAGAGTACACCCTGGACAGCTCGCCAGGCCATCGCAGGGCAGAAACACACTGATGGCTATGCAGCTAGTCTTGACGAAAATCACCAATGGTTCTTTTACATGCATCTCAGCAGACAGTCAGAGACATGGCCAGCCTTTGATTGGGTTATCTGAGTGAGCTGCACCGGGGGAACACCAGTAACAACCCGTTGATTGTCAGGCTTGAACCTCCACCTTTGGATGTCCTCCACCACTGGGCCACCAATGCTACCTTTCATTTCATAAGCAATATTTCTCTCATCCCTTCACTTTACACATCAAGTTTATTATTAATATGTGTTTCTTTATTTACTAAAGAATTTGCAGTAAATAATGAAGCTTTAACAGCTCATTAAAAATACCACTGATCAACAGATGTTACCAAATACCAAGTTACCCAAAACATTTTCGATAGGGAATCAACAAACCCAGGTTTAATGATTCTGCCGACATCAGATTTGATGAGCTGCTCATTATTGCTGTGCGTTTTAAGACTACACAAAGACATTTTACAAGAATAACAGCTTGGAACATCATGTTTGGGTTCATGCTTCTGATTTCCCATGAGTATATATTTATAGATAAATATTTAGACTTCATGTTAAACTATAGTGAAGTTTTTGCTACTTGCTTTGTAGCTTTATTTGGTTTCACCCAAATGAGAATGGATTCCCTTTGAGTCTGGTGCCTTTCAACGTTTTCCGCTAGCGTCAACTGAGGACGTTTTCCCTTGCCACCGTTGCCATGGGCTTGTTTACAGGTGATGCGTAGCAAAGAGAAATGTTTAAATTCTTTACCAAAATTGTTTTTACCATTGCTAGTTTGTGAGGGTCAATTATAAATCCCACTATACACATAAGTTGAATTGGATGGAATAAATGTTTGGGGCAGTGGTGGAAAAGGGGTAAGGTGCAGGATTACAGAACCAAACGTCAGGGATCTAATCGGGTTGTCATTGGTGCCCCCCTCCCCCTCTCCAGTGCAGCTATCTGGGTTATCAAAGGCTGGCCATGTCTCTCACTGTCTGTGATGGGAGGGATGTGAAAGAACCTTTGCTGACTTTTGTCAAGAGTAGCTGCCTAGCTGTCAGTTTGTTTCCACCTTGTGATGGCCGTCCAGGGTGTACTCTGCCCTTGCCCACAGTTGGCTGAGATGGGTGCCAGTCTCCCCGTGGTCCTAATTAGGTTCAAGCAGGTCAGAAAACGATTGAATGAATAAATGATTTACACTTTCTGGTTCACACCCTGCGATGGCCTGGTGAGCTGTCCAGGGTGTACTTTGCCCTCACCCAGAGTCGGCTGGGATGGGTGTCAGCCTCCCCGCGACCCTAATTAGGATTAAGTGGTTACAGAAAATGAATGAATGAATGAATGACTTTCTGGTTCATGATGTCCAAGTTCTGTTCTATACTTACTACTTGATGATAATAATAATAATAATAATAATAATAATAATAATAATAATAAGGCGCTATTTATACTTTATTAGTTATTAGTCTAGACTGCTTGCGGATCTACACTTCCTGCAGGAAACTAGCTGTTCACTTACTGCTGACGGTATTTGTCTGAAATATTTGGAAGTGGGAAACATGCAAAAGAGTTACCTAGGTAACCTGGGATGGCTAGATTTGCATATGTTGCAAGGCAATTTGCATGTGGCAATGATTGCTTGTCCCGCACTGCTTCCTATGTGGCAGCCATTTAATGTCAATGAAAGTCAGTGAAATGAGGGATGAGAGCTGAAATTTTCTCATGCAATATGAAGTAGGCAGGTGCCAGTTAAACGCTCTTCAACTACTTACACATTCTCCGAGTTCGCCTTGCGTTAACGGTTGGCAAAGACCCTGGTCCTCCTTCCTACTACTGATGGAGTTGGTTTCCTCCTGAAGCATCTGAAAAATGCAGAAGAAAAACACCAGGTAAACCTTTCGTTTCATACAGAATCTTTCTCTCATCCCTTCATTTGGTTTATCAAGTTCATTATAATCTGCATTTCTCTGTGCTGTCTGATTTATGACTGCACACAATTTTTTTAAAATAATTTTTTGAATAATAAAACACAAATGTCACGCTTGGTTCTGAAACGGTCTCCATTCCGCATGAGTATATATTTATAAATGTTAAACACTTCCTGGTTCATGATGCATAAGAGTGTGCACAGTTTCAGTCTGAAACATTTGGAAGTGGGGGAAACCTGCCAGAGGGTTACCTAGGTAACCAGAGGTGGCCACGAGCAAAATTTGCATGCCACTCTAATTGTCACTCATCACTTCCTGTCTGGACACTGCTTACGGTCAATGAAAGTCAAAGAAATGAGGGACGAGAGGTGACATTTTCTCATGTAATGCAAAAAAGTGGGCGGATAAAAGCTAAGAGCTACTAAAGCACTTACAAAATTTTCATGTTTGCCTCGAGTTAACGGCTGGAAGAGGCTCTGGTTCTTCTTATTGTTGATGGAATTTGTTTTGTTCTGAAACATCTGAAAAGTGCAGAAGGAAAACAACGTAAACCTTTCATTTCATACAGAATTTCTCTCATCCCTTCATCTCATACATCAAGTTATTAATAATATTAAGTAATTAACTAACAATGAAGCACACAGCCCTTAAGGGTTAAGTGTAGTGAACATCAGCAAAATTAGCGATGAAGGACAAAAATGTTCTGAAGTGACAGTGAATGGGTGGGTACAGAGTTCAACCAAGCTGAATTTTCATTCATTTTCTGAACAGCTTAATCCTAATTAGGGTTGCAGGGAGGCTGGCACCCATCTCAGCCGACTCTGGGCAAGGGAAGACTACACCTTGGACAGATCGCCAGGCCATCACAGGGTAAAAACATACTGATGCCTATGCAACTACTCTTGATAAGAGTCAACAATGGTTCCTTTACAGCCTCACACCACAGACAGTGAGCGACATGGCAGGCCTTCAATAACCCAGATAGCTGCACTGGGGGGGCAGTGACAATCTGTTGAGAGTGGGGCTTGAACCCCCAACCTTGGGATCAGTGATCCAGCAACTTGCCTTCAGGCCTCCACTGCCCTGGGAGCTGAACTTTCATGATACGCTATTTGAGCCATAACCAATGAGAACTTAAATATACCACTGATTGACAGATGTCACCAAACACTGAGCTAGGATACAATGAGAAGCTCAGCCATCCGGGAGGAGCTTGGAGTGAAACTGCTGCTCCTCCGCATTGAGAGTAGCCAGTTGAGGTGACTTGGGTATCTGGTTAGAATGCCTCCCGAACACCTCCCAAGGTGTGGCTTTTCAGGCATGTCCAACCAGAAAGAGGCCCTGGGTCAACCTAGGACATGCTGGATGGATTGTCTCTGGGGTGATCTGGGAACGCCTCGGTGTCTCCCTGGAAGAGCTAGAGGAAGTGGCTCGGTAAATTGATGCCTGAACGTCAGTGCTTAGGCTGCTGTTCCTGAGACCCGAACCCAGGATTACGCGGAAGAAGAAGAAGAAGAAGAAGATGATGATGATAATAATAAAGAGCTATTATAAATGGAAATATAACCAAGTTATTAGTGAACTAGCCAGAGCTGCTCATGGATGTACACTTCCAGAAGAAAAGTAGCGGTTCTCTGTTCATGGTTTTGAAACATTTGGAAGTGTGAAGCGTGAAAGGCGTTTAGTAAAGTGTTGACCACGAACAAAATTTGCATATGTCATGAAGCAAATTTCACGCCGCTCTAACTGCGCATCACTTCCTGTTTGGATGCTGTTTAAAGTCAGTGAAATCAGGGATGAGAGTTGAAATTTTCTCCTGCGACATGAAATGGGAGGAGACCAGTTAAAGCTCTTCAATCACTTACACATTCTCCAAGTTTGCCTTGAATTAATGGTTGGCAGAGACCCTGGTTCTTCTTACTGTTGATCGAGTTTGTTGTTTTGTTCTGAAGCATCTGAAAAATGCAGAAAAAACCCCACACCAAGTAAGCCTTTCATTTCATACAGAATCTCTCATCGCTTCATTTGGTACATCAAGTTCATTATTTATTTGCGCTTGTCTGTGCTGCCTGCTTTATGACACTCAAAAACTTTGCATGAATAATCAAATGCAAATGCCACGCTTGGTTCCAAAACGGTCTCCATTTCTCATTCATTTTCTGTAACCACTCAGCCCTAATTAGGGATGTGGGAAGGCTGGCACCTATCCCAGCCGACTCAGGGTGAGGGCAGAGTACATCCTGGATATCTCGCCAGGCCATCGCAGGGTAGAACCAACCTGACAGCTTTGCAATGTAAAAAGTCAGCAGTGGTTCTTTTAAAGGGTTGGCCTTTGATAACCCAGTTAGCTGCACTGGGGGGACAGTGACAACCAACCCGTGGCGAGTGGGGCTTGAACCCCCAACCTTAGGATCAGTGATCCAGCACCTTTTACCACCAGGCCACCACTGCCCCTACCAGGCCACCACTGCCCCCACCAGGCCACCACTGCCCGTTACATTTCTCATGAATATATATTCTTAAACGTCAAACACTTCCTGGTTCATAATTCACCTCAGTCTCTATTCAATCCTTACCGCACTATAATTTTTACAATTATAAACTCGTTAGGATAATATATGCTAATAATATATACGAATAATACCCTAAGCTGGTTATTATGAAAGTAGCTGTTCACTGCTCACAGTTTCAGTCTGAAACATTTGGAAATGTTGGCCATGTGATGGTGTGGCAAGCTGTCCAGGGTGTACTTTGCCCTCACCCAAAGTTGGCCGAGATGGGCTCCAGCCTCCCCGTGACTCTAATTCAGATTAAGTGGTTCAGAAATTGAATGATTGAACGACTTTTGGAAGTGGGAAACATGCCAAAGGGTTACCTAGGTAACCAAAGCTGGCCACGAGCAAGATCTGCATGCCACTCTAATCGTTTGTCACTCATCACTTCCTGTCCTGACGCTGCTTAAATTCAATGAAAATTAAAGAAATGAGGGACCAAAGATGACATTTTCTCATGCAATGCAAAGTGGGCGGATAAAAGTTAAGAACTACTGAAGCACTTACAAAATTTTCATGTTTGCCTCGAGTTAACGGTTGGAAGAGGCTCTGGTTCTTATTGTTGATGGAATTTGTTTTGTTCTGAAACATCTGAAAAGTGCAGAAGGAAAACAACGTAAACCTTTCATTTCATACAGAATTTCTCTCATCTCTTCATCTCACACATCAAGTTATTAATAATATTAAGTAATTAACGAATAATGAAGCGCACAGCCCTTAAGGGATACACACACACAGACACGCACACACACACACACACAGACACACACACACACACACACACACTCACACACACACACACACACACACACACACACACACACACAGCAGGTGATGGGTGACAAGATTACCATGTAAAGTTAGTAAGCATCAGCGAAATGGACGATGAGAGACAAAAATGTTCTCAAGTGACACCAAATGGGTGGGGACGGAGTTCAACCAAGCTGAACTTTCAGGGGACACTATTTGAGCGATAACCAATGAGAACTTAAATATATCATTGATTGACAGATGTCACCAAACACTGAGCTACCCAAAACGTTTTCCATAGCAAAATAATGAACATAAGTTTAATGATTCTGCCTCCATCAGTTCTGATGAGCAGCTCATTGCTACTCTGTGCTCTATGACTGCACACAAAAATTTTACTAGGATCGCTGGGATGCTGTGCTCGGTTCCATGTTTCCGAAATGGTCGACATTTATTGTGAGTATACTGTGTATTGATATACGTTTATAACTCTTCTTGGTTCATGATGCACAACAGTCTCAGTTTTATTCATAAAACATGCTGTAATTCATTCATTTTCTGAACTGCTTTTATTCTAATTAGGGTTGCGGGGAGGCTAGGCCCATCTCAGTCAACTCCAGGTGAGGGCGGGGTACATCCTGGACAACTCGACAAGCCATCGCATGGCCAATACTCACAAGCATTCACACACACACACACACACACACACACACACACACACACACACACACACACACACACACACACACACACACACACACACACACCACTGATATCTACGGACATTTGGAACAGACAATTAACCTACTGTGCATGTTTTTGGACTGAGGGACTATGTCTCTGGGCTAGTCTGGGAACACCTCGGTGACCCCCTGGAGGAGGGGGAGGAGAGTGGCTGCGGAAATTGATGTCTGAACATCAGTGCTTAGGCTGCTGCTCCCATAACCCGACCCCAGATTAAGCGGAAGATGGTGATGATGATGATGATGATGATGATAACCAGCTAATTTAAATGACAATATAAATTGGACTTGTTAGTGAACTAGCCAGAGCTGCTAATGGATGTACACTTCCAGACGAGAAGTAGCGGTTCTCTGTTCATGGTTTTGAAACATTTGGAAGTGCGAAGCATGAAAGGCATTTAGTAAAGTGTTGGCCACGAGTAAAATTTGCATATGTCATGAAGCAAATTTCACGCCGCTCTAACTGCGCATCACTTCCTGTTAGGATTCTGTTTAAAGTCAGTGAAATGAGGAATGAGAGTTGAAATTTTCTCCTGCAACATGAAATGGGAGGAGACCAGTTAAAGCTCTTCAATCACTTACACATTCTCCAAGTTTGCCTTGAATTAATGGTTGGCAGAGACCTTGGTTCTTCGTACCGTTGATCGAGTTTGTTGTTTTGTTCTGAAGCATCTGAAAAGTGGAGAAGAAAAACACCAAGTAAGCCTTTCATTTCATACAGAATCTCTCATCGCTTCATTTTACAGATCAAGTTTATTCTTAATCTGCTCTTCTTTATTTACTAAACAATTTATAGCAAACAATGAAGCTGTCAGAAAGAGAGAGAGAGAAAGAGAGAGAGAGAGAGAGAGAGAGAGAGAGAGAGGGGTGATGGGTGACAAGCGTCAATTTAAGGTCAAGGAACGCCAACAAAATGTGTGATAAGATGCAAAATTTCCTAAAGTGGGCGGGTACGGTGTTCAACTGAGCTGAGTTTTCATGTGAATGGTTTTGAGTGATAACCAATCAGAGCTTGAAGATGCCACTGTTTGACAGATGTCACCAAACATAAATTCCCAAAACATATTTTGTGGCAAAACAATGAGCATGAGTTTAATGCCTACATTAGATTTGAGGAGAAACTCATTATTGCTCAATGCTTTATGACTACATACAGAATTTTTACGAGAATAATAACCACAAACGTTATGCATGCTTTCCTTCATATATACTTCTAAACTTTTAACTCCATCCATCCATTTTCCGCCACTTATCAAAGGTTGACTTGTGGAGGCAACAGGGTTCAGAAGGCCGGTATCCTTCACTCTAGCCAAACTCTTCAGCGACACTTTCTAGCTCCACCGCTAGCAAGTTCTGGGTCTTCCCTGGGGCCGCTTTCCAGTTGGATATTCCTAGAACATCTTCAAAGGGGAACAACCTGGAGGCATTGTATTGAGATGCCTGAACCACCTCAGCTTGAGTCCTTTCATTCCTTTCCTATCTCTAAGGTTGATCTCAGAGATCTTTGAAGGAAACTTATTTCATGCAGCTTGTATCCACAATCTCTTTCTTTTAGTCACTTCCCAAATCTCATGACCAAAGGACAGGTAAAGATTGACACCTTTGCCTTAAGGCCCAGTTTTCTCTTCAACACAATGGACTGGTGCTCATTACTGCTGATAGAGCACTGATTCTTCAGTCCATCTCCAGTCTACCATCACTCTGAACAAGATCCCAAGACACTTAAACTCCTCTGCTTGAGGCTCTCTTCCTTGACCCCAAAGGAGAACGCCACCTCTCCAGAGCCTCCTAAAGGTCACATTCCCAAAGACACTAACAGAACCAGATCATCCAGATAAGGTAGAGGTGGAGTCCTGAAACATTCCCACTCTACTTCACAACCATGTCTCTTAAGATCTTGTCCATGAAAACCACAAACAGGATCAGTGACAAGGTGCAGCCAAGGCAAGGTCCAACACACTGGAAGCACATTTATGTTTGTATGTCAACACAGCTCCTCTTGCTTTGGCTATTCTGTGATCTAGTGGCTTGCAACACTGACTCCGGTATCTCATAGTAAGTAGGCTTCCGTCAGTCCCGAAGGACTATGCTGCACTCTGGCTGTGGTCCCGGCTGGTGACACTCTCCAGTGCGCAGAGCCTGGGTTGGGAGTAATGGAGGACAGGCTGGTACCCAAGCAGCAAGTCCCCCCTCGCGGCGCCACCGGAAGGATCCAATGGAAGGACTGGGTTCCAGTGCCGCTGCAGGAGTGACCAGAACTTTACTGTTAACGAACTGCCTCAGGGGACTCCAGCTCCCGATTAGAAACACGCTGACGACCTTGCGGCTACTCTTGTCGAAAGTCAAGAGTAGCCTCACACCACACATAGACAGTGAGAGACATGGCCAGCCTGATAACCCAGTTAGCTGCACTGGGGGACAGTGACAACCTTCTGGAGAGTGGGACTCGAACCCCCAACCTTAGGAGCAGCGATCCTGCACCCCATACCACTAGACCACCATGAACCGGTATCTCATACTCCCTCGGCATCCCCCACAGAATTCACCAGGGGATAAGGACATGTGCCTTCTCCAAGTCCACAAAACACATGTAGACTCGATGGTCAAAATCCCGTCAAAAACTCAAGGCGACTTGTTCGTTGCTCATCATTTCCTGTGCGGACACCACTTAAAGTCAATGAAAATCAGCGTAAAAAAAGTGAGATGAGAGGTGAAATTTTCTCAAGCACTATGAAGTTGGGAGTATCAGTTCAAAACTGTTAATCACTTACATATTCTCCAAGTTTGTCTTGAGGTGACGGTTGCCAAAGATCCAAGTTCTTCCTACTTTTGATGGTCTTTGTTGTTTTGTTCTGAAACATCTAAAGAGTGCAGGAAAAGAAAATCATGTAAACGTTTCATTTCATACACGTTTACACATCAAGATCATTTATAATATAAGTGATATTATGGGTAGGGACTGATTTGCCAAACTGTGTATTCCTACTAGGGCCATGAGAAGACTGGTGCATATCTCAGCCGACACGATGCAAAGGTGGGCTACATCGGCCAATACATGCACAAACGTTCACACTCACACCAAGTGGCAATTTGGAACAACCACTTGATGTCACATGCATGTTTTGGACTGTGGGAGGAGTACACAGAGAAAACCCACACAAGCACAGGGAGAACATACGTGCTTCACACAGAAACAAACACCCAGGACCGATGTGCTCTGAGGTAGATATGCTACTGAGGCAGATATGCTACAGTCCCATGCCAGCAAAAGCTCCACTTCACTTTGGTGAATCGGTTCACTTGTTGCTCAGCAGTGAAAACATTAGCTTTGTTGCTCATTGCCCAGTGTGTATTGACTAATTCATTTCACTGGCACATACAATAAATAGGAAATATAGTATAGTGCTATATGCTGTATCACTCAAAAATAAAATAGAATCGGCTACGATGTCTTTCTGAAACCATTTGCTTACTCCTGTACACAAGTATCAATATCCCCTGTACCATGATATCAGTAAACACTGCAGTATTCATTCATTCATTTTTTGAACTGCTTAATTCTAAATACTGTTGAGAGGAGGCTGGCGCCCATCTCAGCTGACTCTGACCAAGGGCAGAGTACACCCTACACAGCTCACCAGGCCATCGCAGGGTAGAAACATGCTGACGGCTATGGAGCTACTCTTGACGAAAATCAACAATGGTTCTTTTACATGAACCTCTCACCTCATAGGCAGTGAGAGACATGGCCGGCCTTGGATAACCCAGTGAGCTGCACTGGCGGGACAGCAGTGACAGCCATTGAGAGTGGGGTTTGGACCCCTAAACTAGGGATTGGTAATCCAGCACCTTACCACCGGGGCCATCACTTGGTGAACTGCTTAGTTATGGTGCATGTGCAAGATCCTTCCCTCGGTTACACAGTCTTGTTATTGTTATTACAAAAAAACATAGACCCACAGAATTTCAAAAAGGTGAATAAGAGATACTATGCTTGTGAGCTCGAGTGGTTTCACCAGGAAATCAGATAGTCACTCGTGAATGCGCACATTTAATGTGTCACTGTTGCAAAAAGAAAATCAATTTCACTTAATATCAGAGAATGGAGGGCAGCATGGTGGTGTGGCGTAATGGTTAGCATTAGTATGTCCGCTGTACAGCAAGGTCCCGGATTGGATTCCCAGGTTGGATGAAGGTGGTTTCTCTTGTAGACATGTTCTTCCTGTGCTCGGGTGGGTTTCCTCTAGGTTGTCCAGTTTCCTTCCACGGTCCAATGACAACATACGCGTTAGGCTGATTGGCTGTTCCAGACTGCCTGTAGTGACCCTAAAGGATTCCCCGCAACCCTAAAGGATTAAATTGCTTGGCAAATTAATGGAACATAGTAAAGAGATTTTGGACTGACTTTGCCATTGTTGTTTTTTTATTATTTTTTTATCTGCAGTAAAGTCCCTGATCAAGCAACTTAAATACAACTGGTGATCACGTTGCATGGAAATATTGGCCCGCTGACCCATTCCAATGACCTTCTCCCGTGTGATATTTTTTTCTGAGTGTCTGTCTACCTTAAATAATGATTGTGAGATTTCATATGTGCACGGGATTGTAAAGGTTTTTATTTCATATCCCATATAACGCGATACAGTATACCGTTAAATTCTGCTTTTACATGGGGCAGGTTCCATGCCCCTTCGTCTCATTGTCCTTCTGTCTCTCTGTTAAATTGACCCACCAATGTGTCACATGACCTACACACCCTGTTATGATGACACAACGAGATCAAGTCAGGTCGCTGTGTGATGCAACACAATCTGTGACATGATCCCCGTCCGCACTCTGTCACAGAAGGGGTGCTACCCCCTGAACTTGCAGAACTGAATGCACAGGATATGGCGGCTTCAAGTGTGGTGATAGTGTGCTAGTACAGACCACAATCACCATTAAAAAGCAATAAACAACAACAGCATAACACATTTTCTTTGACGCTTAATCCTAATTAGGGTCACAGGGAGGCTGGTGCCCCATCTCAGCTGACCCTGGGGTACACTATGGACAGCCTACTGCATCGCATTGTAACCCAAAGGAAACTCATGCAAGCATGGGAAGAACATGAAAACTCCCAAGCTGGGAACTGAACCCAAGCCCTCTTGCTGTGAGGCGGACATGCTAACCACTACGCCACCAAGCTGCCCTCAACAGTATAATAGCGAGAAAATGAAATGAAGTTTTGACAGCTCAGGACCACAATGTTTCTCCGTAAATTATATTAACTAGTAGGGAGGCAAATTTGGGGGGCATGGCTGATCTACCTTCTCATGAGATCTACCTTCAATAATAAGAAAACATTTTGACTGAGTGATAATATCTAATATCTCTGTGATAGAGAGCCAATCAGATCATGCCATTCCTGTATTGTATATGCTAATACTGTACTATGAACAAAAATCACATGGCAGCACCAGACTGAGTGGGCTCGTAATCCGTTATTTGCCAAACCGCCTAATTTGACTAAGGCCACAGGGAGACCGGAGCCTACCTACCTCAGCTGACTGGGTGAAGAACAGCTCATCACCGGACCAACAGACACACACACACACACACACACACGGGATCTTCGGACTACGGGAGGAAATCAGAGGAGTACCCACAGGAAACCTTGTTTTAGGTGGACATGCCAACCACTACTGCACTGTTATCAACATAAATACGTACAAGAAACAATACGTAGTAAACTTGATGGATTTCCCTTATTTTTGAAAAAGAATTCAGGCTGAAATATTTCTTGAAGCTTGTTTTTTCCCCCGAGACCTAAACAATCCACAGGTCTGATTGATGAACACTAATTCATGCACTGACAAAGACCCCCGACCAAAACAGACAAATTCACATTGATGGCGTTGGTCAGATGCTCTTATCCAGAGCGACTTACTTTTTTTCCCCTTATACAACTGAGCAGTTGATGGTCTTGCTGAAGGAGTCAACAGCGGCAACTTGGAGATAATGGGATTTGAACCCTTGACCATCTGATCAGTAACCCCCAAGCCTCCTTTACAAACAGCTCTCCAGACAATCAGCCCAGTTTTACCATGCTCTCTTTCAGTGATCTGATGAATGTTTTTCTCATTATTAAGGAGGGATCCGAATAAAACTTCGCTCCACTCACATTTCTATGTTTCTCAGAAATGTTGAACCTCGTGTTGTTCCTGTCTCTCTTTGTTTCTGGCAGCGTCTGTCTTGAATGTATGCATGCACCACGTTTGTTGTTCAAGCCAAAACCAGACTGTGACATCACAAGGAGAGCGTCTGATGAAACATGCTGTGCGATGCCTGATGTAATGGGATAGAGTGACACATTTGGAGTGATGCTTATTGGTCCAGACTCTCTCGCTGTCTCTTTGTCGGTTCCTTTGTGTCTCTGTTACAATGATCCAGTGTGTCACATGATCTATAGAATCTGTGATGATGTAACAAGGAGGGGTTTCTACCATTCTGCGATATCCAATTCACTCATAGAGCCTTCTGTACTGATTCTAATCATTTTTAAATTATTATTAGTTTGATTAGTGGTTATCACGTTCGTCTCACAATAACAAGGTCCTGTGCTTGAGTCCTGGGCTCGAGTGTTTCTGTGTGGAGATTGCATGTTCTCCTTATATACATACAAGGATTCCGCTATGTATTCTGGTTTCCTCCCAAAGTTCAAAGACGTGCACATTAGGAATCGGCTGCTCTATATTGCCCATAGGTGTGAGCAAAGGCGAGGGTGTTGACACGGCGCTGGAGTGGGTGTATGAACTTCCTAGAAAAATTCACGGTCCAAGATGGAGGGGTCCCAGAAGTAACTCAACAGCCACGTGTCCAGGCGTGTCGAGACCAAGGGTTTGTAAATACTTCGCCATGATCAACAGTCTGAAAAGGGGATGGGCCACCCATCCCTCTCTGTTCTCTGGATAGAGCTGGTGTAGTACGTCTACCTCACAGCAAGAAGGTCCTGGGTTTGATTCCTAGCTCGAGTGTTTCTGTGTAGAGTTTGCACGTTCTCCCCGTGCATGCGTGGGTTTCCTCCAGGTGGTCTGGTTTCCTCCCAAATTCCAAAAACATACACAGTAGGTGAATTGGCTGTTCCAAATCGCCCCAAGGTGTGAGAGTGAGTATGAATGGTTGTGTGAGTGCTGGCCCTGCAATGGCCGGGTGAGCTGTCCAGGGTACACCCCTCCCTTGCCCAGAGTCGGCTGAGATGGGCGGCAGCATCCTCGTGACCCTAATTAGGACTAAGCGGTTCAGAAAATGAATGAATGATTTATAATGTTTATCTGATCATAAGGCCCATGAAGGACAGTGAAGGAAAAGTGTATGCTGTATATTATACAATATGTTAATAAAGTTTTTTTTAAATATATTATACATTTGAAAATAATTCCATCGTTTGATCATTTTGTGAAATGTTATGTCCATTTCTGTTTCTCTCCAACAGATATAGTGTAGATTAGTTCAGAAAAAATACCAGAAGGCCAACAGAGGCATGTAAAAGACCCTTTGCTGTCAATCAAAAAGAGTCGACCATTGGATTGCCGTCAGCGTGTTTCTACCCCGCGACCATAATTAGGATTAAACGGCACAGAAATTTCAACCACACAGAACTTCTGGTGCTTCTCGCAAGGACCAATAGAGTGCAGCAGAGCTTTGGAACAGTCAAAACTCCTTTACACTTGTCATCATTTAAAAATGTTGTCATAACGTGATATTACTTTAGTGTTGTGAATATGGTTGTTCTGTTTATAACAAATTATTAATGTTTAGTTTTAATAGTTAGCACTATGGCTTTAATACTTAGAATAATTAAATGTCTACAGTACTCCTGGGTTTGAGTCTTGGGCTCAACAAGGGTGTTTCTGTCTGGAGTCTGCATGTTCTGCTCATGTTTGAACGGGTTTTCTTCGGGCACCCTGGTTTCCTCCCATAGTCCAACGTCCAGAATTGCCTACAGCATGCACAGAATTACCCAAACGGAGCATTTTAAAGCAGGTTGACTTAGACAAGGGGTTGATTTTTTTAATATAAAATGCAGAAGAAGGGCAGTGGTGGCCTGGTGGTAAAAGGTGCTGGATTACCAATCCAACGGTTGAGGGTTCAAGCCCCACTATCAACAGTTGTCACTGTCCACCCAGTGCAGCTAACTGGGTTATCAAAGGACGGTCATGTCTCTCATGGTCCATGGTGTCAGATTCATGTAAAAGAACCAGTGTTAACTTTCAACAAGAGGAGCTACAAACCCATCAATCAGCGAGTTTCTGTCCTGCGATGGCCTGATGAGCTGTCCAGGGTATATTCCGCTCTTGCCCAGAGTCAGCTGAGATGGGCGCCAGTCTCCCCGTGACCCTAATTACAATTAAGGTAATGTAAAGTCCTTTGGGCCGGTGCTTATCCCCGGGTTTCATAGCATGATGCGACCAGGAGTTCAACTCCTCCTGGATGGGACGCTAGTCCATCGCAGGTTACCTTCCCAGTATATTTATACTGGTACCCATTTATACTGCTGGGTGAACAGAGGCACACTAGTGGTTAAGACCTTGCCCAGGGGTCTTATCACAGTGTGTGTGTGTGTGTGTGTAGGGGGGGGGTCTAACTGAACACTACATCACCGGCCCCAATAATTACAATTAAGTGGTTCAGAAAATGGATGAATGAATGAAGGTCAGAGAAGAACTTCCAGTTTGGTGTACAATGGAGTGAGATGCAAATATTGTTGCTTCTATTTCGATAATTTACAATAAAAGAAATCCTGCTCTTGGCACATTATTTTTCTTTTGGTGTGTACTTTTTATAGCCACTAACAAAGATTAACAATCTGAAAAAATGCCAGCTAAATTTAAATCTAGTGCTAGTTCCTCCGGGTTAACACAGCGGCCTACCTCGCTGGCGCAAAATCCGTCTCATGTTCATTGGAGTTCGTAGAGACTTTAATTCACAGGTTTTTTTTTGTATTCTGTTCATATGTGACCTGAGACTGATTGTTATTTAGTTCATAGGGAGGCCACGTTAAAGTGATAATTGTACCTGAAACTGCAAGTTTGTCTTCTGGGATTCTACTATTGGAGTTCGCACTGGGGTTTCCATCGTTTGGGGATGGCGCTGTTGCAATTGCAGTATAGGTTGTTCATTCATTCATTTCCCGAACCACTTAATCCTAATTAGGGTCACAGGGAAGCAGGCGCCTATCTCAGCCAACGCCGGGTGATGACAGGGTACAGCTTGGACAGCTCATCAGGCCATCGCAGGGCCAAAACTCAGAGAACCATCCATACTCACACCTAGGGGAGGTTTGGAACAGAGAATTAACCTACTGTTCATGTTTTTGAACTGTGGGAGGAAACTGAAGTACCTGGAGGAAACCCACACAAGCTCGGGGCGAACATATAAACTCTGCACAGAAAGCTCGGAATCACACCCAGGACCTTCTTGCTGTGAAACGGCCCTGCTAACCACTACGCCACCATGCCGCCTCTAATAAACATATCAAACAAACAAACAAACAAACAAATATGAATGTAAAAGGGGGGTTGGGGGGTTGGGGTGATTTGTGTGGGCAAGGGGTTGATGGTATTTTCTGTTTGAAAGCTCTACAGTGATCCCTCGCTACTTCATGCTTCAGTTCCTGTGGCCTCAGTGCATTGTGGGTTTTTCAAAAATATTCATCTAAAAAAAAAAAAAAAAGGAAATTAAGGGAAAATGGGGGAAAGTTAAGGAAAATGCCACAAAACAAAGTTAATTATGCAAAAGCATCCCCCAACAAACAAACAAAAAAACCTCAACCCAAAACCTCCCAACAAAACTACTTACATTTTTATGTGAGGTGCCCGTCTGTATGTGTGTGTATTTATATTTTATTTTCATCTTATGCATTATTTTTGAATGTTTAATTGTATTATAAGCATTTATAGTGTTGAATATGTATTTATTGATATTATATACACATATACATGCACGTATATGTCAGTCGTCAGGTACGTCAGTCAGGGTGGGTCGATCCTACTTTGTGGAAATCGACAGTCACCGGGGGGGTCTCTCGGTCCCCATTATCTGCGAAAAGTGAGGGATCGCTGTATATTCAAATTTGAAGGTAAATCTGTATCTGCAGTTTGTTACTGTAGAGTTTGCCAACCTTAAAGAAAAACAACTTCCACTGGGTAATGTGACTCTTTTTCTTCTGTCCGTTTCCCTGTTTGTGAAATTCTTCTGGTTGTCCAGGGACACCATGCAATGTTAACAGCAATTCTGACTTTGCTTCAAGTCCAATTCACAAACATGACTGCAACTGAGCAAACATATCGGACCTTTAGATTCGGGGGTTGACGTTTAACTTAGAATAGATACAAGAATCATAATAGCTGGTTTTACATCACGCGTGACGGCAGAGAGAGGAAGGATGAGTCGCTTAATAATTCGTGGTCTCCCAGGTGATAGTTATAATTTATTGCCTTCTGCTTTAACGGGGTGTCAATGATGCTTTATAAGAGAATAGATGATTATGCAATTTCAATCCATTCACTATAACTTTCACTACAAATTGGGACGTTCTCAAAAAATAAGACATTTTTTTAAATGTATTTTAAAAAACAAAGAAGACACACAGTGCTGCAATGAAGTTTCTTTTACCGCCCTGAATTTCAGTATTACCGTATGTTTTGCTCCTGTTGTATCTTAGCAATTTGCCAACCATACATTTTTTCATAATTAATAAACATCTTGTCACAAGTTTTGCACAATCTATCTGCAGCCAATATGAAATCATTGACGATATTAAATCAGAGTAAAAATGCAGCCATGAGGCGGGGGGGGTGGGGCACTAACCAGTGACTCTCCCCCTTATTCTGGTCCCAAGCCCGGAGAAATGCAGAGGGTTGTGTCAGGAAGGGCATCCGATGTAAAACCAATGCCAAACTTTTATGATGCAAATCAGAAGTATTACTCCCATACCAGATCGGTCGAGGCCCGGGTTAACAACGACCGCCATCAGTGCTGTCAATCAACAAGGTGCTGATGGAAATTGGACTACTGTTGGTCGAAGACGTCGAAGAAGGAGAGGCGGGAGGCGTGTCCGTAGGCAGAGAGAGAAGAGGAAAGGAATGAGTCTAGGACTGAGAGTGGGGACTTTGAATGTTGGAACTATGCACAGAAAAGGTAGAGAGCTGGCTGACATGATGCAGAGGAGGAAGGTGGACATACTGTGTGTTCAGGAGACCAGGTGGAAAGGTAGCAAAACTAAAAGCATAGGAGCAGGGTTTAAGCTGTTTTATCACGGTGTGGATGGGAAGAGAAATGGCGTAGGAGTCATCTTGAAGGAGGGGTTTGTCAGGAATGTTCTAGAAGTGAAAAGAGTGTCAGACAGAGTGATGAGTCTCAAGTTAGAAATTGAAGGTGTGATGCTCAATGTTGTTAGTGCTTATGCCTCACAGGCAGGATGTGAGCTGAAAGGGAAGGAGAGATTCTGGAGTAACTTAGATGAAGTGATGCAGGGTACCCCCAGAGGTGAAAGAGTGGTCATTGGTGTTGACTTCAATGGACATGTTGGTGCAGGAAACAGAGGGGACAAGGAAGTGATGGGTAGGTTTGGTATCCAGGACAGGAACACAGAAGGACAGATGTTGATCGATTTTGCAAAAAGGATGGAAATTGCTGTGGTGAATACTTTCTTCAAGAAGAAACAGGATTATAGGGTGACTTATGAAAGCGGAGGTAGGAGCACACAGGTAGACTACATCTTGTGCAGACGATGCAGTTTGAAGGAAGGAGAGCTGGAGGTAGCAGAGATGAAAATGTTGAGGTTCTCTTTGGGAGTAACGAGGATGGATAGGATCAGGAATGAGTACATCAGAGGGACAGCACATGTTAGCTGTTTTGGAGACAAAGTCAGAGAGGCTAGATTGAGATGGTTTGGACATGTACAGAGGAGGGATAGTGAGTATATTGGCAGTAGGATGCTGAGGTTGGAACTACAAGGCAGAAGGCCTAGAGGAAGACCAAAGAAGAGATTTATGGATGTGGTAAAGGAAGCCATGAAGGTCGTTGGAGTCAAAAAAGAAGATGCAGAGGACAGGGTGAGATGGAGACGGATGATTTGCTGTGGCGACCCCTGAAGGGAACATTATGGGAACATTGTGGTAGGTAGGAATTATATCATGGGGTATTGAGCAACTTCAGGCCATATGGTACGTCTGAAAAGGAATAGAGATGGTAAATCCTTTATGGAATTTAAGAGAAAGGTGTGATATTTGCACTAAAAGAGTATCGTTATGTGTGAGGGAGAGGAAGAAAATAGAAGGGTCTTTAAATCTTCCTTCTGATCTTTCTGTCTCTCACAGTAATTGTTAATCAATTCTTCACATTATCTTGGAGGGGTTTCAGTCCTTTACCCCATCCAGAACAGCATTAAGTTTAAGATTTTTGTGAGTTTCCACACGTAAACTGTACACATCATATTTGTTATAAAAACATCAACTTTACCCACCTTTAATACTTTCTCTTGAGGTTTACTTCACAAACAGATTTCCTAACAGTTTCAGTAATTCATCCTGGCCCAGATGTAGCAAAATCGGCCAAGTCCGTTATACTCCCACCGCCATGTTTCACAATAAGATAAGATTCTTATCCTGAAGCGTAGTGTTTTCCTTATTCCAAACTTAATGTTTATTATTTAATCTTCAATTCATTCATTTTTTTGAACCGCTAATCCTTATTAGGGTTGCAGGGAGGCTGGCGCCCATCTCAGCAGACTCTGGGTGAGGGCAGAGTACACCCCGGACAGCTCGCCAGGCCATCGCAGGGCAGAAACACGATAATGGCTATGCAGCTACTCTTGATGAAAGTCAGCAATGGTTCTTTTACATGAACATCTCACCATAGACAGTGAGAGACATGGCTGGCCTTTGATAACCCAGTTAGCAGAGTAGCTACACTAGGGGGACAGTGACAACCCTTTGAAAGTGGGGTTTGAACCACCAACCTTGGGATCCAGCACCAGACCACCACTGCCCCCACAAGATAATTTAATCTGTAAAAAAGTAATTTTCCACTGGATACTTAACAAACTGTATAAGTGCAGCAGTATTTATTATTTTTTTTTTTTTTGGGGGGGGCAGTGACTTTCTTCTTGCAATCCTGCAATGCACATTATTGTTCATTATTCTCCTCACAGTAGACTCATCAGTATGAATATTAGTCGATGTGAGACTCCTTTAGTTTTGAGTTTTTAGTAGTGACCCAGAGTTCCTTTAAGACCTTGTGGACCGTACACCTTACTCTTGAAGTGACCTTCTTTGGTCGACCACTCCAGACAAGGAGGTCAACAACAAACTACTGAGAGCAGGATTGGAAACATTTCGAAGCTGATGAGCATTAATCACATTAAGCCACCCTTTTTCTAAGATTTTCAGAAATTTCTTTTGTCCGTGCAGTGATTCACTTCAACAAATGTGTTATGAAGATCGGCCGTTTTAGATTCTGGTTATTTAAAACAAATCTTGATGCTCAAGCAACTCCTGGTTTGAATCCCATTGATCAAGAACTGATTCTAAATTCAGTCCTGGAAAAACTGTCCAGGGTGTACTCTGCTTTTGCCCCGAGTTGGCTGAGATGGGCACTAGCTTTAGACAGGAAGTGGGAAGTAAGGAGCATGCTATAATTTTATTGTTTGCTAATATTGGTGGAGGGGGGAATGGGAGTGTAGTGGTCAGCACATCCACCCCACAGCAAGAAGACCTGGGTTCAATTTCCAAATCGGGGGTTTCTATGTGGTTTGCATGTTCTCCCGGCGCTTGTATGGGTTTCCTCTGGGTTCTCCGGTTTCCTTCCACAGTCCAAAAACTTACCCAACATTCTAATTGGCTGTTTCAAATCACCCCTAGGTGAGAGTGTGAATGAATGTTGAGTGTTGGCCATGCAATGGCCTGGCGAGCTGAGATGGGCGCCAGCCTCCCCGTCACCCTAATTAGGACTAAAGGGGTTATAAAATGAATGAATGAATAATATCGGTGGAAAATGTCATTTATTTAAATGTTGTGTGTGACAGAGTAATAATTCTTAATATTATATATATATATTTCTCTGGATTGTTGAGCCTAAGTACCTAAAATCCTCCACCTTCCTTATCTCTGCTCCCTGTAACCTCACCATTCCTCTTGGGTCCTTCTCGTTCACACACATGTATTCTGTCTTACTGAGGCTAACCTTCATTCCCCTCCTTTCCAGGGCATACCTCCAACTCTTTAGATTTTCCTGGGGAATCTTGTCTAACCTCGTCTCTCAGCCTGTCCATCACCATAGCAAACAAGAAGGGGCTCACCACTGTCACCTCACCTCAAGCACACTCACCACTGTCTTACATCTCTCATCCATGTCCTGCACCACTCTAACATACTTCTCTGTCACTCCAGACTTCCTCATGCAATACCACAGTTCTTCTCTCGGCACCCTTGTCATATGCTTTCTCCAGATCCACAAAGGCACAATGCAGCTCCTTCTGACCTTCTCTGTACTTCTCTATTAACATCCTCAAAGCAAACACTGCATCTGTGGTACTCTTTCTTGGCATGAAACCAAACTGTTGTTCACAAATGCTGACCTCTGCCCTTAGTCTAGCTTCCACTATTCTTTCCCATAACTATGCTCATCAACTTTATCCCTCTGTAGTTGCCACAACTCTGCATGTCTCCTTTGTTCTTAAAAATGGGCACCAGCACACTTCTCCATTCCTCTGGCATCCTCTTACTCTCTAAGACCTTGTTGAATGTTATTGTCAGAAAATCTACTGCTACCTCTCCTAGACACTTCCATACGTCCACCGGTATGTCATCAGGACCAACTGCCTTTCCATTCTTCATTCTCTTCAATGCCCTCCTCACTTCACCCTTACTAATCTTTGCTACTTCCTGTTCCTCCACAGTCACCTCTTCTACTCTTTTTATCTCCCTCTCATTTTCCTCAATCATCAGCCCTTCAAAGTACTCTTTCCATCTTCCCAGCACACTTCTGTCATCAATCAATACATTTCCCTCTGGCCTTTATCACTCGAACTTGCTGCACATCATTCCCCTCTCTTTCTCAGCTGTGCCAACCTGTATAAATCATTTTCTCCCTCCTTACTGTCCATCTGAGCATACAAGTCATCATATGCCTTCTGTTTTGCCTTTGACATCGCTACCTTCACCTTACGCGGTGTCTCCCTGTACTCCTGTTTACTCTCATCGGTCCACTCAATATCCCACTTCTTCTTAGCTAACCTCTTCCTTTGTACACACTACTGCACTTCCTCATTCCACCACCAAGTCTCCTTATCTACTGTCCTTCCAGATGACACACCAAGTATTCTCCTACTGTTCTCCCTGATCACATTAGCTGTAGTTGTCCAGTTATGTGGAAGCACTTCCTGACCACCCAAAGCCTGTTTCAGCTCCTCCTTGAAGACAACACGACACTCTTCCTTTTTCAGCTTCCACCACTTTGTCTTCTGCTCTGCCTTTGCCTTCTTCACCTTCCTCACCATCAGCATCAACCTACACACCACCATCCTATGCTGTTTGGCAACACTTTCACCCTCTAGTACTTTGCAGTCACTGACTTCCTTCAAATTACATTGCCTACACAAGATGTAGTCTACCTGTGTGCTCCTACCTCCGCAGTTATAAGTCACCCTATGCTTCTGCCTCTTCTGGAAGAAAGTGCTCACCACAGCCATTTCCATCCTTTTTTCAAAATCTATCACCATCTGTCCTTCTGCGTTCCTGTCCTGGATACCAAACCTGACCATCACTTCCTCGTCCCCTCTGTTTCCTGCACCGACATGTCCATTAAAGTCTGCAGCAATGACCACTCTTTCACCTCTGGGAGTACTCTGCATCACTTCATCTAAGTCACTCCAGAATCTCTCCTTCTCTTCTAGCTCACATCCTGCCTGTGGGGCATAAGCACTAACAACATTGAACGTCAGACCTCAATTTCTAACTTGAGACTCATCACTCTGTCTGACACTCTTTTCACTTCTAGAACATTCCTGACAAACTCCTCCTTCAAGTTGACTCCTACTCCATTTCTCTTCCCATCCACACCATGAAAAAACAGCTTAAAGCCCGCTCCTAAGCTTCCAGCCTTGCTACCTTTCCACCTGGTCTCCCGAACACAGAGTATGTCCACCTTCCTCCTTTGCATCATGTCAGCCAGCTCTCTACCTTTTCCTGTCATTGTTCCAACATTCAAAGTCCCTACTTTCAGTCCTAGACTCACGCCTTTCCTCTTCTCTCTCTGCCTACGGACACGCCTCCCACTTCTCCTTCTTCAACTTCTTCGACCAACAATAGTCCAATTTCCACCAGCACCCTGTTGGTTAACAGCACTGATGGCGGTCGTTGTTAACCCGGGCCTCGACCGATACGGTATGAAATTCTTGTTTTAACTCACATATTTTATTTGGCATTGGTTTTATGCCAGATGCCCTTCCTGACGCAACCCTCTGCATTTATCCAGGCTTGGGACCGCCGTGAGGGTGGACACTGGCTTGTGCCCCCCCTCACGGCTGCAGTTATCTATCTATCTATCTAGCTATCTATCTATCTATCTATCTATCTATCTATCTATCTATCTATCTATCTATCTATCTATCTACTCAAATAAAAAGACATTTTATTTTAAACGCTTTATTTACGGTATTTGTCTTTAACACTGAAGATCAACGTCAGTCAGTATGTTACAACATGTCACGCGTACACGCGCACACACACACACACACACACACACACACACACACACACACACACACACACAGACACACACATAAGGGAGCAGCTGAAAGAATTGAAAGTAAGTACACCCCGAAAAATGGAGCAGTCTCTAAAATCGTGGTCACTCCACCAGTTGTGAAGCCTGTACAGCATGGAAAAGCAAGCTATGAGGTTATAGATATTGTCTAATAATAATAATAATAATAATAATAATAATAATAATAATAATAATAATAATAATAATAATAGTAATTACAACAGCAATACAATCTCTGATACACTAATCATCCTCACTGTCATCTTTTCCACAAATAATGCTGTGAAAGAACACATGAGGAAATGTCAGAACGTGTGCAGTCTACAAGTACAGCACAACAAAATAAATGGTACACTGAATAATCCTGAATAATACACAAACAGGTCAATCAATATTTATTTCACTCAGACTGACAACTACTTCCAGTGTCCATCCCGGTGAAGCCACCTTGAATCAATAGAACGCTTTGTACAGGACTACATTACATCCATATCAACGTCCATCGTCTTCAAATCTCAGAAGCTAGTGCATGTCGTTCTTCTGTACTGAGTCATATGGAAAGACACAAGGATACTATAGATGTGTATTTTAAAACTCGAGGTCTAAATGGAGGAATAAATAAAGGAAAGCAAGTTGAGTTTATGGCTGTTTAAGTACAATATAGTTTTGAAATTCTCTAGAAGTTGATCAGATTTACTAGAAGCACTTAATATGTGAGAATCATAAATCCAGATCACTGATAAATTTTCTGAATTTTTAAAATATTTTCATTTTATTGGCACATTTGCACAAAAATTAAACTAGCTAGCTAGCACGTGAAATCGCATGACATCATCTTGACATCGTGGCAATTGTATGCTTTATGTTAATGCAAAAATCAGTGTGCTAATGTGCATAAAATTAAGCCATAAGTTGTGATGGAGACTAAAAACTAGAGAGGCGTTTGAGCTTCGAAACGATTTCACATTCTAATCCCCCCAAAATATTTAATTGAATAATTATAATTATTATTAAAACAATTTTTCTAAATATGTATTAATGGCTGGCTAACAGGATACTTTATATTTATATTTATTTCTTCAGTGTACTGGTACTATAAATTATTATGATGTTAAAAGGTAAAATATACCTTTACACAGTTTAATCGTACTTCCATTGTATACTGTTGTTATGGTGTGAAACAGCATTAACCAATCAGATGTTTTCCTGGTAAATGGTAATATCGTTCTATACTGTATTTGTATCAAAGAAAATTAAAAAAAAAGTTGTTTTGAATATTGTTCCAAACTCAAGCCACTCAGTGACAATATTTTATTTTTCTATATAATTTAAAAATGTATTCCACAGAGGAAACATAAATGTAAGTTCTTTGAAAGTTTGTATGTATTCCTACTAAAAAGAACAAAGGGAAAATATCCTCTTTGGATTTCAAGACAATAATTCAGAAACTATTTGTATTTTATATATTTATAATATCTATGCAAGGAAATGTTTTCACTGCTGTTTGTTTGCTCGTTTGTCCATTTTGTTTGTGAGCAAAATAAATCAAGAAGTATCTATGAATTTAAAGGCCATCTATGAATTTAAAGGCCATGTTTTTCCTAAAGTAGTATGTGGTACATGTAACAAAACATTACATTTTGGAGGTGACTCCTGTATGGGATCAGGCTTAAAAAGTTCCTGACAGCCTGAAAAATGCCTACTGATTATAATATCTGCCAAAGTGTTCATCAGACACCTACTAGGATGAGACATTTCATTATTACTATGCCAAGTTATAAAAATCCATTTGTGGTTAGTGGTGATACGTTTCACTTTGTCAGCGCCCCTCTAATTTTTCGTATTTTACTGACACAAAAAGTAATGACTAAATAAATAGCACGCAAATAACGTACGGTGGTACCTCACCTGAAAAAAGACCCAACAAATGAAAAATCCAGGTTATGAAATGCATTTACCTAAAATTTCCGTCTCTGGATATGAAACAAATTCACATTACGAAATGCGCCATCTCAAGAATTCAAACAAAGCACGAGTTGCTCTCCTATTGGCTATCTCCCAACATCCCGCCCCGCTGGCGTCCCATTGGATAGGAGGGTGCTGCATCTCCATAATACCCATGATGCTTTTCGTGTGCCCTCAACCCATTGTTCGTCATGGAGTTCTAACACGCGTAAAGGACAGTTACTTTTGTTTCACAAGTTTTTTGAGTGTGCTCATTGCAACTTTATTTTTTGGCTCAGGCTTTTAACCTTGCATAAACATTTGTAAGATCATAACTCTGCTAAGAAGACATGGTAAACACACGCGCGCACACACACACACACACGCGTGCACCCCCCCACACACACACACACACTCACACACACACACACACACACGCACTCATACATGCGTGCGTGAGATTCCCAGTGAAACCGATTCCCGGTGCGAGTGAAAAGAAGAAGTGGGCTCGTGGCATGCGGTTGAGTGATATCGCAAAGGAATATGGCCAAACCCGTCTACCATTGGTACGATATTGAAGCAGAAGGAGGTCTTAAAAGGTATACTTTTATAATTTTTAAAGGGTTTAGGGGGTAGTATTGGGGGCCTTGGAACGAATCAGGCCTTTTACATGTAAAATGCGGTTCAATTTACAAAAATTGGACCTGGCAGGCCCAAGTGTGTAATCAGGGTCTGCTGGGAACGTTTGGCGGAGCCCCCTGTCCGAGAGGCCTTTAACTCCCACCTCCGGCAGAGCTACAACCACGTTCCGGAGGAGGCGGGGGACATGGAATCTGAATGGGCCATGTTTCGTGCCTCCATTGCTGAGGCGGCAGCCCATAGCTGTGGCCGTAAGGTCGTCGGTGCTTGTCGTGGCGGTAATCCCCAAACCCGGTGGTGGACACCTGCGGTGAAGGGGGCCATCCAGCTGAAGAAGGAGGCCTATCGGGTTTTATTAGCCTGTGGGACTCCTGAGGCAGCAAACGGGTACCGGCAGGCCAAACGTGCTGCAGCCGAGGCTGTCGCAGATGCAAAATCTCGGGCGTGGGAGGAGTTCGGTGAGGGCCTGGAGAGTGATTATCGGTTGGCCTCAAAAAGGTTCTGGGCCACCATCCGACGCCTCAGGAGGGGGAAGCAGTTCTTCACAAACACTGTTTACGGTGGAGGTGGGGAGCTGCTTACCTTGACTGGGGATGTTGTTGAGAGGTGGAGGGAATACTTTGAGGACCTTCTCAATCCCACCAACACGCCCTCCGTGGAAGAGGAAGACCCTGGGGTTCGGGAGAGGGTCCGCCCATCACTGGAGTGGAGGTCACTGAGGTTGTCCAAAAGCTCCTCGGTGGTCGAGCTCCGGGGTTGGACGAGATCCGCCCGGAATACCTCAGGACTCTGGATGTTGTAGGACTATCTTGGTTGACACGTCTCTGCAACATCGCGTGGTCATCGGGGGCTGTACCTCTGGATTGGCAAACTGGGGTGGTGGTCCCAATTTTTAAGAAGGGGGACCGGAGGGTGTGTTCCAATTATCGGGGAATTACACTCCTCAGCCTACCTGGTAAAGTCTATGCAGGGGTACTAGAGAGGAGGATCCGACCGATAGTCGAACCTCGGATTCAGGAGGAACAATGTGGTTTTCGTCCTGGCCGCAGCACTCTTGACCAACTCTATATGCTCCACAGGATTCTGGAGGGGGCATGGGAGTTTGCCCAATCTGTCCACATGTGCTTTGTGGATTTGGAGAAGGCTTTCGACCGTGTCCCTCGAAAGATCTTGTGGGGCGTGCTCCGAGAGTACGGCGTTCTGGATCCGTTGCTACGAGCTATTCGGTCGCTGTATCACCGGAGCCAGAGTTTGGTCCGTATTGGTAACAGCAGCTCGGATTCGTTTCCGGTGGGAGTTGGAGTCCGCCAAGGCTGTCCTTTGTCACCGATTCTGTTCATAATTTTTATGGACAGAATTTCTAGGCGCAGTCGAGGCGATGAGGGGTTCTGGTTCGGTGGCCATCGGATATCATCTCTGCTTTTTGCGGATGATGTTGTCCTTTTGGCTTCATCAAGTCGGGCCCTCCAGCTCTCATTGGAGCGATTCGCAGCTGAGTGCGAAGCAGCCGGATGAAGATCAGTACCTCCAACTCCGAGGCCATGGTTCTCAGTCGGACAATGGTGGAATGCACCCTCTGGGTCGGGGATGAGGTCCTGCCCCAAGTGGAGGAGTTTAAGTATCTTGGGGTCTTGTTTACGAGTGAGGGAAGGATGGAACGAGAGATCGACAGACGGATCGCTGCAGCCTCTGCTGTTAAGCGGTGCCTGTACCGGTCCGTCGTGGTGAAAAAGGAGCTGAGCCGCAAGGCGAAGCTCTCAATTTACCAGTCGATCTACGTTCCAACCCTCACCTATGGTCACGAGCTTTGGGTAATGACCGAAAGAACAAGATCACGGATACAAGCGGCTGAAATGAGCTTTCTTCGCCGGGTGGCGGGGTTCTCCCTTAGAGATAGGGTGAGAAGCTCCGCCATCCGGGGAGAGCTCAGAGTAGATCCGCTGCTCCTCCGCATTGAGAGGGGCCAGTTGAGGTGGCTCGGGCATCTGATTAGAATGCCCCCCGGACGCCTCCCTGGTGTGGTGTTTCGGGCATGTCCAACCGGGAAGAGACCCCGGGGTCGACCTAGAACACGCTGGAGGGACTATGTCTCTCGGCTTGTCTGGGACCGCCTCGGTGTCCCCCCGGGAGAGTTGGAGGAAGTGGCTTGGGAGAGGGATGTCTGGACCTCTTTGCTAAGGTTGCTGCCTCCGCGACCCGACCCCGGACTAAGCGGAAGAAGATGAGTTGAGATGAGATGAGAATTTACAAAAAAAAAATCAGGTTACGACATCACTTCTGGAACAGATTAATTTCATAAGGTGAGGTACCACTATACTTAATGCGTTTATCAACATGATTAGCTTGGTGAGACTAAATGACATTGCTTCTATTGGAGGGTTAGTCTTTCCGAAAATTAACTAAAATCTATGCCACTGCTTAATTATAGTACAGAAAAGATGGTATGTAAGCAACGTTTTAGGTTCCAGTAAGAATCAGTCTCCTAAAGTCTAATAACTGAGTTGTACACCAGATATTCAACACAGCGAGTTCTACAGTGAGATAAGGAGAGAATGATGAAGAAGTAATAGTTTTACGCGACTGTAAGATTTTAGTGATGATCTCAATTAAATTCTGGACCCTGAAATTTTTTAAAAGATTCTTTACCTTTTTTAAGTGTGGCATTACAGCCGGCCCAGCAGGGAGTGCTGTAAATCTTCTGCTATTTTTGTGGCTTGACAGATGTTTAGTTAATTAGTCATGTTTTCTGTAATGAAATAAATAGCCATATGCAGGCTACAAATGATATTTTCTGCTTCTGTTGGAAAATATACAAAATAATACATCTGTCTGCCATGTTATACTTTGATGGAGTCTCGAGTGGACACTGTGGACACCGTGTGAACAGTCAACTTACAACACTGCTTTGAAAAGTGAGACTGCACAGCATCGATACTCATGTCCATCCTCGCAGCTCAGTAGGCAGCCCTCCTTTGTTGGAAGACGTAATCTATAAGGAAATAGTTTTGAATGAGATAGACTTCTGCTTCTTTTTTGCTCGCTCGATTAGCATCGTAGCACTAGTGCAAAAATTAAACAAATTTTAGGCACCAAATAGCTAAACATCAAAATTCTGTAAAAGTAAAAAAAAAAATAATAATAATTAAAAAAAAAAGAAAAAAAAAAAAGTCATTTTTTAATGATGGGACACAGATGCTTGTGCTCAGTGTGAGAAGGTGTGGATATCATTGTGGAGGCCAACTGAAGGAAGCGAGCTTTCTTCATTTCCGCTGCAGTAGCTCGTGCTGCAGCGACAGCGTCTGATCCACATGATGCTGCGAGTGACAATTTCTCCATCGGGGCAGTGAAAGCGCAGACGTATAGTGCGAGTCTCAGACAGACGACAGCATCTCCCATCAGAGCACGAGCCACATGTTTTGGGCCGGTACCGTCTTAGAGTGGTGCAGCCGCTGAACGAGATGTGCTTCGGCACTCGGGACTTTAGCGTCTGTCTGCATTTCTTTCCTTTCTGTGGACAAGACGGTGACAAACAGCTGTTAGTTACTTAGGACTGTGTTTTTATTCCTCTATTAGATAAACATCAGAAAAGTGAGTCCACACAAGTCCAAAAAACACTTCTGCACGGAGGTCACATTTTGCTCACAGTGTGTGTATTTTTTTGATTTATTAGGCTTTGGACAAGGTAGACTCCATTAGGATGTGAAGATGATCAAAATAAGTCTCTGGACGTATTTGTCGCTTTTTAAATGGATTTTTTTTTCACATTGTGAAACAGGGAACTGTTTAACATTTGATTTTTCTTCCCTAAGTTGGTCATAGCCAAGTTCCACCCATTAAGTACTGCCTCCCTATCGCACACAACCTCCACCAACCAGAGTCGGGCGTAAGCAAGCACTGGTACTGATGCTGCCTCCTGGATCTTTACAAACTGCTGTGCATGCACAATCAGGAATGGCCTAACATACTTGGAGGGAAAGCACTATCCACCCGTTTTGTACGACTGAGTTCACAGATGACTATGATTGACTGGTGATCCCTGAAAGTAAGAGGGAGGCGAGTGTATGCCATCCTTCCCTCCAGTGATAGTTTGACTGATTAGCTTTCATGGAGTCCCAGCCAAGGATGGTTGTGATATCAACCTGGATTTGTTTCTGGGATCTCCGGGTTGATAGTTGCGCACCAGACATTTTGATTCATAGGATATTGCTGAGATTTGAGCTCTCCAAGTATGTAGAAATTAATTACAGTACATGCATACTGTATATCTTTTCTTAATTTAAAAAAAGGTAATTACATTCAAAACAATCCAACAACAAATCAGATGTCATAATTAGATATTAAAGTCTTATGAACTTCATCACATTCAGGATAACTGCAAAATATTTCCTTCAGTTTCTTACCCCGACAACCAGGCCGATGTCACACTCATGGATCTGACAGAGACGGGTCTCACGAACAAGTTTACACTGTGGGTTCTTATTCGTCACGCGACTGGAGATTCCGAAGCCACAGGAAGTGGAGCATTCGGACCAGTCTGTGGTCTGAGGTACGCACTCAGAGGATGGAAGAGGAATTTGAGACACAGGCAGCGATGTCCAGTCTGCACAAACAGATGAGCGCAGACGCAGATGGGTTATACTCTGAAAAGCATCAGATGATAAATTGGAAATAAGTGTTGCAATGTCATAAACTCAGTGACCATGGTGGCGTAGTGGTTAGCATGTCTTCCTCACAGCAAGAAGGTCCTGGTTTTCATTCCCACCTCGGGCATTTCTGTGTGGTTTGCATGTTTTGCCCGTGCATGTGTGGGTTTCATCCGGGTAGTCCGGTTTCCTTCCACAGTCCATAAACATACACAGTAGGTTAATTGGCTTTTCCAATTTGCCCCGAGGTGTGAGTGTGAGTGTGAATGGTTGTGTGAGTGTTGGATCAGTGATGGCCTGGTGAGCTGTCCAGTTTGTACCCCGCCCTCGCCCAGAGTCGGCTGAGATGGGCGCCAGCTTCCCCGCGACCCTAATTAGGATTAAGCAGTTCAGAATGAATGAATCAGTGTCACAACCTCCAAGAGCCAATCAGATTTCAATATGTCACAGCAAGTGTGGATTAAAGCATTGGCTGCATGGTTCACCTTGAAAGTCATCTGCTGCTCTGTCTGTGTAGCTGAAAGTGTGCAGCAGTTTGCTGATGTGGTTCGTGTTCGGTTGCGCAGGTAGTGAGTAATGCGACACTTCATTGATACGATTGTCATCATCACACACCCACTCCTCGCAGCAGCTGCCAGGGGGTGTCTCCAGACGGGGGTTGGAACAGTCCCAGGCAGGCAGGGGTACGTGATGCGGGCAGAGCGGCATGCAGCCCACAACACCATCCATGCAGCTACATTGGTGCTCACAGCTGGGCTGGAAATCCTCACCATGCTGATACACGCGTCCGCCGAACTCACATGGCCGACCCTGGGCTTCCGCTGATGGAACAGAACAGTACAGTTACATTTTCAGAAGGGTCTCACCACAAGAGTTGCAGTTCTCACCAAGGGTTCATCAAGGGTTCTTCAGTTTGTTCTTCAGGGGAAACCTTTAAAAGTTCCATGCAGAACACCACAACAGATTATTTGAGAAAGGGTTGTAGAGCATTTAGGAAGAGAAGAAGATAATCAACGAAATGTTTACACAACGGAAACTATAACTATAATGGGAGACTTGCTTCAGATTAAAATTATGGAATTTCTCATGAATAATATGGTGTGTTTGCATGCTGTCTTCTCACCCCTGCACAGGCCACGTTGTGGGTCCCCTCCAGCCCCTAGGTGGCAGCGCAGACCTTTAATGTGATCACAGGGTTTGTCCGGACCACAGTCTTGATTAAACTGCTGCGCACACACCTTACAGCAGCCACACTCGTCCAGAACTAAGCTCACTCCCACTGGGCATGAGGGGGGTGTAATGGGGCAAGAGCACGGTCCCGAACAGCTTCGCACCACCTGCAGAAAACACAACAAGGGTATGGAAGGGGTGGGTGAGGGAACAGTTTGCAATGACATCATCTCCTGTAAAAAGGCAAACAGACTCAGAGTGATGAAGACCATTCTCCTGGCCCCGGTTGCGATGACGTGACAAAGCCATGACCTAAACATGCTTTCGCCTGTAGTAAAAATGTCTGAGAGGGGTGTGAGATGGAGAGGCCTGTGCTTGAGTCAACATAGGTTTTTTTTGATGAGGGTCAAAACTGACTCACACCATCATAAAGGTGATGGATTGCTGAAAAGGATCATGGTACTGCAGTGGCATTTCCTATCGTGATAGAACCTAATAGAGCAGGATGTAGGATAACAAGTCTGTCTGTGTATAGTGTGGAAAATATCTGCGTTTGGATTTGAAACCGGCGAGGGGGGCATTAAATAAGAACTATTGCATTATGTCCAGATGTAGAAATGCTAGAACTGTCTGTGGATCCTATAACCGGAGGGTTTCCATAATCCTGCTCATACACACAGTTTTTATTTGTGTTCGTACCTGCCTGATCCAGCAGCTTCAGTTGGTTCTATTTCCTTTATAATGCACCATTGCATTATACCATACAATATATACCATACACCATACAATATCCTATTGCTATAGTGTGTCATTAAACAACAAGCAATAGTTACATTTTTTTTCATTAATATCTTGTAAATATATTATTGTCTTCAGCAAACAGAATAATGTACAGCCAGATAGTCATTATTACAAAATAAACCATGACAGTGACTTAAGATACTATACTGTGGGTCACTGGGGTCTAGATCACTCTGTCAGGGTTTATTTTGGAATATTGACCGGCTCATTGTATTTAATGGCTTTCATGGCAACTTTGCACGTTTTTACACCTTATATGTGATATTATTGTGTTCAGCCAAATTTCTTGCCAAAAACAACAATGAACATAATAATAATAATAATAATAATAATAATAATAATAATAATAGTACATTTTTGGATTCTTATCTATATAGAATATGTGTTCATATTGTATTACATCACTGCAACTCAAAAATATATCCCAAATTGAAGTAATGCATCATGTTAGAGAATTATTAATAACTGTGTCCTTGCCCAAAAGCGTTACTGTGAAAGTCATCGTCTAAATTGCACCCAATTTCCAATCAGGACCTTGAGCACCGTTCCATCCCATTAATCTGGAGCTCAGCAGAGAACACCGTGATTGTTTGTTTGTTAAATGATAACAGATTAACCATCACAGCAACACCTCACCATCTCATGTGTCTGTGTTGTCACATCTCCAGCAGCACCAAGAACGAACAGCAGCACGCCGCATACAACTGCCTGCATCCTTACACTCCTCAGAGAGAACATGTTCTCTGAGCGTCCTGGACAGATCCTGGGGGAGGAAGAGGAATTTCTAATATTCCAGGTGATTAAACAAGGATCGATTCCAGCAAGATTCAGTCCACAGCATTCAGATATCCAGAGACTCCTCGTTTTCTGTCTTTTTTCTGTTAAACTGTGTTCCACCTCACGCTCAGGGAATTAAGTCACCGGTTAGAAATCTGGAGTCAAATCCGCAGAGTGCCGGTGAGCGTGTGTGGCTCGAGGAGCTTTATAGAGGATCACAGCTGGAGCAGGTCACCTTATAGAGAGAGAGAGGGGGGAGAGATGGGGGTGAAAAAGAGAGGGGGGAAGAGGGAGGGTGTGATAGAGAGAGGGACAGAGAGACAGAGGGGGTGGGCAAAGGGAGAGAAGGAGAGAGAAAGGGAAAGAAAGAGAGAGAAAGGGGTAGAGGAGAGTGAGAGAGCAAGAGAAAGAGAGCAAGAGAGTGAATGAGAGTGGGGGTAGGCAGAGGGAAGAGAGGGTGAGAGAGAGAGAGAGAGAGAGAGAGAGAGAGAGAGAGAGAGAGCAAGAGAGAGAGAGAGAGAGAGAGAGAGGGGAGGGGTGAAAGAAAGAGAGAAAGAGATAGAGAGGCTCCCTCATATAGAATACAGAAAAAGTAAGGTACACACACACACACACACACACACACACACACACACACACACACACACACACACACTCTCTCTCTCTCTCTCTGTCTCACAAGGTGACAGTGCTAAAAGTAAACATTCAGTTAAACCACTGCACTGATTATAAAATGCACACACACACACACACACACACACACACACACTCACAAAGTGACAGTGCTAAAAGTAAACATTCAGTTAAACCACTGCACGGATTATAAAATGCACGAATCAAACAAGAATCTCAAATAAATGATATTTTTATATTAGTAAATCATTAAGAATGATGAGAAACCACAAACACTGATCCTGATATTCTTTGTAAATATAATTGCTTAGTGTACAATAAGTATATGTTTGATGATGGGTGCGAGTGCACAGTATGTATATAGTAATACACCTGGTATAAGGTGCATAATGGAGGTCTGTCATGGTGTCCTTGAGAGAACATGTGGTTTAATACTGATTTAATGGACCTGATAGATGATGGATGATGGATGTGTGGAATACAAATATCTGAAAAGGTCCTGCACAGATGGTCAGATGGCCAGATGGGGAACTGTTGAGCGTTTCATTAATGTGCCAAAAACGTGATAGTTTTATTCTGAATATACTCAGATTGCAGAATGAGGGGATGATTAGAATTTTCTTGGCAGAATGAAGCAGCACCAAAAGCTGTTTTGGTGGGAAACCATGTTGATGCCTGGTTATCTGCACCTCTTATCCATCTGGGCCATGATGGAGTGCGAACCAGTCCCAGATGACTTTCAGGACACATAATGAACATATCACCAATACATTGCAGGGAACCATTTTGTATTTAATTTGCATATGAATCAATGTTTAATAGCTTCTCTCAGGCAAACGGTGTGGGGCCAGTGGCGTAGTGGTTAGGGTGCTGCGCTTATGATTGGGAGGTTGTGAGTTCGAATCCCACTGAGACCCTCACTGTGCTAAGACCTCTGGGCAAGGTCTCAACCACTAGTGTGCCTCTGTTCACCCAGCAGTATAAATGGGTACCAGTAAAAATATACTGGGAAGTTAACCTGCGATGGACTAGTGTCCCATCCAGGGGGAGTTGAACTCCTGGTTGCTTCATGCTATGGAAACCAGGGATAAGCATCAGCCTGATGAGGCTCAGGTGTAAAAACCCAACAGACTTAAAAAAATCAGGCGAAGGGTGGAACCCATTCTGCCTTGATGCTTTTTGAGAACTGGCCCATTATGCTGCAGAAATTGAGGTTATTTCCAATGAAATGGTAATGCTATGCGCACACAGTGATGTCGTGGTTAGCATGTCTGCCTCTCAGCAATGTCCTGGGTTTGAATACCAGTCTCAGTGAGGACGTTTCTGTATTGAGCTTGCATATTCTCCAGATGCTTCCATGGGTTTCTTTTGTGGACTCTGGTTTCCTCTAACAGTCCAAGGATATGTAAACTTTTTTGTTCCAAATTCCCTGGGTGTTGTGTGATGTATTGGCGAGCTGTTAAGGGTGTACCCTGTCTTCACTCAAAGTCAGTGGAGAAAAGCTCCAGCCATCCCAAATCCCTAATAGGATCAAGTGATTCCAGTCTTCTGGAAGAAAAAAATGCTACTTAAAGAAATGGATCTGTATCTGATCAGATCTGAGATTTTATGAACTATTATTGTATTTGATGCTGTCATAATATGCAATGTTTATTGATACAAGTCTGTTGCACAGAGTTACTAACTGGTCATGGTATTTTGCCATTGAGGTGGCACAACGGTGATGGGGTTCCCAATAAGCAGGTCTTGGGTTTGAACCAGCTAGTCTACCAGGGCGGAGTCTGTCATTTCCTCTGCTTATGTTGCCTCTGGGTACCCAGGTTTCCTCCTACAGTTCAAAGACATGCACATTTTCTAAAGAATCTTGCCTTTCACCCAAAGTTCGCTGTGATTGGTTCCAGCTTCCCCTAAAACCCTAAGAGAGCAATGAATGCATGGATGGACGGATTTGTGAATCGGTTGATACTCGGATTGCTAATATATTTATCATATACTGGGGGCAGCACAGCAGCCTAGTATTTAGTACATCCACCTCACAGCAAGAGGATCTTGGGTTTGAGCCCCAGACTCGAGTGTTCCTGCAGCTAGTCCTTTCTATGCATGTGTAGGTTTCCTCGGGATACTCTGATTTCCTTCCACAGTCCAACAACACGCACATGAGGCCAATCTTCATCCTTTCATTTTCTGAAGTGCTTAATCCTAATTAGGGTCACTGGGAGACTGGCGCCCATCTCAGCCAACTCTTGGTGAGGGACATTGCTGGGCACAACCACGCTGAAGGTTATGTAGCTCCTCTTGACGAAAGTCAGTAATGGTTCTTTTACATGGACCTCTAACCATAGACAGTGAGAGACACGACTGGCCTTTGATAACCCGGCTGACAATCCATTGATAGTGGGGCTTGAACCCTCAACCTTGGGATCAGTCATCCAGCACCTTTACCACCAGGCCACCACTGCCCTATGAGGCTAATCTGGTGTTCCAAACTGCCCCATGTATGAATATAAGTGTGAAAGATTCTGTGTTATTTGCAATGGCCTGGCAAGCTGTTCAGGGAGCACCCTGCCTTCGCCCAGTGTCAGCTGAGATAGGTTTCAACCTCCCTGTCACCCAATGTGGATTAAGTGGTTTGGCACATCAGTGACCGATTGAGTGACTGAGTTTGATTACAGGGTCTTTACTGGAAATTGTATTTTTTCAGAAAGGTTCTTTACTTTGAAAGTTTAGGGTAAGTAAATCTGATATATTTAAATATATATTGTATAGCTTAACAATGGAATGAACCAGGAAGTTAAAGGACAGAGTCACCAACTAGTTCAAACCCAATCTCAAAAAACAAGTACTGTTTAATAGAGCCCAGAAAACATTAAATACATGGAAACTCTGTCTGCAGTGTTGGGAACTCATGGCCTACACACATTACTGTGTTATATTGGAACAATTGAGCAGGGAACTCCCGTTCTGCCGTATGGTTTTCCTCTATAATAGGAAGCGGTGATGCAGATGGAAAAGGAAATCCCCAGAAACAACTCGACAGCCTCTTGATAAATTCTTAACATACACACTGCGCTATCCTCGCATACCTTCTGCTCAGACAACTTCCTGTCAATCTGCAGAACTCCCTCTATGCAATTCCTACAGGTGGGCAACATTCCGGATAACCCTGGTTCCCGTTATTTTGCAAAGAATAGCTGAACCAGTTCAGAAGTGTTTTCTGCTGCGTTATGCGCGAGGGGATTACCTCGGCTTTCTACTCGTAAACGTATCTGATTTCTCATGGATCTAAATGCTATGTCTTATGTATGTAATCACACAAGTTATACTGGATCACACGGACCGATCCTAATAACGGAGTCTGAGGTCTCTCATCACACAGTCTGATGTAACTCTTCATATAATATTATAGATATAATTGCAGAGTCTGCTGTATCTAATGGTAGTGTGATGTACCTTATCAGAAAATCTGATGTATCTAGTTATAGACCTTGATGAATCTAATCGCAGAGTCTAATGTAACTAATCACAGAGACTGATGCATCTAGTTACAGAGTCTGATGCATTTTGTTGCAAAGTCTGATGTTCCTAATCACAGAGTCTGATGTACCTAACTGCAGAGCCAGGTGTATCTAATCACAGAGTCTGGTGCATTTAGTTACAGCGTCTGATGCATTTTGTTGCAAAATCTGATGTTCCTAATCACAGAGTCTGATGTACCTAAGTGCAGAGCCAGGTGTATCTAATCACAGATTCTGATGTACCTAATCACAGAGTCTTATGTACCTTATCAGAAAATCTGGTGTATTTAGTTACAGAGCTTGATGAATCTAATCGCGGAGTCTGATGTACCTAATCACAGAGTCTGATGTACCTAACTGCAGAGCCAGGTGTATCTAATCACAGAGTCTGATGCATTTAGTTCACAGAGTCTGATGCATTTTGTTGCAAAGTCTGATGTTCCTAATCACAGAGTCTGATGTACCTAAGTGCAGAGCTAGGTGTATCTAATCACAGAGTCTGATGTACCTTATCAGAAAATCTGATGTATCTAATTACAGAGCTTGATGAATCTGATTGCAGAGTCTGATGTAAATAATCACAGAGTCTGATGTACCTAACTGCAGAGCCAGGTGTATCTAATCACATAGTCTGATGCATTTAGTTCACAGAGTCTGATGCATTTTGTTGCAAAGTCTGATGTTCCTAATCACAGAGTCTGATTTACCTAAGTGCAGAGCCAAGTGTATCTAATCACAGAGTCTTATGTACCTTATCAGAAAATCTGATGTATTTAGTTACAGAGCTTGATGAATCTAAACGCGGAGTTTGATGCATCTAGTTACAGAGTCTGATGCATTTTGTTGCAAAGTCTGATGTTCCTAATCACAGAGTCTGATGTACTTAAGTGCAGAGCTAGGTGTATCTAATCACAGAGTCTGATGTACCTTATCAGAAAATCTGATGTATCTAATTACAGAGCTTGATGAATCTAATTGCAGAGTCTGATGTAAATAATCACAGAGACTGATGCTTCTAGTTACAGTGTCTGATGCATCTAATCATAGCGTCTGATATACTTTATCACAGAATCTCATGTATCTAGTTGCAGAGCTTGATGTATCTAATCAGAGTTTGATACATCCAGTTGTCAAGTCTTATATATCTAATCAACATCTGATGTATCTAGTTACAGAGTCTTATGTACCCAATCACCAAGCCTGATGTATCTAATTACGGAGTCTGATGTATTACATCACAATGTAAACAAGAGTCTGATGTATTAGATCACACAGTAAACAAGAGCCCGATGTCTCCAATGGCACGGTCTGATCTTTCTAATCACAAACAGATGAGCGATGTGTTTCATCCCAATTAAATAAACGAGAGTCTGATGACATCTGTTCATAAAGTTAGAGTCTGATGTATTTGATAAAAAACATGTTGTTTTGCTCTAACATTAAGACGTCCCATTTATCATCAGACTCATCTGACATCTTGTTATCAGACTGTCTTTTATTTTATAAATCTCTCCGATTTGCTCTGGAGCAGTGCACAAAATTCTCTGTTTCTGTTTAATACTCTGAAGTATATCTTCAGTCTTTTGCCCTTTTTTGGCCTGAAATACGTATTCATAAATATGTACTCAAGCCATCACACCCTGGAATGTTAAAATAATGTCTGTATATAATGCAGCTGAGGTTTAGACACGGGTCTGTGCTTCATAAAGATCTGGAAAAGCAGGAATGCTGATGGGAGTTCAGATTTCACCGCTTGTTTATGGTGATTGTAGCCAGAAAAAAATCTGATAGTGATTTGGGTTGCAAACACACGCCCTGGCTTGTAGTACAGCGCTCACGGTGAAGCGGGTGACATAGGACACTCAAATATGTAAGTCAAATCTGAGAGGGAGGTGAAGAGTGAAGGCTGTAGTAAAGTGAACAGGTGAGTGTGTGTGTGTGTGTGTGTGTGTGTGTGTGTGTGTGTTTGGGGGGGGGGTGTAAGTGTGTGTTATAGGTACGCAGCAGGTGCTCGATGCTTATCCAGTTTAACTCAGTGATTTGAGAACATGCGTTTTACGGTGCATGAGTGAGGGCTGTCATATATCTATATGAGACTCAGATCTAAAGAGGTAATGATTGAAGAGCTGTGTACTGGCATACAGGTGTGTGTGTGTGTGTGTGTGTGTGTGTGTGTGTGTGGTAAGAATCCTTCATGCAAGCCTTCATTTTGTACAAGAACAGCAATTTCTTCAGGTGCACCTTGTAACAAGATTCGCGATGGGCGGCAACCACAGTCAAAATTCCACAGATTCCTGCCCCACAAAAGCAGGATGTGTGTGAGTGTGTGTAAGACTGAAAGGTGGGGCAGTGTGTGCATATAAGTGTGTGTGTGTGTGTGTGTGTGTGTGTGTGTGTGTGTGTGTGTGTGTGTGTGTGTGTGTGTGTGTGTGTGTGTGTGTGTGTGGGTGTGTGTGTGTGTGTGTGTTTGTGTTTGGGTGGGGGGGTGTTAGAGTATGAGAATGAAACAGAGAGACTGTGAATGAGAAAGAGAAATGGTGCGGTTTGGCATTTCGGACGGTCTGGCTCTATTCCAGCCATTGTTTACACTCCAGACAAAAAATTTCCACCAGTAGGGGAAACTCAGGCTGGGAAAGTGTTACACTCTGCTGTACACACACACACACACACACACACACACACACACACACACACTTCCTATTGCTAACACGACTCAGTTTGTGCACCAGGCTCCACCACTCAATAATGTTTTTATGGATTAATTTTACACAACAAGGTTTATATTTATGTATTGTATTCAGATTATATAACACAGTGTCATTTCCATAGCAACAGCTCACATTTATGTTAAATACTACACATAATCTAAACCTAAATTGATATTTTATAAAAAAGTAATGAAATGAAGGGTGTAGCTTTGTTGTGTAATGGTTAGCATGTCTTCCTCGCAGCAGATGGTCCTGGGATTGAGTCCTAGGCTTAATGAGGGTTTTTGTAGTATGTGAGGTTTGCATGCTCTAGAGCACTGGTCTCCAAACTACGGCCCGCGGGCCGGATACAGTCCGTCTCCACATTTGGCCCGGCCCCTGAACAATACCAGAGACGCATTATGATTTTTTTTTTTAGTCTGGCCATGCAATGAAGACTAATACACACTCAGAATATAACATTCTACTCCACCCTTCTGCCATCTGTGCCCCATCTGAAGCCCCCCACCCCATCTGAAACAAGAATCCTAGACTCTGCCCTGTCAAATAGAACGGAATTATGGTGAAAAGATTATGGAAGAAAAAAATTGATTCAGAATGCAGGATATTTAAAATGCAGTGGACAAACGGTTATTTTTTTTTGTTCAATGCAAAGAACACGTTGTTTGTATCATCTGTCAAGAGGCAGTGGCGGTATTCAAAGAATACAATCTGTGCCGACACTCTGAATCTCGTCACAAAGACGAGTATGATCGTTTGCAAGGCCAAACACGAGTAGACAAACTTTCAAAGCTAAAACGTGGACCGTTCCACCGTGGACCACTCAGGAGACTACATTTGTACGCCAGGCTTGACTGAACCAGTCGTCCATTCAGGCAGCTTTCGGGTCGCTCGACTGATAGCCACCAGCGTTTTTTAAAAAAATTATTTATTTCCTGACTTTTTTCTGTGAAGGTCCCAGAAAGGGTTACGGATATCTGGTCATGCGTGGCTTACTGGAAAACAAATGTTTATGTTTAGGCAGCCCTGCGATCGTCACACTATTTCTGTTATAAACTGACCTCGGCCCCCCATCAGAGAAGGGAAAAGTTATATGGCCCTCGCAGGAAAAAGTTTGAGGATCCCTGCACTAGAGAATGGTGAGCTGTTTAGGATGTACTCTCTCTTTGCACAAAGGTGGCTGAGTTAAGCTCCAGCCTCAAGCTACCCTGATGGAATTATGTGGCTGGATGGATGGATATTTATCAAAGGAAAACATACATTGATGTTGGTGACTTTTTTGGATGCATAAGGAGACCCATCATTTTACCTCCACAAAGGAGGTTATGTTTTCATCGCTGTGGGTTTATTTGTTTGTCGGTCTTTTTGTCCACGGATTTTGATGGACGTGGCATAGTGCTTAGCACATCCACTTCACAATAAAGAACGTTCCGGGCTCTGATGTTTCTGTGAGGAGTTTGCATGTTCACTTTGCGCTTGTGTGTATTTTCTCTGCGTACACTGTTTACCTCTGACAGACCAAAGATGTGCACCATCAGGCTAATTGGCTGTTTCAAATTGCCCCTAGGTGTGAGAGTGAGTGTGAATGATTGCGTGAGTGTTGGCCCTACGATGGTATGAAGAGCTGTTCAAAGTGTAGCCCGCCTCCACCCAGTGTCGGCTGAAATAGGCTCCATTCAGCCTCTTACGTCAATAATAGGATTAACAGGTCCGGCAAATGAGTGAATTGTCTGAACCAATCACAGCACTCTAAAAGTGTTCACAGCAGAGAGTCTACACACAGTTATTTTTATCGAGGTATATCATGTGCATAGTCTAAAAAAAATCATTTAAAAAACCCAGCATGATGCATTGGCACATTTGAAATAACATCTCTCCTCCACCCAGAGTTACCCTCTGCTCATTTTCACATGATAATCATCATCATACAGTACAAACAGTTCATGTGCAAACTCCAAAGCCATTTTTCTCGGGTCTGCATCCAACATGGACTGATTGTATGAAAACATCACACATCATGAAGATGTGGATTTGTAAAGAAGAACAGAAGATAAACTGACCATTAGGGGTCCAGTGAATACGAATACATGATAGCCAGTGTTCCCATTAAGGAGAACTGAGCTTGCGCCAATACTGTGTTCACATGATTCGGATGCTGGAGGCAATGGCTGCGAAGTTTTTCAAAATTTCTTTCATCGTTCATTTTCTGTAATGGCTTAATACTAATTAGGGTTGTAGGGAGGCTGGCGCCCATCCCAGCCAACTCAGGGCGAGGGCAGAGTACACCCTGGACAGCTCACCAGGCCATCGCAGGGTGGAAACAC
>CM045729.1:15021079-15023579 GCA_024760905.1 Plotosus lineatus
GGCTTAAGCGGTTACAGAAAATGAATGAATGAGCGTCAGACCAACAGTGCAGGCTGAAACAGCTGCTGATCAACAAGCCAAAGCTGGAATACGCAACTAATTCAACCGGACCCGGACACGAGCCAATCAAATGGAGGTAATGTGCAAAATATTCAGAGAACAAAGCATTTATTTCTACATTTTAAGGCCAGGATCAATGCAATACATGACATACAGCCAGTGTAGAGTCACTAGCTACATACAGTCAGTGTAGAGATTGCGCGGTTACAGAAAATGAACCGAACCATCAACTGCGCTGTACTGCTGCCGTCCGCGGACTCATTACACTGGATGCTAAACCACCTGCACGTCTTTAAGCACAGTTTTTGACATTATCAACATTGCTTCTTTGAAAACGCCTCATCTGAAAATGTGCTGCTATGCCGTCACCCCGCAAATGAGACACGCGCAGGAATCTTTCAGTGATAAAAACAAGTCTTCCTCACATTCAGTGTGAAAATTTTGTTTTCCAGTGAAAATCATCTCCTTGCGTTCACTGCACCTGCTAGCGTGTCACGCAAACCACCATGGTAGCTACGCACCGGGTCGCGCACAACAAGTGAAAAAAAGCCAAAACAGTTTTGCGCAAACAGAAGCTTTTTTTTTTTTTTTTTTTTTTTTTTTTGTGAAACTGGTGAAAAGCTCCCAAAAAGCAACCAGTTGCCATGAAGACCAGATAGCTCGAAAATAAAACATTTTTTAAAATATGTTTTTAATATTGACATTTTTAATTCCACACCAATGCAAGTGTGATTTAAATAAAAAACAACAACAACAAAAAAAGAGAGGCAGCTCACTGCTAGGTGGCGCTATGGTAAGCTGTTTTTAGAACTGGCCTACGGGCAACCTGGTGCCCGCAGGCACCATGTTGGTGACCTCTGCCTTAGAGTGTGATGCCTGGAGCGCTCACGAAACACACCGATCTTCGGCGTGAAGTTAATTCCTGCACACTGACTTTGCTTTGTGTGGTGAGGGCGCTCTGGCGTCGCTCACAGAACAACTCCTGTTGGAAAATGTTAAATCGTGTTCAAAAGTTCCAGGGTAGCAAAACAGGATGGCGTGAACACAACTCGGCAAACACGCACGGTGCAAACCGACACACGCTACACAGAATAAATGATGCCAACAGGATGGCAAGAAGCCGACTTTTTTGAGATCGGGGTAATTAATCGCTTTCACTCCTTTTCAGGAAGATCGGGTCATTGGTTTGCTCAAGTTATACGCTCGCTTGTTCGCCGCAGCCTGAATGAAAGCAGTATGATCGTACTGACGTTCACTTTTCCCCTGAGTCGGCGGGCATCAAAAGACAGCTTTATCCCGGAACTGGGCCTTGGCGGTGCTCAGAACAACTCTGATTGTGTCAAATGCTTCCAGATCTGATGTAACACACACACACACACACACACACACACACAGACACACACACACACCCACACACACACACACACACACACACACACACACACCCTGTGTGACATACAGCAGCTGCCACATGGGAGCACTGAGACGATGCCGAGATGTCATTCCTGCCCGGCAACCGCACACACTACGCTAACAACGCCGTCTCGTTTTACTGTGTGTGAGCGCACAGCCATGGCCATCGACCTTAAACCCTGACCAAACACAGACTGACGCCATCAGACTAAATTAAACACACGGGAGAACTATGCACATTCCTCAATGCTGGTTATACACAATGTTCAGTTCATGATTTGGTAGCAAAGCATTAGCATAAAAAAAGTTATCCTAATGTGCCAACACACACACACACACACACACACACACACAGATCCGAGTTCGGATCTTGAACTCAGCGTGGGTGTTCCTGCATGGATTTCCTCTGGGTACTCCGGTTTCCTCCCACCGTCCAGAGACATACACAGTGGACTAATTGGCTGTTCCAACTCGATCCTGTGAGTGAGTGTGAATTGTTGTGTGTATTTTGGCCCTGCGATGGCCTGGCGAGCTGTCCATAGTGTAATTTACCATACCCCAGGCTCAGTTTTAATAAGCTCCAGCCTCCCATGACCCTAATAGGAGTAGGTGGTCTGATAAATAAACAAATCAATCATTTAATCAAATAATTTCGGCCCGCAAAATAATCTTTCATAAATCCTGTGAGTAATTTATCGTCACCACAAGAGGGTTTGCTGAGGCTGAAATTTTGCCCGAGTGTTTTATTCCCTATATAAAGCACGTAATATGATGCAGACATTTGCAGTGATTTAATATGCATGAAGAAAGCTCCTTCTCAGACATGCTCTTGCTACGGTTGCCATCCGTTGCCTTGGTACCCCATTTGCTGGGTCTTGTTTTTATCTTCAGCAGGAAAAGGGGTGTGGGCTCTTCTCCTTCCGAACCATATGCAACGTCAAGGAAAAGAGATAAAAATAAAGATAAAGATAAAGAGATCTTTATTGACAATAGTTACTGAAAAATTAAAATCTGTTTAGCAACAAAT
>CM045729.1:15026079-15061079 GCA_024760905.1 Plotosus lineatus
TCCTCGGTCTAGTGATGATGGCGTGCAGTAGATGTAGTGAATTGTCTATAATTGACAGGAGCTGACTCATCACCCGTCTCACCGTCACAGATGGTACTCTGTCCAGTTCCATCCCTACTACAGAGCCTGCCATCCACACCGGTTTGACCAGTCATGAGGTGACCATCTTATTAATGGTCCCACCCTGCCAGCAGACCACTGCATAAAGGAGGGTATTTGCCACCACACATATATCTTATATACACCTAAATATCTATTAACATATTCACACATTTACAGAATATACATATATTCACGTATACACATATTCACACGCACACAGAAGGGTGAGTGACATGTTAAAGGGGCAGGATATACACTGGGTAAGAGGTGGAGCTTGTAATTATAAGGTGATAAACTGTTATGATGTTCGAGACGTGCTCTAATCATGAGTATTGCACTGTGCAGGAAGACGGTCTGAATGATGATTATTCAGTCAGTGTGTGTTGACGGTGGTACCTGTTTCTGGAGAAGAGAAGGGAGACAGGGGGTGTCCAGGGTGTGTGGGGTCCCTGATAATTCCACTGGTTCTCCTATGAAATCTGCCAGTGTAAACGTCCCTGAGGGGGGTAGTGTAGTTCCAATCACCCGCTCTGCCATCCTCACCACCCACTGCAGGGCCTTACTGTCCTCTGCAGTACAGAGCTGAACCGCACTGTACAGCAGTAGGTCAGGAGGCTCTCAATGGCCAAACGGTAAAAGGGGTCGGTAGTAGGGGGTCAGGGAAAGAATCTGTATAAAACAACCTTTCATACCAAAACACATCCCAAAGCACTTCCGTGAGCCATAAAGCCTGAGCTGGAAGCCTCTCCTTGGTCATTATTCTGAGTGGATTATGGGTGCATTTGGGCTTTTGTAAGAATGTTTTTTCTCCCCCGCCAAAGGTTCTGCCGACTCTCGTTCTTCGTTCTTGTTGGTGCACTGTAAAGAATGTGGGGTGTGTAATTACACCGCAGGGTTGTCCTGATCGCCGGCCAGGATGGTTGCTGTGGTCTTTCCTACGACTGACGTCACACCTCAGTGGTGTTGTTGCCAGAGCGGGAGTTCTGCAGGTGGAGGTGAAAATCCTCAAGCAGCTATTGAGTGGTGTGTGTAGATTTGGGCACCGGCTTTGGAAATCTCTTCTCAGAGAGAAAGCCCTGCTCAGTCTCTCTCTCTCACTCTCTCTCTCTCTCTCTCTCTCTCTCTCTCTCTCTCTCTCTCTCTCTCTCTCTCATACGCACATATTTCTTTCAAGCTAAGCACTCATGGAAACAAGGCTGGAATATGTGTGTTTGTGTGTGTGTGTGTGTGTGTATGTGTGGTGAGACTGTAGGTTCTCTGGCAGTCGGACAGATTCTGGGTGTGAGAACTGAACAGCTGTGCCTTCGTGTGTATGCCTGTGTTACCATGCTGACTAAAACATAGATATACACCACTTGTTGTTCAAGTTCATCACTATCAGATTCACTAGAGGACTCAGCAATTAAACAAATTATTCAACACATATTGTTTTACTGGCCTGGCGAGTTGCCGAGGGTGCACCCCGCCCTCACCCAGAGTCAGCTGAGATGGGCGCCAGCCTCCTGGTGACCCTGATTAGGATTAAGTGGATTAGAAAATGAATTATTCTGTTGTTGTTTGTTTATTGTTTTTTTTTAACTGTGATTGTGGACTGGTGAGCTAGGATTGAGTGGTTCAGAAAATGAATGAATGATGAGACTTTTGTTGGTAGAAGGCCACCCCCAACTTGTCTATCCAGAGATTTCACTGACACCAGGGCTCCCCAGACATTCCCCATACCAACAGTGAAATATAATCTCTCCAGCAGGTCTTGGGACCGCGCCATGGTCTCTCTATCCAGTGGGACGTGCCTGATACAACCTGACTGAGACGAGGCCAAGGGGCATCCTTGTAGATAATGTCTGCTGGGTTTTTACACCCGAGCCTACTGACTCAGCAGACAGGCTTCTGTAGCATGATGTGCCAAGGAGACCACCTCTTCCTGGATGGTACACATTTCACATTTATACTCACTGGTGGGCAGAGTTCGACTTGTGGGTTGAGACCTTGCCCATGGGTCTTAGTGTGGTGGGAGGTTCCGACCTATCCATCATAAGCCGAGGTCCATAATCATTACATCACCAGCCTTGATTTCACCAGGAGACATTTGGGTCCGCTCAGGTTCTCTCCATCCAGCAGGTGGTGCCTGACATGACAGTACTGAGACAGGACCAGTTGAGTCCTTGCAATGTCTTCTGCCACCTTACTCAGAGATACAGTAGCTCTACAGTTCACACTGTTCGACTGAGAGTACACCATAGCTCCACCCACAATGAGATTCTCATACCTTCAAGAGGTGTGTTAACCCCAACCTTGTCCAGTACTCCCGACATCTCCATCTGGATCACCTCCACCCCTGAAGCTTTTACTGAGTGAACCATAAGACAACGAACCTTGTGTGTGTGTGTGTGTGTGTGTGTGTGTGTGTGTGTGTGTGTGTTACAGATATTGGAGGCTCAGTAAGATGGAATGGTGGGTCATTCTGTAAAACTTCCCTAGGATTGAAAGAGAGAGAGATAAAGAGACAAATCGAAGTAAGTTGACACAGAATGACATCTGAGATGGAGAGAAAAATTGATCGACAAAGAAAGAGAAACAGACGGAACGAATGAGTGAATTGTATGAAATGGAATAATGGGGGGGGGCAGCCATGACTTGTATGATAGGTTGGACATGACTTGTATGATAAGTTGTAAAGTAAGGACGGAGAAAATGAATTATACAGGTTAGCACAGCAGAGAAATAGAGATGGAAAATATGTGCAGCAAGTTAGAGTGATTAAGGACAGAGTGGGAAATGTATTGACTGATGACAGAAGTGTGCTGAGAAGATAGAAAGAGTACTTTGAAGAGCTGATTAATTAAGAAAATGAGAGAGAAAAGAGTAGAAGAGGTGACTGTTGAGGACCAGAAAGTAGCAAAGATTAGTAAGGGTGAAGTGAGGAGGGCATTGAAGAGGATGAGGAATGGAAAGGCAGTTGGTCCTGATGACATACCGGTGGAGGTATGAAAGTGTCTAGGCGAGGTAGCAGTAGATTTTCTGAGAAGAATATTCAACAAGGTCTTAGAGAGTGAGCAGATGCCGGAGGAATGGAGGAGAAGTGTGCTAGTGCCTGTTTTTAAGACCAAGGGAGACGTGTACAGTTGTGGCAACTACAGAGGAATACATTTGATGAGCCATATGATGAAATTATGGGAAAGAATAGTGGAAGCTAGACTAAGGGCAGAGGTCAGCATTTGTGAACAACAGTTTGGTTTTATGCCAAGAAAGAGCACCACTGATGCTGTTTGCTTTGAGGATGTTAATAGAGAACTACAGAGAAGGTTAGAAGGAGTTGCATTGTGCCTTTGTGGATCTGGAGAAAGCATATGACAGGGTGCCTAGAGAGGAACTGTGATATTACATGAGGAAGTTGGGAGTGGCAGAGATGACATGTATAAGAGATGTCAGACAGTGGTGAGGTGTGCTGTTGGTGTGACAGAAGAGTTCAAGGTGGAGGTGGGAATGCATCAAGGGTCAGCTCTGAGCCCCTTCTTGTTTGCTATGGTGATGGACAGGCTGACAGATGAGGTGAGACAAGATTCCCCATGGACTATGATGTTTGCAGATGACATTGTGATCTGTAGTGAGAGCAGAGAACAAGTGCAGGAAAATCTAGAGAGGTGGAGGTATGCCCTGGAAAGGTTAGGAATGAAGGTTAGCCTCAGTAAGACAGAATACATGTGTATGAACGACAAGGACCCAAGAGGAACGGTGAGGTTACAGGGAGCAGAGATAAAAAAGGTGGAGGATTTTAAGTACTCAGGCTCAACAATCCAGAGCAATGGAAAGTGTGGAAAAGAGGTGAAGAAGCGTGTGCAGGCAGGTTGGAATGGTTGGAGAAAAGTGTCCGGTGTGATGTGTGATAGGAAGGTATCGGCAAGAATGAAAGGAAAAGTGTACAAGACGGTGTTGAGGCCAGCGATGTTGTATGGTTTAGAAACAGTGGCCCTGGGAAAAAAACAGGAGGCAGAGCTGGAGGTCGGTAAGGGGTAAGTCTGCTGGGGTTTTACAACCGAGCCTTGTGGCTGACTAGCCCGGTGCTTATCCCTGGTTTCCATTGCGTGAACAGAGGCACACTTGTGGTTGAGACATTGCCCAGGGGTCTTAGCACAGTGAGGGTCTCAGTGGGATTCGAACTCACAACCTCCCGATGAAAATGTTGAGGTTCTCTTTGGGAGTAACGAGGATGGATAGGATCAGGAATGAGTACATCAGAGGGACAGCACACGTAAGATGTTTTGGAGACAAAGTCAGAGTGGCTAGATTGAGATGGTTTGGACATGTACAGAGGAGGGATAGTGAATATATTGGTAGTAGGATGCTGAGGTTGGAGCTGCCAGGCAGAAGGCCTAAAGGAAGACCAAAGAGAAGATTTATGGATGTGGTGAAGGAGGACTAATGGATTAATTATTAATTATTATATTAATTATATTATATTATATTAATTATTAATTATTAAAGGATTATTGCAGCCATGAGGCGGGGGGGGGGGGGGGGCACTAACCAGTGTCTCTCCCCCTTATGCCGGTCCCAAGCCCGGATAAATGCAGAGGGTTGCGACAGGAAGGGCATCCGGCGTAAAACTTCTGCCACATTAAAAATGCAAATTGTCAAAACAAAACTCATACCGGATCAGTCGAGGCCCGGGTTAACAACGACCGCCATCAGTGCTGTCAACCAAAAGGGTGCTGATGGAAATTGGACTACTGTTGGTCGAAGACATCGAAGAAGGAGAGGCAGGAGGCGTGTCCATAGGCAGAGAGAGAAGAGGAAAGGCGTGAGCCTAGGACTGAGAGTAGGGACTTTGAATGTTGGAACTATGCAAAGAAAAGGTAGAGAGCTGGCTGACATGATGCAGAGGAGGAAGGTGGACATACTGTGTGTTCAGGAGACCAGGTGGAAAGGTAGCAAAGCTAAAAGCTTAGGAGCAGGGTTTAAGCTGTTTTATCACGGTGTGGATGGGAAGAGAAATGGAGTCGGAGTCATCTTGAAGGAGGAGTTTGTCAGGAATGTTCTCGAAGTGAAAAGAGTGTCAGACAGAGTGATGAGTCTCAAGTTAGGAATTGAAGGCGTAATGGTTAATGTTGTTAGTGCTTATGCCCCACAGGCAGGATGTAAGCTAGAAGAGAAGGAGAGATTCTGGAGTGACTTAGATGAAGTGATGCAGCGTACCCCCAGAGGTGAAAGAGTGGTCATTGGGGAAGACTTCAATGGACATGTTGGTGCAGACAACAGAGGGGACGAGGAAGTGATGGGCAGGTTTGGTATCCAGGACAGGAACACAGAAGGACAGATGTTGATTGATTTTGCAAAAAGGATGGAAATGGCTGTGGTGAATACTTTCTTCAAGAAGAAACAGGAGCATAGAGTGACTTATGAAAGCGGAGGTAAGAGCACACAGGTAGACTACGTCTTGTGTTTTGCGTTCTTGATTTGAAGGAAGTCAGTGACTGCAAATTAGTAGTGGGTGAGAGTGTTGCAAAACAGCATAGGATGGTGGTGTGCAGGATGACGCTGATGGTGAGAAAGGTGAAAAAGGCAAAGGCAGAGCAGAAGACAAAGCGGTGGAAGCTGAAAAAGGAAGAGTGTCGTGTTGTCTTCAAGGAGGAGTTGAAACAGGCTTTGGGTAGTCAGGAAGTGCTTCCAGATGACTGGACAACCACAGCCAATGTGATAAGGGAGACCGGTGGTGCAATGAGGAAATGCAGGAGTGTATACAAAAGAAGAGGTTAGCTAAGAAGAAGTGGGACACAGAGAGGACCGAAGAGAGTAAACAGGAGTACAGGGAGACACAGCGTAAGGCGAAGGTAGCGGTGTCAAAGGGCAAACAGAGGGCGTATGATGACTTGTATGATAGGTTGGACAGTAAGGAGGGAGAAAATGATTTATACAGCTTAGCACAGCAGAGAAATAGAGATGGGAAAGACGTGCAGCAAGTTCGAGTGATAAAGGACAGAGAGGGAAATGTATTGACTGATGACAGAAGTGTGCTGGGAAGATGGAAAGAGTACTTTGAAGAGCTGATGAATGAGGAAAATGAGAGAGAAAAAAGAGTAGAAGGGGTGACCGTTGAGGACCAGGAAGTAGCAAAGATTAGTAAGGATGAAGTGAGGAGGGCATTGAAGAGAATGAAGAATGGAAAGGCAGTTGGCCCTGATGACATAACAATTGAGGTATGTAAGTGTCTAGTGGAGGTAGCAGTAGATTTTCTGACAAGAATATTCAACAAGGTCTTAGAAAGTGAGCAGATGTACAGAGTTGTGGCAACTACAGAGGGATAAAGTTGATGAGCCATACAATGAAGCTATGGGAAAGAATGGTGGAAGCTAGACTAAGGGCAGAGGTCAGCATTTGTGAACAACAATTTGGTTTCATGCCAAGAAAGAGCACCACAGATGCAGTGTTTGCTTTGAGGATGTTAATAGAGACGTACAGAGAAGGTCAGAAGGAGCTGCATTGTGCCTTTGTGGATCTGGAGAAAGCATATGACAGGGTGCCGAGAGAAGAACTGTGGTATTGTATGAGGAAGTCTGGAGTGGCAGAGAAGTATGTTAGAGTGGTGCAGGACATGTATGAGAGATGTAAAACAGTGCTGAAGTGTGCTGTCGGTGTGACAGAAGAGTTCAAGGTGGAGGTGGGACTGCATCAAGGGTCAGCTCTCAGCCCCTTCTTGTTTGCTATGGTGATGGACAGGCTGATAGACGAGGTGAGACCAAGAATCTCCATGGACTATGATGTTTGCAGATGACATCGTGATCTGTAGTGAGAGCAGAGAACAAGTGGAGGAAAATCTAGAGAGGTGGAGGTATGCCCTGGAAAGGAGGGGAATGAAGGTTAGTCTCAGTAAGACAGAATACATGTATGTGTGAACGACAAGGACCCAAGAGGAATGGTGAGGTTACAGGGGGCAGAGATAACGAAGGTGGAGGATTTTAAGTACTTAGGCTCAACAATCCAGAGCAATGGAGAGTGTGGAAAAGAGGTGAAGAAGCGCGTGCAGGCAGGTTGGAATGGATGGAGAAAAGTGTCCGGTGTGATGGGTGATCGGAGAGTATCGGCAAGAATGAAGGGAAAAGTGTACAAGACGGTGATGAGGCCAGCGATGTTGTATGGTTTAGAAACAGTGGCCCTGGGGAAAAGACAGGAGTCAGAGTTGGAGGTAGCAGAGATGAAAATGTTGAGGTTCTCTTTGGGAGTAACGAGGATGGATAGGATCAGAAACGAGTACATCAGAGGGACAGCACATGTTAGATGTTTTAGAGACAAAGTCAGAGAGGCTAGATTGAGATGGTTTGGACATGTACAGAGGAGGGATAGTGAGTATATTGGTAGTAGGATGCCGAGGTTGGAACTATCAGGCAGAAGGCCCAGAGGATGACCAAAGAGAAGATTTATGGATGTGGTGAAGGCGGACATGAAGTTCGTTGGAGTAAGAGTAGAAGATACAGAGGATAGGGAGAGATGGAGGCAGATCATTTGCTGTGGCGACCCCTGAAGGGAACAGCCGAAAGAAAAAGAAGAAGAAGAAGGTGAAGGAGGACATGAAAGTATTTGGAGTAAGAGAAGAAGATCTAGAGGATAGGGTGAGATGGAGGCAGATCATTTGCTGTGGCGACCCATGAAGGAAAAAGTCGAAAGGAAAAGAAGAAGAAGAGTGTGGGGGAGGCAGAAAGAATGAGTGCATGAATTGTAGACTGAGAGAGAGACATAGAGAAAGAGTCAGAGAAGGAGAGAGAGCAATGCATCAGTGAGACAGAGAGAGTAAAAGCCATGGCAGGTATCTAACCAGTGCCCTTTGACCTCTCCAGGTCTCTCAGTGCAAGTAGAACACTAGTAGAACACTAGTCATAAAACTATGTATGTTGGTGTGATGGGGCTGTACTAAACCCATCTCTTTCACACCTCTTATCCGTGTCCAACATTTACACACACACACACACACACACACACACACACACACACACACACACACACACACACACACACACACACACACACACACACACACACATTTATACCATCATACAGAAATGCATACATTCTCACGCATGCGTTCAGACATGCAGCAGCTCTTTACACAGTAATGCTCTGCTCTATGTGATCTCAGGGAGACATACGTCATATAAAAATGCACCATGCTGTTACATCCACATGTGCACAATAAAAAAGATTTCTAAAAGATTACAGTGCTAATGCCACACACACACACACACACACACACACACACACACACACACACACACACACACACACACACACGTGTGTCTGAACTCTGAGTGAGCCTTTGTGTGTGTGTGGAATGTATAGAGTCCCAACTTTGAGTGATCTCACACACACAGATAATATTCATAATGTGACGTTTAAATATTTTTTTTGTTATAGATTTAAATGTGTTTGTGTGAGTATATGCAGGTGTGGGTGTGAGCGTATGAGTATGATATGAGTATTATACGAGTATGTGCTCTTACTCTGTGTAGCTGATTGTATTAGGTTACAGCATATGTAAATGTAAATGTAAGCAGTGTACTGCTGTCGGTCATTTCCATTTCTGACCCAGTTCGTTGATAATGTTTTTTTATAGTGTATTAATCCTGCAATGGATTTAGTCTGCCTTTAACGATCCAAAGAGAGTACGGTTACATCCACATGTGTGCACAATAAAAAAAATCTTCAATACAGTGGAACCTCAACTTATTAAAGTCCCAACAAACAAAAAATCCAGGTTACGAAAACCATTTTCCTTAAAATTTTTGTCTCTGTATACAAAACAAGTTCACGTTACGAAAACACCATCTCAAAATTTCAAACAATGCACGAGTTGCTCTCCCACTGACTATCTCCCAACATCCCGCCCCGCTGGCCTCTTATTGGCTCGGAGGGATGATGCAGCTCTCTCCCATTGGCTATCTCCCAACATTCCGCCCCGCTGGCCTCCCATTGGCTAGGGGGGATGATGCAGCTCCCTTGAGCAGCAGCTTGTTTCATGAGTTTTTTGAGTGTGCTCATTGCAACTTTATTTTTTGGCTCAGGCTTTTAACCTTGCTTAAACATTTGTAAGATTATAACTCTGCTAAGAACACATGGTCAACACGAAATAAGTACCTTAAAAGGTAAGCTTTTATCATTTTTAAAGGGTATTATTGGAGGCCTTGGAATGAATCATGCGTTTTACATGTAAAATACGGTTCAACTTACGAAAAGACTAGGTTACGAAACCACTTCCGGAACAGATTAATTTCGTAAATTGAGGTACCACTGTAGGTATTACACTGTTAGTGCCACACCCACACTTGGAGCAGTGGGCTGATACACACTTGGGCACACAGAGAGCAGATGGGGTTAGGTGCCTTGCTCAAGGGCACTTCACTGTTGAAGATGGAGAGGGAAGGTGCTGCTCACTCCCCCTCCACATATTATTCCTGTTGGTTCGAGAATCAAACCAGCGACCTTCACTTCTCTAACCATTAGGCCACGGTTGCCCTCGCGCTGTGAGAGAGTAGTGGATAGTCATAACACTACGCCATTTTCCCAAGTAGGGGCTGAGCCTTCTGCACACACAAACAATGCCTTAATCCATCACATTTTATTTTACATTTTCAGTATTTGGCAGACACTCATATCCAGAGCGAATTACAATTATCATTTTTTTAAATACATCTGAGCAATTGAGGGTTAAGGGCCTCATTCAAGGGCCCAACAGTGGTGATTGTGCGGATTGAACCACTAACCTTTGGATCAGTAACCCGTTGCCTTATGCACTAAGCAACCATTTGATTTGCTAATAAATGCCATTTTCATTTACACATCATAGGCAGTGGTGGCCTGGTGGGAAAGGGCACTGGATCACTGATCCTAAGTTTGGGGGTTCGAGTCCCATTCTCAATGGGTTGTCACTGTCCCCCCAGTACAGTTAACTGGGTTATGAAACACCGGCCATGTCTCTCACTGTCTATGGTGAGAGGTTCATGTAAAAGAACCATTGCTGACTTTCAACAAGAGTAGCTGCATTGCCGTCGGCTTGTTTCTGCCCTGAGATGGCCTGGGTGTACTCTGTTCTCGGCCAGAGATGAAAAATGAATGACATCAGAGGTGTAAGGTGTCAATATCTGTGTGTACACAAACTGTCACAGAAATCATGCCTCCTTCACCAGGACCGTTGTAGGGCTGGTGGCGTAGTGGTTCGGGTGCTGCACTCATGAGCGGGAGGTTGTGAGTTCGAATCCCACTGAGACCCTCACTGTGCTAAGACCTCTGGGCAAGGTCTCAACCACAAGTGTGCCTCTGTTCATCCAGCAGTATAAACGGGTACCAGTAAAAATATACTGGGACGGTAACCTGCAGTGGACTAGCGTCCCATCTAGGGGAAGTTGAACTCCTCATCGCTTCACGCTACGGAAACCGGGGATAAGGCACCGGCCTGATGAGCCACAAGACTCGGGTATAAAAAACCCAACAGACTTACCTTCCCTTCCCTCACCAGGACTGTCAGCCACAGAATTCCCATCACCTTCACTAGTGCTGACAGACATATGTACAAGATACAGCTTTATTAATCTCACAATGGAGAAATTCACTGTTACAGGCTCTTGAGGTACCAACAGTAGGGGGTGCAAAAATAGATACAAATACAAACATACACACATACATATATATTATATAAGTAAATAAATGAATAGATACATAAATAGTATAAATTAATAAACAATAAAAGAAAAGAAGGGAATAGTGAAATAGAATAGAATAGAAAAGAAAATAGGGACATAGTGGCCACGCCTTCTTCCCTAACACTGAGACAGAGACCATGCCTTCTACCCTAGGAATGACAGACAGATCCATGCCTCCTTCCATAGGACTGATGGACACTAAACCTCATGACTCCTTTCCTTGGGCTGACAGACACAGAAGTTACACCGCCTTCATGATAACTGACAGTCCGAAGCCACGCCCCCATCACTAGAAATAATAGACACAGAGGACACACCTGTTTCATTAGCATTGGCAGACACATAGGCCATGTCATCATAAGTGTCAGAGACATAGGTCAAACCCACTTGAACATGAAAGCCTCACAGGTCACGCCCACTTTAGTTCATAAGAAAAACTTGTAATAAATTAGTTTTACCATTGCGGCCATGTTGTTATTCATTTATTATTTGCCGAATCACTTAATCCTTTCTCTCGCTGCAGGGCGACTGAAGCTTATCTCAGTGGGCCCTGAACAGCTCGCCAGGTCATCACAGGACCAACACATACACACATCCATTTACACACACCTGGGGGCAAATTGGAACATTTAAATTAGCCTAATATTGGAGTGGACTAGAGCACGTGGAAGAAACCGGACTACCAGGAGGAAACCACGTGGAAAACATACAATTTATATTCAGCGACTCCCTCGCTGAGTCCGGGACCCGCACCCAGAACCCGCACCCAGGACCCTTGTGCTGTGAGTCGGAAGAACTAACTACCATGTCACTGTACCACGTCAGCCATGTTTTAAACATTATTAATATTCATGATATGTAAATACATTTCTGTATATATAGAAAAAGCATTTTGTTTCAGATAAAACCATTAACAGAGTTAAGTTTCACTCTTCAGCACACCGAGCTGCGAGGCGTTTGATCTGAGCTCACTTTAGAAACAGGACATGAGCCGACAGTCCCCCCCCCAGCTCCTCTAGCGCCCCCTGGTGGCCCCAGAGCTTTCGAAGAGGCTTTACCTGAACTCGCTTTAGAAAGAGCCGAGAGTGTCTTTTGGCGCCCCCTGGTGGTCGCAGGATTTCCACAGGGAAGTTATGTCTCCACTCAGACTGTCCCAGTCAATGTCCTTCTTCACCTGTCGGTATAAAAGGGGTAATGACGCATAAACCCCCCATGAGCCATATTCTAAACAGTAGAAAAATGCTGCAGTATCATTGTGACAATTTGTTGTGGCATCCCACAATGTTGCATTGTAAATTGTTGCCCTTGCCCAGAGTCGCAATTATACCTTTCTCAGTGTTGTATCTACATAAACCGGAACATTCATTCATTCATCTTCTGAATCGCTTCATTTTTATTTGGGTCGTGGGGAGTCCGGTGCCCATCTCCTCTCAGAGTACACCCTGGACAGCTCACCATGCCTTCTATTTATGAATGACAGCAATGGTTCTTTTACATGAACCTCTCACCACAGACAGTGAGAGACAGGCCTTTGATGACCCAGTCAGCTGTACTGGGGGTCGACAACAGTGACATATTGAGCCCCTGGTCTTTGGATAATTTGGACATACATACATATATATACATATGTGTGTGTGTGTGTGTGTGTGTGTGTGTGTGTGTGTGTGGGACAGTGGTGGTCTAGTGGTATAGGGTGCTAGATTGCTAATCCTAAGGTTGGGGGTTCGAGTCTGACTCTCCACGAGTCCATGTCTCTCACTGTCTATGGTGAGAGGTTCATGTAAAAGAACCATTGCTAACTTTTGACAAGAGGAGCTGCAAAGCCGTCGGCGTGTTTCCGCCTTTTATGACTCTGTGGTAGCCTCTGCAATCCTCTACGCTGCCATCTGCTGGGCCCCGGGCAGCACAGAGCGGGACAGAAAGAGACTGAACAAGCTGGTCAGGAGGGCCAGCTCTGTCCTCGGCTGCCCACTGGACTCTGTGGAGGAGGTGAGTGAGAGGAGGATGGTAGCAAAGCTCACATCCATCCTGTCCAACAGCTCTCACCCACTGCACCAGACTGTAGAGGAGCTAAGCAGCTCCTTCAGTGGACGACTGAGGCATCCTCAGTGCAGGAAGGAGCGCTACCGCAGGTCGTTCATTCCCACCGCTATCAGACTGTACAACGCCACACTGTAACTGTCTGTGAAAATACCGGTTATGTGCAATAAAAACCCCGCGCACTTTAATCAGCCACATCTACCCCACTGTGAACCATATCAACCCATCTACTCTGCACTCAGATACATTTACACTTTAATATAGGCCAATCTATAAAGTTGCTCCATTCTTTTCTTTTATTGTTTAGTAATTTATACTATTTATGTATCTATTTATTTATTTACTTATATAATATATATGTATGTGTGTATGTTTGTACTTGTATCTATTTTTGCACCCCCTACTGATAGTACCTCAAGAGCCTGTAACAGTGAATTTCTCCATTGTGAGATTAATAAAGCTGTATCTTATCTTATCTTATCTTATCTTGCGATGGCCTGGCAAGCTGTCCAGGGTGTACTCTGCCCTCGGCCGGAGTGGGCTGGGATGGGCGCCCGCCTCCCCGCATCCCAAGTTGGGATGAAGCGGTTACAGAAAATGAACTGAACTGATGATGAAAAAAGTTCTCAATGGATATTAAAGTACAGTATATATAAAGTACAGTATATATCTTTTCTGTGTAGTGCATGGGAATTTCAATATTTTTGATCTTTGGAAATATTGAGCAAAATGATGCACCCTACCGCCTCGGGGTTATTTGGAACAGCGAATTAGTATAATATGCATGTGTTTTCACTGTGGGAGGAAACCGGAGGACCCGGAGGAAACCCATGCAAGCACGGGGAGAAAATGCAAACTCCACACAGAAACATGCGAGCCTGGTAATCGAACCCAGGCCGTCCTGCTGTGAGGTGGATATGTGCCACTACGCCACTGTGCCGCCCCACGTTGCAACTAGTACTGCACAAAACGAAGCTTTTTGTTGCACTAGAACCAGGAATGCACCTTACACCCCCATGCCACCTTTAATCATACTCATTTAAAAATAGATTCAATGGCTGACTTTCGACAAGAGGAGCTGCATAGCCGTCAGCGTGTTTCTGCCATGCGAGCGCCTGGTCAGCTGTCCAGGGTGTACTCTGCCCTCGCGCAAAGTTGGCTGAGATGGGCACCAGCTTCCCCGTGACCCTAATTAGGATTAAGCGGTTCAGAAAATGAATGAATGAATGAATATATTCAATGATTATATTCAAAAGAAAAAAGAAAAAAAAAAAACAAGGTACTTTTTTTGGAATAATATCTGAACTTGTTGAGCTTGATCAGTGAAATGTACACCTGAACTCCTTGTATGCAACACAGGCGTCAAACTCATGCCACAAAGGACCATGTGGCTGCAGGTTTTTGTTTCAACCAATGGCAGCACACATGACTTTTCTGATTTCAAGAACTGATCTGAGTCTTCAGGCAGTTGATTGGTGAGTCTCTATGCAGAGCACACAGATTGACCAATCAACTGCCTGAAAACTTAAATAATTTGTTTAAGTGAGCAAAGTCAGGTGTGCTGCCATTGGTTTAAACAAAAACCTGCAGCCACATCATGGCCCTTAAGGACATTAGTTTGACACCCCTGAGTTAGAAGATGACACAAGCTTCAATGCAAAATGGCGTCTCTCCACCAGATGGCGCTCAAACACAGATTGAAAAATAAACCTTCAGACTTGGCAACATTTTAAAAAAATTAAATATTAAATATTAAATATATTAAAATTGTTATCACACGTGTGTGTGATCGTGCAGTCTTGCTTTGTTATTATTTTTGTAACCAGACAGAACCAAAACAAGATTAGCATGGGCGAGTAAGAGATGCTAAACCCGAGCTGGGTTTGATTCAACAGGAAACCTTAATATTAAAAATAAAAAAACAAAAAACGCTTTGACTGTTCACTAGTATATGGACACCTTTAAGCGACCATGTTTATATAGGTATAAGGCGGTTTGTAAATATCCTTAGAGGTTTGTTTGCTTCCATCCAGCGCTAAGTCTGTGCAGGGACGTTACGAGAGACTGTCTGCTTGGTTAATAAAATATTATCTCTGAGGTAAAAAATTTCTCTGAAGGCAGGAATTATTATTATTATTATTATTATTATTATTATTATTATTATTATTATTATTATTATTATTATTATTATTATTATTATAAGTTAATTCAGTTCATTTTCTGAGGCAGTGATAGCCTGGTGGTATAGGGCACTGGATCGCTGATCCTAAGGTTGAGGGTTTGAGTCCCACTCTCCACAAGTTTGTCACTCCCCTCCCAGTGCAGCTAACTGGGTTATCAAAGGCGGGCCATGTCTCTAAGTGTCTATGGTGTGAGCTTCATGTAAAAGAACCATTGCTGACTTTCAAGGGGGCAGTGACAACCTGTTAATAGTGGGCTTGAACCCCCAACCTTGGGGTTGGTAATCAGCATCTTACCACTGAGTCATCTCTGCCACATTATTATTATTATTGTACCAGCTCAGGGCCCATACCATCTCTACACGCAGTCCAGATAGCGAATGAGACTTCTCCCAGGAAGCACTGCCTAGTCGAACCCACCAAGGACTTTCCGGAGAATATGAAGACTCCCCAACACTGCAGCCTTCTGCATTGCCCAGACTGTCAGAAGAGCTGTGTTCCCGGTACCAAACCCAGACTCTCCCTTCATCTGTGTCAAAAGATCAGTAGGTCCCAAACCAAGGGTGCCGAGAACAGTGGGGAGTCAGACTACTGTGTACAAGCGCGGCATTGCGTTATTATTATTATTATTATTATTATTTTATTTATTTTTTTTTTATTTTATTTTTTTATTATGTACTGTACCTTTTCATAGATCGGGTTCAAATTTACAGTTGTCGTGTCTTGTCTCTTTTTTTCCTAATTCACAGCAAGTCCTAGGCAAATGAAAGCTTTCATAAGGCTCACAGCTCATATTCACTGCTGTTCAGACCCATGAAGCATCTCATAAGAATAAAGTGCTCTCACCATTCAGACGATTAATTACGATCTGATTTTCAGCTATTGTACTGAAGTAATTGAGTTGAAATCAGAAGCAGGTATGATGAGATTAGAGAGCTCTGTCTAACTCTACAATATAAATTAAAACCAGGAGAGGTGGCAGTTCCTATTCGAATGTATACAGTATACCACAGTCAGTTAAATGGTGGTTGAGGCAATCCCAGAAAACATGTTGAGTGTTATTGCAATGTCTTTGAGGAAGGCGTGACCCTGCTAGAGAAAAGAAGTGGAGACCAAATCACAAAAATATAATGGAGCCTTATGGGAATTTGCTTAATGGATTCCAGTACATGGTACTTTCCATCAAATACTTGAAGTTCTTGTTTCGGTCTGTTTGGACTTTCCCATGTTTTTTTCTCAAGCAGTTATGGAGAAACTCCTGCTCATATGGTACTCTAATAATTTTCCAGCATGTTAGGAATTACTTACAAAGTGCATTAACTGTAATGGACCACAGCGCCAATTAAAAAAGCCCATACCATCATGACTAATATACATTATACATTACTATTAAAAACATATAATAATTCCCAACCAGATGGTTAGCATTAAACAGCACCAGAACCCAGCATGTTCTTTTTTATGAGAAATCCATCCATTCGTCCATCTGTCCATTATCTCTATCAGGGTCACAGGGGAAGCTGGAGCCAATCCCAGCTGACTTTAGGAGAAGCGTGGTACACAAACAACGATTCACACTCAGAGAGCATCCAGTTGACCTAACGTCAATGTCCTTATACTGTTAAAAGAAACCCATGTAGGCACTGAGAGAACCCAAATGCAAAGCCACACAGAAAAGGCCCATCACCGAGATTCAAACCCCAAACCTTTTCACTGTGAGGCGATGGCGCTAACGACTGAGCCACCATGTTGCATTTTCACTCATTTATTTATTTCCCACTTTATCTTACCAAGGTCATTGGGATGCTGGAGCATCTCTTAGCCAACACTGGGTGAAGGTAGGATGCTCCCTGAACCTGGCGACCCGCCAGACCAGGCCGAACGCACACATAACAATTCACACTCGCACTGAGAGGCAATTTGGAAAATACAACTGGACTATTTCAGGCAGCTGTAGTTTTATTGATGGAGAAGCAGCTTGGGGACTGAAAGGTCACTGGTTCTATTCCATTCTCTGTTTATATAAAAATGTGTGGTGGAAGCACAGTGAACTCTGCCTTCCCTTTCTCAACCTTCATGACTGAAATGCCCTTGAGCAAGGCAACTAGCCCCCAACTGCTCTCCGGGCACCACAATGTGTGTGGTAGCCCAGTGCTTCAGTTGTGTGTGCTTACTGTTCAGAATTTTGTGTGTGCTCATTATTGATGGGTTAAACACAGAGGCATAATTTCCTTTGTGGGATTAATATAGTATAGAAAAAAAATGTGCACACCTATGGATTGTGGGAGAAAACCAGAAAACCCCACTGAAATCTAATTAGGCTGTGGGAGGAAACTGGAGTACAGTGGAACCTCAACTTACGAAAGCCCCAACAAACGAAAAATCCAGGTTATGAAAAACATTTTCCTAAAATTTTTGTCTCCGGATACGAAACACGTTTACGTTACGAATCTCAAAAATTCAAACAATGCACGAGTTGCTCTCCCATTGACTGTCTCCCAAAATCCCACCCCACTGGCCTTCCACTGGCTATCTTCCAACATCCCACCTCGCTGGCCTCCCATTGACTAGGAGGGATGACACAGCTCCCTCCCATTGGCTATCTCCCAACGTCCTGCCGCGCTGGCCTCCCATTGGCTAGAAGGGATGACGCAGCTCCCTTGAGCAGCAGTTTGTTTCATGAGTGTGTTCATTGCAACTTTATTTTTTGGCTTAGGCTTTTAACTTTGCATAAACATTTGTAAGATCATAGCTTTGCTAAGAAGACATGGTCAACGCGAAGTAAGTACCTTAAAAGGTATGCTTTTATCATTTTAAATGGGTATTATTAGGGGCCTTGGAACGAATCACGCATTTTACATTTAAAATGCGGTTCAACTTATGAAAGGTCCAGATTACGAAACCACTTCCGGAACGGATTAATTTTGAGGCATCACTGTATCTGGAGTACATGCAAACTCCACAAAGAAAATGCCCCTGCCAAGCCCAGGACTCAAACCCAGGACCTTCTTGCTGCTCTAAGGCGGACATGGTAACAACTATGCCAACGTGTAACCTGCAGTTTCATTCCATGCAAATTAAATAGTATATACAGTGATCCCTCGCTACGTTGTGCTTCAGTTTCTGCAGCTTCAATGAGTCGTGGGTTTTTCAAAAATATTCATTGAAAAATAAAAAATAAGGAAATTAAGGAAAAACAGGTGGAAACCTTAAGGAAAATGCCACAAAACAAGCCCCATTATGCAAAAAACAAAAAACAACAAAACAAAAAAACCCCCCAAAACAAACAAAACCAACCCCAAACCCCCCAACAAAATTACTTACATTTTTATGTGAGGTGCGCATATGTGTATGTGTGTGTATTTATCTTTTATTCACATCTTATGCATTATTTTTGAATGTTTAATTGTTATTATAAGCATTTATAGTGTTGAATATGTATTTATTGATATTATGTACACATATACATGTACATATATGTCAGTCAGGGGCTGGTCGAGTAGTGGTTAGGGTGCTGAGCTCATGATCGGGAGGTTGTGTGTTCAAATCCCACTAAGACCTCCACTATGCTAAGACCCCTGTGCAAGGTCTTAACCACAAGTGTGCCTCTGTTCACCCAGCAGTATAAATGGGTACCGGTAAAAATATACTGGGAAGGTAACCTGTGATGGACTAGTGTCCCATCCAGGAGGAGTTGTACACCTAGTTGCTTCATGCTATGAAAACCGGAGATAAGCACTGGCCTGATGAACCACTCTGCTTGGGTGTATTTATACTGTTGAATATGTATTTATTGATATATATATATATATATACACATATACATGTACGTATACGTCAGTCAGGGGGGATCGATTCTACTTTGCGGAAATAGACACAATTCGCATCTCGGCTCGTGCACGGCATCATGGGATCTCGACTACCAAACGTGGCAGAAGTAAACCTTGATGTGGATGACAACTGCACTATTGATGCGTTTAATTTATGGAAGGTTCAAGCGTATTGTATACGTAGGGGTCTTCCCGGTTGTTCCCGCAAGCGTAAAGATGAACTTGTTGCGCTTGCATTTGTGGCGACGTTACAAAAACTGCCGATAGTTTTGTCAAAGGCTGAGGAATCTAAAGAAGTCCAACGTGACTATGCCAGCTTGTTGACATTTGAAGTGGAAGACGGCTGGGAGACAGAAAATGATGCCTTATCAAAGTGGCCGCCGTGTATGTACGCTGACATAGCGGATAATGACTACAAAGAAGGTAAATACAAGTTTTACAGCTATCACCGAGTGATCTGACAGCTCTTGTTAGTCTATTTTACACATTAACATAACAGTAATTTTCAAGATCTAAGTCTATGATGTGTAATGATAATTTACATATATAATTTGGAATCATTGATTTTTATGGTAAATTAACAGGTAAATAAAAGGTAATATAGTAGTCTATAGAGTCTATGAATTCGAATAAAGAACACTTTAATTATAAACTTACTGCTTTAATCCAACGTTTGCGTCCCTCCGGATCCTTCAGCTCAGTGGGGAAGGTAAATAGCGTGAACGGCGGCAGACATGTACACGCGTTAGTCCAAATTTGCAGGCATGTATACTGCAAACTAGCTTTTTCCAACGCTTGAGATGATACATGCCGTTATCACAGTTCACCACGACACAATGCGCACTTGGCATGTCGATAATTTAAGACTTAAGGCAGACTTTAAGCGGCGGTTGTTTGGATGTGTTTCCATACAACAGCAAGTGGCTGCAATAAAGTTTGGTAGCAGTGACCCTTGGATCAGCTGTTGGGTCACGTTCCCTGCACATGCACAGTTGTAATGCGAATTGTGTCTATTGGTGGTCCCGAGGGGTGTCTCGGTCCCCATTAACCGCGATTAACCGTGAGGGATCCCTGTATTTAAAAATCTATATACACTGTGTTTTGACCTCCTTCTGTAGGTGAAGTCGGCCTAATCACTGGGCGGATAGATATAATTTATCCTGCATACATTGTTGCATGTTGAGTGCACTCATTTTAAATTCATTTAAAACTGGCTGCAGGAAGAACTCAACCACAGCTCAGTCCTGATGAGGCAAAACCTCTGGCATCATCTGCGCTGGAATGTAGAACATCATTTCCAGTCCTATAGCATTATACACGGTTGGGTGAATTTTGTATTTGGGACATGTTTGGCTCATATTTAAAAAAACTGTAAAAATGAATATTGGCCTAAGATTGAACCCCTTGATGTTGTTTTCATGCCTCTGTATCACACTGGTAAAAGAAAAGTCCTTCTCATGCACTCACATTTCAGCCTTCAGAAAGGAGAACAGGACGGCGAGCAGATCCTTCTGCTAAAAATACCGTAATAACACAAGAATTATACAGGTGTACATCTCAGATATTCTATCTTCCCATAATTGAATTAGGAAAACACTCACTCATTTTTGTGCCGAAACACTTAATCCTTCTGGGGTTGTGAGGAGGCTGGAGCTATCTTAGCCGACACTGGGAGCAGGTGGGGTACACCCTGAACAGTACTAACACACACAACCATTCACACTCAACCTCACACCTGGAGGCAATTGGGAACAGTTATTTAGCCTAATTTGAACATCTTCGGATTGTGGTAGTGGCAGTGGTGGCCTGGTGGTAACAGGTGCTGGATCACTGATCCTAAGGTTGGGGGTTCAAGCCCCACTATTAACGGGTTGTCACTGCTGTCCCCCAGTGCAGCCTACTGGGTTATCACAGGCTGACCATGTCTGTCACTGTCTATAGTGAGAGGTTCATGTAAAAGAACCACTGCTGACTTTCGTGAAGAATAGCTTTATCACCGTCAGTGTGTTTCTGCCCTGCGATGGCCGGCAAGCTGTCCATGGTGTACTATGCTCTCATCCAGATTAGGCTGAGATGGGTGTCAGCCTCCCTGCATTCTTAATTATGATTAATGAGTCAAAAGAAACTGAATGAATGAAGGTGCAAATGTTTGTGTGTGTTTTGGTCCTGGGATGAACTACTGAGCTGTCCATGGTATGCCCCTCTTCACCCAGATTCGGCTGAGATAAACACGACGCAAGTAGGACAAAGTGATTCAGGAAATGGATGAAAACATCTTGGCAGCACAGTAGTGTAGTCGTTATCACATCCGCCTGACAGCAAGAAGATTCTGGTTTCAAGTCGCGTCTCCCCATACTTTATTAGTTTCCTCCAAGTACTACGGTTTCCTACGACAAGCCAAATTCATGAACATGAGGCTGACTGGCTGTTCCAAATTGCCCTGAGGTGTGAGTCTATATGGTTGTGTTTATGTTAGTCCCACAATGGACTGGCGAGCTGTCCAAGGCGTACCCCATCTGCATCCAGAGTTAGCTCCTAGCCTCACACAGCTCGTTGAATGAATGAACGGTCATGTATTGTTTGATAATGCCACTGATGACATTTCGGCCATTTTCTTCAAACCGCCATGACACCATTTCTTTAACTGTAGTCTGTCTGTCTGACCAAATATTCAAGACTTCTCTGAGTTTTGTAAAGAAAAATAAGCCCTGCCTCGCTTCTACTCCTGCTTCCCATCTGCCTCCTTTTATCGACCATCATTTGTTTTGATGGAAGCAGGATCAGTTCGAAGCGAGATGGTAGGATGTACAGAAATAGACTTTGACATGAATTCTGAATGAACACTTCTGGTTTCGCATTTCTGTCGCTCAAAGAGCAGTCAGCGTGCAGCCGGATAGAACTCTCTCATGTCTGGAAATGAGCTGGTGTATTTGTTGTTTGCTCGGAGCTCAGATATCAGGCGGAGCCCTAATGAGCTCTGGAAGCATTAGTCCCTGGTCAAAGACAGATGCTTTTTAACTTTTACGCTTTCTGTGTCACTGATATGTTTCTCAAGTCATCCTGTTTATTGCTTCTCAGTCAAATTGCTTGTAAAATATAACGCATGACTTCTTTTTCATGTTATAATATACACCTCCCTTTTTGGTCATTCATTCATTCATTCATTCTCACCCATTCCCTCAGTCATTTCTGCTGTATCACTTAATCCTATTAGAGTCACGGGGGGCGGGGCTGCAGCCCATCCTAGCTGACTCTTATACTCCCATTTCACTGGAGTGTGAAATGCAATGATTGTGGCGGAAAGGCGTGGAACACTCTATGGAGGAGCTTCGGCATTTTTACATGGAAAATGGGTCAAAAACCTATGGAAAATTGTACCTTCGGAACACCTTCGGGAACATTCACGGAATGTGCGGAAAAGACACGGAAAGACCGTGGTACAATATCAGACTATACATGCGTAAACACGCTCGGATTAACTTCGGAACCAGTGTGGATTGCAAAGGAAGACTTTCGGATAATTCATGGAACGTTCACAGAAAGCAAGGAACACTCGAGGAACGACTAAGGACCTACTCCATTTTATAAGGAAGAGCTACGGAATGATTGCGGAACAGGCAAAATATAGGCAGAACGTTCACGTTCAACACGGAATGACAAAGGAATGACCGAGGAATGACTGAGGAATACCCGGCATAAACACATTTCAATGAGGAAAAATCGGCAAAGATCAAAGGATTTGCACCTGATTCCGCCTATAAATACCCGGATTCGACCTCATCGAAGCTCATTCTGTCATTCATATTATATGTTTATAATTTATAATATGTTTATAATGCACCATACATTTAAAATTTAATATGTTTAATATCAATAATGTCAATATTTTATTTGCACCTCAATAAATCATTCCAGACTAAAAAACATGCACACAAGTCCAAACTACAGTGATTAGAACTTTAAAACTTTATTACATGAACAGGAAAACAGAAAAAATAAAATGAATGAACTGGAATAATTTATAGTGGAAGTGACTTCCTTGGGTGTTCCGCAAGTCTTCCGTGTTATCCGCAACCATTCCGCAAACGTTCCGCATGTATTCTGCAAACCTTCCGTGAGTATTCCGTGGGGATTCTGTGGCCGCTTTTGACCATCCGGAAGAGAAACGGTCAAGGAACACTGGCGGAATAAAAGGAATGATCACGGAACGTTTGAGGGAATGATGGAACGTTTGTGGAACGACTGAGGAACCTAAGGGAACACTGTCGGAAAAGTGTTCCATGAACGTGCTTTTGAACATGTCAAAATGACAGAGTGGGTGAGTATTGATAATAAATATCTATTGTCACAACCTTTGTTGTTGATTTCATGGCAGTCGCACTGAGAGTATTATCTGTTTTGCATGATGTAACCTTATCCTAAAGGAGTCATTAATACCAGGGTGGAAAAAACACTAATATTAGATGTGGTTCTTACAGACTGATACTGAGCAAGATTAGCGAAAAGAAACTCAAACTGTATTTTTTATTTTTTTTTAGCTGGTTTAATAATTTGTCAGTTTCTCTTTCTATTCTGATGAAAGAAGTAACCACAGCCTAGTCGTTTCTGAGCTCCTAACATCAAGCTGTTTTAAAAGTGGTGGGTATTGCAGGCACACTTCATGGCCTGATTGCTCCCGTTCTTGTTTCCAACACACTTTGATGAAACATTAATGATTCGAATGTGAAAGCTTCGACTGCAATATTACCCCTCCCCCTCCCGTTTCATGCCCCACCCATCCTAGTTTCCCTCATCATTTATCCACACCCAGGGAAAGCTTTTAGAGCCAAACTCCTGGCACCTTGAATGGCATTTGAGGGCAGACTTCAGGCTGGCTTTCATATCTGAGATCTGAGAGTGATGAGTGGTTTCTTCCTCCTGAGGGAGGAATCTTCCACGCGTCAGTGTTTACCTGCTCGTGATCAAGATGGATGGATGAATGTCTTTTGTCGCTCTTTTACGTGGAGTCACTGATTTATTCAATGTTCAGGTAGCACCACGTGTTTTTAATAATTTCGTTTTATTATCATCAGTTCATTTTCTGTAACCGCTTAATCCTAATTGGAGTCGTGGGGAGGCTGGCGCCCATTCCAGCCAACTCTGGGCAAGGGCAGAGTACACCCTGGACAGCTCGCCAGGCCATTACAGGGCAGAAAAACGCTGATGGCTTTGCTGCTACTCTTGTCAAAAGTCAGCAATGGTTCTTTTACATGAACCTCACACCATAGACAGTGAGAGACAAAGCTGGCCTTTGATAACCCAGTTAGCTGCACTAGGGTGGGGGAGGGGGGCAGTGACAAACTTGTAAGAGCGGAACTGGAACCCCCAACCTTAGGATCAGCGATCCAGCACCCTATACTACTAGGCCACCACTGCTTTAATTTTATTATAATAATAATAATTCATTCATTCGTTTTCTAAGGCACTTAATTCTAATTAGGGTTGCGGGGAGGCTGGCACCCAGCAGCCAACTCTGGGCGAGGGCAGGGTACAACCTGGACAGCTCGCCAGGCCATCTCAGATCATTAAAATAATATATTTTAATAAATTAAAACTTATTAAATTAAAAATATACTAGGGCAGTGGTGGCCTAGTGGTAAAGGGTGCTGGATTGCTGATCATAAGGTTGGGGGTTCGAGTCCCACTCTCCACAAGGTTGTCACTGGCCCCCAAGGGCAGCTAACTAATCCTAATTGAGGTCGAGGGAGGCTGGCACCCATCTCAGCCGACTCCAGGCGAGGACAGAGTACACTCTGGACAGCTCAACAGGCAGTCGCGGGGTGGAAACACGCTGACGGCTTTGCAGCTCCTCTTGTTGAAAGTCAGCAATGGTTCTTTTACCTGAACCTCTCACCATAGACAGTGAGAGACATGGCCGGCCTTTGATAACCCAGTTAGCTGCACTGGGGGGACAGTGACAGCCCGTTGAGAGTGGGCCTTGAACCCCCAACCTTGGGGTCAGTAGTCCAGCACCATTACACCAGGCCAATAATATGGGGTTTTTCTGTAAAATAAGTTTCACTTAATAAATTCGGGTTCTATTATTTCCAGTAAAAAACGCCCACTGTAATACTTTACGTAAATATTTTTTAGATCTTTAGTTATGTTTTTTTATGTTTAGTTACATGGATTTTCCCAAATAATTTCAATTTAATGAATTTAGATTACGATTTTAAACATTTTTTCACAGTATATTTTATGCTCAATAATATGTTTTATTTGTAAAATTGGTTCACCTTCATAAATTTAGATTACGAGTTTAATGTGAGAATTTCAGCCATCCCGGAGGAGCTCGGAGTAGAACCGCTGCTCCTCCATGTTGAGAGGAACCAGTTGAGGTGGCTCATGCGTCTGGTTAGAATGAATTCTGAACGCCTCCCTCGTGTGGTATAGTTTGTCCAATCAGGAAGAGGCGCGGGACTACTCAGAACATACTGGATGGACTATGTCTCTCGGCTAGTCTGGGAACGCCCCCCAGAAGAGCTGGAAGAAGTGGATGGGGAGAGGGACGTTTGAACGTCACTGCTTAGGCTGCCGCAACCCGACCCTGGATGAAGTGGAAGATGAGATGTATAATGTAAAACTTTATGTAAATATATTTCAGTGCTTTGCCTAATGTAATGCTTTATGTAAATATTTCTACATGTTTTGTTATACTTGCCCATTTAATTAATATTTTAATTTATATTCATTTATATTCGCCTGTTTAAAAAGTATTGACTTTGGAAATAATTTGAACTTCAAATCTAGTCTGGAATGTCCTGCTTTATCTTTTAGTTTTGTTTTACCTTCTAGTTGATCCCAAGCCCGGGGACTTGAAACCAGAACCTTCTTCCTGTGAAACTGACGTATCATCCACAAAGCTTCCGGGTCGCTCACCTATCAATCATTTTATGCATGTTGTCATTTCACATTCATTATACTTTAGACTTTTCCTGAAAAAAGAAACAGAGAGTTAGAGAGACTGAGAGAGAGAGAGAGAGAGAGAGAGAGAGAGAGAGAGAGAGAGAGAGAGAGAGAGAGAAAGAAGGAGAAAGAGAGCGAGAGAGAGAGAGAAAATGAGAAAGAAAGAAAGAGACAGCGAGAGAGAGAGAGAGAGAGAGAGAGAGAGAGAGAGAGAGAGAGAGAGAGAGAGAGAGAAATTGAAAATTTAAAAGGATCCTTATTTTAACACACACAAAAAACAAACACTAGTTCTTAAAGCATAAACAGAAATGGTACATTAAATGAAAGAGAGAGAGACAGAGAGAGAGAGAGAGAGAGAGAGAGAGAGAGAGAGAGAGAGAGAGAGAAACAGCGAAAGAGAGAAAGAGAGAGAGAGAACAAGAAAAAGAGAGAAAGAGAAAGAGAGAAAAAAAAGAAAGAGAAAGAGCAAAAAAGAGAGAGAGAAAGAGAGAGAGAGAGACAGAGGGAGAAAGAGAGAGAGAGCAGAATGAGCAAAGTTTCTGTGATAAACCAAACGCTCTACACTTTAATCTGCAAAAATACAAAATGACGGCATTATCTTCACCCGAACCGGCGCTGACTAACATGAATGGACTTCTTTGAACTCGTAAGTGGAAACAACTGTCCTTTGAGATAAAAATCCTTTATAGAAAGCCACGATTGCAACAGACAGGCTGAATATGTTCGGTTAATTCAGCATGCAGTCGGCCTGCTCCTGAAGAAAGAATTAGCAAAACGAAGCATCTGACCACGTTTTTCATCCTCGTGTCCAGGCGCAACGCAATCCCCTTTTGCTTCCCATTTATCGTCTGAAGACATTTGAGACATGACGAACTGTACTTACCGCCAGTGTAATTCAATTAATTGAAGATGAAGGACAGCTTTGAAGTTTGCCGAATGAGTGGAACAAATAAGGCTCAGTTTCGTCCCTGCTCTGCTTCTGGCTTTGAAACAGATGTTCTTCAGGGAATACTTAACATGGCTTCCACAGATATACACCAAAGTGCCAATGTACCGTGACCTAGGTCATGGTCTAATGACTCCAGTTTAGAAGCTTTTACATCTATTTTTACGTGAATCCGTGGAGCTGACAGATATCCTTAGTGTTGGCCTTGCTGTTAGCGAAACAAGCTGGTGAAATGCAGATGGAACTGAACATTTTATGATGTTCGGTAATTGTATCATGTTTGCCATGTCACCTTGATTCGCTGCACTCATCCAACGATACGGAACGCAACGGATTCATGAATGCTAATTAACATGTGGGTCCGCTAATCAAAGACTGCAGACACGTCAAACACAGTGACTACTTATTCCACGGGTAGTGCATGGGTTGCGCTTGTGGATGCATGTTGAGGCGGGTTCAGTGTTAATGGTATTCAACAAGTCTTCCCGAGTTTATGTAGATTTCCTTCAGATACACTGGTTTCCTCCTAGGGTTTCAAAGGCTACTAGGTCTGGTACGATCCAAAAGAACAGCTGAAAACGTTAACACTGGCTTTTACAGAAAGGAGTCACACAACAAACAGTGCATTACATATCGTTGTGTATGTGGCTGTCAAGTCATAGATCAGTCAGTTGGTGTTAATGTTTTGGCTGAACATTGTAAATGTAAATAATATACAGTGATACCTCAGTTAACTAATTTAATCCATTCCGAGGGGGAGCTCGTAAGCCGAAAAACTTGTTAGATGAAACAATCATTCCCTTAAGAAATATCAGAAAACCAATTAATCTGTTCCAACCCCCTCCCAAACTCATATAACCTGCCACAAACACATATATTTGACCTAATATATTAAAGATAAACATGTCAAAACAATAAATATTTCATAACAATAATACATGTACATTAACAGTGATAATAATGAATAATAAATAATAATAAAACAAGAATAAACAATAAGTTAACTAACCCTTCCGATCATCGACAACAGCGACGATGTCATGTGAGCAGGCAGGAGGTGGTGCGTAACAGAGGACGACGAGGAGAATTTCGTGCTTGTGCAAGCTATGAATGCCAGTGAGGAAAAGCTCGCAGTGTGCTCCCACAAGGCCAGTGCTTCTGAAATAGTGGGACGTGCCCCCCTTGGGGGGCATGGTGTGATGTGATGTGGGATGGGGCGCATATGACCCTGGGGAACATGCTTTTTTTGCCATACTGTACTAGAAATAAGTGTAATTGCACATCCACAACAGTAGTTGGCAGTGGTGCACTTATTGTCACGCAATGGTATAGGGAAAAAGCAACGAGTAAACGATATGAAGTGCACTAAACACTATTTATAGTCATATGCTGGGCGCTGGAGGGGGCATCTTGTTCTTTTCCTCTTCTTTTCCTTTCGGCTTTTCCTTTCAGGGTTCGCCACAGCGAATCATCTGCCTCAATCTCACCCTATCCTTTGCATCTTCTTCTCTTACACCAACTACCTTCATGTCCTCCTTCACCACATCCATGAATCATCTTTTTGGTCTTCGTCTAGGCCTTCTGCCTGGTAGTTCCAACCTCAGCATCCTACTACCAATATACTCACTATCCCTCCTCTGTACATGTCCAAACCATCTCAATCTAGCCTCTCTGACTTTGTCTCCAAAACATCTTACATGTGCTGTCCCTCTGATGTGCTCATTCCTGATCCTATCCATCCTCGTTACTCCCAAAGAGAACCTCAACATTTTCATCTCTGCTATCTCCAACTCTGCCTCCTGTCTTTTCCCCAGGGCCACTGTTTCAAAATCATACATCGCTGGCCTCATCACCGTCTTGTACACTTTTCCTTTTATTCTTGCCGATACCCTCCTATCATACATCACACCGGACACTTTTCTCCAACCATTCCAACCTGCCTGCACACGCTTCTTCACCTCTTTTCCACACTCTCCACTGCTCTGTATTGTTGAGCCTAAGTACTTAAAATCCTCCACCTTCCTTATCTCTGCTCCCTGTAACCTCATCATTCCTCTTGGGTCCTTGTCATTCATACACATGTATTCTGTCTTACTGAGGCTCACCTTCATTCCCTTCCTTTCCAGGGCATACCTCCACCTCGCTAGAGTTTCCTGAACTTAATACCTGCTCTCACTGCAGATCACAATGTCATCTGCAAACATCATAGTCCATGGGGAATCTTGTCTAACCTCATCTGTCAGCCTGTCCATCACCATAGCAAACAAGAAGGGGCTCAGAGCTGACCCTTGATGCAGTCCTACCGCCACCTTGAACTCTTCTGTCACACCGACAGCACACCTCACCACTGTTTTACATCTCTTATACATGTCCTGCACCACTCATACTTCTCTGCCACTCCAGACTTCCTCACGCAATACCACAGTTCCTCTCTCGGCACCCTGTCATATGCTTTCTCCAGATCCACAAAGGCAGAATGCAGCTCCGTCTGACCTTCTCTGTACTTCTCTATTAACATCCTCAGGCAAACACTGCATCTGTGGTGCTCTTTCTTGGCATGAAGCCAAACTGTTGTTCACAAATGCTGACCTCTGCCCTTAGTCTAGCTTCCACTATTCTTTCTCATAGCTTCATCTTATGGCTCATCAACTTTATCCCTCTGTAGTTGCCACAACTCTGCACGTCTCCCTTGTTCTTAAAAATGGGCACCAGCACACTTCTCCTCCTTTCCTCTGGCATCCTCTCACTCTCTAAGACCTTGTTGAATGTTCTTGTCAGAAAATCTACTGCTACCTCTCCTAGACACTTCCATACCTCCACCGATATGTCATCAGGACCAACTGCCTTTCCATTCTTCATCCTCTTCAATGCCCGCCTCACTTCACCCTTACTAATCTTTGCTACTTCCTGGTCCTCAACGGTCACCTCTTCTACTCTTTTTTCTCTCTCATTTTCCTCATTCATCAGCTCTTCAAAGTACTCTTTCCATCTTCCCAGCACACTTCTGTCATCAGTCAATACATTTCCCTCTCTGTCCTTAATCACTCTAACTTGCTGCACATCCTTTCCATCTTTATTTCTCTGCTGTGCCAACCTGTATAAATCATTTTCTCCCTCTTTACTTTCCATCTGAGCATACAAGTCATCATACACCCTCTGTTTGGCCTTAGCCACTGCTACTTTCGCCTTACGCTGTGTCTCCCTGTACTCCTGTTTACTATCTTTGGTCCTCTCAATGTCCCACTTCTTCTTAGCTAACCTCTTCTTTTGTACACACTCCTGCACTTCCTCATTCCACCACCAAGTCTCCTTATATACTTTCCTTCCAGAGGACACACCAAGTACTTGCCTACCTGTCTCCCTGATCCTATTTTCTGTGGTTGCCCAGTCATCTGGAAGCACTTCCTGACCACCCAAGGCCTGTTTCAACCCCTTCTTGTAGACAACATGACCCTCTTCCTTTTTCAACTTCCACCACTTTGTCTTCTGCTCTGCCTTTGCCTTCTTCACCTTCTTCACCATCAGCATCATCCTGCATACCACCACCCTATGCTGTTTGACAACACTGTGACCCACTACTACTTTGAAGTCACTGACTTCCTTCAAACTGCATCGTCTGCACAAGATGTAGTCTACCTGTGTGCTCCTACCTCCGCTTTTATAAGTCACCTTATGCTCCTGTTTCTTCTGGAAGAAAATATTTACTGTCTGTCCTTCTGTGTTCCTGTCCTGGATACCAAACCTGCCCATCACTTCCTCGTCCCCTCTGTTTTCTGCACCAACATGTCCATTGAAGTCTGCTCCAATGACCACTCTTTCACCTCTGGGGGTACTCTGCATCACTTCATCTATGTCACTCCAGAATCTCTCCTCTTCTAGCTCACATCCTGCCTGTGGAGCATAAGCACTAACAACATTGAACATCACGCCTTCATTTTCTAACTTGAGACTTATCACTCTGTCTGACACTCTTTTCAGTTCTAGAACATTCCTGACAAACTCCTCCTTCAAGATGACTCCTACTCCATTTCTCTTCCCATCCACACTGTGAAAAAACAGCTTAAACCCTGCTCCTAAGCTTCTAGCCTTGCTACCTTTCCACCTGGTCTCCTGAACACACAGTACGTCCACCTTCCTCCTCTGCATCATGTCAGCCAACTCTCTACCTTTTCTTGCCATAGTTTCAACATTCAAAGTCCCTACTCTCAGTCCTAGACTCATGCCTTTCCTCTTCTCTCTCTGCCTACGGACACGCCTCCCACCTCTCCTTCTTCGACGCCTTCGACCAACAGTAGTCCAATTTCCACCAGCACCCTGTTGGCTAACAGCACTGATGGCGGTCGTTGTTAACCCGGTCCTTGACCGATCCGGTATGACATTCTTTGTTTTGACTTGCATCTTTTATTTGGCATTTGTTTTACGCTGGATGCCCTTCCTGACGCAACCCTCTGCATTTATCCAGGCTTAGGACCGGCATGAGGGAGAGACACTGGTTTGTGCCCCCCCACGGCTGCATTTTCCCCTCACGGCTGCATTCCCCCCTGCACGGGGGCATGAAATGTTTTTTTTTGTTCCTAGAGGGGGTGTCACAGAAAATAATTTATATGCACTGCACAAGGCATTCTCGGAATGCAGAGGAATATATGCAGAAGAATACGAGGCTAATCGGTCTGGAAAAGCCATTTCGAGGAGAGCTCATAAAGTGAATTTTTGCTCATTGGATGGAGCGGATTTTTGACAAGTTCTAAGCTTGTATCATGAAAAAATAATTATAAAGGACACTTGTTTGACAAGGTACCACTGTACTATACTCTGTATAATAACCATTCATTCATTTATTTTCTGAACTGCTTATTCGTAATTAGGGTTGTGGGGTGGCTGACATCCATCTCAGCTGTCTCTGGGCGAGGGCAGAGTATACCCTGGACAGCTCACCAGGCCATTCAGGGCAGAAACATGCTGACAGCTCTGCAGTGACTCTTTTCAAAAGTCAGCAATGGTTCTTTTGCATAAACCTCTCACCACAGACAGTGAGTAATGAAATCCAGAAGTTCCTCTCTCCAGCCACTTCCTCCAGCTCTTCCGGGGAGACACTGAGATGTTCCCAGCCAGGCCGGGAAACATAGTTTCTACAGCATGTTCTCGGTCAACCCCGGGGTCTCTTCCTGGTAGGACATGCCCGAAACACCACACCAGGGAGGCATTCAGGAGGCGTTCTGATGAAATGCCCGAGGTACTTCAACTGGCCCCTCTCAATGTGGCGGAGTAGCAGTTCTACTCCGAGCTCTCCCCGGATGGTAGAGCTTCTCACCTTATCACTAAGGTCCCACCACCCGGCGAAGGAAGTTCATTTCAACCGCTTGTATCTGTGATCTTGTTCTTTTGGTCACTACCCAAAGCTAATGACCATAGGTAAGGGTTGGAACATACATTGACTGGTAAATTGAGAGCTTTTTCTGTGGCTCAGCTCCCTCTTCACCACAATGGACCGATACAGGCTCCGTTTTACAGCAGAGGCTGCAGTGATCCGCCTGTCAATCTCCTGCGCCATCTTTCCCTCACTTATGAACAAGACTCCAAGATACTTAAACTTCTCCACTGGGGCAGGACCTCATTCTGAACCTGGAGGGTACGTGCCACCCTTGTCCAACTGAGAACCATGGCCTCAGACTTAGAGGTGCTGATTTTGATCCTGGTCGCTTCACACTCGACTGCAAATCACTCCAATGAGAGCTGGAGTTCTTGGCTTGATGAAGCCAACAGGACAATGTCATCTGCAAAAAGCAAAGATGAGATCCAAAGGCCACTAAACCAGAGCCCCTCAATGCCTTGGCTGCTCCTAGAAATTCTGTCCATAAAAATAATGAACAGAATCGATGTCGAAGGACATCCTTGATGCACTCCAACCCTCACAGGAAACTAATTCGACCTGTCGTTACCAATACTGACCAAACGGGTTCCAGTGATACGGCGATCAAATGGCTCGTAGCAATGCGTCCGGAACACTGTACTCCCGGAGCACGCCTCACAAGATAGCCTGAGGGACATGGTTGAAAACCTTCTTCAAATCCATAAAACACGTGTGGACAGATTGGGAAAACTCTCATGCCCCTTCCAAGATACTGTGGATCATATAGAGTTGGTCAAGAGTGCTACGGCCAGGACGAACACCATATTGTTCCTTCTGAATCTGAGGTTCGACTACCGATCGGTTCCTCCTCCCCAGTACCCCTGCAGAGAGTTTCCTGGATAGGCTGAGGAGTGTGATTCCCCGATAATTGCAGCACACTTTCCAGTCCCCCTTTTAAAAACAAGAGCAACAACTACCCCGGTTTGGCAATCCAGAGATACAGCCCCCGAAGACCACACGATGTTGCAGGATCATGTCAATCAAGACAGTTTGACAGCATCCAGAGCCCTGAGATATTCAGGGCAGATCTCATCCACCCCCGGAGCTCAATCACCAAGGAGCTTTTTGACCACCTCAGTGCCCTCCACGCCAGTGATGGGCAGACCCCCGCCCAAACCCCCAGGGTCTTCCTCTTCCATGTTGGTGGGATTGAGGAGGTCCTCAAAGTATTCCATCCACTTCCAACTAAATCCCCAGTCAAGGTGAGCAGCTCCCCACCTCCACTGTAAACAGTGTTTGTGGAGAACTGCTTCCCCCTCCTGAAGCAGCGTCGGATGGCGATCCAGAACCTTTATGAGGCCAACCGATAATCACTCTCCAGGCCCTCACTGAACTCCTCCCAAGCCAGAGATTTTGCATCTGTGACAGCTTTGGCTGCAAGCACATTTGGCCTGCCGGTACCTGTTTGTTTGCCTAGGGAGTCCCACAAGCCAATAAGACTCAATAGGCCTCCTTTTTCAGCTGTACGGCCCCCATCACCACAGGTGTCCACCACTGGGTTCAGGGGTTACCGCCACAACAAGCACCGACAACCTTTCGGCCACAGCTATAGGCTTCCACTTCAGCAATGGAGGCACGAATCATGGTCCATTCGGATTCTATGTCACCAGCCTCCTCCGGGACGTGGTTGTAGCTCTGCCAGAGGTGGGTGTTGAAGGCCTTTTTGACTTGAGACTCCACCAAACGTTCCCAGCAGATCCTAGTTACACGCTTGGGCCTGCCAGGTCTGGAAGGCAGTCTCCCCCGCCATCGAAGCCAGCTCACCACCGGGTGGTGATCGATTGACAGCTCAGCTCCCCTCTTCACCCGAGTGTCCAGAACATGCAGCCTCAAGTCCGGAGACAAGACTATAAAGTCGATCGTCAAACTGCGACCTAGGGTGTCCTGGTGTCAAGTGCACTTATATTCAAACATGGTGGTCGTGATAGACAAACTGTGATGAGCACAGAAATCTACCAACGAAACACCATTCGGTTCAGGCTGGAGAGGCCATACCTACCAGTCACACTCTTCCAGTTCACGCTATCATTGCCCACATGAGCGTTGAAGTCTCCCAAGACGAGTGAGTCCCTCGATGGAGCATTCTCCAACACACCCCTAAATACTCCAAGAAGGGTGGGTACTCTGAACTGTCATTTAGTATCTAAGCACAAATAACAGTTAGGACCCATCCCCCCACCCAAAGATGGAGGGAAGCTATCCTGTTGTTGACCGGGGAGAACCGCAACGTTTGGGCACCGAGACGTGGGCAACAAGGATTCCCACACCGGCTTGCCACCTCTCCCCATGAGCAGCAGAATGGAATAAGATCCAGCCTCTCTTGAGATGGGTGGCTCCAGAGCCCAAGCTATATGTTGAGGTGAGCCCAACTATATCTAGTCAGTATCTCTCCACCCCACACATCAGCTCAGGCTCCTTCCCCGGCAGAGAAGTGACATTCCATGTCCCAAGAGTCAGAGTGAGTAATCGAGGATTGGTTTGACAGAACCCATGCCTTTGGCTGCCACTAAACTCACTTTGCACCCGACCCCTAGAGCCCCTCCCACAGGTGGAGAGTTCATGGGAGGGTGGACCCATTTCTCCTTTTTGGGCTGGGCCCAGCCGGGCTCCATGGGCAGAAGCCCGACCACCAGGTGCCTGTCTTCGAACCTCTGCCCCAGGCTTGGCTCCAGGGGGGACCCCAGTGACTTGCGTCTAGGCAAGGAAAACTTCTCTATATTATAACTTTATAATATTACTTTGGTCTTATTCTGATCTCTGAATATCCAACTAATTTTCTTCAAGAATTTCCTAATCATATTAGATTAAAAAAAATCCCTGCATCTACAACTAAAGTACTGAAAGCAACTCACTTCTCTTGCA
>CM045729.1:15071079-15073579 GCA_024760905.1 Plotosus lineatus
GCACCATCACACTTCTCCTCCATTCCTCTGGCATCCTCTCACTCTTTAAGACCTTGTTGAATGTTCTTGTCAGGAAATCTACTGCTACCTCTCCTAGACACTTCCATACCTCCATTGGTATGTCATCAGGACCAACTGCCTTTCCATTCTTCATCCTCTTCAATGCCCTCATCACTAATCTTTGCTACTTCCTGGTCCTCAACGGTCACCTCTTCTACTCTTTTTTCTCTCTCATTTTCATTATTGATTTTCCTTATTCATCAGCTCTTCAAAGTACTCTTTCCATCTTCCCAGTACACTTCTGTCATCAGTCAATACATTTCCCTCTCTGTCCTTAATCACTCTAACTTGCTGCACGTCCTTCCCATCTCTATTTCTCTGCTGTGCCAACCTGTATAAATAATTTTCTCCCTCTTTACTTTCCAACCGAGTATACAAGTCATCATACGCCCTCTGTTTGGCTTTTGACACCGCTACCTTCATCTTATGCTGTGTCTCCCTGTACTCCTGTTTACTCTCTTCGGTTCTCTCAATGTCCCACTTCTTCTTAGCTAACCTCTTCTTTTGTACACACTCCTGCACTTCCTCATTCCACCACCAAGTCTCCTTATCTACGTTCCTTCCTGATGACACACCATGTATTCTCCTACCTGTCTTCCTGATCACATTAGCTGTAGTTGTCCAGTCATTAGAATTCCTATAACTCCAGCAGCGGTAAAATATATAATCCTTACAGGTAAAGCCAACCCTAGAAGACATGAGAACTGTGGCTGGGTTTGCTGTAGCCATTCTGAAAACATTCTGCAAACATGGCCAGAGGAAATTTTCAAGTGGAGTAATATAGTAGTAGACCACTGAAGAAAAAAAACAAAAAACATTCACAGTACAGTATTTGGCAGAGACCTATGTGCAGTGTGACTTATATTTATAAGATTTCATAGAACTAGCAGTTAAGGGCTCCAGCAGTGATACTGGAGATCGAACCCCCAACCTTTGGATCAATAAATCAGAACCTTATCCACTGAGCCAGCACCAGCCCACTGCCTATGGCTGCTGTAATAATCTGGCGTTTGAAACACGGAGAATTTTAACATGACTAAACTTTCCCAGAAATAGAACCCACCCCCTCCCGGTTCTGAAGTTAGCTTCTCTACTCTCAGGTATTCAGATACAAGATAATGTAGGTGAATCCTATAAGGCATAATAATAATAATAATAATAATAATAATAATAATAATAATAATAATAAAATTAAAAATCATTTATTGTTGTTCACCATGAAGTAATTCCAGCTGTGTGAGATCAAGGCTTAGGCCATAGCTGCAATTAAAGGTGCATTATATATATGCCCCTCCCTTCTCCATTCATTTCTTCATTCATTCTTTTCTGTCTTTCCGACTTCCAGATGTTACATCTTATTGTGTGATAGCTTCCAAAATTCCATCTATTGAAGACAAACTAGATGTTCCTCTCTCTCTCCCTCTAATTCACTCTCTCTCTTTTTTCAGGGTTGTAATAAAAAAATAAAAATAAAAAAAAAACAGGCACAAACTGGTTCAGTGCCAAACAAAGTAGCAAGCAGATAGCTAACTGATGCCTTCTCTCTCTCTCTCTCTCTCTCTCTCTCTCTCTCTCTCTCTCTCTCCCTCCCTGCTCTTTTTCCTTTGAGGAAGTCTTTGAAGTCAGCAGGGGACCCCTCTCTCTCTTGCACTGACGAGTAACCAATGATACTTTAAGCGATTCTTTTTTATCCGATGTGCTTAATGAAAGATTAATAGGTTTGATATTTTCCTTGTTTATGTTTTATTTAAAAAGTAAGCCATGGACCATAGAACCCGTTCGAGGGATTCTTGGCAGTGGTGGTGATAATTTCTTGAAACAGTAGAACACTGCCTTTTAATCGTACTTGTGTCTGCTGATCGAAGTGTGTGTGTGTGTGTGTGTGTGTGTGTGTGTGTGTGTGTGTGTGTGTGTGGGTGTGGGTGTATTAGTGTGAGTGTGTCAGTTGTACGAGCATGACCTTGAACTCCATAAAGTCTTTCCATGCAGTGTCTTATTTCAGAACGAAACCGCACAGCACATGTGATTTATTCAACAGATTCAGCTCAGTAATCCGATCGCTTGTAAGTGCGATGCATTAAGCAGAACCGATAACCGAAGAGAACACATTGTACAACCGTGACGTCCAAACATGACGACCAAACCCATAACAGGAAACAGGAACACAGGGCTGTGAGGCACAAGGCTTTTTTCTCCAGGATTTTCTCCAGCTTTGTAACACACCCTTGTTGACTAGCGCAGCGTATTTCCTATGGGCTGGATGTCTCTAAATTAAGCAGTTTATTTACTTTTTCATCTCACGTGATGGTTGATATCCGACCTTTTAAAGGCCTGACGATGATCAGATATGACTGTAGAACAAAATTTCCTTTTCCACAAAAATGTTGTACTATTTCATAAAGCATTGTTACGGCTGGTTTCAGGATAAAGGAAACCCAGA
>CM045729.1:15083579-15091079 GCA_024760905.1 Plotosus lineatus
CCTGCACCTGCTGATGTTTATACGGCAGAGCAGAGCTTATTATCCGTGTTTGTTTTGGTCAACATCCAGACACATTAGCTCCAGTGTTGCGAACAAAAGGAAACACGAGGAAGTCCACGTATCATGTGTCTCTTCTCCACATCCCAACTTAGTATGGTATTTCCACTGTAAATTGCCTCGAGGTTGAAAATAAAAAGCTCCGCCCACTTGTTTCTGTGGTATGTTAGTATGTTGTGTGTTAGATTGGCTGTATTTTTAAAAAGACAATTTATTTCTGCCCAACCTAGTATCATCATCAGCCTGCGGAGTGGCGACTCACACACACACACACACACACACACACACACACACACACACACACACACACACACACACACACGCATGCCCACCCACACACGCCCTCTCTCTCTCTGATCCTGTGGCTTTACCAATTTCTGGTGAGTGTTAATTCCCTAAACTGCAAGAAGAGAGAAATGAAATACACACGAAGAGATTTGCATGCACGCCGCCACACACTGTAACATAAAACACAAGCTCACCTCACAAGACAACACACACAAACAAACAAACATCAAGCACACACAAATACCTAATGTTTATTTTTCATCCTTATATATTCATTCGGGAATGAGGTCCTGCCCCAAGTGGAGGAGTTTAAGTATCTTGGGGTCTTGTTTACGAGTGAGGGAAGGATGGAGCGAGAGATCGACAGACGGATCGCTGCAGCCTCTGCTGTTAAGCGGTGCCTGTACCGGTCCGTCGTGGTGAAGAAGGAGCTGAGCCGCATGGCAAAGCTCTCAATTTACCAGTCGATCTACGTTCCAACCCTCACCTATGGTCACGAGCTTTGGGTAATGACCGAAAGAACAAGATCACGGATACAAGCGGCTGAAATGAGCTTCCTTCGCCAGGTGGCAGGGTTCTCCCTTAGAGATAAGGTGAGAAGCTCCACCATCCGTGGAGAGCTCGGAGTAGATCCGCTGCTCCTCCGCATTGAGAGGGGCCAGTTGAGGTGGCTCGGGCATCTGGTCAGAATGCCCCCCGGACGCCTCCCTGGTGTGGTGTTTCGGGCATCTCCAACCGGGTAGAGACCCCGGGGTCGACCTAGAACACGCTGGAGGGACTATATTTCTCAGCTTGTCTGGGACCGCCTCGGTGTCCCCCCCCGGGAGAGTTGGAGGAAGTGGCTCGGGAGAGGGACGTCTGGACCTCTTTGCTTAGGTTGCTGCCCCCGCGACCCGACCCTGGACTAAGCAGAAGAAGAAGATGATGATGATGATATTCATTCATTCATTCATTTTCTGAACCGTTTAATCATAATTGGGACTGCGGGGAGCTTGCGCCTCTAGATACATTTATCCATCCATCCATTAAATACTTCTAGGGTCGTGTGGAGGTTGGAGCCTCAGTATCTGTTCTGACTCTGGGTGAAGGTGGGATACACAATGAACAGCTTGTCAGCCAAATGCAGGTCCAACTTAGCCATTAACAGTCACTCCAACACCTAGGGGCAATTTGGATGAGCCAGTTAGCCTGATTAGCCTAGCCTATCTATTCTGACTGGGGGGAAAGGCAGTGCACGCACCTATTAGCCTGATGTGTATGTCTTTGGACTGCCGGAGAAAACCTACGTTTCTACAGGGAACTTTCATATGTATGAGAAGAACATGCAAACTCCACAGATACCACAGAACCTTCTTGATAACCGCTATATAAACATACATATATATATATTCACTGTTGCCTTATACTACATTAGCTTTGTGTTTGTTAAATCACTATTTTCATTTTCCATTTCCATCCATCATGAGTCTGACACCAGTTACATGTCTACATACTTAGGTGAGTTCTTCCTGTTCTCTGTCTTGCTACCTGCCTCTGCTACTTTGTCAATCTCTGTCTCTTTCTTCAGTCAGACTCTGTTGTGTCTGTGTATATGTGTGTGTATGTGTGTGTGTGTGTGTGGGGGGGGGGGGGTTGTCTCAACCACAAACACTCTTTGAAGTCTCTATCAACACTATGTGACCTAGAACATTCCTGCGCGAGGCTGGATTGATGAACCGAGTTAGTGTGAAATGTGTGTAAAATGTGTAGTATAATCTGTAGTGCGCTGTGTTGTTTTGTATCGTGTGTGTGTGTGCGTGTGCTTGTATGTATATATGTGTGTGTGTGTGTGTGTGTGTGTGTGTGTGTGTGTGTGTGCATGTGCGAGCACATTTGTGCTTGTGTGTGTGTGTGTGTGTGTGTGTGTGTGTGTGTGTGTGTGTGTGTGTGTGTGTGTGTGTGTGTGTGTGTATGTGTGTGTGTGTGTGTGTGTGTGTGTGTGTGTGTGTGTGTGTGTGTGTGTGTGTGTTTGTGTGTGTGTGGGTTGAAGCTGTGGCATCCCTGCCACAAGACAACAATAGCTTCCACAGCTCAGAAATTCTTGATGTCTTTTCATTATCTCAGCACTTTGCAGTGAGGATTAAGAGAAAGGTCAGATTAGTGTGTGTGTGTGTGTGTGTGTGTGTGTGTGTGTGTGTGTGTGTGTGGGGGTGTGTGTGTGTGTGTGTGTGTGTGTGTGTGTGTGTGGTTGTCTGTCACTATAGAATTCCAAGATCCCGATATGTGAAATCACTATTGACTCACACACACACACACACACACACACACACACACACACACACACACATACACACACACACACACACACACACACACACACACACACACACACAAATCCTCCAACATTGCTGATCTGGAAGCGAATCACTAAGTAGCACCTGTAAAGGATGGAATTATCCCAGCACCCCATGTGGAACTAATCCCATCCAAACAGAGCTTTGAACTCCTATGAATTAAACATAACAAAAGATCTCAGATTAGAATGGAAAGTTAACTCCTGTGGTCAGTGTTCGTACATAAAATGAAGGAACACTCGGTTTCGGTTGGTTAAATAATTCAGAAAAATGAAGAATGATTTTTGTGAGGTAAGAACGAGAATCAGCTGGATGGGTGATCTGCTCACCACACAAATTCAAAACCTTAATTCTTTTCCGGCTTTGAAAGCGAGTCGAAAATAACAGCCTTCGTTCGACCAGGGCGTCGGTGTCCCCCAGGCACATATTTTTGGCCTGGAAATTCAAATATGATGAGAAATACCTATGTTCTCACCGAGGCCCCCGTAGCACGACTGAGAACCTCAGCAGAAATAAAGCGGTTGATGATTTTTGGACCGTGTATAATTATACCATAGCGCTGTTTATTAAAACTGTCAAATTTGTGTGTTGAAAATGCATAAAATAAATATACAGTGCAAGTATATCCTGAATGCAACGTCTACGAAAGGAGTCTCCAGTGTATGTTTTCCTCCGTGAAATTACCTTTCAGAAAGCAAGAAAAACAAACTGTTTAGAGTTACTGGAGTGTATATCATAACAGGAAGTGCAGGGTGTACTTTGCCCTCGCCTGGAGTCGGATGGGATGGGCAAAAGCCACCCCGCGATCCTAATTAGGATTAACTGGTTACAGAAGATGAATGAATGAATGAATGAATGAATAATAATAATAATAATAATAATAATAATAATAATAATAATAATAATAATAATAATAAAGAAGTAATAATGATAATAATGTTACTGTTTTTTTCTTGTTGGAATTCTCTCACTCTTTTTTTATTTTTCAGTACCTACAATCACACACTCACTGACATACACACACACACACACTCACTGACATACAGACGCACACACACACACACTCACTGACACACACACACACACACACAAACACTCACTGACACACACACACACACACACACACACAGTCACTCATTCACTGACACACACACACACACACACACACACACACACACACACACACACACACACTCACTCACTGACATACACACATGCACACACACACACACTCACTGACACACACACACACACACACACACACACACACTGACAGACACATATACACACACACACACACACACACTCACTGACACACACACTCACTCACTCACTGACATACACATGTACACACACAGACACACACTCACTCTTTGACATACACGCACATACTGAACACACGTACACACACACACTCACTGACACACACACATACACACACTTAATGACACACACACTCACTCACTCACTGACATACACACACACACACACACTCACACACACTGATTCACTGACATACACACACACTCACTGACATACACACTCACTCACTCACTGACATACACATATACACACACACTCACTCTTTGACATACACACACACACGCACATCTGAACACACGCACACACACACACTTAATGACACACACACACTCACTCACTCACTGACATACACACACACACGCACATACACACACACTTACTGACACCCACACACACACACACACTTTCACTGACACACACACACTCACTCACACACTCGTACACAAACACACACAGTCACTGACATACACATACACACACACTCACACACACACTGATTCACTGACATACACATACACACACACACTCACTCACTGATATACACACACGCACATACACACACTTACTGACACACACACACACGCACTGAAACACACACACTCACTCACTGACACATACGCACACTCACTCACTGACATACACACACACACACACTCACTGACATACACACACGCACATACACACACACTTACTGACACACACGCACACACGCACACACACACACACTCACTCACTGACATACACACACATACACACAAACTTACTGACACCCACACGCACACACTCACACACGCACACACACACTCACTCACTGACACACACGCACACACACACTACTGACACACACATATACACACATACACTCACTGACACACACACACTCACTCACTGACATACACATATACACACACACTCACTGACATACACACGCACATACACACACACTTACAGACACACACAAACAAACACACTCACTGACACGCACATACACACACTGACACACACACACTCACTCACTGACATACACACACACACTCACTGACATACACATACATGCACATACACACACACTTACTGACAAACACGCTCACACACACACACAGTCACTCACTGACATAAACACATGCACACACACACACTCACTCACTGACATAAACACACACACACAGACTCACTCACTGACATACACACGCGCACACACACACACTCACTGACACACACACACACACACACTCACTGACACACACACACACTCACTCATTCACTGACACACACACACACACACACTCACTGACATACACACATGCACACACACACTCACTGACACACACACACACACACACACTCACTCACTGACAGACACATATACACACACACACTCACTGACACACACACACTCACTCACTCACTGACATACACATATACACACACACACTCACTCTTTGACATACACACACAAGCACACGCACACACACTCACTGACACACACACACACACACTTAATGACACACACACACTCACTCACTCACTGACATACACACACACACGCACATACACACACTTTCTGACACCCAAACACACACACACACACACACACACACACACTTTCACTGACACACACACACACACAGTCACTGACATACACATACACACACACACACACACACACTCACTGACATACACATACACACACTCACACACACTCTGACTCACGGACATACACATACACACACACACACACACTCACTGATATACACACACGCACATACACACACTTACTGACACACACACTCACTGACATACACATACACACACACACACTCACTGACATACACACACACGCAATACACACACACATACACACAAACTTACTGACACACACACGCACACACTCACTGACATACACATAAGCACTCACACAGGCACACACACACTCACTCACTGACACACACACACGCACACACACACAAACTCACTGACACACACATATACACACACATACACTCACTGACACACACACACTCACTCACTGACATACACATATACACACTCACTCACTCACTGACACACACACACACTCACTGACATACACACACACGCACACACACACACACACTCACTCACTGACATACACACACACATACACTCACTGACATACACATAAACACTCACACACACGCACACACACTCACTCACTGACACACACACATGCACACACACACACACTCACCGACACACACATATACACACACATACACTCACTGACATACACACGCACATACACACACTTACGGACACACAGAAACAAACACACTCACTGACACACACTGACACACACACACACTCACTCACTCACTGACATACACACACTCACTCACTGACATAAACACATGCACACACACACACACACTAACTCACTGACATACACATATACACTCACACACGCACACACACTACACACATACACTCACTGACATACACATACACACACTCACTGACATGCACATACATATACACTCACTCACTGACATACACATACACCCACACACGCACACACACACACACACACTCACAAACACATACTCACTGACATATACACACACACTCACTCACTGACACATACACACACACTCACTGACACACACACACACACACACACACACACACACTGACAGACACATATACACACACACTCACTGACACACACAAACTCACTCACTCACTGACATACACATATACACACACACTCACTCTTTGACATACACACACACACACGCACATACGCACATACTTACGCACACACACATTACACGCACACACACATACTCACTGACACACACACATGTACTCACTGACACACACACACACACACACACACTCACTCACTGACATACACACATACACACACACTTACTTACACACACACACACACTCACTGACACACACATACACTCACTGACATACACATATACACACGCACGCACACACAAACTCACTCACTGACACACACATACACGCACACACACACATGTACTCACTGACACACACACACACACACTCACTCACTGACATACACACACACACGCACATACACACACTCTTACTTACACACACACACTCACACACACACTGACTCACTGACATACACATACACACACTCACTGACATACACACACACGCACATACTCACACATTTACTGACACACACATGCACACACACTCACTGACACACATACAGTCACTGACACACACACACTCACTGACATACACACACACACACACTCACTGACATACACACACACACACACACAAATACACACACACTTACTGACACACACACGCACACTCACACACACTCACTGAGACACACACTCACTGACATACACACAGACATACACACACACACACTTACTAACATACACACACACTGACATACAAATAAACACTCACACATGCACACACACACACACTCACTCACTGACAGACACACACTCACTCA